>OZ005653.1:37995970-39195970 GCA_963930645.1 Salticus scenicus | reverse complement strand
ATCTCGGAAAATTCAGTCTAGGGTGTTTACAAAATATAAATGCTATATTTCTATACATTTTTGCCGTTCAAATACTTAATAAAAATAAAATGACATAAAATCTACAAAATTGGATTACTGTCATAAAATGAAAGTAAAACTGTTTTTAAAAATAATGTAGCAGCAATTATGAATTTGGAAAATCATAACAGTTCTGGCAAGTTGGCAGCAATAAAGTGTAATTAACCATGAATATGCAATTAATATTAAAATCAATTAAATTGGTATATTATGTTGAATTATAAGCACCTGTTGTTTTAAATGAGTTTTATGCACCGTAGTTTTACTGTACATTGTAAAAATTTCGTGTATAAAATGTGGCTAACACTTTTAAAAATTGGCTAATGATTTTTCAATTTGGCTAATTTATTGGCTAACAATTTGAAATCCTTAGCGCGGGCCCTGTATATGTATAAAGATCTTTTAAACTGAAATTAGTTGACAAATAACATTTCCTGCATTGCTGCTTTCGTTGCAGTCCTCATGCGTACTTTGTTTTCCTGACGAAGGATCGTGTTTCTTTTTTAACTCAAAACAATTGCTGAAAATTCTTGTATTTCATGATGTTTATTCAAAATTTGTACTTATTAAATAACATTTTGCATAAAATTTTTGTATAATTTTACTAAAATTGGAACTTCTAATTTAGCGATTTCAAGAAAATGCGGGAATTGGAAATTTTAAATTTGAAGTCAGAAAAAATAATGAAGGATGCAAAAAGCCATTTATTTTATTTTTTCATGTTGTAGAATACATCCTTTAGAGCAAGAATAAAAAAAAAAATTTTGATTATCTTTTTCCCTCATGATGATATTCCGTTTGGAGTGGAACTCTGTATTTCATTAAAAAAAAATTTCAAAATAATATTTCAGGACTTTTTCCTGGCCATGTGCAAATACTTGCTGGTTTAATTTATTTTTTTCTGTATTCCTTACATATTAAAGCATACTCATAAAAAATTTCATCAACATTGGTTGGTAAATAAGGGAGAAAAAAATTGTTCTTTATAAAAGAACAAATTGCAATTCTTCTGCCTGATCGAAAAATAACATGGAATTCTCAAATCTTTAACAAGCTGTAAAACCTAAACCATTTAAGATAAAGCAAAAAAAAAATTTTTCCTTATTTAAACCCATAAAAGGAACAAATACACCAAGTTTCATCAAAATCTGAGACTATGGGTATCATGGTGTGGTTGAATTGACATGGAATGCCCCCAAAGCCTGCTAGTGTTCTTAATAATAAAAGTCCAAGTTTCCCAGGACTGCTGCTTCAAAGCTCCAAAATGTATTGAAATAAGAAAAATAAATATTTATCCATAGTTTGGAGGAATGAATAAAATAATAGAGAAGAATGATTTAGCAGAAAAAATGATGTTACATTTTTAACTTGTATTCAGATAAAATAAATTTAGAATGGGGTCTAGTGCCGATGCCGGGTCACAGACCTCACTCTGACGCCCAAATTTACTGGATAACCCCCCATCCCACCCCAAAGTTCAAAGGATCAATTAATCTATGAGCAGAGAAATGATCCCGAATTTGGTATGACATATAAATATCTTGAAAATCCAGAGTCCGTTTTGGTAGTAGAATCAGCTATTGTAATGAACTGGTCCCAATCATTTTGTTTAATTGATGGCTTGCTATTTTATTCAAAATTATTATCATCCAATGGTGAATTATGAGTCATAATTCCTCAATCTCTCCGACAAGTCATTCTTTTTGAGTTTCACAACTCTTCAACTTCTGGGCACTTTAGTATTAGGAAAACTTTAAAAAAAACTTATGGATGCCTGTTACTTCTCTAAAATGAGGAAGATGGTTAGTGATTATGCTTCGAGTTGTCGTTTGTGCCAAATCTGTAATTATAAAAATATTAAACTGGCCGGTAACTTAATTCCTATTAAAGTATAATTTCCTAATCAAATTTTAGGGCTTGACTAAATCGGCCCTTACCCCTCTCTAAACCCAATAGATATAGATATGTTTTAGTTATGGTAGATTATTTTAGTGAATGGGCAGAATTTTTGCTTTTGTGCAAAGCCTCGGCACATGCAGTGGCCTCTGCTTTCTTTAATAACTATATTTCTCGTCATGGGGCCCCCCCTTCAAATAGTAACGGATCATGGTCCTCGATTTATTAGTAATATTTTTAAAGCATTATGCGACAAACTCGAAATAAAACATGCCTTTATGGTTCCTTGTCGGCCATAAGCTAATCAGGCCAAACGAGTAAATAGAACTTTAATTCAAATGATTTTGACCTACATTGGTCAAAATCATGAGAATTGGGATCAATTGTTCATACATCACTTTAGTTATGCTATACGTACTTCAGTCAGTGATGCAACTGGTAAGACACCCAGTTGAATTATTCTTGGGACGAAAAATTTTAACTCCATTTAAAAAATTAGTTATGGTAAATCAAAACGCATCCCTGTATATAACTCGGAATATAGTCGTTTTTTATGTGATATTTTCGTTTTCACATAAATAATCTGAAAAAATATTTGTACTTGTAATTATAAGGGTGATTTGAAACAAATTATAAATTTAATATTGAAGAAAAAGTTTAACTATCTTTTATCTTTTTTCAAAATATTTTCCTTTCCTTTTGCTTTTAATTTGATCAAAAATTTTCCAGTTTTGCCACCCTTTGAAATCTGCTGCTCTGGGCTATTGCCCGGGTTGCCCTAACCTCGATCGGGCCCTGCATTCAAGAGGGAACAAAAACGTATTATAGTAATGATACAAATGTAGCAGTAATGCATGAAGCAATAATTCAAATGTCAGGTGTAAATTATAAATCCACAATATCATGATTGAGAGAAATTAAAAGCAAAACAAAAATCTTTAATACTCACTTTATATTGAAAATTAATAATATTCAAACAAGAAGAAAATCTCCTATAAGATTAAATAAGGATAGCAGTAATAATAATAATAATAATAAAATTGAAATATATGTATATATAGGATGCTAAATGTCTAGGAAGATCGAATAATTCAACTTCACTTATTAATGAATCAGTTCAAAATGCAGATATCAATAAGAATATGAATAGCAAATCTAAATGCAGATATCAATATCAGTGGTAAATTAATGAATTACAATAAAAAAGATTATTCTTTGTTAAGAGAAGTAACTGATAATAATTATAGGAGGTAAAATTGAGTACAGTGATATGGCATAGTTAAAGTTGGACATGACATAATGTATTAAATATTTAGATTTAAGATTGTAATTGTAAACAATATTTTATAAGAAATGTTTAACATTATTCATATGATGTTTATTCCATTATTGCATACAGATGTAAGTTAATAAATATTTTTATTTTTTAAGGTTCACCCATCAACTATATTTTTTGCTGCTGCTGAAAAAGGAAGGGATTTTTGTATTAGTGTCTTTTCCTATCCAGCTCTAGAAGTCTGTAAAACCTTGAAAGATGATTCGACAATTATGCCTACTCGCATGATGAAATTCCAGTGAGATTTTGACATCCTTATAAATATGTTTGAATGTTATATTTGGCAGTATTTAATCTTTTTCATAAAATAGCAAAACACATTTAAGGGCCCGCTTCACTTACCATTGCTGGAAGCCCAAACCAATGTTATTTTATGGGAAATTTTGTTTACTTGTAACTCATTAACTAATACATATTTTTAAATTCTGTTTTCACATTCAGAAAATTCACGACTGTTAAATTGACGAACGTTTTTTAAAAATGGATTTTTCAGATTTTTAATATTTTATTTTGAAACTGTAAAATAAAAAATTTCGCACATTGAAAATTTGGACTTTACACATACTTGCCAACTTTTCCGGTTTTCCCGGAAGACTTTCGGTTTTTTAGCGTATCTTCCGGTCTTCCGGACAGATGATGAAGTCTTCCGTTTTTAAAAAAAGTCGCGGATATCGTTCGTTTTAAAAAGAAACCCCAAATGTTTTACGAAAACTCCTGATTCCCAATCTTTCTCCATCCATAACATGAATGTCAATATTCATTTCAAACTTGCTTTATGAGATTCTAGAACATGTAAAGAAATAGAATTGTTAAATATTTTTTGCTGATGTAATTATCCCCCCCCCCCTTTTATTTATCTCGAACTAGTGATCAGCAATCACATGTTCTGCAGAAGTCTTTTGTTTCCTAATCTTTATCTATCTATCTGCCACATAAAATTATAATAAATATTAATTTTAAACTTCTTTCATTATATACTAG
Source organism: Salticus scenicus (assembly GCA_963930645.1). NCBI lineage: Eukaryota > Metazoa > Arthropoda > Arachnida > Araneae > Salticidae > Salticus > Salticus scenicus. Next base: position 39,191,697 of record OZ005653.1, on the reverse strand, counting down.
AAGTAGAGTTGAAAGAGTTTAATATTTCTTACTCTGTAATTATTTTTGTATCCCCCCCCCCTGCCCCCGGATTGTGATCAATTCAAGAAACAATAAAGCAATGGAAGTGCTCAATATTTCTGATGCATGTAATTATTTTTAGACCTTTATTGCTAAATTTAATGGATCTGTTTATTTTTTCTCAATTAAATTAAATATTTGTTTGTCATATTTATACCAAATTGTAAACATGGGAAAAAAATGAAGAATAATTTTTTCAGGTAGGAAAATTTTTCCCAAATCAATTTAAGAAAATTACTACTCAGTTGGTTTTATGCACGTTTGAAACTGATAATTAGCTACTGCCACTTTTTTTTTTATATGTATGATTAATGTACAGTCGGTCAAAAAAAAAACGAAACACCCCCACCTATCTCATTACCTAATTATCGCAGAAACATGCAGTAGGCACCAATCGTCAGGAATTTGTGTCTACTTTTATTGTATGTAGGAAAAAATGACATTGGGGGTCGTCTACATATTAAAAATGGGTCCAACTTTGAAAATTCGAATGTTAACCCACTAATTTGACGACAGAAAACGATTCTAGAGCATCAAAATAGCCTAGATATAAATTTGCACGAAGATACCAACATTAGTTCCTGAGATATTTAAGGTTTTTCTTTAGGGGGTTATCTCCAAGTTTATTTTTTATTCTTTTAGGTCAGATTCAAAGAATTTATTATAGCTCTCTTCTATTATTCAATGCGTTTCATTCATCTACAAATATCTAAATACATCAAAAGGAATATAATTTCAATGAACATATCAATGTAGAATTAATGTGGAAATTTCGAACTATAAAAAATATTCTGTCCAAAAAGGTTAACACAGGAGGGTCTGATAACACCTGTGTGTGTGAAGGGAGGGTGGGGGGAGGGGCACCGGGATTCAAAATTGATGTTTTATTATCGCATCTTCAGAAGAATTTTATTGAAATTAGATTTCTGTTATGCTGTGTGTATACAGAAGTTGGGTTTACTCGAAAATGATTCTAGGGATTTTGATGAAAGTTTCGGCTTAGGTGTTTTCGGAATATTAGACTTACCACCATCTTCAGAATTATTTGCGTTGGCTGTTAACCCCTTATCGGCCAATGGTAACAAATGAAATAAATTCGGTTTATTCGAAACTGATATAAGGATTTATATGAAAATTTTGCATTATATGCTTTTGAGTATGCTTAAACGAATGGAATTTATTATAAACTAAAAGTCTATGTTTCAAATAATTTCTATTAAGCAGATTAAATACAGTGGAAACATTAATATTTAAATTTTAAGGGTTTCAATAAAAATAACCCGACCAGTGTTCAACTATTATAACACATTAAAGACCAAAGTTTTTAACAAAAAAAACAATTTTATTCAACAAGATATAATGATATATTAAGATTTCAGATTTATAACAGGAACAAGATTACCTTTTACAGGTGTTGAGCTAGACATATTGATAAACACAGTGAAAAGCAGATGACAATATACTTCAAGAAACGTCGCAGAGCATCCGCGATCGCCTGGTTGATCAGCGGGAAAATATGGTGAAGAAATATACTTCCGCGATCGCCGGGTTGATCAGCGAAAGTGAAACAAGATGTACCAACACACAGTGACAAGGATGAAGATTATGCTCATACACTATTAATTTAGAAGATTTTAATTTTAACTTTTTCAAACTTAACAAATGACGCTTAAAAAGCGTCTAAACAAGATTAACATCATTAAAACTATCAAATATAACGGCCTCGCCTCAAAAGGGCGTCGATTATCAATTTTAATTCAAAACTTCCATCACCCATGAATGACAGAAAACTTTAACCTTTAATAAGGAACAATTTGGCAAACATAAACTTAACATATGTAAAAAATTAACAACTTAACAACGGCAGCCATCATTTCTTAAAAAAAAATGCAATAGCCAAAGAGCATTACTAGCTTAGCTGGAACGATACTATAAGCACATACATCGTTACTTGGCCATTAACAGCTTAAAGCTACTCACAAAACTCATAAACTACTGCTTCATATCTAATTGATGACTAGCTGGCCATTGCTAAACGCTGCCGATAACTGCACTTTAACATGCCTGCCGCGATATTTTTATACTGACTGAAAAGTCAAAAATCTACATATAAACAATATATTACCATTGCCACTTAACAGTCAAAGTCAAAAATACAATTTATCGTAACTATTTTAATAGAAGTGGCAACAGCAAAAATAGAAAAAATTATGTAGAGCAAGATTGGCAACGGCAACAATGTAAACAAAACATCGTTAGTAATGGCACAATGTAAGTAAAAGATGGCTGACAGAGTTCAAGTAAAGAAAACTTTTAAATTCAAATAAAAGGTAAGTTAACAGTTATATAATAAAAGATAAGCATTTATATTTATAGAATTAACAATTTTTATGTGCGAGGACAATTGATAGATATCAATGCCCCCCACCGCAGCATACATAAAAAAAAAAAAAAAAATTAATTAACAAAATACCATCATGAGATTCCCCACAGTCTATAGGAAGTGTCACAAGTGATATAATAAACTAATTACCATGAAGATAACCATTGACAAAAACTTAGATTTTCAAGTGATGAAAAACAACTTCTCACCCTGCAGACATACTAAAGGAAAAGGTGATATGAAAAATACATCATATACAATATTATATACAGTTATATTATGCAATTTAATTTTATATACAAGAGATGAATATATATACAATATATGGAAAATTATGAAAAATGAATATATATACATAATGAACAAATACGCAAGGCGCCTCACGATTTCATACACACATTCACACCATGATAACATAATAAAAATTATGAAAAGCATCTACAGAGCGAAGAAATTTATTCAAACACAAAAGATTTATATAAAGATCACTTTTATAAATTTTAACAAATCACTTTTTGTCAACGGCTTCGTAAACTGGTCGGCAAGATTTAATTTAGAGGAAATATATTCAATATGAAATTTGCCCTCATCAAACCAATCCCTTATAAAAAATAGTTTAATATTAACATGGCGCGTGTGGAAATTCTCAATCCTGGACTTTGTAAAACGTATTGCAGCCTGATTATCAGCATATAGGGTAGGTATTTCAAAATTATTTTCTATAAGATTTAAATTAGAACATTCACATAAAATATTATAAAGCCAGTCCTGCTCACGAACACAATCACACATGGAAACAAATTCTGACTCCATCGTTGATATGGTAATCCCTTTCTGTTTATTAGTACGCCAAGAAATAGCAGCACTGTCCAAAAGTATCAACTGGCCACCCATAGAAACATAGTCGTCCCTATTAGCGGCGAAGTCGGCATCAGAATAAGAAATTAGTTTAACCTGTGTGCATTTAAGATGGAGCTTATACTGACTGGTAAATTTTATATATCCAAGAAGTTTAAGTAAACCCTGCCAATGTTTCATGCCTGGATTTTGTTGGAACTGTGAGAAAATGTTGGTGGCATATGCGATATTGGGTCTAGTACAATTTGAAATGAAAGAAATACAACCCAAAAGATTTCTGTAAGGTAAATGAGAAGCTTCATCGATGTCTTCTTGAATAACAGGACAATCACTTTTTGAAAATTTGATACCTTTAACAATAAGTAAGGAGGAGATAGGTACACGGTGATTTTGAAACCTCTTACTGACTTCGTCAATATATTGATTTTGGTGGATCAAAACTCCTGTATCTGTATACTCAAACTCCACACCTAACAACTTGCGTGTGATACCCAAAATTTTCAAATCAAACTTTGATTTCAACAAACTTAAAATGTCATTAGCTTGAGATTCAGTCCTGGCAAAAACAACGATGTCGTCAACATAAACCAATAAAACAGAGAAATCATAATATGAATATGCACAGTTACAATTTTCAAATTTATTAAAACCAAGTTCCAACAATACTTTATTTAATTCATAAAACCATAATCTGCCTGACTGATGTAATCCGTACAGTGCTCTATCCAGTTTACAAACCCAGTCCTCTCTACCTTTTTCAGCAAAGCCAACTGGTTGCCTCATGTAAATCTCATCCTGTAAGGGAGCATACAGATAGGCACACTTAACATCACACTGTACATTAAACCAACCGTAACATGAGACTAAAAGGGAGAAAAAAAATCTAACAACAGAAAAATTTATGACGGGCGAGAAGGTCTCATCGTACGATTCGCCCTGGATCTGGTTGAAACCTTGCGCGACCAACCTGGCCTTGTACCTGACAATGTTGCCAGACTCGTCACGCTTTACTGTGTAAACCCAGCGGTTTCCCAACGCAGTCTTGTTCTCAGGGAGTCTCACAAGATGCCAGACACCTCTCGTGGCCATACATTCTAACTCTTCCAGCATAGCCCCATGCCACTCATCAGATTGTGCAGATTTTAAAGCCTGTTTATACGTTCTCGGGACCACCACATCTAGTCAACTAGCCGTGCTGGACGCGGAAGGTATAACACCAGGATTAACAACACCAGTAAATTTATTAAACTTGGAAAAATCAAAATCAGCTGGGTTAAAAACAATATTATTTAAATTACAAAACTTTTCGACATCATTAGGTGACCTTTGACAACACCTTTTACCCTCTCCATCAGGATAATAGTAAATATCGACCTTTTTTCCCTGAGGTCGAGGCACAACCTTCCTGTACCATACGGGATTGGTCATCCAGTTAGGAGAAGCAGTCTGCGGAGTAACTTGAGGAGCAGGAGTAACAGGAGAGACGGCTGGGACGACAACTTCAGTCTCACTGGGCAGGACCCCAGAGGTACCAGGCTCCGGACCAGGATGAAGGTACCGGTCAACGGGCCGTGGTTGTTCCTCTGGGACAAGCACCAACTCAAAAGAAGAGTCGCCCATCACCGCTCCACTGCGTAGAACATCACCGCTTTCAACAAAAGAAACATTAATGGTTTCCACAACGTTCCTCTCGTCTTCTAACCAGACCCTGTAACCACGGGTACGCAAGGCATAGCCCACAAGGACACCACGTTTTGATTTGGAGTCTAACTTGTGCTTACGTCTAACCTTTGGAACACCCACATATGTCAACGTACCGAATGGTCTTAAATGTCGAACAGAAGGTTTATTTCCTGAATAGAGTTCAAATGGAGTTTTAGAGTTCCCACCGTGACAAATCCGGTTCCACGTATAATTAAAGTGTAAACAAGCTTCAGGCCAGAAATCATCAGATAAGCCACTGGATTTTAACATAGCCCGAACACAGTTCATGATTGTTTGGTTGAACCGCTCACAAACTCCATTTTCTTCTGGCGTGTAAAAATTGGTCAGCTCATGATTTATTCCATTTTCTCTACAAAAACCCTTAAAAGAATCATTATCAAACTCCTTGCCATTGTCAGTTCTGATCGACTTCAACTTGGTTCCCAAAAACCTTTCGGCCCTCAAAACATGTCTCTTAAAAACCTCAAAACACATAGATTTTTCCTGGATAGGGTAAACGGATGATCTACCAGAAAAATCATCTATTATTGACAGAAAAAAACGTTCACCTTTTTTACCAGGAATTTTAATAGGACCCCAAGTATCCATAAAAAGTCGATCTAAAGGTTTTTTGGAAGAAGAATGACTTAAAGGTTTAAAAGAAATACGATTTTGCTTACTCACATGACAGGGATCACAAAAAAAATTATCAACTGATTTTAAATTGGGCAGACCTTTCACAGCAGAATTACGGATAGTATTAAAAATTAAATCAGGGCTTAGATGATCAAAACGAAGGTGCCAGGTATCAAAGTCTTTTATATTAACAGGTTTTATTACAGGATAAGCTAAAATTTCAGTATTATCATTTAGATTTTCATTAGAATTCTGCCCCCCATTCAAATTAACACTGTGCTTATTTTTAATTACTTTTGGAAATGTATAATAAATCCCGTCATGGAGTTTAGCAGAGAAAAGGAAATCACCATACTTGTCGACCACGTTTATTTTGCCGGCCTCACCAATAAATTTAGCACCACCCTGGTCGAATCTAGAACCACTCAAAAGATTTTTCCGCAAGTTCGGCGAGTACAAAACATTCCAGAGTTTAATAACAGTTCCATTAAAATTCAACTCCACCTCACCCTTGCCAGTAATGGGAAAAGTGACACCATCAACAGCCACGTGTAACTCATCACCAGAAATTTCAGAAAAATTACAAAAGAAAGATTTATCTTTGCAGAAGTGATGAGAGGCCGCCGTATCATAAGCCCAGCTTCCCTCTCTATCAAAACTACTTAAATTTGCTTCTGCAATAAAATTTTGAGCTTTATCACGTTTTGACTGTTGACTGGAGCCACCCCTCTTAGAAAAATTACTTCTGAGTGGTTTTTCCTTTTCCCTTGCAGCTAGATCATTATTTAACTTAACTTTACAATCTTTAATTACATGGCCTTTTTTTCCGCACCTCCAACAAGTAAAAACAGGCCTGCGTTTAAATTTTACATTTTGGGCCTCAATAGAACATTCCGTTCTACTTTTATCAAAATTTCTAAGTTGAAGGCTCGTTTCCTCGGCACATAGTTCAACAATAATATTTTTAAAGTTAAAGTCCTTATCAGGCCAACGAAGAATTTGTTGAACAACCTGATCAAATTTATCAGGTAGGTATCTCAAAACTTGAAAACATAAATATTCGTCTGCAATAGGTTTATTAATGGATTTTAACTGATCAGCAATTTTAGATATTCTAGCTGCAAAAACACCAATAGATTCGCCAGGTTCTAAAAAACATGTCATAACTTCAGAAAACAATTTCATATGATGACTTCTACTATCTGGCTGGAAGTTAACTTTTAAAATTTTCCACGCTTCTGAGGGGTCAGTACATTCACTTATTAAACTTTTAAATTCAGTATCAATATTCAAGTACAAAATTGACGTAGCAGCATTCTGCCTTCTTTTAAAGTCTTGCACTGCCTCCTCAGATACCGTTTCACTAACTTTAGGCTTAGTTTTGTCACCAATGATGATATCATAAGCATTCTTTTCCATAAGTAAAAATTTAATGTCACACTTCCAACCAGAATAGTTAGTTGCATTTAACTTGGTAATTTGAGGTACAATATTATAAGCCATTTTTTTTTTTTTTTTTAAATAGTTACTTAATTATCAATTATACAGAAAACAAGAAAAGAACAACTGGTCAAGTTTAAAAATGACACCCTCAAAAAAACTGGGCGCATAACCAAATATTATGAACTAAAAGTCTATGTTTCAAATAATTTCTATTAAGCAGATTAAATACAGTGGAAACATTAATATTTAAATTTTAAGGGTTTCAATAAAAATAACCCGACCAGTGTTCAACTATTATAACACATTAAAGACCAAAGTTTTTAACAAAAAAAAAACAATTTTATTCAACAAGATATAATGATATATTAAGATTTCAGATTTATAACAAGAACAAGATTACCTTTTACAGGTGTTGAGCTAGACATATTGATAAACACAGTGAAAAGCAGATGACAATATACTTCAAGAAACGTCGCAGAGCATCCGCGATCGCCTGGTTGATCAGCGGGAAAATATGGTGAAGAAATATACTTCCGCGATCGCCGGGTTGATCAGCGAAAGTGAAACAAGATGTACCAACACACAGTGACAAGGATGAAGATTATGCTCATACACTATTAATTTAGAAGATTTTAATTTTAGCTTTTTCAAACTTAACAAATGACGCTTAAAAAGCGTCTAAACAAGATTAACATCATTAAAACTATCAAATATAACGGCCTCGCCTCAAAAGGGCGTCGATTATCAATTTTAATTCAAAACTTCCATCACCCATGAATGACAGAAAACTTTAACCTTTAATAAGGAACAATTTGGCAAACATAAACTTAACATATGTAAAAAATTAACAACTTAACAACGGCAGCCATCATTTCTTAAAAAAAATGCAATAGCCAAAGAGCATTACTAGCTTAGCTGGAACGATACTATAAGCACATACATCGTTACTTGGCCATTAACAGCTTAAAGCTACTCACACAACTCATAAACTACTGCTTCATATCTAATTGAAGACTAGCTGGCCATTGCTAAACACTGCCGATAACTGCACTTTAACATGCCTGCCGCGATCTTTTTATACTGAATGAAAAGTCAAAAATCTACATATAAACAATATATTACCATTGCCACTTAACAGTCAAAGTCAAAAATACAATTTATCATAACTATTTTAATAGAAGTGGCAACAGCAAAAATAGAAAAAAATATGTAGAGCAAGATTGGCACAGTGGTGGCGTCAGAAATTCCCCGACGGGGGGGCACCGGTTCCCCGACAGGGGGGCACTATATGTAGAAACATTTTTACAGGCATATTTAACACCATGCTCCTTCCTGTCAGTGTCTATCCGCTATGTCAAATATACAATGGTACTTTTCTTTTTGTTTGTTTGTCTGTTTTTTTTTAAAGTGCTTCCGTATTATTTTTTAACACCGACTAAGATAAGAAAGAGGAGGGGGTTATGATAAGTTTGAAGACTTTGTGTGTTTGAGGCACTGTAACGTCCAAACGAATAGACCGTCTTTAATGCAATTTTCCCCTTATTAAAAATAATAAAAGGCTGATTTAATCGGGATGGTTCTTAGTAAAATTCTGTTTGATAGATTTTTTTTTAATTAATTGATTAAAATCTAATTTTTCAGGTCACTTTGCATTAAGATTTTAATATCTGCGTGCTATAGCAGTATTCCTTTTTTTCATATTATTCGGCTAAGACATGCGAGCTTGCAATCTTCCGAATTTAAATCATGTTAGATTATAAATCCCGTATTTTTTTTTTTTTTTTTATTGAAGCTGAAAAACAAGTATTTTAAAAATCTTGAATTGTAAACTGATTTTGGCAAGAGTTAAAAATTGGTTAAAAATGATATGAGTTCACTGTCAAACTTTTTTCAATTCATTTCAAAATTATTGAGTTTTAAGATATTTTTAAAATAATTTAAAATGTGATTTTTTTTCCCTTTCAAGCCACTTTACATTGACATTTTAAATTAATTTTACAAGCTGCCAGCCTTTTAACTTCCAATTCATGTTAGATGATAAATCACGTTATATTATTATCATATTATAGAAATGTACCGTTTTTAACAAAAAAGAAATTTTTAATTGGTTTTGTCAAAAATTAAAAATAATGATTATGATTTCACAGTAAAAAAACTCCTAAATTTAGTTGAAAATTGGAGTTTTTAAAGAAAAATTATATTTAATTAAATTCATCACCAGTGCCACATTCACATTTCATAATTTATGAGCTAGTGTTCTTCCAGCTGAAAATTAGAGATTTTATGGAAAAATTAGAGTATTAAATTCAAGGTAGATTATTTTTATAAAGTTAGCTTTTCACTTAAACGCCGTGTCATCTCGTCAATGTATCGAGCTATTCCCTACCTTCCTAAAATAATATATATGTAATATGTATATTAAAAAAAAAAGTAAATCATGCATATTAGAGCATGAGCATAGTTGTGAAAAAGTAAATAGAGTCAAAGACATCCAACATATGTCAGATAAAACTTCCTTCTTAACATGGAATACATTTCATTTGTAACCAAGTATATACATATTACACTTCTCTTAAATGTTCAAATTTTACTTACAATATGCTGATTTAAATATGCACTTAAGGTATAATAATCATACAACATCAATATTAAAATTACGTTATTTAATCTTCATAATGTTAAATACTTCATGAACAAATGCAGTAGACTTCCAGAAATCCGCATGTTGTAACCAATGTAACTATCAAACCGACAGTAAAATTTTTAATATGAAAAGTTCAAGATAGCACTGATATTAACAATGATTCATCAGAAATTGAATCTCACGAAACACAGAAAGTCAATTTTATGCAGATTACTTTCTGTTGATGATAAATTTTAAATGCATTAATGCTATAAACAAGAAATAATAATTGTTCATAAGTAACAATAAATAAATAAAATAAAAAGCTATTTTTGTCTGTATTAAAAAAAAAAGTAATAAAAGGTAATATACTTGTAATAGAAGCTTATATTGTATCACATGTTGTGTAAAATTTTGTATCTTACTTTATTAGATAAATTTTAAGTTCTTAATTCAAGAAAAAATTAAATTAAACTTCATTATATGCATATTTTTTACTAAGTTGCTTATTCTCTTTAATTTTTTCTTTAATTTTTTAATTATGTTAATTATTTTCCAAGCATACTTATTTGTATTTTTCGTCATTTTTTATGCATTACAGTATCAAAATCTCGTTTCATAAATGCTAATTTTCACAAAATTTCAAAATACACATAATTTTTTTCCAATTTGTGTGGATTTCTGGGAATCTCCTGCATACACATTAAATTTTAAATTAAAATTAAAAAAATAAAATCCATTTACGTATTATTATAACTGAATTCGGCTTTTGGGATAGGTTTTATCAAATATTGTTACTATTCTTTCTAAATCTGATTTCTTTGATCTTGCACTGTGAAGCCCTAAAATCATCAAATTTTGCAACCTGCTTTCTGCACTGCAAGTTCTGAGGTAGTTTTTCACTATTCTGACATTTATAAATTGAACCGACAGATGTTTCAGTCGTTGGCTGAATTATTTCATAATTATTAATGTATTTTATAGTTGGTTGGTTGGTTGGGTTTTAACGTTGCACTAGTGCTTCTCAATAGACAATTGGCGACGGTCTGGGACGTACCCTATCCCTAAGGATAGCCCGGAAACATGCCATCACAATTTTGATCTTCCACGGAGGGGATAATATTTTTTTTATGAAAAAAAAAAAAAATGCTGAATGAAAAATTGCAATATGACTTTTGAAGATAATAAAATATAAGCATTCATGAGCTGCTGAATTGATAAAATAGAGCAAGAACATTCTTTACTGTTTCCGAAATTTTTGATTTTCATACAAACAAGCATTAAAAATCGGTAAAAGTTGTATTGTTCCCCGATTGCCTTTTTTTTCTTCCCTTTTGTTCCCTGACTCTCTAGCAAAAAAATAATTAAAAGTAAATTTTAAAAAGAGAAATACATTTTTAATTTGTTGGTGATGCAGACTGTAGCGATGTAAAATAAATATAACAATTTTAATTTAATACAATTATTAAAACGACTCTTAATTACACGGAAATATTTTAATGCTTTGAATTTGACAGATATTAAACAAATTATCGTTATAAAATTTCACAAATAAAAAGAATTTTCTCTTTAGAAATAGAATGCAAAAAACAAATCTTATTAAAAGGTCTCAATTATTTTACTTATTTTATTTCTCATTGTTAAAGCTGTCTTTAAGTTCTAAAGCAAACGCGACAAATTTTCATCTTATTTTTTAGATATTTTCTTTGGATGTATCATCCTCCCTAAAGCTACAGCCGACATAGACACACAATATTTGAAAACAGTATCCTGAATAAGAATTAGTAGAATTAAAGGAAATGTGACTTAAATCAATATGTAAATTATATTTTCGTGATCTATTTGAATGAAATTTCGTTCTTATTAACGGGGGGGGGGGGGATTAAAATGTACTTTTTCCGATGTACTATTTAAAGAGATATCTTATTCTTAAAAATTTCCAGGGAAGAAAAAAAAAAAACGTGTGTGTGTGTGTGTGGTCTAGTTGCTGTTCACAGAAATGGAAACATATGTAGCCTACATGCTTTTTGTCCATTTCAAAGAGAGCTGGATAATAGGCAATAAAAAACGACTTCTTCACAGAAGCATCGCAAGTGTGATTTTAGAAGATAAGGAATAGATAAGGAATGGGTCAATCCTTGTAGTAATAATACTCGCCGCTTTCTTTACTTGCCTGTTGTTGTTCCCACCAACTGACATAGAAGAGGAATACATAGTATATCAATGCTAGCAAAGCCATCACAGTTGCATGCCTTTAGTTTTACTGAAAAAAAAAAAAAAAAAAAAAAAAAAAACTTCTCTAGAAAGACAAACTCCGAATGATGAAAAGGAAACAAAATATTTTGTTGCTGAACAAAGGGGGAAAAAAAGGGTATTTTTTCCCCGACAGATTTTGGGAATCTGCCCCGATGGGGGGGCACGAACTCCCCGACGGGGGGGCCTGTGCCCCCCCGGCCCCCCTTCTGACGCCACCCCTGGATTGGCAACGGCAACAATGTAAACAAAACATCGTTAGTAATGGCACGATGTAAGTAAAAGATGGCTGACAGAGTTCAAGTAAAGAAAACTTTTAAATTCAAATAAAAGGTAAGTTAACAGTTATATAATAAAAGATAAGCATTTATATTTATAGAATTAACAATTTTTATGTGCGAGGACAATTGATAGATATCAGAATTATCCCCATCGTAATAAAAATTCGTTGTCGATGTTAACCCTTTAAAGGACAATTGCAACGTTATGACAGAAATCGGCTTTACACAGTAATGGTCGAAGCAAATTTTATGAAAGTTCGATGTTAGGGCTTTTTCATGAGAAAAAAAACAATTGGATTTCATCTTCAGATAAATTAGCGTTTACAGTTAACCCTTTACCGGCCAATTGCAAAACATAGCAAAAGTTGGGTTTATTCGAAAATGATTCTAGAGATTTTGATGAAATCATATTTTCTTCCACAGTTGATTGTGTGATTTTAATAAAAATTGTATTTTGATGAAAGTTTGGGGTTAGTGATTTCCGAATATTAGACTTACCACCATCTTCAGAAAAATGTGCGTTGGCTGTTAACCCCTTATCGGCCAATGCCAACAAATGAAATAAATTGGGTTTATTCGGAAACTGATATAAGAATTTCATGAAAGTTTTGCATTAAGTGATTTTGAGGATAAATTATCTTCAGATAAATTAGCGTTTATAGTTAACCCTTTACCGGCCAATTGTAACACATAGCAGAAGTTGGGTTTACTCGAAAATGATTCTAGGGATTTTGATGAAAGTTTGAGGTTAACTGTTTTCGGAATATTAGACTTACCGCCATCTTCAGAAAAATTTGCGTTGGATGTTAACCCATTATCGGCCAATGGCAACAAATGAAATAAATTGGGTTTATTCGGAAACTGATGTAAGGATATCATGAAAGTTTTGCGTTAAGTGATTTTGAGGATGCTTAAACGAATGGAATTATACCCATCGTCAAAAAAATTTGCTGTCTATGTTAACCCTTTAAAGGCCATTGCAACGTATGTCAAAAATCGGCTTTATGGGCTTAATCGGATATGGACTAAACGATTTTTAAGAAAATTTTAAGTCCGGGCTTCTTCATGAGAAAAAACAATTGGATTTCATCTTCAGATAAATTATCGTTCATAGTTAACCCTTTACCGGCCAATTGCAATTTATAGCAGAAGCTGGGTTCACTCGAAAATGATTCTAAGGATTTTGATGAAAGTTTGGGGTTAAGTGTTTACGGAATATTAGACTTACCACCATCTTCAGAAAAATTTGCGTTGGCTGTTAACCCCTTATCGGCAAATGACAACAAATAAAATAAATTGGGTTCATTCGGAAACTGATATAAGGATTTTAATGAAAGTTTTGCATTAAGTGCTTTTGGCGATGCTTAAACGAATGGAATTATCCCCATCATCATAAAAATTCGTTGTCTCTGTTAACCCTTTAAAGGACAATTGCGACGTATGTCAGAAATTGGCTTTGCACGGATATGGACTAAGCAATTTTTATGAAAATTCGATGTTAGGGTTTTTTCATGAGAAAAAAACAATTGGATTTCATCTTCAGATAAGTTATCGTTTACAGTTAACCCTTTATCGGCCAATTGCAATACATAGCAGAAGTTGGGTTTACTCGAAAATGGTTCTAGGTATTTTGACGAAAGTTTGAGGTTAAGTGTTTTCGGAATATTAGACTTACCACCATCTTCAGAAAAATTTGCGTTGCCTGTTAACCCCTTATCGGCCAATGGCAACAAATGAAATAAATTGGGTTTATTTGGAAACTGATATAAGGATTTTGATGAAAGTTTTGCATTAAGTGCTTTCGGGGATGCTTAGATGAAGAAATTATCCCTATTGTCATAAATATTCCTTGTCGTTGTTAATCCTTTAAAGGCCAAATGCAACGTATGTCAGAAATTGACTTTATACGGAAATGGAGAAAACGATTTTTGTGAAAGGTTGCAGATAGGGCTTTTTGATGACAAAAGACGATTGGATTTGTTCTTCAGACAAATTAGCGTTCACAGTTAACCCTTTACTGATCAACTGCAACACATAGAAATTGAGTTTACATGGAAATGGATATAGCGATTTTGATGAATATTTCGGACTAAGTTTTTTCGGGGACTGCTAAAACGAATGGTCTTCCCTCATCTTCAGAAAAAAAAATAACGTTCTCATTTAACCCTTTATCGGCCACTTGCAACATATGACAAAAATTGGGTCTACTTGTAAATAGGTATAAGGATTATGATTAAAATTTGAGGTTGCATAATTGATTAGAATTATTTTATTCTTCAGAAAATTTCTTGTTCTCTGTTAAACCTTTAAAGGCCTATTGCGACGTTAGCCATAAATACGGTTTACACAGAAAGAGACATAGCGAATTTCATAAAAGCTTGGAGTTACGACTTTTTGATGAGAAAAGGCTTTTGGAAATATCCTCATCTTTAGAAAAAATCGCATTCGTTGTTAACTCTTTATCGACACATTACAACATACGGTAGAAATTGAGTTTATTCGGAAATGGGCAAAGCGATTTTTATGAAAGTTCGGAGTTACGGCTTTTTGATGAGAAAAAATAATTGGACTTATCCTTATCTTCAGAAAAAATCAAGTTCTCAATTAACATTTTACCGGCCAGTTGCAAATTATAGCAGAAGTTGGGTTTATTTAGAAATTTATATTGGGATTTTGATGATAGTTTGGGGTTAAAGACTTTCTGGGTGCTTAAAGAACTGGACATATCCTCATCTTCAGAAAAATATTGTTCGCAGTTTACCATATATTGACCAGTTGCATCAAGTTTTAGAAATAAGCTTAATCGGAAATGGATATAGTGATTTCAAATAAAGTTTGTGGTTAGTGTTTTTAGGGATGCAAAAACGTTTTGATTTATTCTCATCTTTAAAAAAAAAATGGCGTGATCAGTTAAACCTTTATCGACAAATTGCAACATAATTGCCAAATTCGGGTTACTCGGAAACGGATGTATCGATTTTGATGAAAGTTTGGGGTTAAGTGTTTTTGAAGGTGCAGAAAGTTTGGATTTATACAGAAAAATTAGCGTTTGCTGTCAAAATATATGGTAAAAAAGGATTCGGGTTCCAGTTCATTTGTTATTTTGTTTAAATTTAGTACGGGAGAATGTAATCGATTCAGGCAATATTTGTGTGTATTGAAATATTTGGTAAATAATGAGGCAGGTTCAAGTCTATAACTGTATACTTATTGTGTATCTTGTTTTCTTTCTTTTCTTTCTATTTATATATATATATTTAATACGATTTAATTTAATCAAAGGTTGCTTATATTTGTGCGTGTTGAAGTATTTGGAAAACAAGGAAGCAGAATCCAGTCCATCATTGAAGTTATAGATAATTTTTAATGAAAATGCCTAAATTCAAATAAAAGTAGGTGATATTTTCAAATGCCTAGCTAGTCGTTTATTTAGTTAAATAGAGATTACAAGTTTTGTACTGGTAACGCTGCCGAAGGCAGCAGGAACCAGGAACAGTTGGCTAAAAGAATTTAAAAATGCATTTTCACCTTGTTTCGATCTATTCTGAAAGTTTCAAATGTCTAGCTAGTCGGGAAGTTAGTTAAATAAATTTTCTGTCGAATCATATAAACACAGCCGAAGGCAGTAGGGACGTGAAACAGTTGACTAAAAGTATTAAAAAAATGTGTTGTCACCGTGTTCTGAGCTATTATGAAAGTTTTAAATGTGCTAGTCGGGAAGTTAGTTGAAAATTGATTGCATGCTTTGTGCTGATAACGCTGTCGAAGGCAGCAGGAACCAGAAACAGTTGACTAAAAGTATTTAAAAAATGCATTTTCGTCGTGTTCAGAACTATTCTGTAAGTTTCAAATGTCTAGCTTGTCGGGAAGTTAGTTAAATAAATTTTCTGTCGAATCATATAAACGCTTCCGAAGGCAGTAGGGACCTGAAACAATTGACTAAAAGTGATAAAAAAAATGTATTGTCACCGTGTTCTGAGCTATCCTGAAAGTTTCAAATGTCTAGCTAGTCGGGAAGTTAGTTAAAATCGATTGCAAGATTTGTACTGGACAAACAAACAAACAACAATCGAAGTTAATAAAAATAATTACAAGATAAAAAGAACTTTTATATACCATGTTTTTAAATTTTCTGTTGAATCATATAAACGCTTCTGAGCGCAGCGGGAACCCGGAGCAATTGGAAAAATGTATTAAAAAAATTCCTTGCTATCGTGTTTTGAGCTATTATAAAAGTTTCAAATGGCTATCTAGCTAGTAAGTTGGTTAAAAGTTGATTGCAAGCTTTGTACTGGTAACGCTGCCGAAGACAGCAGGGTCCCGAAGCAATTGCTTAAAAATATTTTTAAAATGCATTTTCACCACATTCTGAACTATTCTGAAAGTTTCAAATGTCTAGCTACTCGGGAAGTTAGTTAAATAAATTTTCTGTTGAATCATATAAACGTTGCCGAATACAGTAGGGACCTGAAACAGTTGACTAAAAGTATTAAAAAAAAAATGTATTGTCACTGTGTTCTGAGCAATCCTGAATGTTTCAAATATCTAGCTAGTCGGGAAGTTAGTGAAAAATCGATTGCAAACTTTGTACTGGTAACGCTGTCGAAGACAGCAGGAACTCTAAACAGTTGGCTAAAGGCATTAAAAAAATGCATTTTCACCGTGTTCTGAACTATTCTGAAAGTTTCAAATGTCTTGCTAGTCGGGAAGTTAGTTAAATTTTCTGTCGAATCATATGAGCGCTGCCGAAGGCAGTGGGACCTGAAATAGTTGACTAAAATTATTAGAAAAATGTATTGTCACCGTGTTGTGAGCTGTCCTGAAAATTTCAAATATCTAGCTAGTCGGGAAGTTTCATTAAAAATCTATTGCAAGATTTGTACTGGACAAACAAACAAACAAACAAAAAACAAACAAACAAACAAGAATCGAAGTTAATAAAAACATGGTAATATGGTAAAATATTACAGGGAGTTCAAGTATTTTCTCCCCTTGCTTAATTATACGCTATTGCACTTCATATAATTTTAAACCATGAATCGTAATGATATATAATTTTTTGTCGTGTTCCTGTAAGAATCTATAAAGGCTATTTTTACCAAAATCTATACAATTCGTGCGATGGTAATGTATAACATGTGCATAAATTTTCAGTTTAATAGAATAAGGTGTTTAGATACTATCGCATTTTAAATCGTTTGGGCCATAGACCATAATGATAATTTTTATTTCTGTCCTTGTAAAAAAAAATATATATATACATGCTAGATTTATCAAAATCTATACACTTTATACGACGGAGATTTATAACACGCGTATTAGCTAAAAAAAAAAAAAAAAAAAAAGACGTATAGATTGCAGTTTGAAAAACTTGGCCCTATAGTCTATAACGATAAAGAATATTTCTTTTTTGTTCCTGTAAAAAGTACTTTTAAGTGCTAGATTCACCAAAATCAACAGGGATTGTGCTATGGTGCCATACAATATACTTACTATATTTCAACTTATTTGAACAGAGGATTTAGGCGCTGTCGTATTCACTCACACACATACACCCATTCATAATCGAAAACTAGTAAAAATGAATTCAGTGTAATTCAAAAGTATAGAAATCCCCTAATCTCAAAGTTCGGATTTTTTGTCACGATTACAATACTTCCTTTTCATACGTATGTTCGGAAAGTAACAATCTGATCTCTCAGCTATGAAGTTCTGTCCAACTCAAAGAAATAATTTATCTGTAATAATATTATATTATTTTAATTGGTTAATTTATATTTTCAACACTATTAATAATAGCGACTATAGAAATTAGAAATCACAATTCTTCTAAAGAAAATTACGAAAACATTATATAATATAGTAAGGAAAGAGATAAATTAAAAAAATAATAATAATAAATAAATGTTAAACTACATTTTTAAATTGCATGCAATTCTTCAATGTGCTCTTGTATTTCAATTTACACACATGTCTAATATTATAATACAATTTATTTCAGAATTAAATTCCAATTTATTTCAACTGGGAAAAAAAAAAACATTGTTGAAATAATTAAAAATATATGAAAGTGAATTGAAACTTTTTTTTTTTTAATATCGTCTGCAATAAAATTCCAAATTGATTGTTGTGAATGCTACTTGTAAATACAGTTTTTAATCGTTATATGGCCCCCAAACTTGATCTTCGATCGTTTTTCTGGAATATCTCGAGAACTATTTTTCCCAATGAGCTGCAAATTTGCATACGCGTATTTTAAGATGCTAGAAATCGGTATCTGTTAGAAAAGTTATAGGTCACAATACATAATTTTTTAAAATAATAATTTAATAATTTTTATTCTACAGATAAAAAATCTTAAAATCTTAATGAAACTCATAACTATGTTTGGAAAATCTGTTATTAACATCATAAAAAAAAACCAGGTAAAAAAAAATAAAAATGTAGGAGATATGAACATAAATGTGTAATCAGACTTTAACATTAGAAGCTCGAAAGTTTAGACGTGCATAACTCCTAAACTTATACACCATATGACTTCCAAATTTATATCTGGGGATGAAATTGACTGTAGAATCGATATCCGAAATCAAAATTATATGTTACTATTGAAAAAATGAAAGTTTGACACGATTTCAATATGGAGACGACCCCTTAAGCTATTTTTTTCCAATTAGCTTAAAAGAGAACAAAATTCCCTGACGAATGGTACCTTCGGTGTCTTTCTGCAACAATTTGCTGATGAGATAGGTGGGGGTGTTTTGTTTTTTTTTTTGACCGACTGTACATACACAAAAATCATATTCTATATTTGTTTAAAAAAATTGTTTTTCTGTTGGCATGGAATTTTATTAAGGTTATTAAAGTTATTGCAGTTATATTATTATTTTTTTTTTATGTCAAGGAAAAAATTCTGAAATTGCTTAATATAGTTAAAAATTATACATATAAATAGTTATGTCGCCAATTTATTGAAAGTGACATTATCAATATTTAACTAATCAACCAATCAACAATGTTAGCGAAAATTTTTCAGCTAATTTCCAATTTTAAAAACCACATGTATGATTTTTTTTTTTTTTTTTTTTTTTTTTTTTTTTTTTGGGGGGGGGGGGGGCTTGAACAGGGTTCATGCTCATCAGGGATAACCTGGAAAACATGCAATACTCAGAGAAGTAGGATTTTCATCAGGGAAAATCAATTATAAAACCTGGTAAAACAAATATTTCCTTTCTCTCAAATGACTTTTTTTTTTTTTTGTTTAGCTTCATATCAAAATTCAAAGGATTAAGGATCGTGAAAATATGCATGTAAATTATGATTTCTACCTGAATTTCTATCATGATCGGCAGTAACATGACATCATACAGTGAAGTAGATGTATTTTCTTCTCTCTAGAGGAATATTTCTTGTAATAGTCACTAATATTTTTTTGAAAATTGCCCAGGGAATTTTCTTTTTCCACATCTGATTGTGAACCCTGTTGAAACAGCTAATGGAAACTAAAAATATTTAATAGAAAATATTTGACAGCTGCTTAGTGAGTGCATTTCTTTCTACACTATTAGGTATCAATTCTCTTTCTTATTTTTTATTATAACTTAAGTAAGTTTTTTGTCTATTGTTAAATAAATTTCTTACAGATTCTGTTTTGTAGATGTTTATTTGTTCAAGAGGTATAACACCATTTAAAACTTTTATATATTTAGTATAATCAGTAGTGATACCAGAAATTCCCCGAAGGGGGGACACCACATAAAAAGATTTTATTCTACGAGTATTTATCAAAAACTGCAATACTGTTAATAATATTTCTGTTAATATTTGTACCATTCCATTTATTAGTACTCCTCGTGATTTTGGAGATCATCGTGTCACAGACAGAGATTTTCTAAAAATATCGTGGTCAAAACATGTTCTGGACCTCTCAAAACGCATCTATTCATGGAATACTGGAAGCTGAAAATTTTTACGAATCCAATACTTTCTTCTATTGAAAAATTAGAATGCTCCTTCAATTCTATAGAATTGAAAAACTGGAATGCTCCAAATTTGTAAAATGAAAGAAAAATGCTGCTAAAAGTAGAAAAACTGAAAAGTTTGTATTTGTTTCCCGGAGAGATTTTAAGAGTATGCCCCGATTTGGGGGTCAAAGGGCGGAGGAGCCTGGCCCTCTAACTGACGCCACCCCTGAATATAATCAATCTATAGTAAAACATTTTTATAGATTGCTTCAAAATATTAAAATTGTAAAACTGTATTGTTTAATACGTGAAAGAAAAAAAAAATCTCCCCTTTTTTTATGAAATCTTCTGGTTTTTCAACAAAAGTCTTCCCTTTTTTTATTAAAATTGGTTGGCAAGTATGTTTACAGTTAAAAAAAAAAAAAATTAAAAAATTCCCTTTTTAAAAAATGCTCGTCAATTTAACAGTTATGAATTTTCTGAATGTGAAAACAGAATTTAAAAATGTGAATTAGTTAATGAGTTATAAGTAAACAAAATTTCCTATAGAATAACATTGGCTTGGGCTTCCGGTGACAGTAAGTGAAGTGGGTCCTTAAAGAAGAAACAAATTATAATTACCTTTTGACAATTCTTTTATTATGTCATAAACACAAACTCAAGGAAATTTAAATTATATTCAAATTTGAAATTTTATCATTATTCACCATTCTTTCTTTCTTTATTTACTGTTGCTAATATTTGATGATAAATTGATATGTTTCACATATTATGGATTTGCGTAGTAAAAAGAATAATTCTATGTAAATACTGTATATTTCCGAATATAAGCCGATCCGTATATAAGCCGAGAGTACATTTTTCCCTGCAGAAATTTGCCCAAAATTGCAAACCCGTGTATAAGCCGAATTGAAAAAATACTCTTTTTAATGTTCGAGTATATCGCCAAAATGGAGAAAATATTGCCAATCTATACAACCTTCAGGATAATCTGTCCAATGAAATTGCGCAAAATGCGTGCTTATCCAATAGAATTCCTTACCTTGCTTAACCATAACGTAAAACGTTCGCAGTGTGTTCGCCAACAGCGATAGTTTTAACTCTGGCAACCCTATCAGAAGGGAGGCAAACACAGACGCGAATGTAAGTCCCGGCCCGGCAGCTGAAAACGATGGCTACCGTAATACCGGGCCGGGAGACCTAACCCTAACGTCGATGAAGCAATGCCGCCGCTGGATGTTTACATAAATAAGCCGTGTAAAGTCCGATTGCATCGATTTTTTTTAATGACGTATCTAAATTATTTTGTATATTTCTACTTTTCAGTATTTTTATCAGTGCTTCAAGGCAATCTTCAACAAAATAAAAATACTTCTATAAAAAAAAAACGAAGCTTTGCCGCTTTTGCTAGTGTAAGCCTAGAAACATTTTAAACAGAGATGATTTAAATTTAATTGTATAAATTAAAAATATGATCGGGAGTCCTGTTTTTTTCAAGTTTCTCTTATACTATTTCTGAATCAGACAGAGAATTTACTCTGTTCGTGCACTCTGCCGATGACTTCAGTTACCGGCAGGTCAAAAAGAAATGTAAACAAACGTTACTACATCGAGCATTTCGTGAAATAAATTTAAAATTGCTAATTTAAGAGTTTTATATGTGATAATTATTTAAAAATAAGGTTTAATATAACTATTTTACTTTATATATACTTTTTAAGCTTAAAATATATGTATTCAATCATTGTTTCTGAAGTACGTTTTTTGCTAGAAATGTAGATCCGTATATAAGCCGACCATTATAATACAGCTTCCGAAAAATTTCCAAAAATTCTCGGCTTATACACGGAAATATACGGTATTAAACAACTATAACTATACAGTAGAATCTCAATTATCCAAAGTAATTTGGACCAACCGTCTTTCAGAAAACTGAAAATTTTGAATAATTGAGAATGCTTTAATTTTAAGATTATGGACAAATATTTGCACTACTTTTTATAATGGTAACAAGTGTTTAATAAAAATAAAGCAATAGCAAAATAGAAATAAGAATAAATTATGGAATTTGATTTAAGTATTTTTTACATACATGATAAAAATGTGAAACAGAGTTTTGTTTGTTGCAGTTTCGATTGCCTTTGCTTTGCAGCTATATTCTATCACAAAGTTTTTAAAATATACTATTAGTATCACAGTTTTTCTGCTGCTGCAGCTATGCCAAACCTTTTACAAAACTTTCAAAAGCTTTAGAATTGCTAATTTGTATGTTTTCTTAGCCTAAATTGTTTTCTCTTCCTCGTTTTCAACGTGTGTTCCAAAACACCGTGCGATTTTGTTGTGTTGCCGTTTTGATTGCAACACTTGTGCCTACTTTGTTCGCCTGACAAAAGCTCGTATGTTCTTTTGATCCGTAACAATTGTTGTGTGTTTATTGCATTTTATGGTGTTTATTCAAAGTTTTGTACGTATCACAGCAACCATTGTCTCACATATTTCTGCATATATGTAAATTAAAGCAATAAATATTACTAGGTATTGCTACTTCTCTGTGCATAAAACAAAAACACAAAATTCATGAATTTTGAATGTGCTGCTATCAATGTTATATATATGTATGCATGTGTATGTGTATAAAAATTTCATAGCAAAATATATTTAAAAAAAGTAAATAAAATTAAATTTGAGTTACACCTCCATTTTACAAACTTTACTTTTATAAAGAAGGAAAGATAATACAATAAAATTCACTAATGCAGCAGTAAATAATTCATATATTTTCTCATTTCATACAATTCAAAAATAGAGTTGTCACATAAATCTTTCTAACACACATTTATCTTAAAAAAAAAAAAAAAAAAAAAAATCCTTGTTTATCTTACAATAAAACAAAATATGTACAAATTTATAAATATGTGTAAATGTGTCCTGTAGAAAGCAAATGAACACAGACATACTACTAAACTTGTATATGTGATTATGAATTGTCATCGGAAAGAATGCAGAAGTACAGTTGCAACAATTGATGATTATTTGTCATACGATTTGACAAAATACATGGTGTGTTGAAAATGTATTAGAGTCTATTATTTACTTTATGAATAATATTACTTTTATTATAATTGGATGGCAATGTTAGTTAAAAAACAAGATATGTGGTCTTGTTTGATCGAGAGAATTGTGTGTGTTAAAATTTTTTAGAAAAGTAATTTATCTGGTTTTGTTTTGAGTAGTAGCATTTTTCATTTGGGAATAAAGATTTTTGTATTTTTCAAATGTTTATTTTTGTAAATTATATCTGATGTAGCTGTGCTCTTTTTTACTGTTATTTTATTTTTTAGAAAAGTGCAGTATGTGTTATTCAATTGAGTGACCGCTTTGAAGATAGAAGTGTGGATATTTAATTTACTGGCATCTGCAGATAGCAGTAGATTTTTTAGAAAACAATAGGGAATGGTGATTTTCCTTAGGTAGCTTTAACATTTGTGGTGTACCGTGACAGGATATTAGTGAAGAAGCAACATGTTTCAAGTAGTAAAAGGATTTAAGAAAGATGGTTTGATGTATGTTGCGTCTGCAATTGGTGAAGAGGTACCAGCCAATATTACTGTTTCTGGTTTAAAAAATATACTGAACAGTGAAGAATACAAGAAAGATCTGGAATTTGTTCAAGAACTGTTAGGAAATGCCATTGCCGAGTGAAAATTACAAGAACAGGAAGAGAAAGCAAGGCAAGAAAGAGAGGCTGTAAAAGAAACAGAAGATAAAAGGGCATTTGAAAGAATGAAACAAGATAAAGAATTTGAATTTGAAAGAATGAAACTTGAAGCCGAGAAAGAAATCAAGCTCACTAGAATTCAAGCTCAAAGTCAAGGTGAGTCTGTTCCATTAAATTCTCTCTCTGATTTAAGCAATTCAGAAAGAAAGTTTATGTTGTCTAGATAGAAT
The DNA here is from genome assembly GCA_963930645.1 of Salticus scenicus. Lineage (NCBI taxonomy): Eukaryota > Metazoa > Arthropoda > Arachnida > Araneae > Salticidae > Salticus > Salticus scenicus. Next base: position 39,167,544 of record OZ005653.1, on the reverse strand, counting down.
TTAGACAATTTGGCGGTGACTTAAAAGAGTGGCTTCCTTTTTGGAGTTAATTTGAGCAGGTGCTTAAAGATACTGATATTGAGCCGGAAGATAAATTCCAATATTTAATGTAAGCCACGGTTGCTGGTTCCCATGCAAGAGAAGTAGTTAAAAGTTTTCCGCTAACTGGCGCCAGTTACAAAAAAGCTATTGATAGTTTAAAATCTCGCTTTGTAAGAGAGAATCTTTTACTCAAGGTATACTTTAGACAGTTGCGAAAACTGATTATCTCTGTTCAAACTAAGGAAATGTTGCATTTTAAAATTAAAAAGGATTGATTTCAAATTTATTATATTATATTTAAATATACCTTATTTAAAATCCTTATAAAAAGTTGAGCTTATATATTTCAGCATCCCAATCAGGGCCATCTTCAGAGCTCGAAATGACAACTAAACCAACAATAGTTTAAATGTTCTCGACGTTACCATTATCAAACATAAAGATCACTCTATTGTCACTACAGTTTTCCGGAAACACACTAGCAATAATGAAATTATAAACAATAAATGTCGCACCCCCCCCCCTCCCATATAAATATGCAGCCTTACGTTCATATGTTAACCGCACTATTCTCATTTCCTCCAGTAAAAATTATTTGAATACTGAATTAAAATTTATAAAAGGTATTGCTAAAAAAGCTAATTATAAACCTGCTATTGTGGATAATTTCTATAAAAAAGGTGTAAAATCACTTAATCATATTCCAAACGCTCAAGAAATAAAACAATCTTTCACTTCCACGATCCCCTATTGTAAAGGTGCCTCTGTTAAAATTAAAAATGAAGCCAAAAAACATAACATTAATATTACGATTAAACCAAACAAAAATATTTACCAACGCATACGAAACGAAAAAGATCCAATTCATTCTAAACACACCGCAGGAATTTATAAAATTAATTTTCAGTTTCAAGATAAAAATAATCTAACTACATTGGAATGACAAAACGTAAAATTAAAGACCGTATCTCTGAACACCTCGCCAACCTCAAATATAATAAATACTCTACTGCATTTTCAAGGACTAACAATATTAAACCCATTAACACTAATTCTATTAATTATCAAAAAATAGCCCCTTATGATTCACATCATTATGCCCTAAAAAGAGAAACCCTTAAAATCTTAACATCTAACAATTTTGTTAATGACATCAAACACAGTATAATTCCACCAGAATGGCAGCACCTAATTCAACAAATGAAGCGAAGTGAAGGAAAGGAAGAAGAAGAGGAAGGTAAACACACCGCCCAGCTTTAGTTGTCATTTCGAGCTCTGAAGATTGTCCCGATTGGGATGCCGAAATATATAAGCTCAACTGTTTATAAGGATTTTAATTATAAGGTATATTTAAATATAATAAATTAAGGAAATGTTTTCATTAACTTCTCTATATGACATACTTGAATCTTATTTACATGCATTGGAAACATCAAATGTAACCACGGATAAATGTGCATCTACAGTGTATCCTATTGTTGAGTCTTGTTTTCCAGCTGATTTTTTGAAGGCTTGGAATCGCAATAACATTTCCAATTATAACACTGACACTAAAGAGAAGTTAAATAACTTAATGCAATTTCTCAAAAAAGAAGTCGAAGATGAAGAAAGGATAGCTTTGACTGTAGCCGGATTTGGTTTAAGAAAGAACGAAGAGAATAAACCTCTCAAAAGGAAGAAATGCAATTTTCAAAATTTGAAAAGTAAAGTACCTACAGCTGTGTGTTTATTAACGACTGCTTAAAATAGAGAGGCGAAGAAATTTTGCATTTTTTGTGATGGCAAACATTCAAGTTCAGATTGCTTTTCAACTTAGAAAATGAGCTTAGCGGACAGACAAAAAATAATCAGAGATAAACATTGTTGCTTTGCCTGTTTATCGTGAACTCACTCTACTAATAAATGCCGAGCAGTTCTAAAGTGCATGATCTGTTCTAAAAGGCATTTTTCTCATGTGTGATGTACTTGATTCACAAAAAATGACTAGAAAAGAAAGAAGAAAAAACCGCGAAAATGATGTTGATATGTTCAGTTTCAACAAAAAAAAGTCCAAAGATATTTCTTCAAACCATGAAAGCCAAGTTGATCTCTGATAGTAAACAGAAAACTGTGAAATTGCTCTTTGATTCTGCATTGCATAAGTAATATATTCTGGAAAGTATAGCCAAAGAAATTAATTATACACCTATTCACCAAGAAAAAATTGTTCATTCTGTTTTTGGCAGCGTTATGACTAACGAGGTCAATCATAATTGCTATAAAGTGACATTGAAACATTTGAATGAAAATTTCGGCTGCAATTTTGAAGTTTTGGATCAGTCTACAATATGCGAAAATATTTGACCAGTTTTTAAAGGTCCTTGGATAAAGGGGTTAGAAGAAAATGAGATTAATCTAGCGGACATTGGTGACAGATGTGAAGTGATCGATATTTTCGTTAGAGTTGATGTCATTGGAAAAATTTTGACAGAAAAAAGAAAAGTCTTATCGTCGGGTCTTGTGGCTTTAGAAACAATCTTAGGTTGGACCTTAATGGGAAAATTGCCACATGAAAAAACCTCGGAAGAAAACTTGGTGATGACAGTGTTTATATGTAAATGAAGCTGAAATCTCAAACTTATGGAAGTTGGATTTGATTGGAATATTATACTCCTATTGGCAGATTACTTTTTAATTATAACATTAAAATGAGTGATGGAAATTCAGAAACTTGTATTTGTGAAAATTTTAAACAATTTAGAAAATGATGTTGATATGTTCAATTTCAATTTAAAAAAAGTCCAATCTAAGTCTTAAAAGTCTATCTCGGATCTAAGATCATGTTGAGAAGAAGTCCAAATACGAGATTGATCTTCAGACTATAGAGAATTTTTTAGAAATGGTGGCAATTAATAAAGAGGGCCAATATGAAATTAGTTTGCCATGGGCTGATGATAAGTTGCCTTTACCCGCCAACTTAAGTTTGGCGAAGAAGTAGCTCGAATACACTACAGCAAAACTTACAGCGATGAACATGAATGAAAAATATGAAGATGTTCTTCTGAGCTGAATTAATAAAGGCATAATTGAGGAAGTTCCAAAGAACGAAGTAAACTCTTATGGCAATTATGTACCTTATCGTGCTCAATGGCATACCAAGGATCGGGTCTCAGGTCATGAGGGGGCCTCCAAAAAACTTAACTTTTATGTATATACATTTGGTTAAGTTGTTGTGCCATTTTTTTTAAATTGAAAAATTCCCTGCAGTTCTTTAGCCGTAGGTTCTTGTGTAGTCTTAATGTACAAAATGTGACCATACAGCAACAACTCCTAAAAAAAATAAATATATATATATATATATATATATATATCAATTATATCAAGCCTAATTAAGATGCCCTTGACCTTCTTGTTCGATGTTTGGCTTCTGAGTCAATATTAAAATTTATTTCAGTGCCATTTTATAGTAATAAATTCAAGTGAAGATGTGCGAGGGTGGGCCTTTAAATAGTAGGGGCTCCAGTTAGGGGGCCCCCAGGGAAATTTTTGCCTTGGGCCTCGAGAGTTGTAGGTCTGCCACTGATCGTGCTGTAATAAAACCTAGTAGCAGAATTTTTTCTGTCAATCTGAGACAGATATTTAGGCATTAGAAAATAATCTGCTGCATCATTTCACAATAAGTTACAGAAAAAAATTTTACTAGATTCAGTAAGCATATTCTTATCACAAGTTTGCATTTATCTGATGTCATTAATCTTTTAGATCTATATGAGAAAGCACTATGATAAAATTTTAATTATACATAGTTAAGTAAAGAGTTGGAATTAACCATTATCCTTCATATCAAATAAGAAGAAATATCTTTGCCCATGATTTTATTCATACTGACTCTAGTAAAATATTTGTAGTAAGAGACTTTAAACATTGAAAGTAATGCAATGTAAAAAGTAATGCTTTCTAAAATTTTCTGGTCCCTGTGTAACCAACTGAAGCTGGAGTGACATTAAGAAGTATAAATTTCCTTTTATCAAGAATTACAGGTTGTTTGTCATTGTACATCTTAATTGCATTTTGTTCACCTTCTGAATGATCGAGCCCCAACTTTCACAGAAACCTTCTGATACTGGAATTGAAACTTTGTGTTTAAGTAACTCCATAAGTGCAGTATTTTCTTTGACAGCTCACAATCAGACTTTTTGTATAAAACCTTTATTTCATATGTGATCCTTTTGGATCTAATTTCTTCTATAGTGCTAGCTGCTAGCGATCCATTAACAAAAATATTGGTACTCAAACAAAATTGTGTCAAGATAATCAACTTTGAAATTGATGGAAAATCTTGTATTTATTTAAAATAGCAATAACAAAAATTACATGAGTAGTGGGTGATATTGGACAATTCTAGCTCTAAATAGGTTCTGCAATTTAATAAAGCAAGTTTTAAAATAATATTGACATTTATGCTGCATTAGAGAAAGATCGGAAATCACAAGACTTCTGCAGGGAGTTTCATTACGAATTGTTAGCAAATGATAAAGGAGGTAGGGTTTCCTAAAAAATCATATGAATGAGAAATATTGAACAATTCTACTTTTTTATAGGCTCTAGAATCTAATAAAGTAAGTTTAAAATGAGCATTGACATTTATGTTGTGGATGGAAAAAGATTGGAAATCACATTGTTTCAGTGGAGCGTTTGAGACGCGATCGTTAGTGGAGGAAGAGAGATATCGAACAATTCTATTTCTTTATAGGTTGTGGAATCTAATTATATAAGTTTAAAAATAATATTGACATTGATGGAAATTGCAAGGATTCCGCTTGATCGGTGATCTTTAGCGGTGGGGAAGGGAGGGAGAGGACGCAGATATTACATGAGTGAGAAATATTGAACAATTTTACCTCTTTATAGGTTCTAGAATCTAATAATGCATGTTTAAAATGAATATTGACATTTATGCAGTAGATGGAGAAAGATTGAAAATTGCTATCTTTCCTGCCAAAATTGGGAAATTTGAAATCTGTGCAAATTATTATTTTGGAATAATCTGCAGACTAAAAAAAAAGAAATCTGCGACGTACGTCTTGTGTCTCGTATTTTCTGCTATGGGGAGTAACAGCACTACTCCAATTCGCCCAGTGTTTGATGCTTGAGCTAGGTGAACAAATTATCCTTCCTTGAACCAATGCTTGGAATGTGGTCCTAATCAAAAGGAACCTATCCCAGATATTTTACTTTGATTCAGAGAAAGAGAATTTAACGTTATCGCCGAAAAGCTTTTCTACAAATAAGCATTCATGAAGAGGATAGAGATTTCCTGCATTTTTTATGGTGGGAAAACTTAGAAGAAAAGAAACTAAAAGTTTTTCTCCATGCAAGAGTTGTTTTTGGTGTTAAATGTAGTCCTTTCCATTTGGTTTCAGTAATTGAGTATCATATTCAGCATTGTAACAGACTTGAAGAATCTTTAAAGAAAAGGCTTATATTGCGTTTCTATGTAGACAGTGTCATTACCAGCGCTAACAGTAAAGAAGAATTAGATAAGTGTATTACTAATTCTAAAACTTTAATGGCCAAAGGTAATTTTGGTCTTAGAGAATGAGAATGGGAATGATCGGGCAACTGTAATGAGACTAGTTCTAAGAAGGAGACTCAAGTATTAGGTCTTATTTGGAATAAAGAGCTGGACATATTGAAAATTAGCATGAAATGGTTAGACAACATTAATATGGAAAGAGTAACTAAAAGAAGTATGCTGTCTACTGTACACAAAGTATTTGATCCTTTTGGCTTCACCTCACCAGTCATGCTTTGTCCAAAATTAATGTTATAAAAGGTATGGAAACTAGGAATGAGTTCCGATGAAGAGATAGCTGGTGAGCTTAAGAGGTGTAACTATTCCTAGAATGGAGCTTCTAGCTGCTGTAATTGGAGTGAGACTAATAAATTCGGTTATTGAAGCTCTTGGTTGGAGAAATGTTATGACTTATTACTGAAGTGATTCTACAACGATTCTTGCATGGATACAGCGAGAAAAAAATTGGTCAGTTTTTGTTAGAAATAGAGTGCAAGAGATCAGAAAACTGAGTGAACCTTCATCATGGAAACATATAATGGGGATAAGAATGCTGCAGACTTGCCCTCCAGAGGGTGCAAAGCGAAGCATCTAGTCTCGTCAAAATAGTGAGAGGACCACAATGGTTAAAAGACGTTTCTAAATTTTAAACAATGATGTATTTCTCCAATCGTGATTGGAATGAGGAAGAGATTAAAAAGGAAAAGGTTAAGAAAACTTGTATACTGTCAAATACTGAAGCTATTGGTGATGAAGATTGGTACTATAGATACTTTTCTAGTTATGATAGAATTATTCGTCTTTTTTGCGTGGATCCTTCATTTCAAACACAACTGCAAAAGTTTAAATAAAAGGAAGCATGGTGAATTGACACCCTCAGAATTTAATGAAGCAGAAATACTTCTGATTCAGAATGAGCCTTTTCCTCGAGAAGACGAAAAGAGATTAAAAACTTTGCAGATGTTTAAAGATGAGCTTGGTGCCATTCGTTTAAAGATCAAAATTGTTTATTTAAAAGATAGTGAAGATTTTCTTAAACCTATTGTTCTTCCATCAAAGCATGAAGTAGTAAAACGGCTAATTTATAAAACACATGTTGGTATCCAGATGCTATCAAATGTGCTTCGAGAAACGTATTGGATCTTAAATGGCAGAAAGGTGGTGGCAGTGCTGCCAACTCTCCCGTTTTTCAAGGGAGACTCCCGTTTTTTAACCCTATCTTCCGTTTTTATGTTTTAATGTGTATTTCTCCCGTTTTTCTAATATTTTCGAAAAATCGAACTAAAAACGCTAATTTGTGGACAATTCGTAAGTGCCATCTTTTCAGATTTACGAAGGCCTTCCAATTCACAATCTTTCTGCATCCACAACATAAATGTCGATATTCATTTAAAACTTATTTTATGAGATTTTAGAATCTCTAAAGAAACAGAATCCTTCAATATTTCTCGCTTACGTAATTATTTTTAACTCCCCCTCCCCCCTACATTTTCCTATCTCCAACTAGTGATCGGTGATCAAATGCTCTTTTGAATTCTTTTGTTTCTCATTCTTTCTCCATCACTTTATTAGATTCTAGAGCCTATAAAGAAGTAGAAAGTTTAAAAGTTTACACTCATGTAATTATCGTTTAACTCCCCCCCCCCCCAAAAAAAAAAAAAAAAGTCCCTTTCTCCAATTAGCTTTTACATTCTACAACAAAAGAATCAAACATTTTCCCCCTGGTTTTGAAAAATGTAGGGTACTGCTAGTTTAAAAAAGAAAAAAAAAAAAACACTTTTTAGATTCTTGAGGGCGATTTGAATTTTTAAGGACACATTTGGCATTTAAAATCCAAACACTTAATTTAAAAATTTAGTTATAAATATGCATACAAAAAGAAAAAAGTCTGTTTTTAAACTTTTCTGTATTTTTATTTGTTGTTCATGTGCTGATTGTCACACACAATAGTTTTATTTATATTTACAGCATTTATCTTACAGCATATAGGTTATTTTCTACAAATGCAGTAATGGGGGGGGGGGGGGGAATAGATTGGGGCAAAGTGTTTCTTTTTTTTTTTTTTTCATCTTCCAAACAAAGAACAGGCGAGGTGCAGCACCCTCCTTAAATTATCTGGGGAAAACTCTGGATCAATGTTCATAAAAACATTGATCCAGTTGTTTTATTAGATTTTAGAACCAACTGAAGCGATATAGGGGTTCAAAATTCTTTACATATGTAGTTATTTTTAGACTTTGTTAATGAACTTGTTAACTATTTGTTTTTCCCCAATAAGTTTAAAATATAAATTATCAAACAAAAGTTATATTAGGTCTTTTTAGTTAAAAAAGTGTCATGTATTGAATAAAATCATTTTGTTTTGTTTTTCTCCACGAAGCCGTAAATCTCCCTTTTTCTACCTTGAAATTATGTAAAATCTCCTGTTTTTTTTTCCACCAAGGTTGGCAGCTCTGCGGTGGTAAATGTTATAGCCAACTGCACTGCATCCAAAAGGAACAGAGAACTTAGAAATATTAGTCCTCCACTTCCAGAAAACAGAGTTAAAGATACTGCAGTTTTTCAGATAATTGGTGTTTATATGGCTGGATCATTATTTCTCAAGGATAACAAAAAAAGATGGGCTTTAATTTTTACTCGCACTCACAGTATGCAGAGCAGGGTAATCAACTCAAGACCTCTTACTTACATCTGTAAAACCTATTTCGCCATCAATGTTAATCCAAGATGTGCATGAATGCTGTCTTCCTGATTTGGATGCTGTTGAGCAAAATTTTTTATGTAAAAAGCTCAAATACTGACAAATCATTCTTAGAAATTTACGAAGCCATTTTAGATATGAGTATCTTGGGGCTCTTATTCAACGAAAAAGCAAAAAGTCAGAAGTCAAGATATCAAATGTCATCTCCATTCGGACAGTACTACTAGTGAGCGAATGAACTATAGTAGAGTTGGCAGAAGAATTAAAGTACCGGAAAGACTGAACTTATAGATTATATAAGAGCTTGATGATCATTCTACTATTTATTTTATTTTCTTATTTTTATGTTTAGTTTAAAACTAATGTTGCCATCTTTGTATCAAATTTGTTTTGACTAATAATTATTATGTTTTGATTATTATTTATAATCAGAAGATGGGAGGATGTTGAAAATGTATTTGAGTCTATTATATACTTTATGAATACTATTACATTATTATAACTGGATGGCAACGTTAGTTAAAAAAGAAGATATGTGGTCTCTTTTTTTTTTTTTTTTTTTTTTCTTTTAAATAGGTAATTTTCTGGTTTTTGTCCAACATAGCTGTGTTCTTTTTTCTGTTATTTTATTTTTAGAAAAGCTCAATACCCGTTATTCAACTGAGTGACCGTTTTGAATATAAAAGAGTGAATATTTAATTTACTGGCATCCGTAGATAGCACTAGTTTTTATTTTTAGAAAGCAATAGGGAATGGTGATTTTCTTTAGGTAGCTTAACAATAATGACTATTACTTTATATTGAATGCATTAATACATATAAAGGAGTGGTATTCATTTAAATTTGTTCAACCTTCTGGAAGGGGTATATGATTGAAAAACGATTTGAAATTTCATAGCAATGTAGGGAGAGAAATATTATTTTCCTTCATGTGATAAAAGGCAGTGTACGGAAGTTTACCTGCTTGCAATTCTGCTGAAAACAGTTATTGCACATTCGAATGATTACAGTTACAACCCAAAATTATAGGGCTCACTTTTAACCTTTGTAACAGTAAAGCCCACCAATGCTTAAATGTTTCATTTAGTTGAGGGGGTTTTGCATCCCACTAGTGCTACGCTATGAGCATTTGGCTACGGACTGGTCCAGAGTAGAGAGCTTACAAGGAGAGAGGCATCAATACTGAGTCAGCTTCTAATTGGTGTAAAAAAAAAATTTGATAAAAATCCAGAGAGAGATTTAAAAGTGTTTTTGATGGCTTTGAAGCACTGTGCTCAAAACTGTAGCTAAAATAAAGAATTATTACAAATATATATATTTAAAAATTTTTTGTTGTTGATATTCAATTGAAAAGTATTCGAACTTTTCTTCCAAAACATAGTTTGATAGAAAAAATGTCTGCTCTGTGCATGCGCCGTAGCGTAATTCCATCATTCGTCGTCTCTCTACTTTGGAGGCATGCCATCGCAATTTTGATCTTCTGCAGAGAAGATGGTTTCCCCGCTTTAATGATCCCTGGAGACGAGCTTGGTTTCATTCGTTTAAAGACTGAAATTATTTATCAAAAAGATAGTGAAGATTTTCTTGAACCTATTGTTCTTTCATCGAAGCATGAAGTGGTAAAATGGCTAATTTATAAAGCACATGTTAAGAACTATCATGCTGGTGTCCAGATACTATTAAATATGCTTAGAGCAGGGCTGCCACGCTACCTGGAAAACCTGGAATAGTCAGGGAATTTGAAAATTGACCATAAAAATCAGTGAATTTGAATATTTTAGTCAGAATCTGGAAAAGTGAGGGAATTTCATATGATAATTGCTAAAGAAAAAACTTTTCTGCCAACATTGGTCATTTTTTAGTTTTTTTCTTAGCTTACACCATTTTTTTAAACATCCCCAACCTTCCTTTCTGCTCATGAAAGAAATTTCTTATTTCTTTTATAAGCTACATATTCTATCACTGTATGTAAATTTTTTCATATGTATTTTTTGTGTTTTCAAGTAGTATTATAATTATTTTGCCCTCAACAGAGCCAATGCTCAATATATGGTTAGACTGGAATTTTCTTAGAACACACCTGGAAAACCCAGGGAATTTCATTCTCCTGTTTCAGTGGCAACCCTGTTAGAGAAAAGTATTGGATCTTAAATGGTAGAAAGGTGGTGAAAAATGTTATAGCCAACTGCACTGCATGCAAAAGATTCCGTTCAAAGGATTAGAAGTAAGTAAGTCCTCCACTTCCAAAAAACAGAGTTAAAGATACTGCAGTTTTTCAGATAAGTGTGTTGATATGGCTGGATCATTATTTCTCAAGGATAACAAAAAAAGCTGGGCTTTAATTTTTACTCATGCTCACAGTATACAGAGCAGTCCATTTGGAGCTTGTTACTGCTGCTTCAATAGATGCATTCTTAATGGCCTTTAGAAGATTTACAGCTCGCAGAGGAAGATGCTCTACTCCAGGAAAGACTTTCTGTTTGGTCTAAGTACCGTATATTTCCGAATATAAGCCGATCCGTATATAAGCCGAGAGTACATTTTTCCCTGCAGAAATTTGTCCAAAATTGCAAACCCGTGTATAAGCCGAATTGAAAAAATACTCTTTTTAAAGTTCGAGTATATTGCCAAAATGGAGAAAATATTGCCAATCTATACAACCTTCAGGATAATCTGTCCAATGAAATTGCGCGAAATGCGTGCTTATCCAATAGAATTCCTGACCTTGCTTAGCTACGACGTAAAACGTTGGCAGTGTGTTCGGCAACGGCAATAGTTTTAACTCTGGCAACCCTATCAGAAGGGAGGCAAACACAGATGCGAACGCAAGTCCCTGCAGCTGAAAACGATGGTTACCGTAATACCGGGCCGGCGCCGGAGACCTAACCCTAACGTGGATGATGCAATGCCGCCTCTGGATGTTTACATAAATAAGCCGTTTAAAGACCGATTGCATCGATTTTTTTTAATGACGTATCTAAATTATTTTGTATATTTCTACTTTTCAGTATTTTTATCAGTGCTTCAAGGCAATCTTCAAAAAAAAAAAAAAATACTTCTATAAAAAAACGAAGCTTTGCCGCTTTTGCTAGCGTAAGCCTAGAAACATTTTAAACAGATGATTTAAATTTAATTGTATAAATTAAAAATATGATCGGGAGTCCTGTCGGAGGTCTAAAAGAAATGTAAACACACGTGACTACATCGAGCGTTTTGTAAAATAAATTTAAAATTGCTAATTTAAGAGTTTTATATGTGATAATTATTTAAAAATAAGGTTTAATATCACTATTTTACTTTGTATATACTTTTTAAGCTTAAAATATATGTATTCAATCATTGTTTCTAAAGTACGTTTTTTGCTAGAAATGTAGATCCGTATATAAGCCGGCCAATATAATTCAGCTTCCGAAAAATTTCCAAAAATTCTCGGCTTATACACGGAAATATATGTTAAGCCAAATGTTGAAGAGAGGGGGATCTTTCATTACAAAAAATCAAATTCTATAAATTTTTAAAAATTTAATTATTTAAAAATTAAATAAAATAATAATAATAAACTTCATTAATATAAAAAAAACAAGATTTATTTATTTATTTTTTATTTTATTTTTTTATTTATTTATGACCTAGAAAATGTGTAAGAACATTGTGGTACATTACCAAAAATTTGCTATATCTACACAATAATTTTATAATTGATGAAATGCTAAGTAACTCAGTTGTTAATATCATTTGTTTCCACAGGATATTATAAGTATTTTCATATAATTAGCAATCATATTCATTGGTTTATAAAATACATTAATTAAATTTATATCTTCCAATATCTATCTTGTCTATTTTCCTTTTTTGCTCTTTATTTATAATACTTTAACATGATAAATGCTTAAATGTATTCATCTTTGTTATTTCTTTAGTCCTCAAGGTGATCTCTTGATTGCTGTATCCTTTGAACCTGAAAGTAAAGTAAATATATGGCACTGGGAATCTCAGACTGTATTTTTCGTTTCAATTGATTCATCACTATTTATTCATAGCATTAATTTTTCATCTTTCAAGGAAGATATATTTGTCACATCTGGAGAAGGGCATGTAAAGTGAGTTTATATTTTTAATGAATAAAATTTTAAAAGTTCACAAGATGATGAAAGCTCAGTTAATTTTGTTTGTAATATTGACTGTTTATATTTTTAATTGCTGTGAAATATATATAGTATGCATCTATGTTTTTCAGAAGTAAAGCTTAGTATTCTGAATAAATTTTTAAGATGTCTGATGTCTGACAATTTTGTTTTTGCTCTGGAAAAAAATAATTTTAGTTTAAAATGAGCTATTATAGTTTTAATTCTGATTACACTAAATAATTTAATTATATAGAGATCTGTGAGGTATATGAAGTGGATTTTATGCTATTTAAAATTTTATGGCATTGATGTGTATGTTATTGAATGTTAAATTGCAAATTTGCTATCAAAAAAGGCACATGAAACATTACTGTTTCTTTTAAAGAGTTAATAGAATTTAGTTAATAGAATTCTATTTTTTTCCTTACACACACACACACACACATATATATATATATATATATATATATATATATATATATGAAAGGATAAAGAGAGATAAGATTTTAAATTATTATTTTAAATTAATAGTGACTAATAACTTAAAGAAAATCCCATTAAAAATTCTTAACTTGAAATTAATTCTAGTTTCCCCTGTAAAGTAAGTTTTATTACAATGCACGATCCTAACGCAAAAGTCATAAAAGTGAACGAATTTTAGGATAATAAAGTGCTGAACAAACGCAACTTGCAGTTTCTTGTGGCTAGATGATGCATATTAATTAATCCCGGCGATCTGGACCTCAGCTAAATTGTCAATCATTAAGTTAATAGCCAATGATTAGACGAAGGAGGGGTGAAGTTTCACACCAAAAATACTGATATTTAAGAGAAAATGTGCAGGGTTTGAGGCCTCTCTCCGTGTGTGCTCTTACCTGGTAAAATCACGTCAAAATAACGGCCCCGGGAGGTAACGCAATGTAATCACGGGCTGCCATCGTTCTCGGCTCCAATGCACTCAATTCCACCTGCTCAGACTTAAATCATGGACTATAACCTGTAAGATGTTCAAGATGGGCCAATAAACGACTGTCTATAATCCTTGGACTCGTTAATGAGTGAAAGCCTCTCTTCATTAGAGATATCATGTGACACGGAGTAAAAAGAATACGTCATATATATATATAATATTACTTGCAAAAACATGTATCTTAAGTGTTAAAATAGGTGGCTGTTTACTTCTATCTCATATATGGTCACCCCGCTTATAAGGTCAGTTCTCTACAGTCCCCATGGGTGACCTTATAACGAGGTTTGACTGTATCTTTCTTGGGATATATCCTGTAGTGATGACTTGAACTATTCCTTCATTTGAAATACTTTTTAGGAAAAATCCACCCTATTTGGAACAAAAAAATAATGACCAGTAGAGATATTTTGTGAATTTTAGAATAGTGGAAAAGACGTATAACCAGTATTTAGCAACATATAAACAAAGAACTTTTATATTAAAATGAATAGCAATGAATCAAGACTTCACTAGGCAAAAAATGTATAAATGGTGTTTTACTGTACTGTGTATAGATGGAAATTTTTAAAAGAATATTTCTATTGTACTTTTTTTTTTTTTTTCTTTTTCCAAAACCATATTTAAGTATTGTTTTTAATGAGTAATTTGGTTCTATATCAATAATTTTTAAGCAAATGTAAGGATAATACTAAGTAACAGTTAAATAATAAATAATGACAGGAAATTGAATGTTCGGATATTTGGATACTTTAGGATTTGTGTAACAAATGTTATTTAGGCAAATAAATATTTTGCTGATCCTTTATTCGTTCTCATATTTTCTTTAAATCACATTGTTATAAGCATTACTAGGATACTACTTTCTGGCAAAATTGAATAATAACAATCCAAATTATAGCATTACAACTTTTTTTTACTGAAGGGAAAATTAATAACAGATAGTTTACTAGATTTCATGTATTCTTTGTAAAATATGTTTTTATAATATATGTAATGATCAGTAGCTAAATCTTGAAACATATATCACCCATCTTCACTCTTGAATTTATTGCTATATTGACATGATACAATTTTATATATAATTAAAATTATGCATATAAATACAGGTAATTAAAAAAATGAAATTATATCTATTATGGTGCATTCCATGCATCTTACCCTACTGCCTCGGAGCCAAATCTTGTCTGCTAAAAAATCATCTCTGGCTATAGTCTTGCTTCTGCTCACCTCAGAGTGGCAGGTTGACTGAGTTAGTAAAAAGGAAAAGAGGAAAGTTTGGTTACCTGACAATATATTTAAAGAAAATGAGATCTTTAACTGCAAATCAGATAATGAGTATGCAAATTAATTTAGTATCCAATGGTTGATTATGGAATTGTTGGAACAGGGTGCCCATGGGTCAGGGAGAACCTGGAAAAGTTAGGGAATTTGGAATTAGTGAAAAAAGTCAGAGAAAATTTCAAATATTACCCAAAAACCTGGAAAAATGATGGGATAAACCTTGAAAATGCTTTTTACGCATGCAGTTTATGTTGCAAGTCGCATTACTTTGTTGTCTTTTATGTGACAAGCTATGTTATGTTTTATGTTGACAGCTGTTTTTCATGTCGTGAACTAAATTTTGTGGCTTGAATTTTCTAAAAATAGAGCTGGAAAAGTCAGGAAATTTTATTTTTGAAATTGAGTAGGAACCCTGTGAAAGAATTGGTAAAAACAGTTCTGCTAATTGATTTAGATAATTTATGAAAATGCAATTTAAAGAAGTGCTAATTAAAAAGTTAGGAACTTAAATTCTCAAAATGATATTATCCAAACAATAATTACCATAAATATACCTGGAAAATTATGAAATTTATGTTGCTTATTGAGATATACAATATGTTCTGTATTAAAAAGTGGAGTATGTAGCTTTTGCATTCTTTTATTGGAATGTTCAAAAAAAATTTTATACAAAGTCAATGATGTAATACTGTTTAATCTGTGTTGAGATGCACAATAACAAAATCCATTGATTTTTCAGGGTAACTTCCAAAATGTAAAGTGTTTTACCTAAATGGGTCCATACCTTAAAAATATTGCTATAAATCTGAAACACTTCTAATTAGCATTTTAAAAAATTTTTAATTTTTTATCAGAGCATACTTTAATTATATTGTATTAAAACATTTACCTTATTTAAAGCTCTGTTGGCTAAAGTACTTTCTGGGTGGATCCGCCCTTTCATCAGTAACCTCTTTGTGGTCCGCTACGCTCAAAACTGACTTGATTTCTTCTTTCTGTTGACTCTTCATAAGGTGGTGCCATGATCGCGCCCAGACCTAGATCAATCATGGCGCCACCTTATGAAGAGTCAACAGAAAAAAGAAATCAAGTCAGTTTCGAACGTAGCGGACCACAAAGAGGTTACTGATGAAAGAGCGGATCCGCCCAGAAAGTACTTTAGCCAACAGAGCTTTAAATAAGGTATTTTTTTTAATACAAATTAACTTATAATGAGATAAATGAAACAAGTTAAAGAGGCCTTGATTTACATATGGTCAAATACATGATAAACAACACAAGGGCATAGGAAAGGGAGGGGCTCAAGCCCCCCCCCCATCCCTAATGATTATCACGAAATTTCCTTTTAATGCCAAATAAAAGAAGCATCAAATTAAAAACAAAATTAATGTGTTATAAATGCTCATAATTATGAATATTTTATAATTTGTACTAATAATTAGTGAATATTAATTAACATCTAATTATTAATTCATTTTGTTAAAATTAATTTTGAGTCATTTTTAAAAGGAAATTTTTTGAGCCCCTCCCATGATTTTTGAATTTCTACGCCCTTGAAACAACAAGCAATATTCGATTTTTCTGGTTCTGATAATAACAACTCACAAATAAACAAAAATATTACATGCATTTATTTATTTTCAGCAATCACTTTTATTTAAAAAATAGTTTTATATTGCTATTATGTGTATTTTTTATTTTGCTAAAATTTATTTATTATTATTATTATTTTTTTTTCAGCATAAATTGTTATAATTTCTTTCTTTTTTTTTATGACATAAAATTTACAAGATTTTCAAAACTTTTATTTCCAAGTTGTGTAGATTTGTGCTTATCTATTGTACTTTTGTGGTATAATGTGTTGATTTATTTTCAAATCTTTATTTAGATTTTGGAAAATTCGTGCTGTTAGAAATACTAGAGATATTATTACTGCCATAAGTGTTTTTGAACGTGAAGAAAAATCTCAGGAGTCACCAAAACTAATTGTTATGTGCACTGTGTCAGTATCCAATACTGTAAGTTTCAATTACTTGAACCATATAATATAAATGACCATAAATATCTAGCAAAATATTGAATTTATTATATATATATATATATATATATATTTTTTAAAGACCTCTTTCTATTATTATTATTATTGTTACCATTTAATAATTTATGTCTGATTTTATATTATTAATTTTTAGAAAGAAGAAAATTTTAAATCTATTATGAAATTTGCATTATATGAACTTTTTGAAGTATTTTTTGTGTTTAGATCTAGTTATATATTTTAAAACTACTGTATTGTATTCAATGTAGAAAATAAAAACAATGAGAAGTATTTCAAGATACAAGTTCACCATCTGTTAAATATGCGAGTCATATGTGAATAGGCAAAGTGACGTAATATGTGACATGCAAAAATGTGCATTTTTTTATTTGTATTTCCAAGTTTGACTAGTATTCCACTTTTGTATTTCCAACTTTGACTAGTAGTATTCCACTTTCATAGTTAATGCGAAACAATCTATTATAGTTGAGAGTGTGAGAAATTATTTTACATTCAATTTTATATATATACAGTCGAACCTCGTTAACGTGAATCTCAAGGGTAATAAAAAATCTGTTCATGTTATCAGAAGTTCATGCTATCAGTAGCTACTCTTCATATAACCAAACTAATCTTCATTTGGACAGGGACTGTGGAAACAGTTCCTGCTAAAAGTAATTCACGTTAACGAGGTTCGACTGTATATATATATATATACTATATATATATACATACATATATTAATATAATTTGCAAGAGAGATGACAATTCCGGTTAGTACTCATCTTTATAGCAAGTTGCCTTTCATACTTTAGTTAATTTTAAAAAATCTAATTGTCCGATCAATAAGCTGTTTAGTCTGACATATTTAGAAAAATTGCCCCTTTTATTTGGTAACTTATTTGTAACAAAGTTTTGATTAGATTTTTTAAAATTAATTAAAATATGAAAATAATAACCTGGTAATAACTACAAAATTGGACATTTAAATTTATAATTGTTGCCAGAAAAATTTACCATTTACTTTTTTTTTCTTAAAATGAAATGTGCTTTCACACAAAAAAATAAAAAATTATAAAATATTAAATTTGCTCATGCATAGAAAAAAATGAAAATGTGAAAATGGAGCGAAAAGACAACCATAACCTTTTTTAATATACTTCAATTTTAAATTTATTTCTTTTTTTGTTTTGTTTAAATAGTATGCTTTTGGCATGGATGAATCGCACTTGGCATGAAAGCTAATTCATTGATAATCCTGGATAGTATATTATAATCCTGGATATTTAAAATTTTTAATGCTGGAATAGATCGGACATTTTTTCGCCTAGGTCTCTACTTTTGTGAAAGCCACTTTAAGCCAAGTAGCCCATGAAAAATATAAGTAAATTATAAAATACAGTGGAACCTGTCTAAAGTGACCACCCTAAGGACCGGCTAAAATGGTCACTATATGCAGGTGGTCACTTTATAAAGTCTCTTTAAAATTGGAAAATGGCCACTTTAGTCAGGAAAATGGTCACTTTAGTCAGGTGGTCACTTTACCAAGGTGGTCACTTTTACAGGTTCCACTGTATTAAAAACAGAAAAGAAAGGAGAACAAAGGAAAAAGAAAAGAAAGAAACAGAAAAAATAATAGCATATATTATGTATTTTTTTTCTCTAAAATGGCGATAAAAATTCAAAAGTCGCTAAGAGGAGCTATATTGAGGATTAGATCAGCTATGATCATATTTACATATTTAATTGTTTATTTTTCTATATACCAACGACTATTAACTAACTTAACTACTATTATAACCACAAAAAATTAATTGCCTCATGCGATGTAGCCGATCATAGCATCTATTTATATAATTTACAAGAGAGGTGACGATTCCAGTTTGCACTAATCTATATAGCATGTTTGCCTTTCATACTTTAGTTAATTTAAAAACAAATTAATTGTGTGATCAATAAGTTGTTTAGTCCGACAGATTCAGAAAAATTCCCCCTTTAATTTGGTACCTTATTTGTAACGAAGTTTTGATTAGATATTTTAAAATTAATTAAAATATGAAAATAATAACCTGGTAATAAATTGGACAGTTAAATTTATAATTGTTGCCAAAAAAAAAATGACCAGTTATTATTATTTTTATTTTTTAATTAATTAAATTTTCTTTCACGCGAAAAATAAAAAATGATAAAATATTAAATTTGATCATGCATATGAAAAATTGAAAGAATGAAAATGGAGCAAAAACACAACCATAATCTTTTTTAATATACAGTGGAACCTGTAAAAGTGACCACCTTGGTAAAGTGACCACCTGACTAAAGTGACCATTTTCCTGACTAAAGTGGCCATTTTCCAATTTTAAAGAGACTTTATAAAGTGACCACCTGCATATAGTGACCATTTTAGCCGGTCCTTAGGGTGGTCACTTTAGACAGGTTCCACTGTACTTAAATTTTAGATTTTTTTTTTTCTTTTGTTTTGTTTAAATAGTATGTTTTTGTATGTATGTAAAAAATCCTGAAAATGTTTTATGTAGATAAGTTATATGTATATCTGTTTAGGTAGTCAATTTATTAAAAGTAACTATCAATATTCAACCAATCAACCAACCAATCATGTTAGTGAAACATTTTCAGCTAATTTCTATTTTTAGTAATCACATGTTTGCTAACTCAACTACTATTATGACCACAAAAAATTGTCTCATGCGATAGATGTAGCTGATCATAGCACATTGTAATATTATATTTGGTGTGAAATTGTTGTCATTTTATAGTTGATTGAATAAATCAAACAAATAAGGAAAATAACGGGAAAGAAAATATTATGCACACCGTGTATAGTATTGTTCATATGTAATTGCGATTCAAATATAACATTGCTACTTCAATTTTTTCGAAACTGTCATCTGATAAGCACCCAAATGGAAGACAACTGGTAAGCTATTGTCACAGGCAATAGGGACAAGCATCCAAGAGTCTGTGAATAAGTTGGTCGCTGCTGGAGGCAGCGGGGACAGGAAGCAGGCTTTTGAGCAATTTCATGACTTTTTTTTTTGTTGTTTATTAAGCAATATAGAAAAGAGTTTCCTTTAAATATAGTGACCAGCGAAGCAGGCAAAGCCTTCGTTGATTCATTACTTACGATTTCACATTCTGTCATATTTGACGGGGTTATATACTAATACTAGTATGTATATAAAGGGAAAATTTAATAATGTTATAAAATTTAGTAATCAGTAGATATATGATAATACCAACAACACTCAAATAAAAGTCATTTTAATTAAAAGTTAATAATTCAGTTTACAAGAATATAGTTGGCATAACATACATCCAGTTAGCAAAGCTAAATATTATAAGAGTATTATCAATTAAATTATAAAAGTAATTATTAATTGGATTAAAATAAAAAATTTAAAAAAAATTACACGCACACAGAGGAGGAAAAAAACAGACTTTAGTTATTTTTCATATTACAAATTTGTGTCATAATTTTACAAAATCTAAATTATTAAGTATTTTTAGAAGATAGTTCAGTCTCTCTTAAAAATATAATGAAATCTTAAATAACAATTTTCATTAAATATTTTATTCAAAAGTTCTAGGTTATAGTTCAAATTGTAATTCTTTTATAATTTATTTATTTCATCTTTCAAATAATCAGTTTTTGTATTCAGTTGCTTATGATTAAACAAAAAATACTTCATAATTTGACATATAGGCCATAATTGGTATATAGTGCCATTTTGTAAGAGATGATTGATGATGTAAAAAATTTTTAAATGATTGTATTATCAAAAACTTGATTTAAAAAAAATATATATACAGTCATATTTATTTATTTATTATTATTATTATTTTCCATGAAGTTTTATTTCTCATTCCTTTTAGTATTTATCTGCAACTGCTGAAGGATATTTATTATTGTGGCATCCAGAATCATTACAGTTGAGTAGAGTCACAAAAATTTTACTTCTTGGAGACAAACCTTGTCATGAAGGTTCTATCGGTCATATTATTATTTATAAGAAATATATTATAACTTTTGGATCAGATGGATACATAAAGGTAAAAATAATTCTTTTTTGGCAACTTTATTTCCTGAAAATTACTTGATATTTTCAAAATACTCAAATTATATGGACAGCAACAACAAAATTATTTTTATTCTTTGAAATTAAAATAATTGAAGCATTAAACTATAAAAGGATAATTAGGAACCTTACTTTGCTTCATTAGCTAACCATTGAACCAAAGTAAGGTTTCTAATTATGTTATTATTATTATTATATTTTTAAAAAATATATCAAGAAACAATTTAATTAAAAATAATGCTAAAAAATGTCAATCTTTAAATTCAATATGTATTACAAATGTCTTTAAATTCAATATGTATTACAATATTGTTTAGACAATAGATTTTTTCATTATCATAAGACACAAAAGTGTTTTGTGACACAGATTAAACTGATATTACTCTATATATTTAGCTAACTTAAGATCAAAGGAAATTTCAAAAGCTGCCATTTAATATATCAGCAAATATGTGTTGTATTGTACCGATTTTTTTCAAAATAGTCTTTTATCTACTTTGTGATTCTATCCATCTTAAAATTTTTACATTTCTACATGCAGTATATTTTGAGATCAAGAAATGACAAGTTAATTTTAAAGAATTGATTGAATATGCATTTTTGGCATAAAGTGATTTTGTTCATGTTAGATTAAAATTGCATGGCATGTGAACTTTTTAAATCCTGGGAAAAAGGTGAGTTGTTTGTTAAAATATAATGTAGTCTGTGAATTGTGGTGTGTTGCCACTTTGTTTGCAACACTCATGCCTACATTTTTCCCCTGATGAAACGTAGTTTTTTTTTTTTTTACCCAAAACAATTGTTACAAGTTCTTACATTTTTATAGTGTTTATTCAAAGTTTTGTACTTATTAATGTTATATACTGTCCGCCCGCGGATGATTGATACCTGGTTGGCAAAGTGCCAGGACGATTCCACTCACTCGCTGGGAGACACAGCAAAGGAAGAAGAAAGAGAGAGGGGAAATTTTTCTATTATTCTTGTTTCTTCTGTTATGTGTTGAATCGGAACAACTTTAGTATATCCCCACAACGATATTTGGCGATTTTTTGTTGGCGATTATAACTAAATCTTAAATGATAAAATCATAATTTAAATCATAAAACATAAAATCATAAATCCAAAATAAACAACATATAGGCTGCCATATTATATCGCAAACAGTCCAGAACGACATCGTTATCTTTCAAAACGGCGCCAAAGAAAAATCGCCAAATTCAGCTGTGGGGATATACTAAAGTTATAGCAATGGTTCATACATCTGGTACAAGTTCTCGGATTAAACCTCTCCGTAGTGAATCGAAGCATATTGTACATCATGTTATTAAGTTTTGCGTTAAAGAAGCTTTTGAAGGAGAAGTTATTGTTTGAAGAATTTTAATTATTTCTTCAAGAATTTTGATAATAAATATCAAAATGAAAGTAATTGTCAAATGTGTAAAGCAACATCCAATTTTAAATAGTTTCATTTTAAATAGTTTGTTCGTTCGGTGCAACATGCACATTAGTCCAGTGAGGTACAACTTTCACATTAGTCCCTTTAGGTACAACTTGCACATTAGTCTCCTTTAAATATAGTGACCAGCGAAGCTGGCAAAGCATTCGTTGATTCACTACCTTAATTGATTTCACATTCCTCCATTTTTGACGGTGTTATGTACTAGTTTGTAAATAATAATTGACATAATTTTTTAATTAGTGTTACACACTTCAAAAGTTTCAAAATACTGACAAAGCTTTTATTTTTAATTTTAAATGAGTAATATTTATATTGAAATCTAAAACTAACCCTTTATAACATTATGTTTTTATTTCTCTTAATTAATCGTAAAATATTTATATAACCAGATATTCAAGAATCAGTTCAAAAAAGGAAAAGAAATGCAATCAGTGAGTTTATAATTTTTTTCATACCCATAAACAAACACATCCCTAGGTACTACGGACACTCCTATTTTATAAATGGACCAGTCTTTTTCACCCATGCGCAGATGACACCAGGGATCATCCTTCTGCGGTTTATCAGTAATTTATCCCATAACTAAAAAAGATGAACCTTCTTGAAAATGCCATTCACACATTATTTTTGAGAATGTTAAAATATTGTTCACACATTATTTATGACACATTTGAATTCTATTTCTGTCAGGTATGTATTATATTAATTAAAGCTATTTATTTCACTGTAAAATTTAATATTTTGATTTTATTAATTTTTGTTTTCTTTATAAGTCATACTGATTTGAATAAATACATAGATGTGGGATTATGATGAAATTTTTGAAACTTTAATGAGCTCTGAAGACAAGAAAGAAGAAAGAGAAGATAGTAAAATTATTGCTGTTACCGAAATAGATGAAAAAACTGGGGCAAAGAAGGTTATAGCTATTCAGACAAGTCCTGTGATGGAATATTTAGTGTCGGATACCTCAAACCTTGTGTATGGACTTATAAACAGAGTCACATTTGATGATATTTCATTTGTAATCCAGGTAATAATGTGTTTCATTTCTTTTGTTTTTTATGCAGTTATAATGAAACTCATGGGTTATCTATGTTGTTTTCAGAGGCTACCTCTGAATTCAGGGTTTTTGAAATTTTTGTTGCCTCCGAATTTCATGTTAAATTATTTTGTATTAATAGAAATTTCTCATTTTGAATGTTTAATTTGCCTTATAATATGTTAAGAGCTCTAAAAATATTGTTTTTTGTAGGTATAAATTAATACTTTAAATAATAGCCACATGATATATCATTAAAAAGTGCCCCTCTGTCATTTATTCTACATGCATGTAGCAGTTTTCAGGATTATTTTTATGTTAAATGATTTCACACCTGAAAACTATAAATTTAATTAAGTTTTACATGTGTCTGTCTGTGTTAGGTGTTCATTAGTTGCAGTATACAAATTAAATGCTATGAGAATAAAAATAAATATCAGGGCCCGAAATTTCAACTCAGATTTCACTCGCCTAAACAAAAGTTTTACTCGCCACAAAATAGGGTTGTCATTTTTTTTTTTTTTTTTTTTTTTTACTCATTTTGGGTTTTTTATTTTTCCTAACTATTTGGATGGCTTTTACAAAAATGCCTAAAATTATATATATTAAAAGTGTGTCGTATATCACCATGTCTCATAATCATCTATAATTAAAAATCATTATAATGTATTGTATTTGAGATTTGAAAAAGATTAAAATATCTAATAACATAAATGCAAAGAGTCATTAAAGAAAAAAAAACTCTTTGACTAACAATATCCTATGAAAATCTTTTTATTCTGAAAGATTAAGCTTCCTTATTTACATCTTTATTTATTTAACTTTTTACATCAGAAATGTCTTTTTCATCCATTTTATTTTTGTAATAGACAGAATGTCGATGTGTATAACTTGTTCATTGTTGTCATTTTAAATAGCCATTTCGGAATAACTTTTTCGATAAAATCGTTGCTTACAATTCATTACAAGAGTAAATCATTGACGTTTCAGTAAAATCTGGAAAATATGAACTTTTTTTTTTATCATTATTCAGCAAAATAAACGTAGGCAGTATCTTTAAAAGGGCTCGGGCTCATGACAATATCGCATAGGTAAACTTTAGAATATCTTTTCTCCGGGATAGTGGGCGACGGACAAAGAGGCTCCCTGCTCATCTATTCTCACTCTGCTTGGGGGAAATAACAGTATGAGAAACGAAACAACCAAAGACATCAAAACTTTTATGTATGCACTAAGCATTTTTAATTTCCCAGACTGGGGCGATCTTGGGCTGCGCATACACAAACTCGGCTCTCCGAGAATCTAAAAAAATCTATAACTTGACCAAATTTTTACTCACCACAGTAAAAATTCCACTCGCCAATGGTGAGCTGGCGAGTGGAAATTTCGTGCCCTGTAAATATATATATATATATATATATATATTTTTTTTTTTTTTTTTCCCATTCAGAGCATGAATATATTAAAAATTACTTAGTTACGTAATAGGTGCCAGTTCAATAGAATTTTATTTATTTATTTATTTTCTCAATAATATGGATAACTTTGGAAAAACAATTAAAACATATTTATCAACTAGCTGCCTTCGGCGAGCAGCTGGTTTGCGATCCTTGAAAAATTCGACTTTACGAAACTCCTGCTAAGTGGCGCCTAATGTGCCTTTTTCCCGTATCAGGTCTTACACCAGTTCAGTTCTAAGACCAGTAATGTTTTTCTTAGCTTGCTTTAATTAATTACTTTAATGGTTTACTTAACTTTCTATAACTTCCTTATTAAAATTTAATATATGTTTTTCAATGTTTACATTTATGAATAAAGGGTATTTAAATGGTAAATTGGGTTTTATATATATTCATGAGAATAATTGTTATTATTGAATTGCAACACTTATGTTTTTCCTTTTTGGAATGATGAAATACTTTATTCAAATTTACTTTAACACAGTATTTCTATCACATACTTGCCAACTCTCCCGATTTCGGCGGAAGACTTCCGAATTTTCGATCTATCTCCCGATTTTCCGATCGGAATTTAAAAATTTCCGATTTATCATAAAAGAGAGAAAATTACAAAATCAAGTAATAGAGCAAAATTAAACAATGTTTATTACAAAAAATATCAGACATGTAATTTTTTCGCGCATTCGCGGAAATCTGCAGTTTTTTTTTTTTTTTTTTTTCTTATTTCATTCAATTCCACGAATTAATTTCTGCCGCATTTAAAAAAAATCGCGGATATCGTTCGTTTATAAAAAAGAAACCTCATTAATGAGCGACGATCAAATGCTCTACGAAAGCCTCCCGATTTTTAATCTTTTTCCATCCACAACATGAATGTCAATATTCCTTTTAAAGTTGCTTTATGAGATTCTAGAACCTTTAAAGAAATAGAAATGTTAAATATTTCTAGCACATCTAATTATTTTTGCCCCTCCCCCCCCCCTTTTCACATCTCCAAGTAGCAATCAAGTGTTCTGCAGAAGCCTTTTGTTTCCCAATCTTTCTCTATCCACAACATAAATGACAATATTAATTTTAAACTTGTTTTGGCAGATTCTAGAAATAGAATTGAAAGAGTTATTGAGAATTTTTTCTGCTAATTTCTAATTTTATTCATAGTTAAGCTTCGAAAAATTAAGTATGGAAATATGTGTGCTTCGTATTTAAAAAAAAAAAAAAACTCCCTAATTTTAGTTAAATCTCCCTAATTTTGAACATGAATCTTCCTATTTCTCATTTTTTAAGGTTGGCAAGTATGCTATCACCGTTTCAATGTTTACATTTTTCAATGCATGTATCGTCGATATTTTGAACGAACTGATGTATGAACGGTTTGTCTCGTTAGATGGCGGGACGATCATCATTGCTGACGAGAATGAGGAATGAATAAGCTTCAGCCATTAGCTACTGGTCATGATCCATTTTGGTGTATTTAAAGACTGGTGGATGTGTAAGCTTTTGCAGTCTTGGGTTTTTCTGATATGTTGTTTACTTGTTGTTACTTCTAAGTTACGTTTTATTTTAAAAATGGTTTAATTTAAGTTGTGCATCCTTCAATATTTAAAAGCCACATATTGGGAAATTATTTATAGTGTTTGTCAGTTTCGTTAGTTTCAAGTGAAATATAAGATGTTGTCATGAAGCAGTTTCTCTTCAATTATTCAAATGTTGTTATTCTGCACTTCCTTGGATCCCGGCTCTGGCAATGTTTCGTTTCTCTGGTAATATGTTTTAGTAAGTGTTGCATAATAATTTAACGTTAACTTTTGATTTATTTTGAATATGTAATTGGAAGTTTAGAGTTTTGTTAATCATCGATATTTTCAAAGTGTTTAGTGCTTTGATTGTTTTTTATCGATGTCTTTGAGGTAATTTAGCAGTAGTAAACATGTTGATATGGCAGTTCATTAACCTAGGGTTAATGCCGTCGATGTATAATGTTGATTGTTGACCTTGGGTTAACACATACTTGCCAACTTTTCCGGTTTTCCCAGAAGACTTCCAGTTTTTTAGCGTATCTTCCGGTCTTCCGGACAGATGACGAAATCTTGTTGAAGACCATTAGAAGTGGTCTGTCTATTAAAATTTAATATTAAGCAAAGTTTTTGCACAATAGAAACGTTTGAACTTTAAGTTTTTGAAAGTGTAAAATGACTAGTGACTAGAAAACTTGATCTCAGTAAAAACAAGGAAAATTTAAAAAACTTAACAAATTTATTTATATCAAAAAAACATATGTAAATATATATATATAACAAACTTTTAATTAAATACATTAACATAAAGCATTAACACAAAGTAGCAATATAAGCTGGATAGTTACCTTGAAAAACATTAGCTTGAAGAAAGTACAAAAGCATTCAGCTCTTTACACAATATTTCTGAAGAAAAAAACATCTTGTCCCACAGTCCCCTTTTAAACACAACACTATTTAACACAAATCAAGGTCGCCAAGTTGACCATTGATAAACGTAAGATGATATCAATAAAAGATAATGCAATTTTAGAGCAAACGAAGATTGTAGATAGATGGTCGCCAAGTTCACCATCGGGGGAATAATCATGAAGCTAAATTAACATCCCTT
Organism: Salticus scenicus; assembly: GCA_963930645.1. Taxonomy (NCBI): domain Eukaryota; kingdom Metazoa; phylum Arthropoda; class Arachnida; order Araneae; family Salticidae; genus Salticus; species Salticus scenicus. The sequence continues at coordinate 39,140,148 of OZ005653.1, read as the reverse complement.
AGGGTCGCCCTGTTGACCACTAAGCAAATAAACGTCACTCCAAGAAAAACATTATCATTGTAGATAACGGTCGAACAAAAGGTGATGTAATTAAAGCAAGCGAAGATTGTAGATAGATGGTCGCCAAGTTGACCATCGGGGAAATAATTATGAAGCTAAATTAACATCCCTAGGGTCGCCTTGTTGACCACTAGGATATAACAACGAAAAGTCTTTAAAGTTCATAACAGAAGAAATTTATCATCTTTAAAACGATAAGGAACGGACAAGAGCTCAAAAAAACTTTAACTTCATTCAGAATTTAGTTATTAACTATTTTTAACTTCATGGCAAACCAGCATCAACTTTTAACATATTAAAACTTAACTTCGTATAAAAATTCATATGCTTAAACTTTTAATTAAATAAAACTTTTAACTCCAAATCAGCAAACATCTTATCTAAACAGGAGACCAGCTCACTGGAAAACACACTAATGCATCTCGTTGCTGCACTGCTGCTACTGCCCCGTACTACGATCGAATCGAACTTTTATATCATTAAAGAATACAATATTTGCATAAAACGATCAGAAAAACATCGATAATAACGCCACCATGTGGTCAAAACCAAAACAGTAAAAATAACGATGACGCCACCTTATGGCCAAAGTTGAAACATTTCATAATTAATTTAATGAATTAAGATACGATGGCAACAAGGAGAAAAAGCTATTTTAACAGTGCAGAGAATGGCAACAGCTAAAAAGTAAACAAACCGCGATGTTTGCCGCGAAGTAGCATGGAGTAAGAAAAAGATTTAACAAGATGAATTAAATTTGAAAAAAAAATAAGTAAAAGATATTTTAAGTTATAAGATATTTAAGTATACCTATATAAAGATAAATTAAGGAATGTTTTTACATTAGATGTGAGGACCAAAAGATAACCAAAGTTATCAAAGCCCCCCACCGCAACATATAAGAAAAAAACATTCAAATATTAACCATCTTAATAATTAGTATAAACGATTTATATGCAACAATTTCATTAGTAAAAACTATTTAACAACTAGCAACAAAAACTCAACAATCTAGTAAAAACAAGATAACAGCTAGCAAAAAGTGCAATAAGACGAATTAACAACTAAAAAAAAAGTAAGTTGGCAACAAGAGCTAAGTGTGCATATACATGCCACCCAAGAAAATTTCAAAGTCCATAAAAAAAACTGTACCACTAAACGGCACACAACCTGACAAAAGTCAGTAAGAAAAATGTACTTCAAAGATAGTACATAAAAAAATTTTAAACCTGTACTTCGAAACAGCACATGAAAGTAATTTTAGATTAAATTTAAATTTCATTTTATAATTAACCCATTTTATAATTAACTTCCCCCCCTTTCATTATAAATATAATCAAACGCAAATTCCCCACAATGCAGATACTAAGCAGAAAAAATACATTATAAATACTCAATACAATTTATATGATTATGTATATGACCTATATTCTAAATATGCAACAAGAGATAATATAATTTATATACAATATGTACAAGACCAATGCAAAACACAATTCTAATATACAATATTAAATTACTATAAATGATGAAATAGATGAAATACTTATATACACTATATACAACACATATGCACAAGCGCTTGTGACTCACATACATACCAGCAATTATATACATATATACAAAAAAAAAATATCCGCAAAGTGGAGAAGAAGAGTTTTAATTACTAGAATTTTGAAAGAAAACTATATTTATAAATTTTAACAATTCATTTTTGGCAAGTGGCTTTGTGAATGGATCGGAAAGATTGGACTTAGAAGTAAAGGTGGAAATTAAGAAATTTGGTTGGTGGCCACTGGCCACTAGCCTTCATTTTTTTAGTGGCCACTTTTAAAAAGTTAGTGGCCACTGGCCACTCGCTGATAAAAGCAAAAGTAAAATAAATTTTTCTTTTCTGTAATTTTTTCAATGTTCAGTCTCGACAAATCATTAAGAAAATAATTAAGGTAGTCAACTTTTTGAAACTCATCCACAATAATACATTTCTGATAAATTTTAATAAATGAAATGGGAATAGATTTACATAATTTATACTATGAATGTAAGAAAATACTATTCAATACAAAATTCATATGTTTAAAATGCTCTTTTGGTTATATTATTTTATAACAGAAAAATTCTGATTATATTGCCCCTTCACTATCCTGATGGGGTCGATTTTCTACTTTTTCAAAAAAAAAAAAAAAAAAAAAATCTTTGATTCATGAAAATATATTAGTATATGTAAATAAAAAAAATATTTTTTTAATAATACTTTTTTATTTTGCAAGTTTCTTTTTCCTTTTTTTTTTCATGTTACAAATGAATTATAAATTATTTTTTCTTTAATAATAATGAATTTTTAATAATTTGCAATTATAATCCCCCTCTCTAACTATACTGCCATGTTAAAAATTTACATAAAATGCGATCACAGCGCTACCTGCTGGGCTATTGATCCCCAAATCTAATCAGCACGATGCCCCGCCAGGGTCCAACTATATACCAAGTTTGGTTGAATTTCATTCATTGGTTCGTGAGATACGGTGAAAACACTAAACCACAGACACACACACACACACAGACAGACAGACATTTTTTAAAAACTATCAATTCGTGTTCAGGACACCCGAAAACGTGTAGATCCGTCAAAAAACGGAGGTCGAAAATTATCGCGAATCCAATACTTTCTCTATATTACATATAGAAGAAAGTAAAAAATAGTTCATATGCAATAACAAATATTAAATAATATGTAGTAAATAAATAAAATATTCAATAAATTATGCATTCTTCTGATTAAGAACTAAAAATATACATACATATATACATTTTTTTTTTTTTTTTTTTTTTAATAATAACAGAAAACGCACTTACCTTTTTCCGAAAAAAGATGTTATTTTTACAGAATTATCTGTAGCTCCACGTTTACTACCACTACGGTTGCTTTGTGATTCAGGATTTTCTTTAAATCTCTTCATATTAAAGCAATAAATCCAAAATTTATATTACTATATAAAGCTTGTTTTAAAGATTGAAATTTCGAGAAACCACGCGTGTGACTGAATGCGATACGGCCATTGGGAATGGATAGAAATGCCAAGTTTGAAAAGAAAGTGGTATAAAATAACAAAGAAAATGCGTCGAATAACGTTTTTAATTTTTCTGCGAACGTAATACAATCGGAGTTTCAGCTGATTGATTATCTCATGAGCTTCCTTTTTGTCTCTGTCTCCCGAAAGTCGGCCGAAACTCTCATTTTGACATTTTTTTAAAATCAAAATCTAATACTTTTATAGAAAAATGGAAAAAGGCCATACGTTTTTTTAGTATATGAATAAGACTACCTGCCAATTTCCACTGTTTACTGTTAAAATTGACTTCCGAAAATGTCTGTAAGTGGCGATGTTAGATTTGAGAAAGCCTGAATTCGAGGCGCACGGCGCGTTTACTGCGAAAACGTCGCCGCGCGATCCAAGTTTGCATTGGAATGGGGTATTCTATAAAGAATGGGTAGAAGAATTTTAAGTGTTTACTATTAAAATTAACTTCCGAAATATGTTTGCAAGTGGCGAGGTTAGATTTTAGAAGAGCCTGAATTCTTTGCGCTGCGCGTTTACCGCGAAAAAGCCGCCGCGCGATCCAAGTTTGCCGTGGAATGGGGTATATTTTATAAAGAATGGGTAGAAGAGAAGTGGCCACTGCAGTGGCGACCAAAGGCAATCTTTAGTCTCCACTTTTAAAAATCTAGTCGCCATGTGGCGAGTGGCGACCACTAATTTCCAGCTTTACTTAGAAGAAACATACTGAAGGTTAAATTTCCCTTCATCAAACCAGTCCCTAATGAAAAACAATTTTATATTTACATGGCGCGTGTGAAAATTTTCAATTCTAGATTTAGTGAATCTAATGGCAGCCTGGTTATCAGCAAAAAGTGTTGGTACATCAAATTTCTCTTTAATAATTTTTAAACTTTGACATTCTAATAGTATGTTATAAAACCAATCTTGTTCCCTAACACAATCGCACATTGAAATAAACTCCGACTCCATTGTAGAAATGGTCACACCCTTCTGTTTATTTGAGCGCCACGAAACGGCAGCATTATCCAGAAGTACTAATTGACCACCCATAGAGACATAATCGTCCCTATTAGCTGCAAAATCTGCATCAGAGTATGAAAGTAATTTAATGCTTTTACAATTTAGAGAAAGTTTATAATGACTGGTAAATTTGATATAACCTAATAATTTAAGTAAGCCCTGCCAATGTTTAACTCCTGGATTCTGTTGGAACTGTGAAAAAATATTAGTGGCATATGCAATGTCAGGTCTAGTGCGATTTGCAAGAAATGAAATACAACCCAATAAATTTCTGTAAGGTAAACTTGATGCTTCATCTATATCTGCCTGAACAACTGGACAGTCACTTTTAGAAAACTGAACACCTTTAATTATTGGCAAAGAAGAAACAGGAACACGGTGGTTTCTAAACCTTTCACCTATTTCACCAATATACTGGTTTTGGTGAATTAACACACCTGCATCTGTATATTCAAATTCTACGCCTAATAATTTACGAGTGATACCTAAAACCTTCAAATCAAATTTAGATTCCAAAAGTTCTAAAATGGTTTTAGTTTGTGACTGTGTTCTAGCAAAAATGACGATATCATCCACGTACACCAACAGAACTGAAAAATCAAGATATGAATATGCGCAATTACAATTTTCAAATTTATTAAAACCAAGTTCCAACAACACTTTATTTAATTCATAAAACCATAATCTGCCAGATTGGTGTAACCCGTACAATGCTCTGTCTAATCTACAAACCCAACTCTCTTTGCCTTTTTCAGCAAACCCAGTTGGTTGTTTCATATAAATTTCATCCTTTAACGGGGCATATAAATATGCACATTTTACATCGCATTGTACGTTAACCCAGCCACAACATGAAACTAACAGGGCAAAGAAGAACCTGACTACTGAAAAATTTATAACCGGCGAAAAAGTTTCGTCGTAAGACTCACCCTGTACCTGGCTGAAACCTTGCACAACCAATCTTGCTTTGTACCTTACTATGGCACCAGACTCATCGCGCTTAACTGTATAAACCCAGCTGTTTCCTAACACAGACTTGTTTTCAGGGAGTTTTACTAAATGCCAAACTTTTCTTGCAGCCATACATTCTAATTCTTCCAGCATAGCCTCATGCCATTTATCCGCCTGGGCAGATTTCAGGGCTTGTTTATACGTTCCAGGGACCACCACCTCTAGTCAACTTAAGGTGCTGAACGCAGAAGGTATAACATCAGAATTTACTACACCAGAAAAAGTATTAAATTTTGAAAAATCAAAGTTGGCAGGGTTGTAATTAATACCATTAGCTAAACAAAACTTTTCAATATCATTTGGAGATCTTTGAGGGAGCCTCTTACCCTCTCCATCAGGATAATAGTAGATGTCAATTTTATCTCCTTTAGGCCTGGGAACAACTTTCCTGTACCAGATTGGATTAGATATCCAGCTCGGGGATGACAAAACTTGAGAAGGTGTAGAACTTGTATGAGGAACAGCTGGGACGACATCCTCAGTCTCATTGGGCACGACACCAGAAGTGCCAGGCTCCGGATCAGGAAGATGAAACTGATCAACGGGCCGTGGCTAATCCTCTGGGACATACACCAACTCGAAGGAGGAGTCGCCCATCACCGCTCCACTGCTCGGAAAGTTTTTACTCTCAACGAACGAAACATTAATGGTTTCAACAACCTTCTTATCATCATCTAACCAAACCCTATATCCACGAGTACGCAAAGCGTATCCAACAAGGACACCTTTCTTTGCCTTCGAATCCAATTTATGTTTACGCCTAGCCTTAGGAACACCGACATAAGCTACAGTACCAAAAGGTCTTAAATGACGAACAGACGGTTTATTACCTGAATAGAGTTCAAGAGGAGTCTTCGTATTTTTCCCATGGCAGATTCTATTCCAAGTGTAAGTAAAATGCATACACGCTTCAGGCCAAAAATCGGCAGACAACCCGCTGGATTTCAGCATTGCCCGAACACAATTCATAATGGTCTGATTAAAACGTTCGCATGTACCATTTTGTTCTGGTGTAAAAGTATTTGTCAGCTCATGGATTACACCTGTTTCATTACAAAAAGATCTAAAATGGTCATTCTCAAACTCACTACCATTATCGGTGCGTATGGCCTTCAACTTGGTACCCAAAAACCTTTCAGCCCTTAAAACATGTCTTTTAAAAATTTCAAAGACCATGGACTTCTCTTGAAGGGGTAAACCGCAGATTTACCAGAAAAGTCATCTATTATGGACAAAAAGAAACGTTCGCCTCTTTTCCCATTTATTTTAATAGGTCCCCAAGTGTCAAGAAACAGCCTTTCTAATGGCTTTTTAGAAAAAGAATGACCTATAGATTTAAAGGAAACACAATTTTGCTTACTCAAATGACAAGGATCACAAAAAAAATTATCTATAGACTTTAAAAGAGGCAGACCTTTAACAGCAGAATTACGATTAGTGTTAAGAATGAGTTCAGGGCTGATGTGATCAAAACGCAAATGCCATGTGTCCAAATCTTTAATATTGACGGACTCATATGTAGGTGAAGCTGAAACTTCAGAATTAGCAATTTCATTTACATCTTGCCCCCCATTCACCTTAACACCATGCCTGCTCCTAATAACTTTTGGAAAAGTGTAATAGATCCCGTCATAGAGTTTTGCAGAAAAAAGAAATTTGCCAAACTTATTGATCACATTCAACTTGCCAGACTTACCAATGAATTTAGCACCACCCTGGTCGAATCGAGAACCACTTAAAAGATTTTTCCTTAAGTTAGGTGAAAACAACACATTCCATAATTTTATTTCAACACTATTAAAGTTCAGTTCTACCTCGCCTTTACCAGTAATAGGAAAGGTAACCCCGTCAACAGCCACGTGTAACTCATCACCAGACACTTCAACAAAATTACTAAAAAGGGCTTTATCTTTACAAAAATGATGAGAGGCAGCAGTATCGAAAGCCCAGCATCCCTCTCGATCAAAACTGCTAAGGTTTGCCTCAGCAATAAAATTTTGAGTTTTACGTGGGGGAGTTTTATCACGTTGAGACTGTTGACTGGAGCCAGCCTTCCTAACAAAATTACTTTTAAGTGGTTTCTCTTTAGCAGAAGAATTATTTTCAAGCTTAACCCGACAATCCTTATTACCATGGCCTTTTTTACCACACCTCCAACAAACAATTACAGATTTTCTCTTAAATTTAGCACTTTGAACCTCAATTGTACATTCAACTTTACTTTTATCAAAAGTGCGTAGTTGGAGTCGTGTCTCTTCAGAACAAAATTCAACTACAATATCTTTATACACAAACTTTTTATCAGGCCATTTTAAAATCTGTTGAACTATTTGATCAAACTTATCAGGTAAGTATCTCAAAATTTGGAAACAAATGTATTCGTCGCTTATTGGTTTACCAATAGCTTTTAACTTATCTACAATTTTTGAAATTCTAGCTGCAAAGAGACCAATAGATTCGCCAGGTTGAAGAAAACATGTCATTAACTCTGAAAACAATTTCATATGGTGACTCCTACTATCTGGTTGGAAATTGACTTTTAAAACTTTCCAAGCCTCTGAGGGGTCAGAACACTCACCTATTAAACCATGAAATTCTGGTTCTATATTTATGTTAAGTATAGACATAGCAGAATTTTGTCTCCTTTTAAAATCATTAACTACCTCCTCAGATGCCTTTTCACCAGGTGATTTTTCTACCCCAGTAACAATTTCATATGCATTCCTTTCCATTAACAAAAATTTAATGTCATTTTTCCAACCAGCATAGTTTGTAGATCCAAGTTTTTCAATTTGGTGAGTCAAATTAAACGCCATTTTTCCCAATTTTGACTGAGTCAAAAAAAACACTAGTCAAAGACAATTAAAGAATTCTATACATACAAAAACTTATCCAAAAATTTCTAGGCCCATAACCCAACTGTTGAAGACCATTAGAAGTGGTCTGTCTATTAAAATTTAATATTAAGCAAAGTTTTTGCACAATAGAAACGTTTGAACTTTAAGTTTTTGAAAGTGTAAAATGACTAGTGACTAGAAAACTTGATCTCAGTAAAAACAAGGAAAATTTAAAAAACTTAACAAATTTATTTATATCAAAAAAACATATGTAAATATATATATATAACAAACTTTTAATTAAATACATTAACATAAAGCATTAACACAAAGTAGCAATATAAGCTGGATAGTTACCTTGAAAAACATTAGCTTGAAGAAAGTACAAAAGCATTCAGCTCTTTACACAATATTTCTGAAGAAAAAAACATCTTGTCCCACAGTCCCCTTTTAAACACAACACTATTTAACACAAATCAAGGTCGCCAAGTTGACCATTGATAAACGTAAGATGATATCAATAAAAGATAATGCAATTTTAGAGCAAACGAAGATTGTAGATAGATGGTCGCCAAGTTGACCATCAGGGGAATAATCATGAAGCTAAATTAACATCCCTTAGGGTCGCCCTGTTGACCACTAAGCAAATAAACGTCACTCCAAGAAAAACATTATCATTGTAGATAACGGTCGAACAAAAGATGATGTAATTAAAGCAAGCGAAGATTGTAGATAGATGGTCGCCAAGTTGACCATCGGGGAAATAATTATGAAGCTAAATTAACATCCCTAGGGTCGCCTTGTTGACCACTAGGATATAACAACGAAAAGTCTTTAAAGTTCATAACAGAAGAAATTTATCATCTTTAAAACGATAAGGAACAAGGACAAGAGCTCAAAAAAACTTTAACTTCATTCAGAATTATTTATTAACTATTTTTAACTTCATGGCAAACCAGCATCAACTTTTAACATATTAAAACTTAACTTCGTATAAAAATTCATATGCTTAAACTTTTAATTAAATAAAACTTTTAACTCCAAATCAGCAAACATCTTATCTAAACAGGAGACCAGCTCACTGGAAAACACCAGGGCTGCCAACAACTACGCAATTGGCGTAGTAACTACGCTTTAGCCTGCTTCTACTACACTCTACGCATCGTATACTTAAAGCTACGCTTTACCTTTCCCCATCGTCATCTTGTTTACAACGAGCGAACTCCGATTTCACCACGGATTAAAAAAGTATAATATAAAACTAAATAGTGGCAGACACTGAAAAAAAAAAAAAAAAAAAAAAAAAACTACTATCTTTTTTCTTTCTTTCTTTTTCTTTTTTTTTTTTCCTTGCACACATCTAGACAGAAATCCCAATCCAATCCTTATCAACTTTTAATTTTGTATTTCCAACAGTTGCCGCATAAAACATTATTCTTTGAATTTTATTTTTTATCTATGAAAGTGCTTCTTGAAAATATAAAAATAACAAAACTAACTTTTACAATCTAGTTGAAGAACCACATGCTTCATCGTAAATACTCATAAATAAATAGTAAAGAAAAAAAAAAAAACATTCTAGTGCTAGGCATTGCGTAATCGAAATATTGCTGACTCAGAACGGGAACACATATTTGTTTACATTAGCTGAGAGTGTGCTTAATTAAAACCGCAAGCACAGACACCGCAAGCTGAAAGGGGGGGAGAAAGAAACCAAATGCTATGATTATCTTCATGGCTATGATTATGCTGTATTTTCAGGGCCTGATTATCGCACAGGCCGACTAGGCCTCGGCCTAGGGCACCTTTATCTAGGGGCATTAAAGCAGTTTTTTAATTTAAAGTGCTATTTTTTTGCAAAGATTTCTTTAAAAGAGTTAACTGAAAGTTAGCTAACAATAATAATCTTTAGTTGAAAACAGGGATTTTTTTAAATACCTTTTGACCAATTATCCGATTAAATTAAAAAATACAGCATTAGCAAGATTATGAAATGTACCAGTTTTCGTGGAGATCGGTTGATAGATATAATTTTTTACAGCGGATCTAAAAATCCAGAGAAAGTTTCACTGACAGACTTACAGTTATATAATAAAAATTAAAGAACTTTGTAGCATACTAATGGAAAATATCTTTGCATTTTCAATAGTATTTGGCAATAGAAAACGGCATTATAAAGTATTAAATAATGTAAAAAATTACATTTTTATGAAAGTGATTTCCAACAGTCATAGAAGAAAAATATCCCCTCCTCCAATAATAATAATAATGATTTGAGGTCTCTTTGCAAAAGAAGTGAAAACTAATTTCTTATAATGGTGATGCCTTAAATTTATTGCCAGTAATCAAACTTAGTGCACAAATGAAATAAAACAATAGAAAAAAAACTTTAACTTATTCGAGGAGGTGGGGGGGGGGCACCAAAATCATCCTGGGCCTTGGGCCCCAGCAGGTCGTAATCAGGCTCTGTGTATTTTGATTTTCATTTAAACTCTATCAATGTTTCAGTTAACTTAATGCTTAATAAGTCGCTAAAAAATAATACTTTCTAACGAAAAAAATTGTTTATTTTAATTATTTATGGATAAAAATAATGGATTCAAAGTTACTGAACTTTAAGTACGGTTGACAACGCAAGGAAACTAAGACCAGGAAGAGCTATCTTCCGTGGGAGACTTTCTAAAGTGTCTGAAGCCGTAATCACGCGAGTTTTGGAGAAAGCAGTATAAAGTCGGACTTTAACGGAGGAATTGTCCTCTGTAATAGGAAACTTTCTTAAGTGTTTTAATATACAAGTTTCTGAGAAAATCATGGAAAATTTCGAACTTTATCGTACGAAGTATCTACCGTTGGAGAAAGAAAAAGAATATTTTCTGTGCTTTTTCTTAGGATAACTGAATACGCGATAACTTAGTTTTTATTGGGTGATTCTAAGAAATTTTCATATCTGAAAATGGGACTTTCACAAAAATCGCCGGATTTAAAATGGATTCATCACAAAAATAGCACAAGAAAATTGCGTATTTTATAAATCAGCCGCAAAAAATGACATTTCAGTAATAAAAAAAAAGCTGATTTATGACTAAATAATTAGACATTTTTAGAAAAATAACATCTATTTTAGCAATTAGTTTACGATTACGTAATTTTGAAAATTAGCTGTAAAATAATTCCGTATTTCTATAAAAAGCCACAAAATTATACTTATAATGTAAATCATGTTTGAAAAAATCAAGAAATTCATCGATTAGCATCAAAATAAAGCCTTTTTCAGCGATTAAACATAAATTTTGTTAATTAGCGGCGGAATGATTGCGTATTTCCGTCATCGGCTACAAAAATGTCGCGATTTACTGAAATCAACTGGGGGGGGGGGGGAAAAAAAAACCTTTATTGGCTAGCAGCCAAATGATAGCATATAAAACGTAAATTTTTGATTATTAGTGGGTAAGCGATCCCGTATTAGCGAAAACTACTTCAAAATTATTCCCGATTTCCGAGATTACACTTAAAAAAAAAAAAAAAAAAAAAATGCAAATTTCACTGATTAGTGGCAAAATAGTTGAGTATTTAAGATTCAGCTTTCAGATGAACGTATTTTGCACAAATTAGTAGCTAAATAATAGCGTTTTTCGGCAATCGGCCGCATAATAATCGCGTATTTTAGGATTTACCTTTAAAGATGAGTGAATTTTATCAATTAGAGCAAAATTATAGTATATATTAGCAATTATTTGCTATTAAACGTAGATTTTGTAAATTTGCAGTGAGATAATTACGAATTTCGGCAATCGGTCGTAAAAATATTGCGAATTCTGTCAAATACGAGAAGAATAGCATATTTATTTAATTAATGATAAAAACGTAATTCTACCCCCCCCCCCTCTACGGAAACTCGATTTTTTAGGTATATTTAGCAATAATCTTAAGGGGGAAAAAAGTTTCAGAAAAGTTGATGGCTAAATTGAATTTAATGTTGTACAATTTCAATCCTTTTCCATCCTTAATAACAATGATTATTTTATTGTAGATTCAGTTTTATTACATTTTCTAATATCTAAACTATTAAAATTGTTCATTATTTTGACTTTTGTTACTCCAAAAATTTAAGATTTTGTTTAAAAAAAATCCAATTTTTGTATCTGTTTGAAGTATAGCATTGAAATTATTTTCACATCAATTGTCTTGTTCTTGTAATTAAACAAGTTTCTTTTGAATAGGCATGCACTAAATGTTTGATTATTACTGAATAATGAATATTCAGTATACTGAATAACTAAAAATTTGATGCATACCTACATCTTACCTTTTTTCTTTTTTCTTTACTTAATTTCATATGATTATTGCTAATTTATTTTTGTTAGTAGTTTCTTTCTTTCTTTTTCTTTTTTAATTTTTAAAATTGCTCCTCAAAGTAGCCGAAATGCTCCTCAAAATTTCTCTGAATACTCCTCAAACTGTTTTTGAAAAGTTGGCAACCCTGCATATTAGTGTATTATATTAGAATTAGTGTATTTTCATGTATCCATGTTAATATAAAAAGTAAATTTGGATAAAATTTCTATTATTTTTGAATGTTTGATTATTAAAAATCAATAAATTTCAGAAAGTAAGTCATAATGTAAACAAAAGATTTTATGCTTATTTATATTTTAAGAATTTTCTAATTTTTTAGCGACTACACTTTGTAGCTTAAAACTACACTTTTTTTGCTTTTTAACTACACTTTAGCACTCCCAGAGGTTGGCAGCCCTGAAACACACTAATGCATCTCGTTGCTGCACTGCTACTACTGCCCCGTACTACGATCGAATCGAACTTTTATATCATTAAAGAATACAGTATTTGCATAAAACGATCAGAAAAACATCGATAATAACGCCACCATGTGGTCAAAACCAAAACAGTAAAAATAACGATGACGCCACCTTATGGCCAAAGTTGAAACATTTCATAATTATCTTTGCCATTTACTTTGGCAAATTTAGTGCTTTGATGGTTTTTTATCGATGTCTTTGGGGTAATTTAGCAGTAGTAAACATGTTGATATGGCAGTTCATTAACCTAGGGTTAATGTCGATGTATAATGTTGATTGTTGACCTTGGGTTAACACATACTTGCCAACTTTTCCAGTTTTCCCGGAAGACTTCCGGTTTTTTAGCGTATCTTCCGGTCTTCCGGACAGATGACGAAATCTTCCGTTTTTTAAAAAGTCGCAGATATCGTTCGTTTTAAAAAGAAGCCCCAAATGTTCTATGAAAATTCCCGATTCCCAATCTTTCTCCATCCATAACATGAATGTCAATATTTATTTCAAACTTGATTTATGAGATTCTAGAACATGTAAAGAAATAGAATTGTTAAATATTTCTTGCTGATGTAATTATTCCCCCCCCCCCCTTTATTTATCTCCAGCTAGTGATCAGCAATCAAATGTTCTGCAGAAGTCTTGTTTTCTAATCTTTATCTATCTGCAACAGAAATGATAATAAATATTAATTTTAAACTTCTTTCATTAGATTCTAGAAGTAGAGTTGAAAGAGTTTAACATTTCTTACTCTGTAATTATTTTTGTATAGCAATTTCATTTGTAATTAGCAATTTCATTTACATCTTGCCCCCCATTCACCTTAACACCATGCCATGCCTGCTCCTAATAACTTTTGGAAAAGTGTAATAGATCCCGTCATAGAGTTTTGCAGAAAAAAGAAATTTGCCAAACTTATTGATCACATTCAACTTGCCAGACTTACCAATGAATTTAGCACCACCCTGGTCGAATCGAGAACCACTTAAAGTCAGATACCTTCCTTTCTCTTCCCCATGTAATCCAATGGGATTTTTGCTGCTTTGTATTTTCCGGATATCTCGCTCAAAAATAAAGTTTTTCGAATTCTGTTTTTTTTATTACATTCTTTGAACATGCCACTTTTTTTCTTAGTAAGCAATTTTTTTTTTAATAAATTTCAATATTTTATTTCATTAAGCAAACTTAAGGATATAATTTTCAATCTTAAAAAGAAATATTTAAATTGTATTTTTTTAAAAATTGCTTAGTAAGAAAAAATGTTTCATATTTAAAGAGTGGAATTCAAAAAACAGAATTTGAAAAACTTTATTTTTGAAAGAGATATCTGAAAAATACAAAGCAGCAAAAATCCCATTGGATTACATGGGGAAGGAGAAAGGAAGGTACCTGACTACTGGGGACTCTTAAAAGATTTTTCCTTAAGTTAGGTGAAAACAACACATTCCATAATTTTATTTCAACACCATTAAAGTTCAGTTCTACCTCGCCTTTACCAGTAATAGGAAAGGTAACCCCGTCAACAGCCACGTGTAACTCATCACCAGACACTTAATTACTAAAAAGGGCTTTATCTTTACAAAAATGATGAGAGGCAGCGGTATCGAAAGCCCAGCATCCCTTTCAATCAAAACTGCTAAGGTTTGCCTCAGCAATAAAATTTTGAGTTTTACGTGGGGGAGTTTTATCACGTCGAGACTGTTGACTGGAGCCAGCCTTCCTAACAAAATTACTTTTAAGTGGTTTCTCTTTAGCAGAAGAATTATTTTCAAGCTTAACCCGACAATCCTTATTACCATGGCCTTTTTTACCACACCTCCAACAAACAATTACAGATTTTCTCTTAAATTTAGCACTTTGAACCTCAATTGTACATTCAACTTTACTTTTATCAAAAGTGCGTAGTTGGAGTCGTGTCTCTTCAGAACAAAATTCAACTACAATATCTTTATACACAAACTTTTTATCAGGCCATCTTAAAATCTGTTGAACTATTTGATCAAACTTATCAGGTAAGTATCTCAAAATTTGGAAACAAATGTATTCGTCGCTTATTGGTTTACCAATAGTTTTTAACTGATCTACAATTTTTGAAATTCTAGCTGCAAAGAGACCAATAGATTCGCCAGGTTGAAGAAAACATGTCATTAACTCTGAAAACAATTTCATATGGTGACTCCTACTATCTGGTTGGAAATAGACTTTTAAAACTTTCCAAGCCTCTGAGGGGTCAGAACACTCACTTATTAAACCACGAAATTCTGGTTCTATATTTAAGTAAAGTAAAGACATAGCAGAATTTTGTCTCCTTTTAAAATCATTAACTACCTCCTCAGATGCCTTTTCACCAGGTGATTTTTCTACCCCAGTAACAATTTCATATGCATTCCTTTCTATTAACAAAAATTTAATGTCATTTTTCCAACCAGCATAGTTTGTAGATCCAAGTTTTTCAATTTGGGGAGTCAAATTAAACGCCATTTTTCCCAATTTTCACTGAGTCAAAAAAAACACTAGTCAAAGACAATTAAAGAATTCTATACATACAAAAACTTATCCAAAAATTTCTGGGCCCATAACCCAACTGTTGAAGACCATTAGAAGTGGTCTGTCTATTAAAATTTAATATTAAGCAAAGTTTTTGCACAATAGAAACGTTTGAACTTTAAGTTTTTGAAAGTGTAAAATGACTAGTGACTAGAAAACTTGATCTCAGTAAAAACAAGGAAAATTTAAAAAACTTAACAAATTTATTTATATCAAAAAAACATATGTAAATATATATATATAACAAACTTTCAATTAAATACATTGACATAAAGCATTAACACAAAGTAGCAATATAAGCTGGATAGTTACCTTGAAAAACATTAGCTTGAAGAAAGTACAAAAGCATTCAGCTCTTTACACAATATTTCTGAAGAAAAAAACATCTTGTCCCACAGTCTCCTTTTAAACACAACACTATTTAACACAAATCAAGGTCGCCAAGTTGACCATTGATAAACGTAAGATGATATCAATAAAAGATAATGCAATTTTAGAGCAAACGAAGATTGTAGATAGATGGTCGCCAAGTTGACCATCGGGGGAATAATCATGAAGCTAAATTAACATCCCTTAGGGTCGCCCTGTTGACCACTAAGCAAATAAACGTCACTCCAAGAAAAACATTATCATTGTAGATAACGGTCGAACAAAAGGTGATGTAATTAAAGCAAGCGAAGATTGTAGATAGATGGTCGCCAAGTTGACCATCGGGGAAATAATTATGAAGCTAAATTAACATCCCTAGGGTCGCCTTGTTGACCACTAGGATATAACAACGTAAAGTCTTTAAAGTTCATAACAGAAGAAATTTATCATCTTTAAAACGATAAGGAACAAGGACAAGAGCTCAAAAAAACTTTAACTTCATTCAGAATTTAGTTATTAACTATTTTTAACTTCATGGCAAACCAGCATCAACTTTTAACATATTAAAACTTAACTTCGTATAAAAATTCATATGCTTAAACTTTTAATTAAATAAAACTTTTAACTCCAAATCAGGAAACATCTTATCTAAATAGGAGACCAGCTCACTGGAAAACACACTAATGCATCTCGTTGCTGCACTGCTGCTACTGCCCCGTACTACGATCGAATCGAACTTTTATATCATTAAAGAATACAATATTTGCATAAAACGATCAGAAAAACATCGATAATAACGCCACAATGTGGTCAAAACCAAAACAGTAAAAATAACGATGACGCCACCTTATGGCTAAAGTTGAAACATTTCATAATTATCTTTGCCATTTACTTTGGCAAATTTAGTGCTTTGATGGTTTTTTATCAATGTCTTTGAGGTAATTTAGCAGTAGTAAACATGTTGATATGGCAGTTCATTAACCTAGGGTTAATGTCGTCGATGTATAATGTTGATTGTTGACCTTGGGTTAACACATACTTGCCAACTTTTCCGGTTTTCCCGGAAGACTTCCGGTTTTTTAGCGTATCTTCCGGTCTTCCGGACAGATGACGAAATCTTCCGTTTTTTAAAAAGTCGCGGATATCGTTCGTTTTAAAAAGAAGCCCCAAATGTTCTACGAAAATTTCCGATTCCCAATCTTTCTCCATCCATAACATGAATGTCAATATTTATTTCAAACTTGATTTATGAGATTCTAGAACATGTAAAGAAATAGAATTGTTAAATATTTCTTGCTGATGTAATTATTCCCCCCCCCCCCTTTATTTATTTCCAACTAGTGATCAGCAATCAAATGTTCTGCAGAAGTCTTGTTTTCTAATCTTTATCTATCTGCAACATAAATGATAATAAATATTAATTTTAAACTTCTTTCATTAGATTCTAGAAGTAGAGTTGAAAGAGTTTAACATTTCTTACTCTGTAATTATTTTTGTATACCCCCCGCCCCCTTTCCCCATATTGTGATCAATGATCAATTCTAGAAACAATAAAGCAATGGAAGTGCTCAATATTTCTGATGTATGTAATTATTTTTAGACCTTTATTGCTAAATTTAATGAATCTGTTTATTTTTCCTCAATTAAATTAAATATTTGTTTGTCATATCTATACCAAATGTGTAAACATGGGGAAAAAAAATTAAGAATAATTTTTTCAGGTAGGAAAATTTTTCCCAAATCAATTTAAGAAAATTAATACTCAGTTGGTTTTATGCACGTCTGAAACTGATAATTAGCTACTGCCCCCCCCCTTTTTTTTTTATATGTATGATTAATGTACATACACAAAAATCATATTCTATATTTGTTTAAAAAATTTGTTTTTCTGTTGGCATGGAATTTTATTACGGTTTTATGTGGATGTAAAAGTTATTGCAGTTATATTATTATTATTATTATTATTATTTTATGTTAAGGAAAAAATTCTGAAATTGCTTAATGTAGTTAAAAATTATACATATAAATATTTATGTCGCCAATTTATTGAAAGTGACATTATCAATATTTAACTAATCAACCAACGAACAATGTTAGCGAAAAATTTTCAGCTAATTTCCAATTTTAAAAACCACGTGTATGATTTTTTTTTTTTTGGGGGGGGGGGGGGGGCGTGAACAGGGTTCATACTCATTAGGGAAAACCTGGAATACTCAGGGAAGTAGGATTTTGTATGTTGAAGAGGTATAACTTCATTTAAAACTTTTATATATTTAGAATCAATCTATAGTAAAACATTTTTATAGATTGCTTCAAAATATTAAAATTGTAAAACATTTTTATAGATTGCTTCAAAATATTAAAATTGTAAAACTGTATTGTTTAATACGTTGAAGAATAAAAAATCTTCCCTTTTTTCATTAAATCTTCTGGTTTTTCAACAAAAGTCTTCCCTTTTTACTTCCTTATACAAAGTATAAGGAAGTATAGTAATCCCGATTTGCGAAATGGATTTTGTATTTCACATTGCTTGAAAACGAATGATCGCTGAATGTTGCTAATTTATACGTGTGACTTTCATGATGTCTAGTTGCACACCTGCAAGTGTCATCTGAACACGAGCTCTCGTTTTAGAGATATAAGGGATTTTACACAAATTTTCGTGACGTCTGTATGTGTGTGTGTGTGTGTGTCTGTGTGTGGGTATGTCGCATAACTCAAAAACGGTTGAACGTAGAAAGTTGCGAATTGGTACATAGGTTTGTTATCACATCTAGTTGTGCACCTCCCTTTTTGGACTTTCTATGATTTTCCGTTTTGGAGATATTTAGGAAAATTAGGTTCATAATGACAAAAATTTGGCCATAATGTATCAAAAAACGGTAATAACTCAAAAATGGTTTAGACAAATCTTGCAATTTAACTGACTTTCCGATTAGCTAGACATTTGAAACTTTCAGAAAAGCTCAGAACACGTTGACAATGCATTTTTTAAATATTTTTAGGCAACTGATTCCGATACCTGCTGCCTTCAGCAGCGTTTATGCGATTCAACAGAAAATTTATTTAACTAACTTCCCGACTAGCTAGACATTTGAAACTTTCAGATTAGATCAGAACACGGTGAAAATGCATTTTTTAAATACTTTTAGCCAACTGTATAGGGTCCCTGCTGCCTTCGGCAGCGTTACCAGTTCAAATCTTGGAATCGATTTGTAACTAACTTCCCGACTAGCTAGACATTTAAAACTTCCGGAAAAGCTCAAAATACGGTGACAATGCATTTTTAAAATATTTTTGGCCAATTGTTTCGGGTCACTGCTGCCTTCGGCAGCGTTTACATGGTTCAACAGAAAATTTATTTAACTAACTTCCCGACTAGCTAGACATTTGAAACATTCAGAATAGTTCAGAACACGGTGAATATGCATCTTTTTAATACTTTTAGCCATCTGTTTCAGGTCCCTGCTGCCTTCGGCAGCGTTTATATGGTCCAACAAAAAAATTATTTAACTAACTTCCCGACTAGGTAGACATTTGAAACTTTCAGAATAGTTCAGAACATGGTAAAATTCCTTTTTTTAATACTTTTAGCCAATTTTTTCGGGTCCCTGCTGCCTTCGTCAGTGTTACCAGTACAAATCTTGCAATCGGTTTTTAGCTAACTTTCAGAAAAGCTCAGAACACGGTGATAATTCATTTTTTTTAAATATTTTTAGCCAACTGTTTCGGGTCCAATGTCAATGTTTTTTAACATTATGTATATTTCTAAAAGTGTATAAGGAAGTCATGTGGTGCCCACATCAGATTTTCTTATTAAAATTGGTTGGCAAGTATGGTTAACATCATTTTTCTACTTATACACATGTTAGGTTTAAAGTAATCAGTGCTGGTCGCGATTATAGTTTTAACGTGATATTTTTCCAGTTGCTTAAGAACTTTTTTGCCATCGTTAAAGTTTTGAAATTACATATTGTTAATCTATGTTATACTAATAAAAGTTGTTATATTTTATGAAACTTTTATCCTCATCTTTTGAACCATCTACACATATTTTTCAGGTTAACGTTTTCTTCAGCTAAATGTTTTCACTGATGCTTTATACTTTGCTAAATAAAGCAATCTTGCTGACAAAAGTCCCGCTCGGTAGTGCCTGCAGCGCCTTATCCCCATTTTAGAACTTACAACACTTTCCTCGCTCATTAGAGTTTAAAATATTGAATTTTTAAAATATTACAGCACCATCTGGTGGTAGAAATTTCTGTAATCTACTGTTCAATTCCAAATCAACAAAGCTTTCAAATGATTTATTACTTATGAAATTATTTTAATTAGTAGCTGAGATACAAAAGAAAACCTAATCAGGATACCTTAAAACATGTAAATCAGCTGAAATCTCGAATTCCACTTTCGATAATATAAAAGAACTGTAAAATATCTTTCGAATGATGTATTAAAAATAATTTAATCATAATTAGAATTTGAAATATGTATATTAGAATAAAATTTAATTTGCAATTAAAATGTAAATTTTTTGTTTATTCTCCGAAATCGATGAAATTTGAACTACAACTTTGTCTTGTGATGAAAACTCAGTGTAGTAAGTTTTGTGTGCGACAAAGGAAAATTGAAGAATTTTGAAATTTGCAATTTTTAATCGCAGTCAAAAAACACGTGACCTCAATCAGTAAAAGATATTTTTCTTTCGCTCCACTTTCGAAATATTGTCTGCAAAGTTAAGAGAGTTGCCATGGTAACCAATATACCAAGTATTGTTCATCCCGCAAACGCGATAAGCACGATTCAGAATCTTATGAAAAAGTACACAGATGCAGAAAATTAAAAGATTTATAACTGTTTCAGTTTTTGAAATAAACTTTCAATCATTTGAGATCTGATTTGTCTAATCGAGATCTATGTACAAAAAAAAAAAAGAAATAATTTATCTCTAAAAATTTTTTAGCTATAAAATGTTTTTGAGAAAATCGATGTTTCGTAAAATCTAAAAATATGATCACTAATCCGTATTTTGTTAAAATTTTTGTATGGTTCGAAAGAGGATTAAATGACCTTTCAAAATATACCAGTTGTTAAGAAATGAGACTATTACTCTTTCGTACAGGGCATTTCAAAAAAGACGATTGAGAAAAAGAGAAATTTTGGACCCTTTTTAAACTTTTTTTTAAATATAAAAAATCCATATTTTTCAAAAAAAATTGTACCGTAAGAATTGGTAATAATTGGCTCTTTCTCGTGGTACAGGCGTATTTTCAATATCTGGAACCATTTAACTGGGTTGGCTTTACAAAAACCCGAGAAATTTTCTTTCTCTGCTTTTTCTTTTGAGGAACGCGGTTCAGGGGGAAAATTATGGTCGCCTGACTTTTTGAATCGTTTTTTGATTAGACATAGGTTGATGTTTTAATTAATATCTCCGGATCTAATTAAAATTTTTTAATTATTTTTGTACTATGCACTCGGGAAGGCTTCTGAGCACCCGTATGTCAAATTTTGTGCTTCTACGTTCAGTAGGGGCTGAACGTATAAATGCACAGACAGACAGACAGACATCTTTTTTATTATTATAGATTATGAAAAGGCATAATAAGAAGACTGAGAAAGCAAAAATTGGAAATATGTGTGGATTAGAATTGCCATATTAATATTTTTAAATTCATGTAATAATGAAAAATTTTACAATTCCATGTAAATATTCTCATTGAGGCTTGTTATAAATATTATTTTTTCATTCTTGTAATTATAATTTTAATAATTATTATTATTTAGAAAATGAATATATATCTCTATACAGTAAAAAAAAGTTACTGGCGTCAAATTTTTTTGTCTACGATAGCATCTTCTAACGTAGGGCAGGGTCCTTCGCGTCATGAGTGGTATCAATGTGTTATGAGTACTCCAAAAAAGACATTTCAGCCGCTTAGAAATTTTTATCATTTTAATTAAAGAAGTTATTAACTAAAAACGACAAGTTTATGAAGGTACTCTATTTGCCATTTTGAAAAAAGTTTCTCCCAGTGACGTTGTTCTTCTGTCATGAAGTCATTTTACACGAAAAAATTAAAATATGATCCAATGGTTGTATGTAGATAGGTAGGTTGGTTGGATTTAACGTTGCACCAATACTGCATTATGGGTAATTGGCGACGGTCTGGGACGCACCCCTAGAGTTGTTCCGGAGACATGTCATCACAATTTTGAACCTTCACGGAGGGGATCCCCTTCCGCTTTGGTGATCCCCAGAGATAGTGGGGATTGGAACATGGAGGACTTTGCGACCACGACAGATTTTATCTGCACCAGCCAACATTAGTGTACACGACGGTCTTTGGCCGGCTCAAGTATCGAATTGGCAATCTTCCAATTACATGCTCAGCACTTTGATAGAATTCACAGAAGAAACTTTTATCAAATATTTAAATTCAAGATTTATAAGGTAAGTAAAATGCACTCACCTTGTATATGAGTATCCCATGAGGCTTGCAAAAACAGATGAATTTATTCCATGTATGAAAAGAAGAACCAATTTCTATTTTCTTTTATAAATATCTTTTCTGCTAAGCTGTTCAAAAGATAATTTCAAATATATAAATAATGATGTTTCAATTTAATTAAACCAGCCTCATTTAGCTTGGTTTGTGTATTAGGAAATTATATATTATTTTATGTTGCATTATTTTGTGGGAATAAAAATGAACCCACGTATTATCCTTTTAATCACATCTTTTATTATGAAAAAACTGAACATCGAAGAAGGAGAAAAGAAAAAACGAAAAATACATTATTACATGTACATAGAAACACAGACGGCCAATCAGAAAACAAATGCGTCATAGCGTCGTCACAATGTAGATGTATATATGCATGAAGAAATAAAAGAGTCAAATGAAATGTTTTTAGAATAATATGAAAATGAAAGTTTTTGTAATTATTGAAAGAATGTCATTTTGAGTTTATTTCTCACCAACACCCCTGCGTAAACTCGATGACATTTAATCACAGTTCAACAAGGAAATTCGCAATTTTCGAAAAGAATGTCTCGGCAGAGGCTTCGTGAGCACATCGGCGATCATATTTTCCGTGCTTACATACTCAATCTTTATTGTGCCCTGCTCAACAAGGTCTCGAATCAGATGGTATCTTAACTCGATGTGTTTAGTTTTCTGTCGAAACTTATCATTTTCCGCTAATTTAATGCAAGAAAGGTTGTCTTCATAGAGTGTAATAGGACAATTTTGTTGCATATCAATTTCTTCAAAAAGGTTTATAAGCCATTTTACTTCTTGCGCGGCACTTGCTGCAGAAATATATTCCGCTTCTGCTGATGACATTGATACAGATTTTTGTTTTTTGCTTGTCCAGTATACAGTATTTGCTCCTATGCAGAACAAATTTCCTGTTGTAGACTTACGATCACTGGGATCGTTTGCCCAGTCGGAATCTGCATATACCCTCAAGACAGGCTCTTCAATATTATTATATGTCAATTTAAGATTAATTGTACTTTTTAAATATCTGATTAATCTTTTTACCGCTTCCCAATCTTTTGCTCTTGGGCGCTCATTTCTTCTACTCAAAATATTTACCGCGGCGCTAATATCCGGACGTGACACGGATGAAATATATAACAATGCGCCTACAGCCTGTCTATATTGTGTATTTTCTGGTAAAAGGTTTTCCTCGTCATTTAATTTTATGTAACCTGTGTCCATAGGAGTGTCTGTAGGTTTTGAATTTTCTAAACCGTATTTGACTATAAGTTCTTGTATTTTGTGTGTTTGATCAAGAGTCATTGTATTTTCATTAGGACGATTAATATTTATCCCAAGATATTGTTTTGCTTCTCCCAAGTCTGTTAACGGGTATTCTTGTTTTAGTTTGTTTACAATTTCATTTATTTGTTGATCATTCCCCGCTATTAACAAATCATCGACATACACAAGTACATAAGTAGTTACATCGTTTTGTTTACGTTTATAAAGACACTTGTCGAATTGACTTTGAATAAAGCCTAAGTTAAGTAATGACTCATTCAATTTTAAATTCCATGCTCTCGCGGCCTGCTTTAGCCCGTATATTGCCTTTTTTAATTTACACACCTTATGTTCTTCCCCGGATACCACGTATCCTTCTGGCTGATGCATATAAACATCTTCACTCAATTTACCGTGTAAAAATGCAGTCTTGATATCAATATGTCTAAGACTTAAATTCTTATAAAGACTCATTGCCAAAAAACTTCTCAAGGTTGTGTGAGACGCCACTGGGGCGAAAGTCTCATCGTAGTCTATTCCATATTTCTGTGAAAAGCCCTTCGCAACCAGCCTAGCTTTGTATTTTTCAACACGGCCCTGACTGTTATATTTTGCTTTGAATGCCCATTTGCACCCTACTATTTTCATCCCTGGTGAAACCTCAACTAAATCCCAGGTGTCATTCTGCTTGAGTGAATTTATTTCATCTAATGTAGCATTGATCCAATTTTCCTTTTCTACAGGGTTTTCCATACTTATTATATCATCCAGCATTTTGGTTCACTTATTCTTTCATTGTGTAATGTGAATGCGAATCTATCTGGTGGTACCCCTTTATTAGATCTTTGTGATCTACGTGGAGTATTCTGAGAATTATCTGACACAACACTATCATTAGTTTCATCTATCTCTGAGTCTATTATTTGCAAATTTGGTGATGGATTTTTATTATCACTTTTCTCATCATTGTTTTGTGATGTGTCATATTTAAGTATCGCTTGTTTTTCATTTTCTACAAATTTTACGGTTCGACTAATAACTATGTTTTTGCCATTTGTACAGATCCTATATCCTTTACTTCTATTGTCGTACCCTACGAATATACCTTCCTGTGCCGTATTATCTAATTTTCCTCTGTGTACCTTTTGTACGTATGCATAGGCACGACAACCAAATGGTTTTAACATTGATAAGTCAGGTTTTCGACCTGTCCATAATTCATAAGGTGTCAATTCACACGAAGATGTTGGGAGTCTATTTTGCAAGTAAACTGCGGTATTTATTGCCTCCCCCCAGAAAGAATTTGGTAAATTGCCATCTTTTAATAAACAACGTGCCATTTCAACTAAGGTACGATTTTTACGTTCAGCAGTTCCATTTTGAGAAGCTGAATAGGGAACAGTGAATTGGTGGTCTATACCTAATTTTGTTAAGTATTCATTTAATTCTGTCCCGGTATACTCTCCTCCGTTGTCGGAGCGGATTGCATGCAAAGTTCGTCCGAACTTGTTTGATGTCATCGCGATGTATTCCCTCAATTTTGTGAAAACTTCATCCTTTTTTCTCAGTAGGTATATAACTGTAAATCTACTAAAATCGTCAATGAAGGTTAAAAAATAGTATTTTCCACCGACCGTGGGGGTTGTCATTGGTCCACACAAGTCAGTGTGTACCAACTCTAGTGCTTTAGTTGCCCTAAACTGAGCCTTTTTGGGATAAGGATTGTCCGTTAATTTAGTTAATATGCAAGTTTCACATGCATTATCATGTTTGCAGTTGTCTAGTTTTATCCCAACTGCCATGTTGTTGTTTACCAATCGTTTTATATGACTAATGTTTCTATGGCCTAATTTAATGTGCCATTTATCAATGCAATTTGTATTTTCACATATTTTTACCATGTTTATAGTGTGTGTTGTATCATAGTTAACTTTGCATTCGTATAAATTGTTGTTAATGTAACCTTCAATGCATGTTTCTCCTTCATGCATTATTTTGCATGATTTGTTTTCAAATATTGCTACACAACCATTTTCAGTAGCTTCTTTTACAGATATGAGGTTTGTCTCTATCTCTGGTACATATAAAACATTTTTCAATATTATAGTATTACGTGTGTTATTGGAATTTATGGTGTTTAATTTCACAGACCCATGACCCAGGGATTCTATCTCCTGTCCATTCGCGATTGTTACGCGTGAATTATTATGATTAAATTCATGAAATTTATTCCTATCATTGCATACATGCGTTGAACAACCTGAGTCTACATACCAATTGTTAGATTTCTCACCGATAAATAGAGTGAATATTTTATCGTTAGGTTTTTTATTTTCACTCTCAGTAATAAGAGCCCTATCCGCGTTATGTCTGTCTTGAGAGTACATACCAGATTTGAAAGTTGATCTGGCATTGCTGGCTTTTGTTTGTTTCAGAGTCTTTTCTTTATTTTTATTTTTAAGATGCCAGCATTCTTCAATTGTATGCGATTTTTTTTTTACAATAACGGCAGAACTTTGAATTTTCTGGTTTCGGTTTAAATTTAACCTTTAACACTGAATTATTTTCAGATTTGTTTTCTTTTCTTTTAGAAAATTCATCAATCAATTTCGAGCGTATAAACTCTGGTACAAGATCCTTTTCATCACGCGATTCTAAAGCGGTAATTAATACATCATAACTTGGAGGTAAGGAACAGAGCATTAGGGCTGAAAGGTGCCTGTCATTTATTTCTTCTCCGAGCGATACTAACTTATCTCGCAATTGATAGATGTTAGTTAAGTGGTCTATCATATCGCCACCTTCAGTTAATTTCGTAGAGTAAAGCTTTCTAAGCAAAAATAGTTTACTGCTGAGGGTTGAACGCTCATGTACAGCTTTTAAGGCGTTCCAGCATTCTTTAGCGGTCTCAAGATTTTTGACATGGATTATTTGATTATCCTCTATTAAGAGGTTTATAATGGCGCGTGCTTTCCTATTTTTGTTATTCCATGTGTCCGTAATGGGATTCGGAGCATCGTTAAGAACCACGGAATATAAATCTTCCTTTTGGAGAAACATTTCTAATTTAAACTTCCACACATCATAATTTTGTGCGTTAAGTTTTTCAATTATAGTGTCCTTGAGGATACTCATTTTAATATTTCAATTTTGTTTTCTTTCTAGTTTATAATAACTACAATTTTATATTTAATCATTCATATGTTTATTTTAAACATTCTTTTATTTCTATACTTTCGTTTTCAAGAAACAAAAAGAAAACATATTTATTTATTTTCGCTTACATTTGTTATCATTATTATTATTTTAAATGTAGCAAAATAATATTATTTTAAATGTAGCAAATGTTTCTTCAAATATGCAAAGAAAAAAAAAACTGTCAAGAATAAATTCAAAGTTTCGATTTAGCGCGTCAGTCTCATAATCTGATAGAATTCACAGAAGAAACTTTTATCAAATATTTAAATTCAAGATTTATAAGGTAAGTAAAATGCACTCACCTTGTATATGAGTATCCCATGAGGCTTGCAAAAACAGATGAATTTATTCCATGTATGAAAAGAAGAACCAATTTCTATTTTCTTTTATAAATATCTTTTCTGCTAAGCTGTTCAAAAGATAATTTCAAATATATAAATAATGATGTTTCAATTTAATTAAACCAGCCTCATTTAGCTTGGTTTGTGTATTAGGAAATTATATATTATTTTATGTTGCATTATTTTGTGGGAATAAAAATGAACCCACGTATTATCCTTTTAATCACATCTTTTATTATGAAAAAACTGAACATCGAAGAAGGAGAAAAGAAAAAACGAAAAATACATTATTACATGTACATAGAAACACAGACGGCCAATCAGAAAACAAATGCGTCATAGCGTCGTCACAATGTAGATGTATATATGCATGAAGAAATAAAAGAGTCAAATGAAATGTTTTTAGAATAATATGAAAATGAAAGTTTTTGTAATTATTGAAAGAATGTCATTTTGAGTTTATTTCTCACCAACACACTTTACCGACTAGGGTACTGCGGCCCAAAACTATGGATGTAAAAAACAAAGAAAATAAATATCAACATTTTTTTCTCTACTTTTAGAAAATTAATCTTCAAACATGGGAAAATTAAAATACGATCCATGGTTGTAGGTAGGTAGATAATTAGGTAGGTTGTGATTGACGTCGCACCATTACTGCGTTATGGGTAATTGGTGACAGTCTGGGATGCACCCATACGGATGTACCGGAGACATGCCTCCACAGTTTTGGTCCTCCCAGCTTCGGTGGCCCCCAGAAGTATAATTTTGATGGGAACATGGAGGATATTGTGGCCACGACATATTTTACGTGCACCAGCCACCATTATTGTACACGACGGTCTTTGGTCGGCTCGAAAATCGAATCCACAAGGTTCCAATTACGAACTCGGCGCTCTACCGACTGGTGTACTGTGGTCCAGATTTAAGATTGTAAAAAAGAAATAAAAAGGGCTAAAGCTGTAATGCAAAATGGTCTAGATATTAAGATTTTCTTTCTATTAAAATATATATATATAAATATTATATATTATATATTTCAATTTGACATTGAATATGAGGATTTCCATAATAATTTTCTTCTTTTGCCTTGTTGTTGCCGTGTGCCACTCGGAAATTCCGAGCCCCACTACCGGACTTATTTTAAGGCAAGAGGGTTGCATCTTCCGTTATTAGGAACGCCT
The DNA here is from genome assembly GCA_963930645.1 of Salticus scenicus. Taxonomy (NCBI): domain Eukaryota; kingdom Metazoa; phylum Arthropoda; class Arachnida; order Araneae; family Salticidae; genus Salticus; species Salticus scenicus. The sequence continues at coordinate 39,111,939 of OZ005653.1, read as the reverse complement.
CATAGGGAGGAAGTACGACTTCTAGTTCCATAAGCTGGTGATAGATGGCAGCACCAGCCAAACTCGAATTTTGATCCGGATCAGAGCGAGTTTGACCCATGTTATGCACTATTAATATTCCTTTTCAGTGAAAGAAAGCATCGAATAGGCGGGCAGAGTTCTGCATGTGTTAATAAGTAAAGTGAGTCGGGGAGGAGGCGAAGCCTCCTTCGAGGGTTGGTGAGCGTAGCGAGCAGGGGGCAGAACCCCCTAGTATTTTAAAGAGTAAATGACCACATATATGGGTGATTGCCAATCTAAAGGGTAGAAACCGAAGACTAATTTGAAAATATAAAAATTTTATCAAAAAAATTTGAAAAAATTCCTTAATTCCTTTTTGACAACTATGAATCTAAATTACTTGATGAGCTATCTCGTTAGCTATTTTTTGGTTGGTAATTAATTAATTTCAAAATTAATGTGTCAACGGAGCAGACATCACTGACCACGGAGTGGACTCTTATAAATATCCAAACCTGAAAGTTATTTTGCAGCTGTATCTTTTCATCCTTATTGTTTTACTTGTGTTTTAGAAAATAATCAACAAATATTTTTACTTTAATTCTTTTGAAAAATGAAAATAACAGGAAAATAATTGTTGGTTCCGCATATTCTTTCTTTCTTTTTTTTCTTTATGTGATTGATCTAATATGTTGAAGACACTTGTATTTCCTTGCTATTTTTCCTGTTAAAACTTCGAAGATTTCTTTAAGTTTCTTCTTTGATTTTGCGCCTTTAAAACTTTCTTTTATTGGCTTTTTTATAACCTCGCCAAAAATAATACATTTCTCAATTTCTTTTGAATTTGCTTCTGTGATAATTTTTTTCACTTTTCTCTTGGGTTTTTCAGAATCAGTAGTATTATTTTTTGACTTCACATCCTTAAATCTTTGCACATACTTTTTGTGTTTTTCAAGCTTCCTAACCAATTTTTTGTTTTCTTCACAAAGCTTTTCACTGTTCTTTTTCGACCTTTTTCTTCCACTTTCTAGTCTGCTAGATGATGATACAGATGGTTTTGTTTTCAGAGATGGATTAATTTGTGGTAGTGTGATGTTTATGGCTGCTGAACGAGGTGTCTCAGGAGGTGTATCATCTCTGAGATGTTCTTCAAAGATTATTCTGTTTTTTCAATCTCTCCCTTTGATTTCTGTTTTGGTTCTTCCATTTTTTCCTAACACTTCATTTCATTTGTTCAAACATTTTAACTACAGTATTCTTCCTTCTGTGATATATTTATCTTTCTTTAGCTTTTCCTTCTTCATGTCTTGTGGGATCATTTCTTATGCTCTTATTATACACAAAGATGTTTCACGCGACTTTTATTTCATCCAATTTTTGCTCCAATTTTCGAAAGCTGTAAACCGAAAGAAGGTTACAATAGTTGAATCAAAAATTGTTCGAAAAACTGGTTTACACGGTGTACAGTACATGTCAAGGCACACCTATTTATCTCTGTTTTAACGGGGACGAAATGGGAGAGCGAAGAGGAAAACGGTGAATGAATTCCCGCCGGCGCTGTCATTTCTCGGTACATAAAGAGCTTTCTTCTCACTAGTTTATCACAGTCTGACTTGCCAGAAAAAATTGATCGTATTCCCAATTCCTATTACACTGGGCATTGACGTGATTTGAGCCAAATTTACAATTATCTCAAAAGTTGTGTGAAAACGTGTTGTGTGTAATAGGAGCATTAGTCTGTTTCTTGCTCTCTGCATACTTTTTCTTTTTTGTTCTTTACGTTTTTCTGTAGTTTGGCTGGGAAGTTTCCTTTTCTTGTTATTTTTCTTATCTTTTTGATTTTCAACTCCACCTAATTTTCTTTTTGACTGAGTTTGAGCGAAGGTATGTGCACATTTGTTTGTCCTGTATTGGGTTACATGCGAATTTCCATTTTTCTTGAACAGCATAATAAATTTCTGCAAAGAAAATAAATATATATTTTAAGTATTGTTTTTATATATATTTATAAAAAAAAAAAAGTTATTCAATTAATAAAAATACAAAACAATTTTAGTTTTGCTGTAAAACAAAAATATTTGTATTTATTTTTTCTTCTGAAACTAAATTTAATTATATTTTTGCAATTATTTTTCTAAAGTGTTATCTCACCTTTTCTACATTTTACCTTTACAATTAAAAAGAAAAAAAAATAAATAAAATAAAGGGATAAAATTTATTTATCAAATTTATTTAGATTATTTTTCAAATGTATCTATTTTTAAGATTAATTTTGAAAGTATCCACTCCGTGGAAAGAAGTGTCCACGGAGTGGAAGTCCACGGAGTGGACAGAATGTCTGATTTTGAATTTTAAGGAACAAAGCAACAACGTTAAGAACAATTTAACTTTAGTGTTGAATTAAGTCTTATAATCATTAATTGTAATAATAATTAGATAATAAATAATCCTTATAATTACTTGTATACTTCTGACCACGGAGTGGACTGATGAGATAGCCAAACAGAGGTATCACAGATGAAATCTATTTTAACAGAACGAAATAAAGCATTGAGTTCAGCAGATGCAGGTAAAAACAAAGATGGCTTCCCCCTCTTTCTTCTCAGTTACACACTGGTGACAGACAGTGCCATCTACTGAACTTTATGGGAAATTAAATAGTTGTCCACGGAGTGGACGCATTTTATTAGGGACATTTGTTATAAATTAATTAAAAAAACAAGATTCATTTTATAACTCTAAAATTTAATAAATATATTTATAAGGATAATTATGTCCTGCTTAAATCAAAATTTAATTAAAAAACATTAATATTAAGCTTGAAAATAATGCTATATTCTGCAGACTTCCCTTGGGGACAGTCCACGGAGTGGACATTCCAGGTTTTATCGATCGAGTTCTAAGAAAAATAAATACCATTAAAAACTTTTATAATAATATTCAACTAGAGAAAATCGTAAGAAATAGCCTAGTTGTAAATTTTTTTCTGATTGAAAATATTTTCTATTTTTGAGAGCTAAGGGACATGGTTTCTACCCCTTATGTTGGCAATGACCCATATATATTTTTTAAATATGTTATAGGTTAAAAAAGTGATTGTGCTTTTACTCTTTCAAAAATATATTCATTTTCTAAATATAATAATTAAGAAAGTAATATTTTAATAAAAAGCTTCAATGAAAAAATTTACATGGGATTATCATTTTTTTTTTATAGAGCTTAAAAATGTTAATTTGGTTGTTCCAATTCCCATATATATTATCAATTTTTGTTTTCTCAGTCTGCTTATTAAATCTTTTCATAATTAATAAGTATTTTTTGGGGTTATTTTTCTAAAGTTAACCATATAAAATAAATAATAATAAAATTTCATTGAATTGATACCTATTATGTAACTAAGTAATTTTTATCTATACATGTTCTGAAGGAGGAGGGGAAGAGTTGTGTTATGGTTTAATTGTAGATTTTTGGATCTTTTTTATCTATGTTGTAATTAATTTTAGTTTTAATGATTTTTTAAATTATGCTGTCAGGGAATAGCTGTTTTACAGTAAGTATTTAAATTACATTTTAGTAAAAAAAATTCATTTTTTCTTGTGTATTAATTTTTAAGATAATCTAAATATTTTGATATTCTTAATTTAATTTTTACTATATTTCATTTTATAGGACAAAAATGGTGTTCTATTTCAAGTCATTATTGCGAGTGATCTTTCAATCATGTCTGTTAGAAAACTGCTTTCTGGACTTGGATGTAATATTATTGGTTTAGTTTCATGTTCATTTTATCCATTTGTTGCTGGTGCTTCTAGTTTAGGTATATATCTTACTCACTTTTTTACTTTTTACGATAGATGTTTTAAATCTACACTGTAAATCTATGTAATATATACAGGGTGTTTATAAAGTCCCGGACCCATTTTGATGTTTAATAACTCATAAAATAGTGAAGATATAAACAAACTTATGGCATTTATTGATGAAATAACTCATATATTTTCTTTTCAGGTTTGAATATCTTTACTTTTGTAAATATCGTCTGCGCGTGTGGTTAATTTCAGATAATTTCCTTTTCCAGTCTAAATATCTGTACTTTTCTAAATATCGTCTGCTTATTAATTGCATTTTTCTCTCTTTTGACTTTTTTTTACTCTTTGACTCTTTCGGAAACCCCCATGAATACCGTGAGGCACAAAGGGATTCCCCAAAGGTTAATGTGTGGTGTGGACTAATGCACAACCGAGTCATTGGGCCTTTCTTTTTTACAGAAAAGATGGTCTCATCAGTCGTACACTTAGACATGTTGGAAAACTTCGTATTTCCACAACTAGAAGAGCTTCAGCCACATGTCTTTCTGCAACAAGATGGTGCACCACCTCATTGGGGTACCATCGTTCGTAGTTCTTTGAATGACCATTTTCCAGGAAGATGGATTGGGGAAGGAGATCCAATTCCTTGGCCACCCAGACCACCTGATATAACGCCGCTGGACTTTTTCCTTTGGGGATTTGTAAAGGATAATGTTTACAGGAGGAGAGTGTCGAACATTGATGACATAAAAGTCAGAATTACAACCGCAATAGCCTCTGTGGATGCCGACATGCTTGCCGCTACCTGGCATGAAATTGACTATCGACTTGATATTCTCCGTGCGACGAAGGGGGCACACGTGGAAGTTCATTGATAAGGGTCATGAAACTTTTTGAATCTATCTAACCATTTATGTTATTAATTTTAATCTATCTTTATTATTTTATGAGTTATTAAACATCAAAATGGGTCTGGGACTTTATAAACACCCTGTATAATCTGTAATCTATTTAAAAAAAAAAAAAAAAAATCCATAGTGACTCAACTTGGCTTACAAACATTTTGTAATTAATTGTTGTTTAAATGAGCAAAGTCATCGAATAAACAAAAGAGAAAAATCATAATAGAGTGCTTGAGTATTTCTCGCCAAGTTGTATGTCATGTAATGGATCATATCCCAAAATGGATGAATCCAAATTCTTTTTTTGCATTCCTGTAAAAAAATTATAAATGATAAACTCACAATATAAAACTTTTATCTTTTTTCTTATGTTTTAAGCAATTTCACGCTATTAGATCAAATTTTAAAATAGTTTGAGCCTGTTGATCACAATGTATAGAAATTCTAGTATATTGGGGGTGGGGTGGGGGGGGGGGACTGTAAGCCCTACACTCATGTAAATCTGTACAGTTCTTGCAACGATAACTTATAGCATGCCTACCAATTTATATCTTAATCAAATATAGAGTTTAAACGCTAGCATACTTCAAATAATTTGAGTCTTTAATCTGTAATTATAAAGAGTTTTTTCTTCTGTCCCTGTTGGAGAACAATGAGTTATACAACATATCAAATTCTATACAAATTGTGTGACGGTGACCTATAACATATTTACAATCTGTTAGATCAATTAAATAAGGGGTTTTGGTGCTATTGCCCTCATATTGGGCATTATCAATTACAAATGATTTGTACTTTCTATTTTTTTTCATTGACATCAACATGCAAAAAAGTGTTCTTCAAATCAAGAGTTGAAAATATTCTACCATTCTTCAATTTATCAAATAATATATTTGGTATACATCAAATCATCCACAATCATAAAGATCCCATCTCCCCCCTTGAAACCGCAGGAATATATAAAATACTGTTCACTTATAAAGATAATAAGAAAGGGTATTACGTAGGAATGTCTAAAATAAAAATAAAAACTCAAATCAATGAACACATTAATGACATAAAATATGAAAAAGTACCACAGCATTTGTCCAGACATACCAAAAAGAGGAAATAGAAATTAATTTTAAATCTGTCACAAAAATTGCCCAATTTAATATTCTGAATTATGCTCTGTTTTGCAAGACAGTAGAAATAATTAATCGTTTGGATGCTTGCAATGGCAGCGAATCAAAAGCCGGCCTCGATCCGACATGACATCACCTTCTAGAAGAAGGAAAAAGAACAAGTAATCATCAGTACAGAAATTTACCTGAGCCAAGCACCGTCTGTGGGTAGGTGTTGAGGATGAGGGGATCCCCCTAACAAGAAAGTACATCGCCCAACAAATCCACAAGTTTACTTGTAGCTGAAATGTAAGTTTTTTAATTGGCTATTTTAATAGCAGTATAGGACAAAATTTCATATATAGCCTTAACTTGGTTTCTTGCGATCATGGGAGGTTCTGCTCATATCTGACTTGACGATTTCAGCAATAAAATAGGGGTGATAACCCTTGTGGTCGAGAGAAAATAAGTGATAAGAGAACACAGAATGATTGAATGTTTACCAAATCCTAACCTGTTAGTTAGTTTGACATCCCTCCAAGCTTTTAGGACTGTGCTAGGTGCATAGAACGTTGTCACACTATAAATACACACATTGCACAATATTTTTAATCAATCATTGTGAAATTATTATGTATATATAATAGCAATAGTCAACAAGAATTTTTTTTTTATGTGTATAGCAGCATTGCTGATCAAATAATTATTGGAGTTCTTTTATGATTGTTTTTGCGATATTTTTCAAGCCAACTTCTACTTTTAGTCAATTACTAAAAATCATATGCAGAAATTTTGTGTTTGAATGTCAATTAGCAGATAGATTATTTATAATTTTCACTATCATGGGGGAAAATGTTATTTATTTAATAGATCATTTTTATTAAATTTTTACATAAATGAAGCCACTTGTATGTGCTAGTTTCTTTAATAACGAAATAATTTTATGTGTTTTTATTTCTAAGTGTACTAATTTTTACTTTTAAATTTAGAATTTATTTCAATGATCTTTAAACTCAGAAATGTTACAAAATTAAAAATTCCCTTATCCTGAACAAGTCGAGTTTTTCAAGTTATAACAATAGTAAGACACAAGAAATGAAGTAGTACATTTTAGATGGGAAAGCCAAATAAATTTCAACAAGAACAAAATGTAACTGGGCTAGAGATATCAAACTTAGTTATTAATTGATGTGTTAATAAAACTCAGGTTTGATCTCTGGCATCGTTACATTTTGCTCTGGTTAAAATGAATTTTGGTTTTCTATTTAAAATATTTTACTTACATTTGGTTGAAAAATTCTAATTAGAATACGTTTATAAATAAATAAATAAATAATAATAGTAAAAAAGAAAAATGCTGCCTTTGTAAAATAACATGCTTGGGTCAGTGGATATTAATTAATAAACTACAGTTCAATAAATCTCTGTAAATGCAAGTTGTTAAAAACTTTTGATTACACTTTATCATGTTTATTTTTTTAAAAAAGATTATTTCAATTTGATTAAAATCTTAGTAAAAATTTTGCCCTTTTTTCTTTCTCTTCTTTGTTATTCTATGCATATTTTAGATTTTATTTTATCATATTTAATAATTTTCCAAATAATCTCTCTCTCTATCTCTCTCTCTTTTTTTTTTTTTTTTTTTTTTTAATCTTCAGGAAATATTGCTGTCTATGATTGTGTTGATCGAACAATGTTCAAATTTGGAACATTTTCTGTTTCTATCACATGCATAATTTGGCCCTCAGCTAAAGTATGGGAAAAGTTATTATTTATATATATTATTTGTATTTATACTATAATGACTGGAGTGATTATTCTTGTGTTAAGTTATTATTTTCCTTAAAATGGCCTTTGGCAATGAATAATTGGCATTTTAAAATTAATATACATAATTTATTAGTTTTTTACACTAAATTTTAAAATGAAATTATGTTAAAATTTTTACTTGTTCAAAGTTAATTGTAATTTATGATAGGTTTTTAAGATATGCAATACTACTACTAGTGTTTCGTGATTTTTTATTTGCTTTATGTAACTGATTTTGTGTATCTGATATTCATATCTGCAAAAAATGTTCATTAATGAACATTTAAAATTGTAGTTTTAGTAATTATTTTATACTGAATGATTAAATTCTTAATTTTCAAAAAACAGATATGAAACAATTTTTTTAATTATGAAATAATGTTAATTTTGTTTAACAATAAAAGAACGGGGGTCTGATTTTATTAAGACACTTGTATTTTTTATTATTTGAATAATGATATTAAGTAATAATATAAACTAGTAGTACTTCGCCGATGAAAGAGTCACATCAATAAAGCTGAAGTAAGTTTTTTTGTTTATATAATAATATAAACTAGTATCGCCCAGTGGTCGAAACTTGACCATTTTTTTGCAAAGCGAGGCAAAGCAAAGTCATTGCCTTGTCCTAAACTGAATGCAATTGCAATACAGCTGCGGCAATTGTTTGCCGATATTCACTCTAACTGAATCAGCAGAGTTTTACTTAATATAACTATTTCTCTCTGTAGACGTTAGCCTTTCCTGAAATGAGAGAAAATCGCAACGTGAAAACGCCCCTTGTTGTGTGATACAGCCCAGAAGCTAATAGGTACCATGTCAAACCGAGGCCCAACCAAGTATCAAATTCTGTTAAATTAATTCGATTGGTTCATAAAATACAGTGTTTGAACAAAAAAAAAAAAAAAAAAAAAGATATTTTTCAAAAATGGTGGAATTGAGTTCGGGAAATTTCAAAACGTGTAACTTTATCGAAAACCGAAAATCTAAAACTTTTCTGAATCTTATATTTTCTACTTATATATGCAGAGGAAAGAATAATACATCCACTTTTTAAAAAATAAAAATAAGTAGTCAATTTCACTTAATTAAAATGCAAGGAAATCTCAAAACGTGTAAATTCATCGAAAACCGGAAATCAAAAGTTTTTATGTATTTTCTACTTGCTTCTTCTACCCACAAAAGCTAGCAATAAAGACACTTTTTAAAAAAATAAGTAGCCAATTTCAGTTAATTGAAACGTAAAGAAAGCTCAAAACATGTAAATTCAGCAAAAAACGGAAATCGGAATTTTTTCCGTATCGTCTACTTATACATGCAGCAGTTAGTAACAAATCCATTTTCCTTTTATTTAGTATATTAGTTCAATATTTATTATTTAAATATCACCCTTTGAAATGAAATGTTTATGTTTACATTCGAAACTGGAAGTTTGCCATTTTTTTTTCTGGAGTTTTGTGATTTTAAATTAAAATTTTATCAATTTTACAGAAAAAATAACTCAATCAAACACATGTAGACAGTAACTTATATATAACTATACCCAAATATCGAAATTAAAATCGGCAGATAATTTCCATTATTTTTTAATAATTTTTTACAAAAAATCCAATGGACGATTAACATAGAAAATCTTTTTCATGGCTCCATGGACAGACAGTGACGTCATCACTTCGCTTGCATATAGTGATGCTACATTATACAAATTACTGTGTCTATGGTTTTATTTGAGCTTTATGAAATTGCCAGATTTAACAACTTTCTACTTTTAGGTATTTTTTAATGTGAAAGAATACGTGTATAAAAGGGAAAAATGGGGGAAAATGCATAAAAAATAAATGTATTTTTAAATACCTTCTTGACATCGTAAGAAAATAATATTTGTATTCGCACCTTCCGGCTAACCATACCTTTCGAATGATACCATTTTCAGCCCTCTACTCCCATAATTATTAATATGTTAAAAAGGGACTACAAATTTTATGCTTGCATATTAATATATAGATAAACATTTCTGTATTTATATGCGTATTATGCACATGCATGTATGATGCATAATCTGTTTTTGATAAAGGAAAAAATATATATCAAAATTGTAAGATAGATAAAACATACTTATTCAATAACAAAAATATTAAAATTTGAAAATATTTCCGTAGGAATTCAAGAAGAGAGGTAAAAAAAAGTGTTTATCGAATCACATTTTGGATAACTCATAAATTTGTAAATAGTTTAAAAATTCCTTAAATTTTGAAGAATTGATTAATCACCATCAATATTAAGTTCTTAATTATTACATCCTTCTTTTATCAGAGTCTAATTTCCATATTTCCTATGATTGCTTGTGCCTAGCAATCTTTATCAACAAACGTTTTGTGATATTTTTTTTTTTTTTTTTTCTTTATTCAAACTAAAAGTGAATAATAATAATCCCTTTCATGTGAGTAGTTTTTTCACAAACTGCAATAAAATATACCAATACCTTTGATTTTCATGAATTTTATACTATTTATGAATTTTTGTTTTTTACCTTGTACATATATTGTACCCATTTTACAATATTTATAGCAGCCAGTTATTCCTAAAGAGCATATAACTAAGAATTTTGCAACATGCATTTTTCTACTATGGAAAACATTGTTTTAAAGTATGTATCAATGCAACTAATACAATATACTCCCAATAAAGATACATTATCCATTTTGTTAGTCATGTTTGTAATATGTTTATTTAGTTTAAGTGAAAATTAAGTTTTTTTTTTTTTTTTTTTTTTTTTTTTTTAATCTAATCAAATTTCTGTGGAATTTTATTTTATTTATTTATTTTTTAATTAACCAAAAAAGCCGTGGTTGGACATTTCTTTAATAAACCAAAACATGGTTGCCATTCTTAGTGACTATGGGTTTAATAAAAACTTGAATTCCATTCCATGTGGGCATATGTGGGAATGAGGTTGCTGATTCCCTCGCAAAGCTCACACAACTGGGCCCTTACCAAAAAATTTGGCACTTACCTTCTTGGAAATTTATTCCATTAGAAAGAGAAGTGTGCTGCTTGTCTGGAAAACTGTTCCAGTTCATAACTGGTACTCAACTCTGGAGATGAGCCGGGTCACGCTCTGTCCTTCAGGGTGTTAGAGGTGATCAGACTGCGTTCACCAGATTTATAAGTGGCCACCTTAAGTACATGAAATTTGAGCAGCACCAAAAAGTCTATCCTATTTGCAGTAAATGTTCCTCCAGTGCAGCTTGTCCAGTGCACCTGCTCAGTTGTGTGGATTTTTCAAGGGAGGATTTCCTGCGTGATCTGATCTTGTTCTTTGATTTTCTGTGGGTGAATGAACTCATGGACCTGGTCTAGCTCCGCTAGACCGGTGGGGATGAGAAACAACAACAGCAAACATGAGTTTGATTTTTTGGTAACCATATTCAACATAATGGTCACCCATTGATGACTGGCCACTGCGAATCTAGAGCTCTACCTATGACTTCACAACAGCAATGGAGGATTAAACATTCTTAGTCAAAAAATTAATTGTAAAATTTTAACCAGAAATAATGAAATAATTTTATATAAGTACCTATCTATATTAAAATGTATTGTTTATTTCTTTTGAAATAACCTTTTTTTCCTTCTTTATTTAGCTGGATCTATTTGAAACTTCATTTTTGGTTGGTTTTTGCGATGGCACTATAAGGTGGATTGCTTTTTCTGAAGATTTAGATGATTTTGTTTTGAAATTTGTAATTAAACCTCATATTGCTGCTATAGAATTTATGAAAATGAATGAAAGTTGCACAGTTTTAATTTCACAGGTACTTTAAGTATATAGTTTTTAAATATCAAAATTAAGCATCAATTGGATTCATTATAAAAACGCAGGGCTCGCATTCCCCCTAATATTCCTAAAATTCCTAAATATTTTAATCATTCCTAAAATTCCTAAAAGTCTCCTACATTTCTTCCATGAATCCTAAAAAAATGCATCCAAGGCTAATCCAAGGGTCGAAAGTATTATTCATTCCGGCCCAGTTCATATCGAAGTCTGTTGTATTTTGTTTACCACTTGCGCATGCGTGTGTAGATTATTTTACTGTATTAATTCTTAGCGTTGTTGCATTGAATGATTTGATACTAAATCTCAGCATATCGTTTCATTTCATTTGTATCCTTATCATGGTTAAAGGTAAAACGAAATTTCAAGACTCGTGGTTGGAAAAAGAATTTGACGGTGTTTTGCTAAGATAATAGCTTGAAGCTATAAATGGCGACATTTATTCCGCTAAATGTGTTTTATGTTCCGAAAAGTTTTACATATCTGCTACTAGCTTAGTAACAGAACTTATGCAACATTGTCGCCGATTTTTTTTTTCTTCATAGAATTGAGTCAGTGGTAGACAGAAACTCATGTCTTACATTTATCATTCAGAATTCTTCTGCAGTATAGTAATCTTATACCTTTCTAATTAATTATACATGTGTGGAAATTAGAGAAAAATTGAAACATCTTGCAGAGAAGGTTTAACCGTTTCGGGACGGGTGTATCATATGAAATGGCTGCAAATGTTCCTTCCCACTCGGGTGTTTAACATATGACATATCCTTTAAATTCTTTCTGTGGGCAGGCGTATCATACCAAACATTCTATTTAAATATGATATGCTCGTCCAGAGAAATAATTTAAAGGCTGTATCATATATAGCATGCTCATCCCAAAAGAGTTATACATACAAGACATGTCACAGAAAGCATAAAAATTTTAAACCACTAGAGATATCAAGTAAAGGGTTTCGTCGAACCAAGTACTGAAAATGCAGAAAGCATGATTTACATAAAATAAAATTTATTTTATAAAAGGGCTGTATAGATTATTTAAATTTTGATGGAGTAAGGGCTCTTAATTTTGTTTGGCTCAACCTGAATATACAAAACACAACATTTCCAATTTTAACACGTCAATTATTACCCATTACGGATTTAGAAGTTTTACAATATCATTGGTTTTCCCCTAAAATTTTCCTAAAATTTGGAAAAAAATTGCTAAAATTCCTCCCTAAAATTTTGAGAAGCCCTAATACTAGGCCTGTAAAAACGTTGTACGGAAAATTGATATATTTTATTGTTAAATTAAATTGAATAAGTTATAATAAAGTTGCATAGTTTATCTAATCTTTTAAATTTTATTGTTATGATTTTTCTTTCTTTCTTCTTTTTTTTTTTTTTTAACATATCAAATTTTTTCTACTGTGTTTATTTTAATTTTTTTCATTTACATTATTATTTTATTGTTTTCAATCATCTTTTGAGTCTGTTTATTCAGTGCTAATTGTTCTAACACGACAACAACAACAATAATAATAAACTACACAGTTGTTCCTAATCTGTTAGATCAACGTTGATATTTAAAAATATATATGATTAATCGAGTCCAAAATACAATAATCGTTTTATTTCTTTGTAAGTAAAAATAAAGTCAATGAATTTTCAAGTAAAACATTTTCAATAATTGAGGATGATATTTGTATAATAAATAAGACTGAATGTAGTTTATACCTGTAATAATAACCCACTCCTTTTTTAATAATAATAAAAATAATATAAATATGCCTATACTGTAGAAGTTGGACATAAAATTATTCTAAAAATTAGTTTTAATTGAGGAAAAAATGCTTATTATTTAGCAATATTAAATTCATGTTTTCAAGGTTAAAATAGTAGGAATTTTTTATTTTAACTTGTGTTTCAACTAGTTTATATTATGTTCAATTTGTATAAATTTTTTATTATACATTATTTTTGCCATTACTTACTATGAAGAATTGTGTGTTTTTTTTTTTTAAGTTTCAAAATGCCATTAATGTTGAAATGCAAATAGAATCTAGATATTTAATTTTGAAATTTTTATAACTTTGTTGTTTGCTTTTTATTTATTTATAACTTATTTATTTTTTGAGAAATTGAATGCATTATTTTTCTACTTTAAAATATTTTATTCCTACTTTGCTTTATCATGCTATTATATTTGCAGTATTTAGGTAGTCAATTGATAATTATTGCATTATTATTCTTTTATATTTAGGGTTCAGATTCAAAATTGTTCTTTTACTCTGTTGGGAGATATTCATTAACTCCTTTGGGATACTACATTAATCATCATGAAGTGGCTGATTTCACATTTCTAAAGTATTTTACATCATTATCACAAGAAGAGGTATAATTCAGTAAAATTTAAGTTTTGTTCTTTATTTTAAAAGTAAATCATGATAATTTCCAGCATAGTTTGAATTTTATCAATAACTAGCTGAAAGTCAGCCTATTGTTTTTAATTTCCATTACAAAAGGTCTTTTGATTTTAAGGAAATAAAATAAGAATAAAGTAAGACATTCATCTATTTTAGATTTTTAATAATAATAATAATAATAATAATACTCAGCTCAAAAGACTAAGAAAGTAATGTTACTTTGATTTAATTATCATTAAAAGTCTGTATTATTGTCTCAGTTTTGTCAATTGAAATGCCAATTTTCACTTAAGCAGATTAATATTCATGTGCTTTTTCATAGTTCTAAAATTATGCTGATTAATACCTAAATAAGTTTATATTTTAGGAAGTTTTGCAACCAATTTTTGAAATGCAGCATAAGTTCTTCACTGTTTGACTTAACTTTGTTTAATTGCTTTTTGATCGAACTTTTTTTACACTGGATATAATTAAAATTCTCTTATATGTAAATTGTTTATTATAAATATCTTTTTATATTTTTTGTTTCAGTATTCAGAAACACTATTGATTCTTTGCAAGTATAGCTATATCATAGAATGTGGTATTCCTGATTCAGCAATGTTTAAAGATTGTATGGAGTTAAGAAAAACATATTTTATTGAATGTGGAGAATATCAAGTGTATAAAATAAATGGACTTAGACAATACCATGAAGTAATATTTATAGTCTATGTAGTTGTTAGAAATTTGTGTATGTATGTAATGAGATGACACACACACACATTGCACATCACTATCATTTTGATCTTTCGCTAGCATCACTTACATATTGTTCATATCACTTTTTCAGCTAACATAAAACTACTTGAATGATAATAACAGGAGACTTTTCGTTGGAATATTAAAAACCCGAATAAACTACTACGTTAGAAACACCAAAGAAAAAATATTTGAGATGCATACAGCTATTTCGGTAGCCTTAAGCGTACCGTCTTCAGTGCAAAAAGAATTCTGAATCTGGAGAAGTGCTCATATATATGAGAGGGACCGAATTTAGTTCAACCAATAGGATTATGAAAAAGGTGGGGAGTGTGGCCAATAGGAATTTAGGAATGTGTAGCTGTGTAAACAGTAGAAAAATTAAGAAAATGTGTACTGAATGTAAAATTTCCAACAATCAGACAAAAAGGGAACAGCGAAATCACAATTTACAAGGTTAATTTTTATAAATATGGAAAGCTTCAAAGAAATCGAGTTCATGAATAGATTTAGGTCTGCAAATTATTTTAGATGAATTAAATTTAAAATTATGATTTTCCTCCCAGCAATGTTTAGAAATAGCCGATTTATTGGTTTCATGTTTGCAGACGTAATTAATATGTTCTTGTAGACGAAATTTAAGACTGCGTTTAGTTTGGCCAATATATGATAAACCACACTGACAGGAAATACTATAAATGCCCCAAGAATTATGCGTATCAATGGAATCTTTTAACTGAGAAAAGGTGAGTTTATTGGAAGCCGAAAATATTATTTTAAAATCATATTGTTTGATAACTCATATTTCAATATTTTATTTTATTCACGTATGCCCAGTAAATCGGTGAATTTTGTTTATAGTAAACCTAAAATTTTCTGTTTTTCTTATCGTTATGCTAATTAAATATATCAAATATTAATCAATCTTAATATAAAGTTTAAAGGAAAAAAAAAAAATGTTAGTTAAAAATTAAACACTTTTATAATTCCTAATTTTTATGTTCTACATACCAGGAAATAAATACATCGTTTAATAAAAATTTATATTAAATAGTTTTTAAATTTAAATCATCCATCTTAATTTTTTCAAAACGCGAACGTACACAGTATCATGAAAAACGGCAGTTTTTCGAGTGACGCAAGCGGAAGGACAAACTGAACACTGCGAACTCATATATACGGCTAGTTTGACATCAAAGAGAATTGTAAAAGCCGACACTTAATATCTCAGCAAATATGCCATATTTTGTTCTTTTATCTTCGGTCTTAATCTATCCTGAAAATTTTACATTTCTACATGCAGTATGTTTTGAGATCTGAATCTCAATTTAAAGCCAAAAAGGGAAAATGTGAGGTGTAAGGATGTAATGGACTAAATTCATGAAAAAATATCTCTAAAACCGCACGAACGATTTTTATTTAATTAATATATGTTGTTAATGGGATCTTTCTGAATCTAGTAACGTTTTTGTTTTTTTCAGGAAAACTCTTGTTTTTTGTAAAAGTTGCTTTAAAAATAGGACTATATTACTCTGCCAAAATGCATGCTTTTATTCGGCGAAATTGTCGTAATTCGGTTCTTACTTTCAAGGCACTTTGGTTGGCTGACCAACGTAAATGCAGTCAATGAATTATTTAAACTTTCCTTTTTTTAACGCAAAAATACTTTATTACATTTTTTATATATTTATTGTATATATACTAAGTCAAATTCACTTAAATATATTTTATCTTCTGCTTTCTGCTATGAAAAAGATATTTTTGATTTCAAAATTTCATATTTAGTCAAAAAAGTATTTAGATAACATTTTAAATAAGAAAGTATTTTGTAATTTTAGATATTCCATTTTATCATAATAATGATGAATTTACAATTTTTTAAAGCAAAAAAATTTTAATCATTCATAAACATCGATTTTAAAATAGCTTAATCATTTGCGATTCCTATTCATGTATCCTTCCGCACAGGGAATAGAAAAAAACAGCAAATGGGTTTTGGCGCCATCTTTTGTTTTTAATTTAAATTAAAACATACACTTTTGCAAATATATATATATATATATATATATATTTCTTTTTAAAAATTAAAAACCTCTTTTTAAAATACAGTTAGACTTTATTCATATATTTACTTTTCAGACTTTAAAATGATACATATTTGAAATATTAGCATAATCAAACTAATTTTTTTATTATTATTTAAAGCTATAATGGCTAGGGAATGAAAGAGCGGATAAATGCACTGTATATATATATAAACATGAAAATATAATTAAAATTCATAAAAAATGTGTCAAATAGCAACTATTGAAAAACATGTCAAAATAAATAAATAACATCTTTACTTTGAAACCCATAATAACTTATTTAAAAAATATAATTCTCTCTTTCTTTCTTTTTTTTTTTAAATTAATTAATTTATTCATGAAAAATTCCATTTCATAAATATTTTTAAAACTACAATAAACAAAAAACCCTCCTTTAATTTTAAATAATTATTTCTACATGTTTCTAAGCAATTAAAAGTTTTTTTTTTTTTTTTTTTTTTTTTTTTTAAAGAAAAATAGCTTAAATATTGGAATGTATATGGTTTTATCATGAAGGTAATAATTTGGCCATCTAGTGGCGCCATCTCGTAGCTTATATTAAAACCATATACATTCTTATATTTATTTTTCTTAAAAAAAAAAAAAAAGACAATTTTAATTGCTTAGAAACATGTAGAAATAATTATTTAAAATTAAAGGAGGGTTTTTTTGCTTATTGTAGTTGTAAATATATTTATGAAATGGAATTTTTCATGCAGAAATTAATTAATTAAAAAAAAAAAAAGAAAGAAAGAAAGAAAGAGAGAATTTTTAAATAAATTATTATGGGATTCAAAGTAAAGATGTCATTTATTTATTTTGACGTGTTTTTCAATAATTGCTATTTGACACATTTTTCATAAATTTTAATTCTATGATTTTTTTTTTCTTTTTTTTTTAAATATACAGCGTATTTATCCCCTCTTTCATCCCCTAGCCATTGTTGCTTTAAATAATAATAAAAAAATTTGTTTGATTATGTTAATATTTAAAATATGTATCATTTTAAAGTCTGAAAAGTAAATATATGATTAAACTGTAACTGTACTTTAAAAAGAGATTTTTAATTTTTAAAAAGAAATATATATATAACTTGTATTTTCCATAAAACTTAATCTTAACGTGTATTTTACTTAACTTGTATTAACTTTAGCTTAACTTGTATTTTACTTAACTTGTATTAACTTTAGCTAACTTGTATTTTCCATATTTTTTTTTCTCCAAATGATTTTATCTTACTTTTAAAATTATAGAAATGTAGAGCTTAATTTATATTTTGTCTATTTTTTTCCACCAAATATTTTTGCGAAATAATTGTTACCTGCACTTTTGACGAAAATTTAAATTGTGAATATTGGAGCTTAGCCTCAAAAGGGAAAAGAAAATAAATAAATTTCCATTTTTAACATTAACTTGATTTTTTTTAAATTGTTTAATTTGCATTTGTAATTCTCTAAAAAGAAACTTGCAAAATGTAAAGTACGTAATTCTAACTTAAATTTGAAATTTCCCACTTATTATTTTAAAGACTTTGACAATCCCACTCAATATTTTTTTCGAGTGCGAAGCTTCTCCATTTTGTTTCCAAGTGGCAGGCTACTTGTAAATTTGTCAGCATGATAACGTTTGAAATACTGAATTAATTCAAACTAAATCTGTAGTGTGGATTTATCTCAGAAATGTATTTGTTATGTTCATTTGCCAACTTAATCTAACCTCTTGTTTCCCTGTGCCAGTCCACTGAAAATTTCAAATTTACATTAGAAAGGTTCTATGAACCGATTTGTTTAAAACTCCATATATACAAGCCTTCATTAAGAAATCCACCAAGTCCATTAATAAATTGTACAATTGAAAAATTGTACAATTGTACAATTTTGAAAAAAAAGAAATGGTGGCAACTTCATAATAAAAGATAAATCAGTTTACACTTCCTAGGAACCAGAAGGATTTGTTTCAATTTTTTGATGAATAACCCCTAAAAAATAATGATATCAGTACAAAAAACCCTTAACGGGTTAAAAGTTTGTGACGCCGCTACTTTATGGCTATAAGAATTTGAAATATGAGTCTTAAAAATAATGATATCAAATTTTAAGTAACGCTTTGCAATTAGTTAAAATATACATAGATTTTCTTATTTGATCATTTACTTTCTACTTTTATTTATATTTATAATGCAAACGTAATATTTTTAGCTTCAAGATGAAGCAGATATATAAAATACAGACACTGATGCTTTTTCATTCGCATTTCAAATTCAAAATAACAGTTTTAAAGGGAATGATATAAAAATTCCAGTGGCGCCTCGGTGTTATTTTAAAAGATTTGTTTTTAGATTCCATTAAAATTACTTTTGTTTTGTCTAATAAAGTATATTTACACATTGAAACAGTGCTTTTAATTTTCAAATATACTGTCAAATAATTATACTTTCACTGAGTTTGCATTATAAATTAAAATTATTTATTTCAATAAATTGATTTATCTTTTGCGTCACGCTATCGAAAACTGTAAGTAAAATCTGTGTAAATATTTTCTTTCCGTCGCACTACCTCTTTGCGCAAATTTTCACTCAGCTGGATACTATGTTTTGGATAGCGTGACGCAAAAGATAAATCAATTTATTGAAATAAATAATTTTAATTTATAATGCAAACTCAGTGAAAGTATAATTATTTGACAGTATATTTGAAAATTAAAAGCACTGTTTCAATGTGTAAATATACTTTATTAGACAAAACAAAAGTAATTTTAATGGAATCTAAAAACAAATCTTTTAAAATAACACTGAGGCACCACTGGAATTTTTATATCATTCCGTTTAAAACTGTTATTTTGAATTTGAAATGTGAATGAAAAAGCATCAGTGTCTGTATTTTATATATCTGTCTGATTTTGAAGCTAAAAATATTACGTTTGCATTATAAATATAAATAAAAGTAGAAAGTAAATGATCAAATAAGAAAATCTATGTATATTTTAACTAATTGCAAAGCGTTACTTAAAATTTGATATCATTATTTTTAAGACTCATATTTCAAATTCTTATAGCCATGAAGTAGCGGCGTCACAAACTTTTAACCCGTTAAGGGTTTTTTGCACTGATAAAACTTACTGGCAGTTCAATTAAGCCTCAATTCAAATTTGCATAAAACATCGTAAACGACGATAGCCGGAAACTATGCACGCACGTCTTCTGTTAATGCTACCTAAGGAAAATCACCGTTCCCTTCTGCTTTCTAAAAAAACTAGTGTTATCTGCAGACGCCAGTAAATTAAATATTCACACTTTCATCTTCAAAGTGGTTACTCAATTGAATAACACATACTGTGCTTTTCTGAAAACTCAAATAACAGTAAAAAAGAACACAGCTATGTTGAATATTATTTACAAAAAGAAAACCATTTGAAAAATACAAAAATTTATTCTCAATAGAAAAAACCTATTGCTCAAAAACAGAAAATTACTTATTCTAAAAATTTTAATACACACCAGCTCTCGATTAAACGAGACCACATATCTTATTTTTTTTTAAACCAAAGTTACCATCTAATAATAATAATAATATTCATAAAGTAAATAATAAATTCAAACACATTTTCAACATCCTCCCACCTTTTGATTATAAATAATAATCAAAACATAAAAACTATTAGCCAAAACAAATCTGATACAAAGATGGCAACATTAGTTTTAAACTGAACATAAAAACGAGAAAATAAAATAAATAGTAGAATGGTCACCAATATCTAATATAATCTACAAGTTCAGTCTTTTCAGCACTTTAATTCTTCTACCAACTCTACTAAACTTCATTTGCTCACTAGAAGTACTGTCCAAAACTTTGGAGATGTTATTTGATTCTTTAACTTTACTGAGAATCATCGGTGTGGGCAGATCACCAGAGGATGTTATCTCTAGGGGGTAAACTCTTTGAATCGGGCATAAAAGTTCCTTTTGGGAAGTTTGCTTATTAACAAGTCATACTTGTCCGTCTTTACCTGGTATAACCTCAGTGATACATCCTAAAAGCCAGTAGATTCTCTTTTTATTATCGGCTCCCACCATAACAATTTCGCCAACAGTAACGGTATGTTTGGTTGGCTTTTTGCTTTTCCGTTGAATAAGAATCCCAAGATATTCTGATCTAAAACGGCTTCGTAAATCTCTAAGAATGATTTGTCTATATTTGAGCCTTTTACTAGGGCTGGATTTTTTATCAATATATCCCCAAGTATCGATATTTTTTTAATATCCCGATAACAATATTTAAGATCTAGCTCCGCTAATATATCCCTTTAACGATATTGCCTAGTGCGCACCCGAGTGAACGAAACTCGAGCGAATGAAACCCGATCAGCCAACATACAACAGCTAACAAGACCCGAAGAAAAAAAGCGCCGAATATCTTATTCTAATACTCATTTTCTACTTTCCTCTAATTACTCACTGATAAATTAGAAAAAATAACCCCACGCCAAACGATCTCTAATACATATACTTCCTCATCCTTCATAACCTCTAATCTAAACATCACTGCTTTAAAAAGGCCACTGCAAAAAAAATAAATAAATAAATAAAATAAACCAATATTTATTGAAAGCCATCTGCTTTGATTATCCCGTGAATAAGCTGACTTCGTTCAAGGTCACGGTTCTACCCCTTCAGAAAAAATTCATCAGACATACTCCAATATCACAATCCATTCACTATTAATGCGTATTCATACCTATAATAAGGTGTGTTTACTAGGAAAGAGATTTGATGTTAGTCGAAACGATATATCCCTATCCGAGATATCTATTATGGGTTCTGATATACTACACTATATTGAATTCCCACTCTACATTCATGCATATCGTAGGTGATGGAAACCACGAAAAGGCAATATGACGAATGAAAACAATATCTTCTGTTTTAGCTCCTTTCCTGCTATTGGTTCATTGATATCGGTCTATTTCAAAATGTCGATATAAAATGGCCAATAACATGCTTCAACATGTGTTTAATAAAGATCATCAAAGCCGAACTGATACAGTGATGCCAGATTGGGGATTTTGTCCCCATTTTGGGGAGTTTTGAGGCTTCTGGGGACAATTTTGGAGACAAAATGTTTGTGGGGACTTTTTTGGGGAATTCTAAAATTTTTGGGGACAAATCTGGGGCGTTTTTCAACTTTCTAACTTTCTATCAATGTTGGTAACGTAATGATATATCCCTATGACTAGAGACTTTCAATAGCTTTATTGTTATTTGGGGATTTTTTTCAAAAATTGCCTTCATTTGGGGAAAAATCTGAGCTTAAATCATAGAAAAATCTGCTTGATATATTTTTTTTTTTTTGAAAAAATTTTTATTTTCCCTTTTTAGTAGAAATCAAGTTGGGGATTTTTTCGAAAAAAAAAAAAAAAAAAAAAAATGTGATTTGGGGAAATTTGAAGACCTGTTTGGGGAAATAATTTTCGACCATCTGGCATCACTGAACTGATATCTACTAGAAGAGTTTTTTTTGCAAATTTTCTTAGCGTTTAATTAAAAACTTCTGAAAATATAAGCAATTATGGAATGTAATTTTTTTTTAATATTATTTTATTATTATTAAATATTTCGATAAAATATTTTTTTTTTTATTAAGACTGTACATCAGCCTTTTCTCCCTTTCTCCTTTCCCATGTTATCCAATGGGATTTTCGTTGCTTCGTTTTATAAAAATATCTCATTCAAAAATGAAGTTTTTCAAATTCTGTTTTTTGAATATCACTCTTTGAACGGGTCGCCTTTTAGCTTAGTGAGCAATTTTTCGAAAAAATTAATTTAAATATTTTATTTCAATAAGTAAATTATGGACTCTAAGTGTGGATCTCTAAGTAAAATACTTAAATTTATTTTTTCGAAAAATTGCTCACTAAGCTAAAAGACGATCTGTTCAAAGAGTAATATTCAAAAAACAGAATTCGAAAAAGTTCATTTTTGAATAAAATATTTTTATAAAACGAAGCGACAAAAATCCCATTGGATAACATGGGAAGGGAGAAAGGGTGCTATCTAACTGATGTAAAATAATGTTTTATCGTCAGTAATTTTACAGTGACAGTTTCTTTATAGAATTATATAATATTGAATAGTTTATTACTTTATTTATGTAGCATTTATTTTTTCTCTTTCTATTTATTTATTTATTTATTTATTTTATTTTTAAAGCCGTACATGTTAAATAAAATTGGTTTAAATGCAAAATGAGTTACTTTAAGTAACAAAATGAAACTTCAAAATAATTTTGTTTAAATAATATAATTTTTATACTGACAATGTACACACACACACACACATATATATATATATATATATATATATATATAATATGTGATTCAAATTTCAATTATTGTGAAACTATTACGAATGTGAATTGAACATATATATTTAAAAGATATTGTAATGATTTAGTAAGAGGATACAAAAATAAAAATGACAAGTAACTGACATTTAGGATGCATATAAGAGTTTTAAGTAAAAAATATTACTCTCTACGACCAAAAAAGGTGTATTCAATGGCAATTCTGAACTATTTATAATGGCAATTCTGAACTATTTAAAATGATTTTCATTTTTATTTAATACCTACATCTTAAGACAATTTTTTTTTGAAGCTTTATTTTTAGTAGAATTATGAATTTTGATATACTTGGTACAAATAAAACACAGATCACATATTAGCTGTGTTAAAATATGATTTTAAAATAATTAAAGCTTAAAATGGGAAGAATAGAGGATAAACTATACAGAGGTATACTAAAAAGCAATAGTATAAGTTATAAGAAACACAAAACATTAATTCACTTTTTATGATTTTTTTTTTTTTTAATGATAAAGTTATGGTAGTAATATACCAGAAAATACATGGAAAACACTCTATACTTGTATACTTTAAAATTCGTGTGCATATGTCTTTAAAAAATAACAAATGTCTATTTTTTCCTGCCTTGAAAGAAATATCGCAATATATCACTAATATCGATATTAACTTGGTGATATATCGCGATATTTAATTTCTGATATCGTCCAGCACTACATTTTACACAAAAAATTCTGCTCAACAGCATCCAAATCAGGAAAACTACATTCATGCACATCTTGGAGGAACATTGATGGCGAAATAGGTTTTATAGCACCCTCTTCACAGATGTAAGTAAACTGCTGTTTATAAAAAATGCAACACCATGAAAGAATCATCAGAATTCAATAAAATTTAATGCACGAACAACTTGTACTGGTACAAATAAATGACGAAAGTTTCAAAGCAAAAAAAAAAAAAATAATAAATAGGTGTCCGAAATCAGTATTTGGTGTAGCCACCATGCGCTGCAATAAGTACTGCTATACGATGTGGCATGAAGTCAAACAGATTTTAAATGTCTGCTTGTGGAAGAGAATTCCATATTGCTTGTATGCACAGCCAAAGTTCGTCTTTTGAAGCTGCATGACTTGGATCACGAGCGAGATGCCGACCAACCAAATCCCACACATGCTCAATAGGCGACATATCCGGCGAATAAGCAGGCCAAGGAAGAAGTTGCATGTGTTGAGCTGAACAGAAGTCTCAAACAGTCTTTGCAACATGTGAGCTTGCATTATCCTGCTGAAAGATAGCTCCAGGGATGCCTTGAAGGAAGGGAACAACTTTGGGCTGTAGCACTTCACAGACGTACCTGTTGCTGTTCAGATTACACTCAATTCGTAGCAAATTGGATCGTTCATGATACAAAATTGCACCCCAGACCATAACTCCGGGTGTTCGGTCACTATGTCATTCGATAACACACTCTGGAAGCAGCATTGACCAGCATAGCGTCTAACACGAATGCAGCTATCATGGTCCCACAAATTGAAGTGTGATTCATCTGAAAAGACAACTTGGTGCCAATCAGCTTGCCAGGCTTTGTGCTCATGAGCCCATTGCAGACGCAGCCATCAATGGTTTCCCGTGAGGAGCATCCTGTATAAAGGCACCCTTGTACACAATCCACGGTGCAGCGGATGTCGACAAATTGACAAAGCTGACATTAGTACACCTGTAGCAGTAGACCAACCTGCTGCCAAGTGCCAACTGCCTGGAGGAAACTGTATGATCATTCGCCGTCATGCGGAGCAGGTGTCGATCGTCACGCGGTGATGTCACCTTCCGTCGTCCACTGCCAGTTTTTCGAGTTGTTTGGTGCTCGTCGGTCCACTGCTTCCAAATTTGCATCACTGTGGAAATGTTCAGCTGCACACAAGCTGCTATTGCATGATAGGAAAATCCTCTTTCTCGAAGGCCGATAATCCTCCCCCATTCAAACTCCATAAGTTGTTGGAATTTCTGCGTCTTCCGTCGTGGAGGCATACTTAGGTCTCACTAAACGTTCGGCACTAACAAATAATCATTAACTATTTTCAACGTCCCACTACAGCTCTCTATTTATACACTTTCAGCATCAGTTCAGAGGGCGCTGCGTTTGCCACGCATGCTCGGTGGCTCTGAAACTTTACTATTTTGCAAAACATCCTACAATTCAGATTTGCTGCAAATTTCATTTAATTCTGAGGATTTCTTCATGATGTTGCATTTTTTACAAACAGCAGTGTAAGAGGTCTTGAGTTAATTACTCTCGCACACTCAGCTAAAACCGTCATCATTGTTAACTTTAAGAATTAAAAAAAGAAACGGGTTCTAAAGTTTAAAATATATATATATATATAATTTAATGACAATTTCAAATTTTGTCATAAAAGATAAAATGCAAAAATGTTAAATCTAGAAATACAAGTCTGTATTTAAGTCCAAATTCCTTTTAGATCTGTTAAAAATGTAAAGGAAAAATTTTTGATCAATTTTAATATAGTGGAGTACTGTATGAGAACGCTGAGAGCTGGAATCATTCCTGAAAGATTATCTCGAGAGAAAATCTTAAAAAAAAAGAATAAGATAAAAGGAATAATTGACTCACCATTTTTGTAGAATTCATATCTTTATTAATTATTGACGTAATCCAATATTATTATTAGGTTAGATGGTACCAACGAAGCCATATTAACACTTACATTGTTAAAATATTAACACATAATATATGAATACATAACTTGATTCTTGAATAATTGATTGATACACTATTTTTTTAACATTTTAGATTTATAGAATTTTTGAGCCAGATGTCAGATGTCTTGGCGAGTTTGAGTCTTATTGTAAATGTTCAAAAGTTAATTAAAATTACAGCACAATAGTTCTATGAGACTAAGAAGAAATCTCTGTTCACATGAAAATTAAAACTGCACAGCTGTTACGTATTGATAAGGAGATGATTGGTAAAACTCTCTTAATTATTCACTAGGCCTGTTGCAGTATCATACATGCTGGAATAGAAACTTTGAAATTCGATTGACGAAAAATTTTCGACACTTAGGCATGGCACTAGTAATTCTTGCTGAGATTACGTTTGAAGAAGATTAAAATACTCAGGCATGTTTTTTGTAACTATAGCTGAAACTCTCTTGAAGAACATTTACGTCACTCACGTGATATTCGCTTGAAGAAATATTTAAGATGATCCTGTATGGCACATTTACTTATTTCTGAAATTCTCTTGAAGATAATTTATGTCATTCAGGCATGTCAGCTCTAACTAATGCCGAAAGTTTGCTTGAAGAAAATTATACAACATGCATTGATTTATTGCTGCACCGGCTCCATATCGGCAATCCATCTATCTTGATTCGAAAAACATATAAAAAGGAAAAAATGCTGCTTTTGTCCTTTTATATGATAAATATTACTCTTTACTTGCAGCTGAGCCAAGCTTCAGCACGCGAATGATCCTGGCCTCCGCTGGCACGAAGCTACCACACTCTCCAAGGCTCCCTGCTGTTCTGCCCGAGAGCGATCAGAGTTTCACGCTCTTCTTGAAGCGAGCTAATCAGCGCTGTAGAAAGAGACGGTACTGATGTCAGAGGTGACGCTTACTACGTCACGACTTGTACAGATCGCATGCACGTCGCGTCCTTGGAAAGATCGAGAAGCTTCAAGAAGGATTCTCCCCCTGTAAAAGTGCAGGAAAGTACGAATGCTTTAGGTAAACATGGCTGACTTCTGATTTTAAGAACTTAGTGAATAAAAAAGGCTGTTTTTGAACTTAAGATTTTTGGAAAGAAAAAATATTAAATTTTAAGCTATTTTAATGAGTGATCACTCAAATTAAATGAAATTTAAAAAACAATCTCGTGAAACCAGAATTACATGGAAATAAAACTTAGAAAAATAATTTTAAATGCAAAATTTAAACACTGACTGCTGATAAAATAATTTTGGATTTATCTGATTTAAGATTTTCTTTATTTTATTTGTTTGCTATTTTAGTAAATTCTCTATTAATTTTAGTAGTTTTCCAGAAAGGATAATCGATTAAATTATCGTTTTAATCGGGAATTGTGGGATTTATTTATCTATTTTTTGAAAAATGTTAATTTTCAAAGTGAAAATGGAAATATTTTAAATAATTAAATCGTGGTTGATTTTAATTAAATTTTGTAGAGTATCAAAATGAATTTCGAATGAGAGAGCTTTTTAAATTAGGAAAAACCTGAAAACCTATATTTTTAAATAAAATAGTGTTATGCTATTTGAAACATAAAAATAAAATAGTGTTATGCTCATTAAAGCATAACAATCATGTCTTCGTAATCGAGACGTGCCAGTCCTAATACTCTTTTCAAGAGATCTTTTAGAATTCGAACTAATCTCTCTCACCATCTGCCCCACCAAACAGCTGTTGGGGAATTGAACTTCCAATCAATAGAATTGACAACTCCATGTTTTCGTATGTGTTCCCAGTCTAGTTTTTTGAAATAGTTGGCTGCTCCAACAAAATTTGAACCATTGTCCACAGTATACAGTAGAACATCTTCCTCTGCAAGCTGTAAATTTTCTAAAGACAATTAAGGCTGCATCTGTTGAAGCAACAGTAACAATCTCCAAATGGTCTGCTCTGTATACTGCACAAGTAAACATTAAAACCCAACTTTTCTTGTTATCCTTGAGAAATAATGGTCCAGCCATATCAACACCAATTATCTGAAAAACTGCTTTTCTGGAAGTGGAGGACTGATTACTTCTAAGTTCTTTGACCGAAATCTTTTGCATACAGTGCAGTTGGCTATAACATTTTTCACCGCCTTTCTGCCGTTTAGGATCCAGTACTTTTCTCGAAGTATATTTAATAGTATCTGGACACCAGCATGGCAGTTCTCAACATGTGCTTTATAATTTAGCCATTTTACCACTTCATGTTTTGATGGAAGAACAATAGGTTTAAGAAAATCTTCACTATCTTTTCAATAAATAAGTTTGGTCTTTAAATGAATGACACCAAGTTTGTCTTTACACATTTGCAAATTTTCAATCTCATTTCTTCTTCTCGAGGAAAACACTCATTCTGAATAAGAAGTAAAGCCTTCATTTCTGCTTCATGAAATTCTGAGGCTGTCAATTCACCTTGCTTCCTCCTATTTAAATATCTATATCTATATAGTATATCTGTATCTATAGTACCAATCTTCACCACCAGTGGCTTCAGTATTTGTCAGTATACAAGTTTTCTTTTTCCTTTTCAATCTCTTCCTCATTCCAATCGCGATTAGAGAAATCCATCATTGTTTGAAATTCAGAAATATCTTTCATCCATTGTGGACCCTCCCACCATTTTGATGAGACTAGATGCTTCGCTTTGCATCCTCTGGAGTCTGCAGCATTCTTCTCCCCCGTTATATGTCTCCATGATGAAGGATCACTCAGTTTTCTTCTCGCTGTATCCATGCGAGAACCGTTGTAGAATCACTCCAGTAATAAGTCATAACATTTCTCCAACCAAGAGCTTCAATAACCGAATTTATTAGTCTCATTCCAATTACAGCAGCTAGAAGCTCCATTGTTACACCTCTTAACGGAGCCACTCGAGACTTTGCTGCAAGCAAAAATAACTCAACTTGGTTATCATCCTCTACCAGTGGCGCCGGAACCGGTATAGCAAGTATGGCCGTTGCCATACCAATTTATAATTTGATGTGGCAAATATTTCTTTTATGTGAAAAATATTTCATGCCAATTTATAATTGGATGTGGCAATTTTTTTTTTTTTTTTTTAATGTGAAAAAGATTTCAACTTTCGTATTTTTTGGAGCAAATTTTACTTCCATAAATTTTAATGTGAACGAACTATTAATTCAACTTTTCTCTAAAACTTTCGGGTGGCTTTTACCATTTTCTTTCTTTCATCGTAATACTTCGTAAATCTCTTTCTGTTTGCCCTTTTAATTTTTAAGCGAGCAAAATAGCATAAAAATCAATTGAAAAACAATTTGGAATCATAACAAAGAATTATTATACAAAGAATTGAAATTACGTTTAAAAACATAGGGGTTGAGAGATTACGTATCCACCATAGATGCCGATTGCGGAGAAAGGGAGGACGTTTTGGGGCTGTTGCCCCCACTGAAAATTTCCAAGAGGCGTTGCCAAGTGACAGCCTCATACAAACTTTAAACAACCAAATTTGAATTTCCTGCAATTATTTGTTCTTAATTTATGCTGTTAACAGATATACATACAGATCAACAGAAAAAAAAAAAAAAATAATAATGACTTTTGTATTTAGGTTACCTAGAAACATATTATACAAATAACCAGAGTTTAAAATCTAACTTCAGAAAATACTCCGTTTACAGTACGAGTATGAGAAATGAATGTTCTTTTCTGATCAATGTTTGTCGATTTAGTAAAATGTTGCAAAGCACTTAAATCAATTATATTTCATACAAAAGAACGTTTAGCAAAATTTCGCCCTGCATATTGTCTATAAACTGTATACACAGCGCATTGTTTTCTTAAATTTAGTTTTTTATGAAACACACTCCAACAATTTCCAAGTTATAACCCTAATGTATCCAAATATTTTGTGTAGTCATTATTTATTAGCCAAATGTATAGCTTTACTCTTAAGAGAAAACAAGGGAAAACCTGGAAAATATCTTTAAAATTTATAAAAATATATCGTTGCTAGAATAATTTAATTTCAAGTGCTCTCGAAGAGAGCAAGCTATGATAAGGGGCTATTTACACACTTTTATTTGAAAGCAGTGAAAAGCAATGCTTATTGATTCAAAATAAAAGTATAGTTAAAGCTATTATCATTTTGCTTCTCTTTAGGTGTATTTTTTACACAATGTTGTTACGAATTTGTAATTAATTCGCAGTTGTTTTTATGTAAATTCATTCTAAGAGGCTTAGTCAGGTGATAAAATGTTAATTTTCATCATTTCTAGTTTGTTTCCGCATTAAAATAGTTTAAAAACCCGAAAGCCTCATTAATGACGGTAATGGATTTGGCGTCAAATTTGGCAACTTTTTCGCTTCTTTGTGATTTTTTGGCGACCTTTGCGAGAAAATCATTGATATACCAAATATGGAAGCTATAACTTGATTGGCCGACGAGTTTCTGGAGTTTTTACCCATTTTTCTATGATTATATTAAAAGTATTTAAGAAGTTGTTTTACGCCAATAGTCAGTCTCAGATTAATTTTCGC
This sequence comes from Salticus scenicus, assembly GCA_963930645.1. NCBI lineage: Eukaryota > Metazoa > Arthropoda > Arachnida > Araneae > Salticidae > Salticus > Salticus scenicus. The sequence continues at coordinate 39,081,636 of OZ005653.1, read as the reverse complement.
CAATGCTTTCATTGCTACTGACAGAGCTCTGAGCTTCTTTTGATTGCAGTCGATTGCTGTGTGTTAATGCTCTGATACAGTTTGTACTGTGAATTTGTTGTTGACAGCTATTATTTAAGCTGTGTTTACTGGTGAAAGTGAAGTTGCTACTTCGTTTACAGACCTGTAACCTTCTCGAATTTTCTCTAAAGTTTCCAGCCTATGGAAGATTCACCTTTCATTCTCGGACAACTTACAAACACCCAAGTACGCAACAATATCTTCAGACATACTGAATGAATCTGCGAACTTGACATAGTATTTTATTATGTGTATGTGCATAAGGTCTAAATTCTAGATAGAGAGGGCCCCGTCAGTGGCATAGATGTTCTGGTTCTGATCTTCAATCTAACAGACAGGAGGTGCTCAGATTGCACACGTCGATCTTAGCCTTTCTGTGTTTTCCATGGTTTTTGAAACTCCCATAAATATCAGCTAGGTTTTCTTAGAAAGACGCTCAGACCTAGGATCCATTCGTAGTCAATCGTACATAATCCGAAATATCATCAGGGCCGTGGTAGTCCAGTCGATAGAGCGCCTGGCTCGTATTTGGAAGATTGTGGATTCGGTACTCGAGCCGGTAAAAGAACCTTGTGTGCACTAATGATGGCTGGTGCACATAAATTCTGCCGTGGCCGCAATGTCCTCCATATTCTCATCAAAATTATACCTCTGGGGGGTCATCGAAGGGGGAGAACCATCCCTTCTGTGGAGGATAAAAATTGTGATGGAATGTCTCCGGACCACCACTAGATGCGAGTCCCAGACCGTGGCCCATTGCGCAGCACTAGTGCGACGTAAAACCCAATCAACCCAAATAACATCAAATCGAGAGAACCATCCCTTCTGTGGAGGATCAAAATAGTGATGGTATGTCTTTGTACCATTGCTAGGGGGGGGGGGGAGTCTCAGACTGTCAGCAATTGCCCATTGTGCCATTTTTGTTTTTCTTGCCATACCAAGTTCAATTAACTTCCGGCGCCACTGTCCTCTACTCTAAGGAATATAACTGCTCCATAGGCATCTTTGCTTCCGTCAACAAACGTGTGAATACTGCAGTTACTTAAATCTTCAGAAGATACTCGAATAAACCTAGGAATCTCTTAATTCAAATATTTCAGTTCTTGAAACTACTGCATAAACTCTTTATGAAGCTCACCTGTTATCTCTTCATCCCAAATCGTTCCTAGTTTCCATGCCTTTTGTAACATTATTTTTGGACAAAGCATGACTCTTGAAGTGGAGCCAAAAGGATCAAATACTTTGTGGATGGGGAACAGATGCTGTATAATCCACCGTTTGGCGCCATTTTTCAAAATGGCGCCGGAATCACGCCAAAATGCCGTTTTCCAAAATCGACGCCATTTTTTATCACCCGCGATTACCGGAGTGTTTTTTTTAACCACAACATTAATTTCAACAAAAAATAAGGAATTACAGTTGCATTTTTTAACCCTTATTTTTTATTAAAATTAATGAAGTGGTGAAAAAAACTCCGGAAATCAAGGATGATAAGAAACTACATCGATTTTGAAAAACGATATTAATTTAACAAAAAAAGGAAATTAAAAAAAAAAAAAAACCTTTACAAAATAAAATAAAGATTAAATAAAAATTAATATGAATTTTAAGCAAAAAAAATTTAGTTTTTCAGGGGGGGAGACCCCCCCTGAACCCCCCCCCCCTTGTTTTAAAAATTAAAATTAAATAATTATGCAAAAAAACTACAAAATAAAATAGATAAAATAAAAAATATGATATTTAAGCAAAAAAATTTAGTTTTTCAGGGGGGGAGACCCCCCCCTGAACCCCCCCCCTTGTTTTAAACATTAAAATTAAATAATTATGCAAATTACTAAAAAATAAAATAGATTAAATAAAAATTAATATGAATTTCAAGCAAAAAAAATTTAGTTTTTCAGGGGGGGAGACCCCCCCTGAACCCCCCCCCTTGTTTTAAACATTAAAATTAAATAATTATGCAAATTACTAAAAAATAAAATAGATTAAATAAAAATTAATATGAATTTCAAGCAAAAAAAATTTAGTTTTTCAGGGGGGGAGACCCCCCCTGAACCCCCCCCTTGTTTAAAACATTAAAATTAAATAATTATGCAAATTACTAAAAAATAAAATAGATTAAATAAAAATTAATATGAATTTCAAGCAAAAAAAATTTAGTTTTTCAGGGGGGGAGACCCCCCCTGAACCCCCCCCCTTGTTTAAAACATAAATTAAATAAATAGAAATTATCGCATCTATTAATTTTAAGCAGAATTTTTTTTTTTTTTTTTTAAATTAAGGATCAGATAACTTGTTAAATGCACTGGATAAATCAATATGTGCATATAACTTTATCATCATATCCTAAATTTTTCCTTTTCAGAAATAACCTATAAAGTAATCACATTTATAAATTATTTACATAATGCAAAATACAAAATTAATTACAAATAAAAGGTTCATCAAATCAAAAAAATTTTTTATACATTTTTTTATTTTTTATTTTTTTTATTACATTTTTTCATTTTTTATTTTTTTTATTACATTTTTTCATTTTTTATTTTTTTTATTACATTTTTTCATTTTAAATTTTTTTTTTACATTTTTATTTTTATCTTTTTTTCCCTAAACGAACCAAATTGAAAGAAAATGGCGAAAAATATATATAAACGAAAATCACTCTTTATTAACATTAACTGTGATTTTATAATTTTCCCAATGAATTTCCCTGACAATTTCTAAAAATTTATTAAAACAGCTCTCCCCCTTAATATGGCAAATCTGCCGAAACATATACACTGCCAAATAAAACTCAAAATCAGCTTGCCGATTGTAACTCGGCAAGGAAGCTTTCACGTGCCGCCACGTGCTTTCAATCTGGTTCGTGTGGCATCCTGTATCAGGATCCACAAAATTCAACGAGTGATTAACTTTTAAATGATCAAAACCCTCCTCCCCCAATCTATCGTAAGCCTTCCAAGAATCAGAGTACACAGTGGTTCCCTCATAAACCCATTGTTTTAGAACACTAACCAAAGTTCCCGCAGTTCTATCGTGCACCGCTACCAAAAAAACCCTCCCAGAACCCCTCTCAACCCCGCCAAAAACCCACTGTCCCTCAACATAATGCCCCCGATTATATTTTCGTTTCCCAAATTTTGACTCATCAATTTCTACAATTTTTCCCACACCCCCAATTTTTTCAGATTTTGACTCTACGAATTCTAAAATAGTCTCGTGAACAAATTGCCTCCAATTACAAACAGTGTGACTAGAAAAAAAAAATTGATTCATTATATCTGTACTCCTAGTTCCCAAAATAATCTCGTAAGTCAAAAGAAAAATTTCCCCCAAATTTAACTTACTAGTGGAAAACCACGATCCATAACGAAAAGACCTCTGATGGTTACACTTACTTTCGCGTCTACGGCAAGAATAAATGAGGCCATCAGACAAAGCAGTTTTTACAGAGAGATTCATGGGATTATTGCAATTAACGCAAACAGGTTGTTTAAGTAATTGACTCTCTTTCAAGAAATCCAAAAATAAGTCGTGTTTTTCCACTAGCTTAAAAAAAAAATACCTATTTCCCACCCCCTCTTTCCCATATGTAGACCTACCACCTGAAAACTTAAACCCCGGCAAAGCATTAAATTTATTTTGCAAATCTACAATACATTTAGAAATAGGTTTAGATAACGCCATAATAAAGAATAAAACTCAAAAAATAATACACACACAATAAACAAATTAAAATAAAAAAAGAATTATACGACCTGATCGAGTTCAAGGAACACGTGCTCAAAAAATCAGCTCCGCTGAAAACAGTACGTCCAACACGCACAAGAAAAAAGCAGGAAATGAATCGGGTATCAAATCAACGGGGACGATCACGGAAGGGAAAACTCAGGGGTTGCCACAATAAAAAGCGCGCCACATTTGGCGAAAAATCGCTTCGCTTGGCGGTAAAAACGAGCTTGGCGACCTGGTGGATTATACAGCATCTGCGCCGTGGATGGCAGACAGCATACTTCTTTTAGGTACTTTCTCCATATTAATGTTGTCTAACCATTTTATATTAATTTTCAATGTGTCCAGCTCTTTATTCCAGAAAAGACCTAATACTTGACACTTGAGTCTCTTTCTTAGAACTAGTCTCATTACAATCGCCAGACCATTCCCATTCTCTAAGATCAAAACAACCTTTGGCCATTAAAGTTTTAGAATTAACGATAAACTATGCGTTTTTTAGAGAAACTGTCGAAATAATTCATAATTGTACCACCATAAATGACTATGAATCCGCTGGAATCGATATACAGTGGCACCACCTACTTGAAGGTAAAGATCAAGAAGAGGAGTGTTAGACAGTTACTATCCACTACAGCAAGATGCACTGATGAAAAGGAGGGCCCTCCTGTGAAAAGCTTTTGCAAGAAGATACTCCATAGGTGTTATACTTTTTAAAAGTGCTCTAAAAGTTGTTCATCTTTTGTGTGGACGCTATATACATCAAGTTATTAAAGATATTATGTTCAAAGTTTTCTTTTAATTACTTGAAATATAAAAATAAATATTAATTATAATTTAATAGTTGCCAAAAAAAAATAATAATAATAATAATAATAATAAATAAATAAATATCCTTTTCTTTCAAAATAAAAATAAATACATTTAATTAAACATGAACATTAAAAAATAGTAAAAAATTATGCATCTCACAAAAATTCACGTCATTATCACTTTAAAATTTTCTACACATTGATAAAGTACTAATGTAGTTCTATAGTTATAAGATTTAACAGAAAATTAAAAAACATGGTACGGTCGTCCCCACTTAATCGGGTAACGGATAATCGAATACCCCGCTTATAAGAATATAAAGTTATAGAACCAATTTTTTCCCCATAGAAGTAATGTTAAATTTCCTCGTTTAAGGAAATATTTTTTACAACGACACCCCGCTTAATCGAATAAATACTCAAAGTTTCTTAAGTAAAATTCCTCTATTTCTGAGCAGATTTTCTCAAAAAAAAAAAAAAAATCTGTTGTCCTTTTAAAAACCTTACATAACTAAGGCATGCCCTTTAAACATGAGACGATATTCCTGCCGAGGTGATAAAACAAATTTATAAAATCAGAAACTGATGATGAAATTAGAAATTTAAGTACAAATGATCTCCAGGAATTAGAAATCACAAATTTTGAAAGTTTTCAGATGATTAAAATGAAATTTCATGCATTCATAGATGTGGATAAAGATGGAGAAACAGAAAGCGATGAAAAATTTAATCTTTCAATAAAATCTTTAAATGAAATTGATAAAGAAGAACAAGCAGATCTACCTCCAACGATAGATGAAGTGGCAAAATCTTTTAATATTATTCATCATCATTTTGAATCTCTATAGAAGCGATTATAATCTATTTATGTGCTTTAGAAAAAGAAATCAAAATATATTTAGTTAAGTTTATATCAGAGTAATCAATCATAACTGTTTTTTTTTTTTTTTAATAAAATTATAAGTATACTTTATTTTGAATTTATTCCAGCATTAATTGCATTTACAAATTACTATAATATTTTAACTTAGTAAAAGTGTAGTTAATATTTAAATAAGAAAGAGGTATCACACACATACACAATCATTTACCTTTTCATGTAAGCATAAAATCATTATAGTTATACATGTAATTGTCTTCCCCCGCATAATCGAATACCCTGTTTAGTCAAATTAATATAGTTGGAACAGTAGATATTCGTTTAAACGGGGCTGACTGTATATACAATTTTTTTTTTTAAATCTTATAATTATTTATAATTTTGTGGTCATTTTGGCGATGAGTTGATATAGGTATCACAAGTGCATAAGTAAACATTTTGGCGAGAAACGTCCAAGCTACTACAGTGCCAAATTTGAAATTCCGCCAAGAGGTCCAAGCTGTTTCAATGTTTTTGCACAATTTTTCTCAATTTTATTTTAAATATTTTCGTATTACGAGTGGGAAAAAAAGGAAAAACATTTTTTTTTTAAATTGGTCTAATTATACAAAATATCACCATGTAAAATATTATGCATTTTCCATTCTGTTTATTATCAAAAAGAAAATGACTAATGCAGTTTTTCCCATATTATTGACATTTCTATAAATTAAACTAAATTAAATTATCCAGTACCAAGACGTTGCGGTGAAGAAGTCTCTGCCGAAGTCAGCGAGGGCCTGAAGCAAAGTTTTTAAGCAATTTCAATGTATTTTCTTTTTAGTTTTAATTTGTAGAACGGTATAAAAAATATTTATTCTTTTTTTAATTCATTTAAATATAGTGACCAGCAAAGCGGGCAAAGCCTGCTAGTTATCAATAAATTCATTGATTGATTTTTACCAATAACCTATAGTTAGATGATATGACCTATGATAGTAATTAGTAAGAAATACCTCTCAGATAATTTCATTGAATCTGTCTAAAATCCTAGAAATAGAATGATAATTTTTATTATCTATAAATTCATTAACTGCTATTTACCAATTATCTATAGTTAGGTGATAGGATTTATGATAGTGATTGTGAAGAAATACCTGACTTGACTGAAGCTGGAAAGGCAGGATTGTGTAAATTGAAATATGATGAAAAAAAAGGTAAAAATAATATAATTTGTAATCTACTAATATCTGTATAAAAAAAGCTTTATTTTAATAGTGATAAATCTTGAGAAAATAAGTTGATGTAAATAGTGTTTCATAGCATATTTTATAAAGCCTTAGCTGTTAAAACATCTTTCAAAATTGTGCAATTCAGAATATTATTTTACACCTTTAATCAATTATAATTTATTATTTTTAACAATAGGGTTTCATCTTTAAGTATTTGTAATATATATATCTAATTTAAAGTATAATTATCTGTTTTTTATTATGAGTACTTTCATTTCAGTCTTAGATAATCTTCATAATTACTCTTAAGATATGATTTTTTATGATAGCTTCTTTCCAAAATGTAGTGTCATCTACTATGAATTTTGATTGGCTCCACATCATTGTATGCTTGCCTAATAGCCTAATATTTCTATGACCTCTCATTTGAGGGGATAGCACGAGTTCTCATAGTTTAAAAATTTATGAGGGTTTTCAAAATTTTTGGATTTTTTTTTTTTTTTTTTGATTAGCCTTTTTAACTCTACAAAAACAGGATAAAAAAACTTGCAGCATTCAAAAACAAAAGTTCAAATACATATCATCTATACCATATAACAAAGAAACACCAAATAAAATAAAATTCAAAGCCACCAAAATAGGTTAACATCCTCATCAAATCTAATACAGTGGAGCACCTTTTATACGTTTCTCATTTATACCTTTTTCTCATTTATACGTTTTTCGACTTCGGTCCCAAATCATTCCATTGAATTCTAATGTTAAAATATTTCGTTTATACACCACGAGTAAATTCTTAATTTCACTTATACGTTTTTTTTTCTCCTTGTAGAATCCCAAGTTTGAGTTTCATTCCAGGATTAAAAAAAAAAAAAAAAAAAAGATGAATGCTCTTATGTTTTATTCTTATCTTTTTCAATTATTTTTTCTTAGATTTATGGTAACAAAGTGTGGCTATAGAACAAATTGCGACCTGCATCGATCTATGGCATTGATAGCCTGGGTCAAGGGGGGTGTTTTTCAGCAGTTGGCGACTGGGTGCAATGGCAGGTATACAAGTAGCCAATGACCACTTGAAGACCTCCCACTTACTCTTTTAATTGAGTCCAGGGATGGGATATCAAAGGAAAAAAAAAAAACACAACTTTATAGGCATTTTGTAAACTTGAAGATTTATTACTCACTTCCGTTGGGCGAGTACAATTGCAGAAACAAGGAATTTTTTTTTCCCCTTTCTTTTAATCGTTTGCAAAACTGCCATCTTCATTTAGAGAACAAAAGGCTTTGTCTTTAAAGGTTAAAATCGAAATCTTGAGAAAATTTTCTGAATTTCTGTATTTTTAATTATTTAATTTTTATTCTACCTTTTAAAAATATTTTAAATTTAATTAAAAGTATATCTTATTCGAATAAATGTAAAGGAAATCATGAAAGTTGATTAGACTTTTATCTATAATAATAATTACTAATATGACACTTTATTGTGTATTAATGTTAAAACGAATTTTCAGTTGTACGTTTTTTTCAGTTATACGTTTTTTAGGAACGGTCCCTTGAAAAACGTATAAACGGTGCTCCACTGTAAAAATATTTTCCACTGAATCCATAATGAAAAAGACTGAATTAATCTTTTTGAATTTGCCAGAACGTACCAAATCAGTTACCGTAAAGAAAACAGTAGAAAAGCATTTACATAGGTAATGATAAGAAAAATTAAAAATAGTATCAGGGAACACGAAAATGTTATTAAATTTAACAAAGTAACTACACAGTACTAACCAAAACTAATCAAAAGAAAACCTAAAAATTGATTTTAGAACCTGCTGTAAACCAATATCGTAATACAGGAGATATTGGCCAGTAGGAAAACAGGCAATGATGTGGTGCCAATCAACATCGATACTTGGTGGCACTACCAAGGAAGGAATCAAGAGTGAAAAAAATCAAATCCTAAGCAGGGTTGCCAACTGCTCCGATTTCTGTGGAGTTTCTCCGAAAAAATTAAAAAACTCTGCAATTCCGCGAAGTAATGTTTATGCTCCACAAATTCAGTCTTGACCACCTAACTAAATATTTTTTATTAAATACATAAAACTGAATAGTGGCAGACACCGAAAAAAAAAAAATATATATATATAATTTTTTTTTTTTTTTGAAGAACCACACGCTTCATCGTACCCCAGTGGCAGAAAGTTTACTCACACTTTACTTACACTCAAAAAGACTGAAAGCTGTTGGATGGGGGGGGGGGGGCTTAACATCAGTGGTGATTTCGTGCAACAATACACGAATACAATTTTACTGCGTAACAATTGTGTGTATTCATTCAATTCATCTTATTCAATTAAATATTTTATAGCAATGTTTGACACAGCACAATACAAATAATTATAAATAATAAAAGTATTATTTTTAGTTTTGATAAAGAATTTTTTTTTAAGTGAATTGTTATTCGAAATTTGCAGACAAATTTTTTTATCAGTGCGGACAAAAACTGTGCGCAAGCCGTTTTTCTGTGTCCACGACTATGTCGCCGTGTCGCGGTGTTTCTGCTACTGGGCATCATACAATACTCATAAATAAATAGTAAAGAAAAAAAAAGAAAGATAGAAAACATTCTAGTGCTAGGCATTGCGTAATCGAAATATTGCTGACTCAGAACGGGAACAAGTATTTGTTTACATTAGCTAAGAGTGTGTTTAATTAAAACCACAAGCTGAAAGGGGGGAAGAAAGAAACCGAATGCTATGATTATGCGGTGTTTTGATTTTCATTTAAACTATATCAATGTTTCAGTTATCTTAATGCTTAATAAGTCGTTAAAAAAATTGTTTATTTTAATTATTTATCGATAAAAATAATGGATTCAAAGCTACTGAACTTTAAGGCCGATTGACAACGCTTTATTTAAGATTTATTTGAAATAATTATGCATTTATTTTATCATTCACTTAAAGCATTAATGATTTATTATTATATCTTCATTTGTATCTGGGAAAAAAAAATAAGTAAACAAATTATGACCAATAATCTGCAAAATTCTAACGTTTACAAAACATATGGTCCCAAACTATGCAGATTAGAGGGAGTTGACTCACAGAGGAGATCATATACACATTTATATGAATATCGGAGATTTCGTTTTTAGATTTTTATATGATAGTATAATAATTATTTTGATATTCATGAAAATTGTTGGAAATTTAATTTTTTTTTTCCCCTTCGTGCTTTCTTTTTTTTTTTTTTTAATGTAACTGAATAATCTACTTTCATATATTGTCTTTATTTATGTATGGAAAATATGCCATTATGCAAAAAACAAATTACGTTTGGGTTTTAAGCTTATATTCAGACTTAATCGCATTTCCCATTTTTATATCTTTTCACTGTTTTGCTAAATATATTTGATTATCAATAAATATTTCTTAATTTCATATTATTACTGTTAATTTATGTTTGTTAGTGGTTTATTTCTTGTATTTCTTTTTTTTTTTTTTTCTAATGTATTTTTAAAATTGCTCCTCAAAGTAGCCAAAATGCTCCTCAAAATTTCTCTGAATACTCCTCAAACTGTTTTTGAAAAGTTGGCAACCCTGCCTAAGAATAATTAGGAAAATGTTCTGGGCCTGGAACAAAAGTACTTGAAATAATGAGCTTTAAGGTTTTAATTTAGTGTTTCATCCTTGCTATTTATTTTTGCTAGCTTTTCATAGATCAATTTAATCCTTTCAAGACAGGCATGTCACATATACATCAGCTGCAAACATTGTCTCACTGACAAATGTGTCATATCATATATGAATCATTCTTTAAATTTATGCTCAGAATGGAATTACCATTTGTTAAACTTGAAGAAAGAATACTTAATTAATATTTCTTAAAGTCATTAGATGGAGCCCTATGATTGTTATATTGAAATTTGTTACGACTAAAGATTGTTAACGTTCATTCCTCTGCAGTATTTTTTACTTTTAGTATTTTGTTGTGGTTTAAAGTGAGAATCATTAGTATGAATAACATAAATGAATAGAGCTAGCTCTTTAAATGTGTCAACTGATATAAACACATGCATGTATTCGCTACACTTTTGAATACTTTTATTTTTCTTAACCACTTGACTACGGCTACATACGATGCATACGTAGTTTGTACTAAGTGCATAACAACGGCTACGTACGCTCCATATATAGTGTCCTTCTTTCACTATACACAAAAGAGAATCATATTGTTGCAAGGGCAATAAAGTTTTCTTATGTCTTGTAGCGGAGATATGATGCTTTTTTCCACCTGGGATCACGTGGACACTTTGAACCAAGAGTGTTACACACTGGTTTACTAGTAACATTTTTTTAAATTAAAATTTCCCGATGTATACATAGTTAAAAATTAGTAACATCTGTTTCATTAAAATTTCCCTACGGATACATCGTTAAAATAATTAAAATAATCAAGATACGTAATTATGGATAATAAGCTAGCATAAAATTTGATTACTCTTGAGATACTACATTACTATGAGAGACTATGATCGCTCAAAATTGTAATAAAGCAAATTTTACTTCAATAGCACGATTCAATCTTAACCATTTTTAATATTTTCTTTCAGTTTTAAAAAATTAAAATAAAATATTATCGGTAGGTATCTCGGCAATAACAACGATATAAGAGTAATCTACAGACCCTTAGCTTTAAAATGATATATTCCCCATCCATGTACGTTAAAGATATCGCGATCTAACTTCAAAATTTTAATACAACAATTTTGCCTATTTTAAATACACGCGCTACTGTTTTTTTTCACCGGTCAGCCATTTTCTCTCATCGTTTCTTCACGTTTTCCCGCCCGTTAAGAGGGGAGGCAGGCAGGGAATTCCTTCTAGAATCTTTGAGAAAACTCTGGAACTTTGTTCAGGAAGTAGCGATGCGCTTGACTTCCGGTGATTTCGCGAAGCTGATTGGTGGAAGACGGCGCGTGCTTTCGAATTTCGCCGCCGAAAAAGTTCAGTTGAGCAGATTCAGAGTAAAAAGCGAAGGTGGTGGTCGTGAGGCGAAGAGCCCGGCAGTATGCCGTGGACTCAGAGCCGAGGCCAGAGCCAAAAAATTTCCGTTGGAAAAATATCTTCTTAGCAGCCTTTTTTTTAGAGGGCATGATTGTTTAGCACAATAGTGTTAATGAAGCAATCCTTCTGAACATTTATGTTTCGTGATGAAAAGAAGAAATACTGCTTGTGAAATGCACATAGTTAGCTCTAAAAACCTGCAAATCAACATCCTGAATTGATCTTATGGCTTTTTTTTACAATTCCACTCCTGTCCAGGATTAGGGAGTGGAATACAAAAAGTTTCAACTAGTTTTGAGTTTAGCCTCACCATTGATATCAACAAATAACTAAAATGAAACGCTGGTAAATTCAAATCATTGAAGTGTCTTCCCTTTTTGCTGTGATAACTCAAGCGTTACCGGGCGCCATTTTGAGATGCTAAGGCGCCATTTTATTTGACTATACCTCAATCACGATTTTATATCAACTAGAAATGTATTCAGCTATTGAGGACACTCTCAATTAATCTTGCTTTTACATACAAAACGTACTTATGAAATATCTAGAGGTAATTTTCCGGCTGGAGATTATATGATACGAGTTCCAAGTGAACGAATTAAATGATAATCCAATGACTGTGTTTAACGAATAGCGCTAACATGATTTCTTTTCATCGTGCGTAAGAACTACATGTACCATCACGTAACAACCATCTAAATATCTGTTGTGTATGCATTATATGTATCACCTACATGTTATTATTTATCCTAGTATCCAATGCTGGCCAGCAATTTTTGAATATATTTGTGTACTTGTGTGGTAAAAATAAAAAAAATTGCATTAAGTGAATTTTCGTCGTCTTCAATCGAGTCTGATGTTTGGTGAGTCCATTTTTTTAATGATTCCTTTCTTTAGCTCAAGTTCTTTTATGATTATCGGATCTTGTACTACCTCTAATATGACTGCTACGGCCAATCAAATAAAATCTTATTAATCAGTTAATTGATTCATAAATCATTCTCAGGTTTTGATATTTAACTGCTTGGTAACTGAGATTCTCATATTGAAAATTTAGTATCAAAATTTCTTGTTTACATTTTATTTTATTATTTACATTTTGAATTTATTTACAGATTATTTTAGAATTTATTAATTATTTGTTTTCGAGTTAAAGTTATCATATTTCGATCCTGATTTATCAAAATTTCTGTTCAAAGATTGAGAATCCCATTTATCAAGATTTAAGGCGGAGCGTCAGTTTCTCGATAATCTACCTTTTCCCAAGAGATGGCGTTGTATTTCACTTGAGCGATAGTTTTCTGTTTCTGGTAAACTAGTTCTGTTGAGTACGTCATTTCCCCTTTTCCTGTGACGTCAAGTGAAGTACGCGGGGAAAAAAAAAAAAAGAAAGAAAAAAAAAAGGGGAAAAACAAGTGTGGTCCCAGAGCATATATTAGTTCGGTTCATCCTCATTTTCAAGATTTTTTATATTTGTTTTGTATTAGCAGTCACATAAGAAGTTTGTACTGAAATGCGCTGTAACTGTATAAGTGAAATAATTATAATAACTTTAATCACAAGTGAAATGTGTTAGAGGGCAATATAACACTTTAAATTGCAAAAATTTTCATGGTAAAATAATAAAATTGCTGTATAGATTTTTTGCATTTCAAATTTAAATTTATATTCTCTCAAACGGGAATCAGTGGCGGATCCAGAACTTGACTTTGAGGGGGGGGAGGGGTCTAAGATTTTTCAAAGTGTTATTCTGGACCAATAAAAAATTTACAATTGCAATATTCAATTGTGAATGTCAGTGTTTCTTTTTTTTTTTTTTTTTGGGGGGGGGGGGGATTAATATTTATAGTGTACTTATTAATGAAAAAACATTGAGTGAAACATTTGTGAAACTCAACTATATCAATACATACAACTCACTGATATCAGTAGAACCTCGCCAATTTAGAATTTTAAGAACAAATTTTTCAACACAATGCGATAATTTATTATGGCAAATTAATTTATATTTTACCGTGTTTTTATTTACTTCGATTCTTGTTTATTTGTGTGTGCAGTACAAATCTTGCAATCGATTTTTAACTAACTTCCCGACTAGCTAGATATTTGAAGCTTTCAAAATAGCTCAAAACACGGTGACAATACATTTTTAAAATATTTTTACCCAACAGTTTCGGGTCCCTGGTGGCCTCCACAGAGTTTATATGTTTCAACAGAAAATTTATTTAACTAACTTTCCGCCTAGCTAAGCTACACATTTGAAACTTTTAGAATAGCGCAAAACCCGATAACAATGCATTTTTTAAATACTTTTAGCCAATTGTTTCAGGTCTTTGCTGCCTTCGGTAGCATTTATATGATTCAACAATCTTATAACTTCCTGACTAGCTAGAAATTTGAAACTTTTAGAAAAATTCATAACACGATGACAATGCTTTTTTTTTTTTTTTTTTTTTTTTTTAAAGTCAATTGTTTCGGATCCCTGCTGCCTTCTGTAACGTTTATATGATTCAACAATCATGAACTTCCCGGATAGCTAGCCATTTGAAACTTTTTGAATAAATCAGAACACGATGACAATGCATTTTTAAAATTCTTTTAGCCAATTGTATCGGATCCCCGCTGCTTCGGTAGCGTTTATATGATTCAACAAAACTTCCCGATAGAGTCACCCGACCCGAACCCGATAGATAATTTTAAATCAACCCGAACCCGACAAAAACATTTTCATTAAACCGAAACCCGACACGAACCCGACAAAAAAAATTTCATCAACCCGAAAACCAACCCGAACCCGCAACAGAGAACTTTTTGCGACCCGAACCCGACCCGAAACATCTAACCCGAACTCGACCCGAAAAATAAATCAACATTACTTATTCATTTAAAAACCATGCAAAACAAGGTAAAATGATATAACATGACATAAAATAAAGTAAATTTTCACTGTCACACAGTTGGTAAATTAAAAAAAGAAAAAAACTGTGTATGTTGTGGCCACCACAAGACATTCTTCTATATTTTTCTGTCAAATTCACTAAGTGCGAATAATTTATTAAAACTATGATTAAAAATATTCAACATGATGAATGCAAATAATTTCATCTTAGGGAAATCTAACACTAAATATCTAAAGAGAGACAGTTTTATCGTCTATAAATAACATCTTAAAGTAGCATGTTGTGTCCACCACATGACTATACAAATTTTCCTATACAAATTCACTCAGTAAAAACTTTATTAAAATTAATATTTAAAAAAATTATATTTCATGATAATGCAGTCGATTTCCATATTAGAGAAGAAGTATAACACTAAATGTCCAAAAAAGTCAATTTTATCCTGATTATTATTATTATTATTATCGTTAAAAATGAAAAAATCAATAACTTTATTTCAAATTATCGCAGATCGATCGTTCAACCATTCGTTTTATAGGTATTGACGAGCTCTTTTGAAAAATACCCATCATGAAAATTTATTCCCCTCGAGGGAGGGACTTGCCCCCAAGGGGTAAGACGAGGCTCCTACATACATTTTTTTTTTTTTCCCCAGTTGAATACCTGTATTACAAATAATTCTTTTAAATTTCACAATGATTATTAAAAATATTTATACAAAATTTTTGCGCATTTATACCAAATTTTGTTCTATACCACCGGGTTAAAAATTTAGAAAAAGCGGGATGGCAACGCAACCTGTTGGATAGTTTTTACCAAAAGTTGATAGACACTAATTTATCTCAAGATGTAACTACATACCAATTTGTATTAAATTGTCTGATGTAATTCCTGAGATACAATTGCTACAATATTTTATCACACACAGAGACAGACAAACTGACGTTTTCTAAAAATGGTCAAATCATGTTCTACAACTCTCAAAACGTGTAAATTCATCAAAAATCCGAGGTCGAAAATTTTTACGAATCCAATATTTTCTTCTATTGAATATAAAAGAAAGTAAAAATTAAAAATGTATTTTTATAATGGTTATCTCACATATCAAGTTTTGTACAGTTATATGACATAGAAGTTGAGATATAGCCATCCCGTTATCGATGAAATTTGCAGAATAGCAGCACCACCTATTGGCCGACAAGCATTCAAACTGAATCAGCATAATGTCTCATAATCGCCTTCTCACATATTAAGTTTTGTTTGATGATACGCAGTAGAACCTGAGATATAGCTTTCCTCGTAATTGTGGAAATCGCTGTGTAGCAGCGCCACCTGTTGAGCAATTTACACCAAAAGTTGGCAAGCGCTATTATATGTTAAAGTGTACCTACATACAAATTTATATGCAATTCTCTGCATAGCCTTTCTTTAAATTGCGGAAATCGCTGTATAGCAACGCCACTTGTTGGCTGATAGGCATTCAAATTGAATCAGCGAAATATCTCACATTGGTCTTCTCACATATCAAATTTTGTTTGATTATACCCAATGAAACCTGAGATATAGCTTCCCTGAAAATGCAGAAATCGCTGTATAGCAGCGCCACCTCTCGAGCGGTTGACACCAAATATTGATAGGCACTAATTTAGGTCAAGGTGAATCTACATATGAATTTAAATGCAAGTCTGAACAGTAGTTCCAACGATACAGCTGCCACAAAATGTTTGTTACACCCACACAGACGGACAGACAGACATTTTCTAAAAATGGTCAAATCATGGTCTAGACCTCTCAAAACTTGTAAATCCGTCGAAAACCGGAAGTCGAAAATTTTTACGAATCCAATACTTTCTTCGATTGAATATAGAAGAAAGTGAAAAAAAAATCTGGAGTGACTCCACTCGACTTTCCGAGCATTGAGTAACTAACAGTTTTGTAGATAAAATAAATAAAGAGGAGTTGCTAAACAAACAAAAAAGAGAAAACCCTAACAGAGTGTTTGAGTATTTTTCTCCATATATCACACAAAGTTTTATTTAACGCTACTGAACTTTGAGCCCTTAGATCATAAGGATAAAGAATTTTTCGTTGTGTCCCTGTAAAAATCTATAAATGCTAGATTCACCAAAATTCTTATAGTTAGTGCAACAGTGATTTATAATATTCATACAAATTTTCAGCTCAATTGAATAAGGCGTTTAGATGCTATCGCTGGTCTCATAGGCCATAAAGATAAATAATTTTTCTTTGTCTCCCTGTAAAAAAACTGTAAGTGCTAGATTCACCAAAATCTATACAGATTGAGTATCTGTGACCTATAATATGTGTATAAAGTTTTTGCTCAATTGAATAAGGCGTTTAGATGCTATCGCACTTTTAAAAATTTGGCAAAGAATTTTTCTTTGTGTCCCTGTAAAAAAACTATAAGTGCTAGATTCTCCAAAATCTATACAGATTGAGTATCTGTGACCTATAATATGTGTATAAAGTTTTTGCTCAATTGAAGAAGGCGTTTAGATGCTATCGCACTTTTAAGATTTTGGTCCCTTGGCCATAATGATAAAGAATTTTTCTTTGTGTCCCTGTAAAAAAAACTATAAGTGCGCTAGATTCACCAAAATCTATAGGGTTCGTACTATGGTTACTTACAATATACGTACCAACTTTCAGCTTATTCGAACAAAGCGTTTAGACGCTAGCGTGTTCACTCACAGACATACACACATACATACACACATACATACACACACACATACATACACACACACATACATACAACATCGTAAAAATAGTGAAAACGAACTCGTTGGACCTCGAAACGTATAGAAACATCAAAATCTCGAATTCGGATTTTTGACATGATTACAATACTTTCCTCACTATAGTGTTCGGAAAGTAAAAAAACTAAAATGTAATTACTGATTGTATTGAGTTGAAAATTAAAAAATCAAAAAAAAATGTTTAATACTGTTTAAACATTTATGTGAGTTGGGAACTTCAAGATTGTAAAAATGTACTTCAAATTCAGCGTTACTTACTAGTTCGCTGTTTAATGCTTATATTCTGGAAGAAAAAAAAAAAAAAAAAAAAAAAGTATATTTATTTATTGCTTTTGTTCGACGTGAATGTTCATAATTATTTGGGACATCTGCTTTCCCACAATCACTTTCAATTCACATGATCAGCAAATTATCTTTCTACAGTGGCAATTTTCGTGTTTTGTTTATTTGTTGAAGAGAAGAATAATATTATTATTATGCCTTGATGGAATCCGTTTCCTAAATGTGTTTATTTTACATTACTTTTTACTTTCTTCTGTATTCAATTGAAGAAAGTATTGGAATCATAAAAATTTTCAGCTTCCGTTTTTTGATAGATTTACACGTTTTGCGGTTCCAGAACACAATTTGACTAGGTATTTTTGGAAAATATGTCTGTCTGTTTGTGTGTGTGCGTGAAAAAAAAAAAAAAAAATCTTGTGGCGACTGTATCTCATTGCATATAAATTTATATGCTGATGTACATTGATCTAAATTAGTTCCTATCAACCTTTGGTGTCAATTTCTCAACAAATGGCGCTGCTGGACCGCGGTTTTCACAATTTCAGGAAAGGCTATATCTCAGGAACTGCTACACGATTTTACGTATAAATCTATATGCAGATACACTTGATACACTTTGACATAAGTTAGTGCCTACCAACTTTTGTGTCAATTGCTCAACAGGTGGTGCTGTTATACGTCGACTTTCGCATTTTCAGGGAAGGCTATATCTCAGGTTCTGTTGTGCATAATCAAACAAAACTTGACACGTATCAGTGTAGCCATTACATGACATTACGCTGATTCAGTTTGGAAGCATATCAGCCTATAAGTGGAGCTGCTATACGGCAATTTTCCCTGAGAACGGAATGTGGCTACATCTCAACTTCTATGACATATAACGGTACGAAACCCGATGTATGAGGTAACCATTATGAAGACGCATTTTTTAAGACTTTATTTATGGAGAATTAAACTGTCTTTCTTTTCTTATATTTAGTGTTAGTTTTTTATAAAATGAAAATCATTCATTATGGAAGATAATTTTAATAAATAATATTTTTAAGAAAATATTTTTACTGAGCGAATTCCTATAGGAAAATATAGAAGAAAATTTGAGGTGCTCACAGTATACTAGCTTTAAATGAAATCACAAGTATTTCTTCTATATTTGATGTATATACAAGCATAAATGGAGGAAAATTCAAAATTCCGTTCACATAAAAGCGAGGATTGAATTTCATTAAAAGTAAAGGTATTAGAAAAAAAAAAATATATATATATATATAGTATGTTGTGCCCACCAGAAGACTTTCTTCTATATTTTCTAATACAAATTCGCTCAGTACTGATAATTTATTAAAGCTATTATTTATTAAAATTACCTACCATAATGAATGCAGACGATTTTCATCTTAGAGAAAAGTTACACTAAAAGTACAAAGAAAGACAGTTTTATTCTCTATAAATAATATATTAAAAAATGCGTTATGATAATGGTTATCGCACTTATCAAATTTTGTACAGTTGTACACCATGGAAGTTGAGATATAGCTTTTCCGTTCTCGGGGAAAATTGCATTACAGCAGCGCCACCTTATGGCCGATATGCATCCAAATTGAATTAGCATAATGTCTGATGATAATGGTCTTTTCACATATCAATTTTATTTTAATTATACACAATAGAACCTGAGATATCTCTTTCCTTTAAATTATTTAAATCGTTGTATAAAACCGCCACCTATTGAATTATTGGTACCAAAAGTGGATAGACAATAATTTATATCATGGTACATCCATATATAAATTTATGTGCAATTTTGTGTACATAAATAGTTCCTGAGATATAGAATTATAAGTAGTAGAGATATAGAATTACAGAATATAGAATATACCTGAGGTAGAATAGATAGAATATAGAAGATGAATATGAGATAGAATATACCTGAGATATAGAATTATAAGTAGTTCCTGAGATATAGAATTGTGGAAATCACTGTATAGCAGCGCCTCCTTTTGAGAAATTTACATATAAAAGTTGGCAGGGTCTAGGTTATGTCAAGGTGCATCTACATATAAATTTATATGCAATTCTCTGCAGTAGTTCCTGAGATATAGCATTCCCTTAAATTGTGGAAATCACTGTATAGCAGCACTACCTGTTGAGCGATGGGCACCAAAAGTTGATAGGCATTAATTTATGTCAAGGTGTATCTATTTATAAATTTATATACAATTATGTGCAGTAGTTCCAGAGGTACAGTCGCCACAAAATTTTTGTCACTCACATACAGAGACACAGACTCATATTTTCTAGAAATAGTCAAATCGTGTTCTGGACTCTCAAAAGGTGCAAATTCATCAAAAACCGGAATTTGAAAATTTTTACGAATCTAATACTTTCTTCTATTGAATATAGAAGAATGCAAAAAAAAAAAAAAAAAAAAAAAAAAAACTTGTAAATTGCGAAATCATTTCAATTTTCAGAATGTAAATACGAGGTTATACTGTATTTGAATTTATTAATTTATATATTAACAACAGTCGAGAAAGATTTATAATACTTTTCTAATTTTCATACAATTTCTACAAAAGATACATATTAGTTTCGTTGAAGAAAAGAAAACAGATCCAGATGCAAATACGGATCTATCTTTCTGGCGGATATCCGCGGATACGAATAGGGAGCTCCGATACATGTCTAATATGTGCAGAATGTTTAAATTAGTTACAGATTTATAAACATGCCTATAAATTTATGTTTATAATTGTAAAAAATATGTAGAAAGGTGCTCTCAAGTCGACCCGACTTGCTGAAAAACAAACCCGACCCGAACCCGAACCTGACCCGCAAGAGAAAAAATTCAGTCAACCCGACCCGAGGGTCGGGTCGGGTTCGAGTAAATTCGAGTTACCCCACCCGATGCAGGACTCTACTTCCCGACTAACTAGACATTTGAAACTTTCAGAATAGCTCAGAAGACGGTGACAGTGCACTTTTTTAAATACTTTTTTTGCCAATTATTTCGGGTCCCTGGTGCCTTCGGTAGCGTTTATATGATTCAACAGAAAATTTAAAAACGTGGTATATCAAAAGTTCTTTTTATCTTGTAATTATTCTACATAAAAAATAAAAATAAAATAAAATAAAATCTGGTATGAAACAACCACACGACTTCCATTACCCGCTATTGCACATACTATATGCCTTTCTTGGAGATGTGATCAGAAAAGATGCGGTCTGAAGACACAAAATTGACCTAACGAAGAAGAAACCTAAAATTTTTCCCGTATGAGAAACTTAATATAAGTGTAACGACATATGAAATAAAATTTATTGAGCAAGTTAAAAAATAAAAATACGATGGTCGATTTATTTTTTTAAACACCAGAGATCTAAAATTAACCTTAATTATTAATTTTCCTGTAACAATCACGTGGTACATAAGGAAGGGTATCTAAAAATGATTTATGTAACAATTTTCAAAAAAAAAAAAAAAAAAAATAGAGCCGTTTTTCAGAAACCAACTTTTACTAAAACTTGACAGTTGACCGGAAAACAATAATTACATATCAAAAGATACTTAAAAGGAAGTTAATATGGCGAGTTTGAAAAAAATCCGTACAGCCGTTTCGAAATGAACGCACTTCCAATGCTTAAAATTGACCTATTTATACAGAACGCCTATTAATTTTCCTTAACTAACCAACTGTGTCATTCGAAAGAACATCTAATAGTGTTTATATAGCAACTTTGAAGATATCATTAGATCCATTTTTGAGGTACGGACTTACTGTCCCATTTTCGGTTTCCGATGACCCACTTCTGGTTTTCCAATTTTCACCAAAAATTAAAAAAATCATCTGTACACCAGACCTGTATCAGTTCTGAGATTTCGTAGTTTTGTCTTTATTGTGTTCGGAGATATGATAGCCAGAAGATCCTACTAATACATTCACACATATATTCATACACATACAATGACAAATTACCAAAAACTACCTTTTTAGACTCAAGAGGCCTTAAAACGTATAAATCAGTTGAAAATTTGATATCGAATTTTTTGACTGAATACAATGACGTTACTTTTTACTGTAGGGTAATGGAAGTAAAATGTTACTGATGCTGTTGTACAGAAATTCCCCGACAATCGCGCTATGCTAACATATGTCACAAAAATATAGAACAGAAAATAAATTTACGCTTTTAAAATATTCGGCAAATGATGTATACCATCATAGTATGTTTCGAACTGAACACAGAAACATGCTATAATCTTTATAATAATATCTAATAACCTTTACTAGTTTGTGTACAGTGACTCACAAAAGAATTCCAATACATTATAATCTGTAAAATTATTTATTTAAAGCATATTTAAATATATTTACATATTGTACAAAATACAAAGAAATTAATATACATCTTTCAGATACAGAAATGCCTATATTCCATGGAATACGGTGTGATAAGTATTAATATGACTGATTTACAAAGATATAAAATATGAAATCAGATACATTATGAGATTGGATATATAAATATATGGGGTATACAGTAAATTGAATACATGTTGAGATGTCATTTAGTTTTTATTTATTTTGGGATGCAGGGAGATAAAAGGAGGGAGATTATTTTTGAATTTGGAAACCGCTTGAGCGAGAAATTTGAAATAGAGATGATACTTTCTAAGGAAATCCTTCATTCAAGTTTTAAAAACTTTCTAACAATGACATTGGACATCAAATCAAAAATGACATTTCACTGTACAATTATGAAAGCAGCTTGAGTTTTCTTTTTCTTTCTTTATATATATATGCAGTAACCGCCGCTTAATCTGATCAAATTGACAAGACCGGAATCAAATCACTGCAAAGAAATTTTAAAACCGCCGCTTAATAAAATTCGAATCGCCGGTTAATAAACTCAAAAAAAAAAAAAAAAAAAAAAAAAAAAAAAAAATCTCTACAGCAGCAAAAGTGTCATTTACGCACACTAAACAAATTTTTATTTACGCTGTGATTTTCTATTTTTGAAATAAAATAGAAAATAAAATACAGCAATCGCTCCGTCATCTCTCTTTGTCAAAAATTTTACATCAATTAAACACGCTCCATTTCTTGTCTTAGTAATAATTTCAAAGAATGTATTCTTCAAAGTGTGGTAATAAGTTAAAAATTTGATTTGATTCACGTTTTTCTAAAATATATATAATGTTTAATTAAAAAACAATTTTTATTTTTTGTTCTGAAATAACTAAGAGGCAAAAAGATTTTAAATTTAAAAGAAAATCGTGAACTTTTGACAAAGTATTAATGACTTTTCTCAGAGGAGAGCGCGTCCGAACTTGAAATGTGTTTAATTCACATATTTTGAAAAGGAACAATCGAATAATTATCTGTTAAAAATTAATTAATATTGTTATTGTTACCAAATAATGGCATTAAATGCCATTATTTGGTACCTTTTGAAATTTCTTTCCAAATTCAGGTAAATAATACCTTTTTCTTCAGTGCAAGAACGTTCGCCGGATATATAAATCAGTCGCTTAATAAAATAACTTTTGCTCAGAACGAATGTATTTTAATAAGCGGTTATATGGGTACACTGATTATATGTGTACATACTTTTCTTATTAAAAATATAACTTTTAAGATAATAAAAATATATTACTAGTATTAGTATGACAGGCCGTATTATTTCTTTTAGGCAGCAATTTTTCCGTCGTTACTAATTTTTATCTATCTTGGACAAAAACACAAACATTTTTGCTTTTATTTTAGCGGTTAGTTTGTGCGCGTGCATGTATATAATATGTGTGTTTGTCTGTCTGTCTCTGCGCGTGTGTGTTTTTGGTATATCTCAAAAACAAATATAAGCAGGAACTCCAAAGTATTTTAAAGAAGCTTCCTGTCAGAAAAAGTACCCATGAATGGACGGTGCAAACAACACAAATTGGCCTCTATTTAATAAAAAATTATGAATCTCGATTAAACCGTTTTCATGAAAAGAGGTACACATTGTGTTTTATTGGTAGAAAAAGAATTAATTAATAATAAATTAGGAACATTGATCTTACGGAAAATTATTAGTCATCAAGTAGAACTTTTGTTTTGTTTTTTTAATCTTTTAGGTTTTGGAACGGGATGTTCTTCGACATCTTTAATTTCTTCAGTAAGATTATCATCACAAACAGATGTTTTATCATCGTTTTTAGTTGTGTTTGGGGGATGCACTTTTACTTTTTGTTTTTCTTTCTTCTTTTGAATGGCTTCTAGTATATAATTTGGTTCTCTGATTGGTTTCTTTCTAGGCAACCGTGGATCTATAATTTCTGGGATGCAACATTCCATGTAAAATTGTTGCAATTTTGGTATAATATTTTTCCAAAAATTATCGTTCCGTTTGATGTTAATTATTATTGTGTCCTTTGGACTCCATACAAACAGATCACACCATTGTCTGTTTGTTATGGCTAATTGTCCCTGTACAGTACACTCTCAAAAATCCGCACAGCTTAAAACGAAGTGTTTTGCGGATTTCTGAATTTTGCAGATTTTAGAGTAATTTCTTTTATTTACAACTAAGAACCTCATTTAAGTAGAAAATCTTTAAGAAACAATTTATTTGTTATACATATAAATGCTGAAATAAAGTGTGCCTAATAAAAGTACAAATATTTCATTAAATTTTAATTTAAGGAGCAATTTTTATACATCATATTATAGTTATAAATTATCTAGATTTTTGAAAAGTTTGATCAATAGTAGTTTAAGTAAGAATATTCATACATATTTATTTTCCTATAACCTGCAAAAATGTCAGCAATTCTTAGTCAATCACATAAGTTTGTTCTATGAAAAAGTTTGCATATTTATCTTCATGTGAGAAAATCTTTCATGAAACTGTCTTTCTCCTTCTTCCTCTAAATTAATATAATTTATTTTTTGATAATTATACATAATTACACTTATCATTTTCTCCTCTGTAATATGCTAAGTGATTGGTGATTCATCAACACCAGTTAATAATTGATTTATCTCCTAATACAGTTGAAGTTTTGCAATTTACTAATCAACAAAGCAGTTGTGACAATGTTTGTTTACATTGCAAATGATATGCGGATTTTAGAGAATTGCGGATTTTAGGGTTGCGGATTTTTGAGAGTTGACTGTATTTGGTAATAATACCTGTGTGTAGTGGGCAGATATAATTGGTTTTCTGTAAGTTTCAGTCCAATGTCATGATTAGACTCCACTACTTCTACTAGATTATCAGAGTTCCTTGCTGAATATGGGCACTTCACTTCTAAAAGTCCATCTTCACCAATGAGGCCATCTGGGCTTGTGCACAAAAAAGGATATTCAGGGTCAACAAACAACCCACAAAGTTTTACTTTTACATTTTTTTCAATCTCGTATTGCTTCACAGCAACTGATTCGTTAGCTTTGCCGTATTCCATAGACTTAGTGGATATATTATCCCGGTAAACAATTATTTTAACCAAATTTGCACAAAGGGTAGTAGACCTCCTCCCCGCAACATCTTTGAAAAATGACGAAGATATTCTCTTGGAACGTTCGTATCGCCATCTTTCACAGGAAGCTTGGCCATGAGTTAATTCTTCCAACTCTTCTCTAGAATGAACTGCAATGGAAGCCATGTGTGCAAGAACTTTCACTTTAAAGTTTTCTGGATCTAAATCTGGAACATCAGGGTTATCCCCATAGTTTTCATCGCCACCTTTAGCAACATGCTTATTTCTTCTTTTACTCTGGATAAATAATTTTCTCCGGTTCAGTCTTCTAATATGGCATTTCAGTCGTTTACCTATGAACTTAGTATGTGGAGTTCCAGGACTTCGACCTGTCAACGCTTTGATAGCATTGTGTTGCCATTTTTGGGCTGGGTGTTGATAAGCTATTGCTGCTATGTTTGCTCTTCCTTTGATTGAATTTCCTTTGGAAAAATCAATTCTTTTGCCCCCTACAGTTTTGCACAATTGACTCATGTAATTCTCCGCTGGATTGTTCGTACAGTTAAAAATTAAAGTACTGCAGCAGGAGATAAGTTTTTCTCGTACCTCATGCATTATAGCTGAGAACATCCCCGTTTCACACATAATTTTGTAGACGCATGGATCTGGATCAGATTCTTTTCGACTACAGAAGTTTCCACATGAGTCATGATTGCCAAAGCAGTGGGCGGGTCCATTAAGTATTTCTTCAGCTAAGTTTGACACTCTATCTTTTTCTGGTTCCTCTAAATTTGACACGGCATTTCGTTTAATAGCTTCTCTGGCACCCGTTATGAGTCTTGACATACGCTGCTGAAGAAGTTTTCTAACCATGACACCCTTGGCACCATTAAATTTGGAGGTATTTTTCTGAATTCTCTCAAGAGCTCTAAAGTATCTTCTAACAGCATGATTTGCACATTCAATTTTAATAATCCTACCACCAAAGCTAATATTTTCTTGAACTTTCTTCATTAAATTAGTGTCACCATCACCAATGAGTCTTGTACAACGAACACCATGAATTTCGTCTAAGTATTTTATACCTTCGATGATGATATCGCTTTCCATGGCGGTTGAGGGGCCTGACCAATTTTTGGAGCATACGTGGTCTTTCGAAAGAATTCTTCCATTTTTAATGGCTTCACAGATTAAGCACACCTTGTTTCGTACACTTATGAAAATAATTTTTTTCGTTCTCGCACCTATTATTACTGCAACACCACTTGATGCGTTGTAGCCATGGCCATAGGTTCGCTTGCACCAACCTCCATCCACAATTGCACAAACATTGTGATAACCATCATTATCAATATCACCTTTTTCTTTTGCAAATCGCTTTTCTTCGTCTATTGCTGAAATTATGTCATCTTTTGTATATGCATTTATAACTTCACCTGCAGCTTTTTCAGAAGCAGCATAAGTATTTCGTGACATATAAGTCATATTCATTATGCAGTGGCGCCGGAAGTTAATTAAACTTGGTATGGCAAGAAAAACAAAAATCAGCAGAGCAATTGGAAATTAGTACTCTCTATCTAGATGGTATTTGGGTTGGTTGGTTGGGTTTTATGTCGCACAAGTGCTACGCAATGGACAACTGGCAACGGTACACGACTTCCCCCTAGAGGTGGTCCGGAGGCATGACATCACAATTTTAATCCTCCACGGAAGAGATAGCTTTCCCACTTCGATTGTATTTGGGTTGGTTGGTTGGGTTTTACGTTGCACTAGTGCTGCGCAATGGGCAGCTGGCGACGGCCTGGGACTCAACCATAGAGGTGGTCCGGAGACATGCCATCACAATTTTTATCCTCCACGGAAGGGATGGATCTCCCGTGACCCACCATAGGTATAATTTTGATGGGAACATGGAGGACGTTGCGGCCAAGACAGATTTTACTTGCACCAGCCACAATTAGTGTACACGACGGTTTTTGGCCGGCTCGAGTACCGAACCCGCAATCTTCCAATTGCGAGCCTGGCGCTCTACTGACTGGACTACCGTTGCCCTAATGATATTTGAGATTAGATATAATTGACTACGAATGGATCCTAGGTCTGAGTTTCTTTCTAAGAAAACCTAGCTGATACTTACGGGAGTTTTAGAAAAACATAGAAAACTCCGAACGGCTAAGACCAAGGTGTGCAATCTGAGTTCGAAGCGAGCACCTCCTGTCTGTTTGATTGGAGATCAAAACCAGAATCTCTACATCACTGACGGGGCTCTCTCTATCTAGAATTTAGACCTAACGTGCACATACAATAAAATACTATGACAAGTTCTCAGATTCATTTAGTATGTCCAAAGATATTGTTGCGTGTAATTCGGTGTTTGTAAGTTGTCCGAGAATGAAAGGCGAATCTTGCAGAGGCTGGAAACTTTATTTACAGAAAATTTGAGAAGGTTGTTACAGGTCTGTAAACGAAGTATCAACTTCACTTTCACCAGTAAACACAGCTTAAATAACAACAGAAAATTCACAATACAAACTGTATCAGACCATTAATATACAGCAATCGACTGCAATTCAAAGAGGCTCAGAACTCTTTCAGTAGCAATGAAAGCATTGTCGAAAATTAAACTGAGACTGACTATTGGCGTAAAACAACTTCTAAAATACCCGCGTAGAAAAATGGGTAAAAAGTTCAGAAACTCATCGGCCAATCAAGTTACAGCTTCCATATTTGGTATATCGATGGTAAGGATTTTCTCGCTAAGGTCGCCAAAAAATCACGAAGGAGCGAAAAAGTCACCAAATTTGGCGCCAAATCCATTACCGTCCTTAATGAGGCTTTTTAACGGGGTTTTAAGCTATTTTAATTCAAAAACAAACTAGAAATGCTGAAAATTAACATTTTATCACCTGACTAAGCCTCTTTCAATGAATTTACATAAAAATAACTATGAATTATTTACAAATTCGTAACACTATTTATCGTGTAAAAAAATACGCCTAAAGAGAAGTAAAATGGTAGTAGCTATTTGAATCAACAAACTTATATTACTATTCGTTGCTTTCAAATAAAAGTGTATAAATTGTAAATAGCCCCTTATCACAGCTTGCTTCCTTCGAGAGCACTTGAAATTAAATTATTTAAGCAACAATATCTTTTTCTAAATTTTAACGATATTTTCTAGGTTTTTCCTTTTTTTCTCCTAAGAGTAAAACTATAAATTTGGCTAATAAATTATGACTACTCAAAGTATTTGGATATATTGGGGTTATAACTTGGAAATTGTTGGAAGTATATTTCATTTTGTGTTATGCGTGTTTCATAAAGAGCTAAATTTAAGTAAACAGTGTGCTGGGTATATAGTTTACAGGCAAAATTTAGCTAAACGTTCTTTTGTATTGAATATAATTGATTTAAGTGCTTTGCAACATTTTACTAAATCGACAAACACTGTTCAGAAAAAGCATTAATTTCTCATATTCGTACTGCAAACAGTATTTTCTGAAGTTAGATTTTAAACTTTGATTATTTGAATAATATCACATTTCGAGGTGACCTGAATACGAAAGTCAAATTTTTGCGGTTGATCTCTATGTATATCTGTTAACAGCATAAGTTAAGAACAAATAATTGCAGAAAATTCAAATTTGGTTTGTTTAAAGTTCGTATGAGGCTGTCACTTGGCAACGACTCCTGGAAATTTTCCGTGGGGGCAATAGACCCAAAAACGTTCCCCCTTTCTCCACAATCGGCGCCTATGGCGGACACGTAATCACTCAGTCCCTACATTTTTAAACGTAATTTCACTTTTCTGTATGATAATTCGTTGTTATGATTCCAAATTTATTTTTATGCTGTTGTGCTCGCTTAAAAATAAGTAAAAGGGCAAACAGAAAGAGAATTCCAAAGTATAACGATGAGAAAAAGAAAAGCCACCCCGAAAGTTTTGGAGAAAAGTTGAATTTATAGTTCGTTCACATTAAAATTTATGGAAGTAAAATTTTCTCCAAAAAATATAAAAGTTGAAACCTTTTTCATTTAAAAAAATATATATATTTGCCATATCAAATTATAAATTGGTATGGCGACGGCCATACCTGCCATACCGGTTCCGGCGCCACTGTCATTATGCTAAATTTTTGTTCCTCTTGAGAGTATCCACTTCCAGTGGACATTGCTCCCAAGACGGCAAGTTGATTAAGACAACCTTGCCTCTTATCGGTCGTTATGTTTCTTTGTGCCCACACAATTCTTTGTCGCACACAAACATGTAAGTGTGCACAAGACCACGAGTTAGTCTGTTTTTGTATACGAGCTTCCCATTGAAACTGCATATATAATTATGTTCTTCAAGTTTTCGTGCCTGTGCTATAACATATCCGATGTCACAAATTACTCTGCCAGAGGGAAATGGTGATGGTTTCAAAGAATTTTCTGCTTCAACCACCAATTCTGGAAAGTCTGAAAGGTCTTGAATCTGACATGCACTATGGCTTGGTGAATATAATGGTGCTGGTAATGCAGTACTTGAGGGACATGGTGTTTCTCGAATTTCTTCTAAATGTGTTGTTTCTGATAATACTGCAATTGAGGAACACAACGATTCTCCGATTTCTTCCGAAGACCGTACAGCTCTTGCTGATACTGCATTTACATTTGAACATGACATTTCTCCACTTTTTTCTGAAGAAAATACGGCTCCATGTATTGAATTTTCATGCTGAAGCCCCACTTCATTTATTCCTGGACAGACATTTTCAGGAGTATATCTGAAAGAAAAAAACAGATAATAAATTCTACAGAAAGGTACGAAAGCTTGAGTCGCAAACACTAATTTTAAATTTATATATATATATATATATATTGCCCTGAATGGTAAGGTCGATGCTGAAACAATAAATAATTAGAGGGAAAATCGCATGTGGTGTGTGTATCATTACTTTTCTTTCTCCTTTTTTTTTTTTTTTTTCAAACTGTTATAATGCTATTTGGATAAAGATGAATGATCCTATACTTACTTCATATATCTATTTAAAAAAATGAAGTCTGTGCACGTGGAGCCCCCCGCCCTTCCCAAGGACGTACTAGTCATAACTTATGTGATAGATTATTTAAACCCATAAACTTTTGAAATCAAAGTTTTCAGCGAATATGCTTTCCTATCGAGATATTTTGGTGTACCCAGACTTATGTAACATCCTGTATATATATATATATTCAGAGTTATATGAGGAAGCTGAGGGGCAGGCTGAAAAGAGAAGTGTAGAGTTTTTATAGAAAACTTCTACAAATTACCACGTAATTTTATATAGATGTCACTCACACTTTAAAGCAAGATAGTGAGGACTGCCAACAGCTTGAGGGGGGTGGAAAGTTATTGAAAAAAAAAAATAAATAAATAATTAAACTGCTGATTTTTATTAAAATAAATTTTAATGAAATTAGTTTTTTTTATTCATTACTGTATAATACAGCAAATGATCAAATTATTAGGTTTTTTTTTTTTTTTCTTTTTGTTTTTGTTTGGGACATTTTTCCGATTTTGTAAAAAAAATACCGTACGAAATAGCCTTAAAAATTCAGACATTCGTAGAACATTTATAAACTCACATTTTCTACAATCCATTTAGTCACGAGTACAGTTGGGGGACCAACTACAAATTGAAGAAATGCACTAGTATTCTAAGAACTTTCTTCGAATTTCCAATACAAAAGTTTATGTGTATAAAATGAAAACTAACATAAAAAATCTGGTGTGAAACAACCACACGACTTCCATTACCCACTATTACACGTATTATATGCATTTTTGATAGATAATGTGATCAGAAAACATAAAAGTGACCTAAAGAGAAAATCGTTAGAGCCGTTTTTGAGATACCAACTTTTACAAAATATCAATTATTGACCGGAAAACAATAATTACACACAAAAGGATATTTAAAAATGAGTTAATATGGCAAGTTTGAAAAAAATCCGTACAGCCGTTTATAAAGGAACGCGTTTGCAAGACCTGAAATTGAGCTATTCATACAGGACGACTATCAATTTTTCTGAATTAACCAACTATATCATTCGAAAGGACATCTAATAGAGTGTTTATATAGCAAGTTTGAAGAAAATCGTTAGAGCCGTTTTTGAGATACGGACTTCCGGTCCCACTTCCGGTTTCCGATGTCCCACTTCCGGTTTTTCAATTTTCACCAAAATTTGGAAATTTCATCTGTACACCAGACATATTTCAATTCTAAAGTTTCGTAGCTCTATCTTTATTAGTTTTTGAGCTATAATAGCCAGAAGATTCTCCACATACACACACACACACACACATACATACACACTGACCAATTGCCAAAAACCACTTTTTTGGACTCAGGGGACCTTAAAACGTGTAAATCAGGTGAAAACCCGATATCGAATTTTCAGACCGAATTCAATACTTCCATTACCTACGGTAGTAGGGTAATGGAAGTAAAAATAAAAGTATTTTTGAATACCTTCATGACATCATAAAAGAATATTTTTTCTCAAATTTACATTAAATATAACTTTCGAATGATACAACTTTCAATCCTCTACTCCAATAATTAATATGTAAAAATGTAAGACAAATTTAATTTTTGCGTATATATATATATATATAAGCAGGTAGGTGGGAAGTGTCGGGTTTGATTCCAGGTCACGTTTTCATTGACCCAGTTCGGAGTTTTTCGTGGTTTTCTCCGAAGTTCGTATAAATTTGGACTAGGACACTTTATAATGACCTTCCACAAAGGGCATTCTATTATTGGCCTACGAACCTGAAGTAATTAATCAGCCATAAAACAATACAACAACAAATATATTATTATAGTAAAATTAAAAATAACAGAAGATTAAATGCCACCGAAATCCACGTTAACCCCCCAAAAATAATAATAATAATTTATAACTAAATTAAAAGTAACCCGTAAAGACTAGTACAGATATGAAAACAATAAGCAATTAATAGTTTTAAGAAAATATGAACAATCATAATGAGTTTCTAGTAAAATAAGTAACAGATTTTATTTTATAATTTATCTTATCGTGAATATAATTCTGATTTTATCAAATGAATATAATTCTGATTTTAGCTAATTTTATCAAGAATATCATTTTTCATACATAGGGCATTTGTCCGGGCTAAGTGGGGCAAACGTCCTGTGTAAGTGGTTTTTCTGCCCGGTGGGATTTTTGTCCGATGGGGCTTTTGTTTGTATCCCATAACAGACACACACACAAACAGCTAGAAATACAATTTTTTGTATTCAGGGGGCCTCAAAATATGCAAATATAACAGAAACTCAATTTCGAAATTCCGACCCTAACCAATACTTTTGAGAAAGAGAAAGTAAAAAAAAATTCTCCTTCTGTTACACCTACTCCTTTCTCAGTTTTTATTATCCTACCCGCCTAATTAACCTACATATACCAATTTTGAACGGTCTAACTCAATCAGCTGAGATGCAAAAGAAAACCTAATCAGGACACCTCAAAACGTGTAAATCTGGTGAAATTTTTCGATAATATAACATAACTTTAAAATGTATTTCGAATGATATATTAAAAATAATTTAATCATAATTAGAAATTGAAATTTTGAAATTTTAAAATATTCCAGCGCCATCTGGCGGTAGAAATTTCTGTAATCTACTGTTCGATTAAAAATCAATAAAGCTTTCTAATGATGTATTACTTATGAAAATATTTAAATTAGCAGCTGAGATACAAAAGAAAACTGATTTAGGACACCTCAAAACGTGTAAATCTGGTGAAAACCTTCGATAATATAAAAGAACTTTCAAATATCTTTCGAATGATGTATTAAAAATAATTTAATCATAATTAGAAATTGAAATATTGAAATTTTAAAATATTACAGCGCCATCTGGCGGTAGAAATTTCCGTAATCTACTGTTCGATTCCAAATCAACAAAGCTTTCTAATGATGTATTACTTATGAAATTATTTAAATTGGTAGCTGAGATACAAAAGAAAACCTAATCAGGACACCTCAAAACGTGTAAATCTGGTGAAAACTTTCGATAATATAAAAGAACTTTAAAATATCTTTCGAATGATGTATTAAAAATAATTTAATCATAATTAGAAAATGAAATTTTGAAATTTTAATTTATTACAGCGCCATCTGGCGGTAGAAATTTCTGTAATCTACTGTTCGATTCCAAAGCAACAAAGCTTTCTAATGATGTATTACTTATGAATTTTTTTTAATTAGCAGCTGAGATACAAAAGAAAACTGATTCAGGAGACCTCAAAACGTGTAAATCTGGTGAAAACTTTCGATAATGTAAAAGAACTTTAAAATATCTTTTGAATGATATATTAAAAATAATTTAATCCTAATTAGAAATTGAAATATTGATATTTTAAAATATTTCAGCGCCATCTGGCGGTAGAAATTTCTGTAATCTACTGTTCGATTCCAAATCAACAAAGCTTTCTAATGATGTATTACTTATGAAAATATTTTAATTAGTAGCTGAGATACAAAAGAAAACTGATTCAGGAGACCTCAAAACATGTAAATCTGGTGAAAACTTTCGATAATATAAAAGAACTTTAAAATATCTTTCGAATGATGTATTAAAAATAATTTAATCATGATTAGTAATTGAAATATTGAAATTTTAAAATATTACAGCGCCATCTGGCGGTAGAAATTTCTGTAATCTACTGTTCGATTCCAAATCAACAAAGCTTTCTAATGATGTATTACTTATGAAATTATTTTAATTAGTAGCTGAGATACAAAAGAAAACTGTTTCAGGACACCTCAAAACGTGTAAATCGGGTGAAATCTCGAATTTCAGTTCTTGCTAAACTTTATGAAAGTGGGGAGGGACAATGTAATGTAGGAACTACGTTCTTGTTTTTCTTCTTTTGTTTATTTTTCCGAGAACTGGAAGAGGGGAAAAAGTTCGATGAGAAAAGGCGACGTATTCTATCTTCAGAAAATCATTTGAGCGATATTCCAAGTTTTTATTTCATTTATTTTTCATGTTTGAAAGCTAATTTTAGATGCTCAGAACATTAAAAAAAAAAAAAAAAAAAAAAAAAAGGAAGTGATCTCGCATTGGATCTAAAACGGTTACCATACCGGTATACAGGATAATTAAAATGATTGTTGTAAATTATGTAATCGTATCCCGCTCAAAAATATCTTATAAATAATTGTGTGACACCGCTACTTTATTTTATAACTAGAATATTACTAGATGGGTTTGAAAAATATTTCATAAAATATTATTCTAAAATAAAAAATTATAAATTATGCGATTTGATTTACTTATTAATTATTATTATTTATTTATTTTGGGGGGAGGAGAGAACGGCAGTTTGTGTCTAGTGTTTGTTTTTTCAACAAACAAAAATTTCTTTTCCGGGTCCGGGCTGATGAAAATTTCTGTCTTGAGTTTGACTCGGGTTTCAGGATGACTTAAATTTTATTATAATATGAATATTTTTTTTTAGAAATATGTACCGTGTAAGATAATTGGTTTTGATATTTGTCATATATATATATATATATGTATATATATGTATATACGCACACTTACTTAATCCTTATTTGTTAATTTTATAAAGGTCGGTTTTGTATTTTATATTTCCTGCAATTACACAGAATTACACAGTTTGTCATGGAAGATGGTTTTGGTTTTTTCTAATCTTTAAACTCATATACAGTCAACTCTCAAAAATCCGCAACCCTAAAATCTGCAATTCTCTAAAATCCGCATATCATTTGCAATGTAAACAAACATTGTCACAATTGATTTGTTGATTAGTGGATTGCAAATATTCAGCTGTATTAAGAGACAAATCAGTTTTTAACTGATGCTGATGAATCACCAATCACTCAACATATTGCAGAGGAGGAAATGATAAGTGTAATTATACATAATTATTAAAAAATAAATGATAGTAATTTAGAGGAAAAGGAGAAAGACAGTTTTCATGAAAGATTTTCTCTCATGCAGATAAATACTCAAATTTTCTCATAGCACAAACTTATGTGATTGACCAAGAATTGCTGACTTTTTTGCTGGTTATAGGAAAATAAATATGTATGAATATTCTTACTTAAATTAGTATTGATCAGACTTTTCAAAAATCTAGATAATTTGTAACTGTAATGTGATATATAAAAATTGTTCATTAAATTAAAATTTCATGAAATATTTGTATTTTTATTAGACACACTTTATTTCAGCATTGTATATATAACATATAAATTGTATCTTAAAGATTTGCTACTAAAATGAGGTTCTAAGATGTAAATAAAAGAAATTACTCTAAAATCTGCAAAATTCAGAAATCCGCAAAACGCTTCGTTTTAAGCTGTGCGGATTTTTGAGAGTGTACTGTATATATATATATATACACACATACACATAAATGCAAAAATTCATTTTGGCTCTTCAGGATTGCGGTGGCTTTTTATCATCTGTCTTTTTACATCATACAGTTTTGTTACCATACATATGAACAATAATCCGAAAATCTCGTCAATTCAATGATTTCAAATTTTCGACTTCCTAACTTTTTTTTTTTTTTTTTTTTTTTTTAATACATTTAGCAAAAAAAAAAAAAAAAAAAAAGGTTTTTTATTACTATTCCTAGTGTATATACACCAATAAAAAACAGATTACTACGCATTTGTTGTATCAAACAATAGAAAATAAAAGATTTGGAAATTCTGTCTTTTATCAATTTCAAATTTCTTAGAAAAAAATTATAGTTTTTTTTATATATTTATTCTTTTCGAAGGAAATTTGTCATATTTGTTATTTTGAATTATGATGTACAATTCTATTAATATATATATCAGATATAGAAAGTTAATTACAATTTTGTTCTTATCATTGATTGATTTTGTTTTTACAACTAGTTGGCAAATGTTGACCTCTGAGTTTCATCATATATTTGCTCCCCCCCCTTTTTTTTTTCTATTACAGAGCAATGGCGAACTATATTCATGGTGAGTAAAAGGAAATCGTTCGATCGCTAATCAGGCTTAGTTGCAGATTGAATTGTCCTACTCATCCCTTTGCATCAATACATTTACTAAATCCTAATTTGTTAATTTTATAAAGGTCGATTTTGTATTTTATATTTCCTGCAATTACATAGTTTGTCATGAAAGATTATGTAAAATATTGGTTTATATTTTTGTCATATTATGAAATTCTTACATTTCAAAAGGATTTTTTAAAAATTTCATATTTATAGTAATAATGCCAATTTTAATATCATAAACGATATTTTAAAACTGATACGACATCTTTACGATGAAAATAATCCTCAGAATTGATATTTACATGAAATTTTGCCATATCCTCTCACGCCCCCCCCCCCCACCCCCGTCAAAAAAAAAAAAAAAAAAAAAAAAAAAAAAAAAAAAATCGCAAATTCTGAATAACTAAAGAAATTTTCAAATTAGATTTCACAGCTAATCACTTTCATACAAGTATTATATGTCATATTCTGAAACCATTCTCATAATGAATGTCTATGCAAAATTTTGCCTTATTCTACACATTAATGTAAATTTCGAATAACTTATAAAGTTTTCATGTTAGAATGTCGAAAATCAATAGGATTGTTGCCAGTATCATAAGGGATATTTTAAGACTAGCCCGGCTTCTTTATGAATATTTGTTCGTGAGATAAAGACTACACAAATTAACATGGAAACAAACACGCTGACTAAATTAATAACCTGCAGAGAGCAGAGAAATGCCATGAAAATTTTGTTATCTAATATCTCCGCACAAAATGTTTTTCTTAAAAAATAATTAACTAAATAATAATAATAAAATTGAAATTTTTGTACGAATTCCCAAGTTTTCTATTACAATCTGATGAGGAATTAAAAATTTTTTAAAGTACTGTACTTTAACAATGAAAGGGAGATGTGTAAAAAAAAAAGAACAGAAAGAAAAGAAAAGAAGAAGAAAAACCTATCAAAAGGTGGGCTTTTACATTTTTTGTCAAATTTTAAAAACTACAGTCGAAAGTTCTGTTTCCATCAAATCCAAATTAAAATAAATTGACCATGCATACTTAATAAATTATATAAAGACATAAGTACCAACAGCTTTTATGATGTACGTTATAACGAAAGACGTTATGCTGAATTAATAACATGAATATGAAATAAATATATATTAGCTTAATTAAATTCAAATGGAATGATATAGCAAAGTAATTGTTACATATGTGCGTGTGTGAGCGAGAAAAAAAAGGCACTAATATTTTTTTAAGAAACTGCAGTAAAACACATTTCTCAGGCCTTATTATCCGTGATAAGTGTTCGACATACTGCTTAAAACATTATTTACAATACTGCAGACATGGGTAACATGAATCATAAAATTACCACATAAAGAATAAAAATATTCTTACCTGGCATTCTTTTCATTCTGGTCTCCATATCTTCGTAAGCCAACTTGCTTCTCTTTGTCCTTTTACGAATGCGATATTTGTTCATTTTAGGATGTCCCATATTTAAAAAATAGTAATAATTAAAGTTGCTGCAATAGTCTAGAAAAACAACGTAACGTAATAAGCTCAGTCGATATTTTCTACTGAAATTATAAAACTCAAAACATAAGCGCTCTTTTTACCGGAACTGAAGCAGACAACTTAGGGTTACTGTAACATTAAAAATATCTGTCATTCTGCTGCAGTATACCATGAAAAAAATCTGTTTAGAAAATAATAAAAGCATTTTCTGAAGGATATTTCGGTATCATATTGCTCTACACATATCCCTTATACAGCTATTTATAAGAAAATGACATAAAATTATGAGAAACATTTAAAAAATGACAAAAATAAAAGCTTTTCAATAAATAGGAGAAACGATTCGTAATAGCAACGCCATCTATTAATAGCTAAAAGAAACAACATGAAATTTTTCGAAAAAATGCAATTTTTGAAAAATTAAAATTTAAAAAAGATTGAGAACACATCTCGTTTTAAAAATTATATCGTCTGAGAGATAAAAGTTATATCTAACGCCGAAAAAAAAATTTCAAACAAATTAATTGCATTAACAATGCACGGGATTGATTTTAGAATTTTAGCATTAGTAATCTAGAAAAGCCGTAACTGACGGTCCCCCTTAAGTTTCACATTTCAAAAATTTAGGTATTAAAGATATTTTGGTTTTACATTTTTTTAGATAATCAAAATTTTAGTTTTACAAAGAGCATACCGTAAACGTTCACTCCAAGAAGGAGGGGCGATAGAACTGATTATCTACGAGGATTTTTTTGTCTTTTTGTTGCTTTGTTAGTGTTTAGAGTAAGTGCTTGTTTTCGTTAGTGATTTATAAATTTTGACAATGTGAGTGTTTTCGTTTTGAATTTTATTTAAGAGTTGTATTTAAGAATTATAATGAAATATGGATGACGAAAATAGTAGTGTGTTAGAATTTATTCCAGATGAAGATGAAAATGAGTTGAGCACTTCTGAGTTCTCCAATATAAGTAATATCGAAATCGAAACAAGATCGGAAGATGGGTCTTATGTCTTGTAGTGGAATAACATAGAGTGCGACCATCAATTTATTATTTTGCGCTTTGTATCTACGCGTCTCCTAGAATTGTCTTTGCTTTCCTGCAAAGCCTGGTAGCAGGAAGCCATCTGCTTCTTTCAACGACGTACTCAAGTGGTTAATATGATATTTATATTGTACGGCTTTTGATGTTTTATTCATTTCTCTTAGAGTTTAGCAGGTGTGAAGACTGTTATTTTTCAAAATGTTTTTATGTAGAGATGGCAAAATGAAAGCGGTATTTAACAAAGAAAAACAAAATGAAATAATGTCTCTTATCACACGTATCAAGAAATAAGACCCACAAATACTGTGGTTGTAAAAACAGGAAAAAAGCTTAGTTTACAAATTTAAATAACGCAGTGCATTTCCTTTCACTATATTTTCAAATATAATAAATGAGAAAAGATTAGACATTTTGATAAATAATGTACAAGAAAAACTGAATGAAATAACATCTCTTATCACATATACCTAGAAATAAAAGAAATGCAAAGACTGAGGTTGGAAAAACAGGTAAAAGGCTTAGTTTACAAATTAAAATAGGACATATTTACTTAAAATACCTTAAAAAACATCCTTTTAAATGACTTAGCATATTGATTTTGGGCACAGCCGTACCCATTCTCAATGATAAGTACGAAATACGTCATTCTTTAGTAGATCTTCATATTTTTGGTGGTGTTCAAGATCTACTGTTGTATGAAGATCTACACAAGAACGACATTTTCCAAACTTAGCACTGAGGATGAATACGGCTGTGCCCGAAATTAATATGCTAAGTCATTTAAAAGGATGTTTTTTAAGGTATAGTCAACTCTCAAAAATCCACAACCCTAAAATCCACAATTCTCTAAAATCCGCATATCATTTGCAATGTAAACAAACATTGTCACAACTGATTTGTTGATTAGTGGATTTCAAAAATTCAGCTGTATTAGGAGATAAATCAATTATTAACTGGTGCTGATGAATCACCAATCACTCAACATATTACAGAGGAGGAAATGATAAGTGTAATTATATATAATTATCAAAAAATAAATTATATTAATTTAGAGGAAGAAATAAAAAGGCTGTTTTCATGAAAGGTTTTCTTTCATGAAGATAAATATTCAAACATTCTCATAGCACAAACTTATGTGACTGACCAAGAATTACTGACTTTTTTGCAGGTTATAGAAAAATAAATATGTATGAACATTCTTACGTAAACTAACTATTGGTCAGACTTTTCAAAAATTTAGATAATTTGCCACTATAATATGATGCATAAAAATTGTTCTTCAAATTAAAATTTAATGAAATATTTGTACTTTTATTAGGCACACTTCATTTCAGCATTATATGTATAACATATCAATACAAAAACCCTTAACGGGTTAAAAGTTTGTGACGCAGCTACTTTATGGTTATAAGAATTTTTTAAATATTGGTCTTAAAAATAATGATATCGAATTTTATGTGACACTTTGCTATTAATTAAAATGTACATAATATTCTTTTATTTGATCATTTGCTGTTTTCTTCTATTTATAACTACAATGCAAACATACTTTTAACTTCAACATAGACGGATAATAAAATATACTTACTGATGCTTTTTCATTTGCATTTCAAATTCAAAATAAAGGTTTTAAAAAGAATGATATCAAAATTCCAGTGACGCCTCGATTTCACTTTAAAAGATTTGCTTTTAGATTGCATTAAAATTACATTTGTTTTGTCTAATAAATTATATTTACACATTGAAACAGTGCTTTTAATTTTCAAATATACTGTCAAATAATCACACTTTCACAGAGTTTGCATTTTAAATTAAAAAAATTTTTTCAATAAATTGAATTGTCTTTTGCGTCACGCTATCCAAAACTACAAGTAAAATTTGTGCAAATGTTTTCTTTGCATCACACTATCTCTGCACATATTTTCAGACAGTTGGATACTGATACAAAGTAACATTTGCACAAATCTGACTTACAGTTTTGGATAGCGTGACGCAAAAGACAATTCAATTTATTGAAAAAATTTTTTTAATTTAAAATGCAAACTCTGTGAAAGTGTGATTATTTGACAGTATATTTGAAAATTAAAAGCACTGTTTCAATGTGTAAATATAATTTATTAGACAAAACAAATGTAATTTTAATGCAATCTAAAAGCAAATCTTTTAAAGTGAAATCGAGGCGTCACTGGAATTTTGATATCATTCTTTTTAAAACCTTTATTTTGAATTTGAAATGCAAATGAAAAAGCATCAGTAAGTATATTTTATTATCCGTCTATGTTGAAGTTAAAAGTATGTTTGCATTGTAGTTATAAATAGAAGAAAACAGCAAATGATCAAATAAAAGAATATTATGTACATTTTAATTAATAGCAAAGTGTCACATAAAATTCGATATCATTATTTTTAAGACCAATATTTAAAAAATTCTTATAACCATAAAGTAGCTGCGTCACAAACTTTTAACCCGTTAAGGGTTTTTGTATTGATATCATTACTTTTTAAGGGTTATTGATTAAAAGATCGCACAAATGAGTTTATAGCACTATATAAAAAGTATTTTTATATTAAATTTAAATTGAAAGTAAATTTTAAAATTATACAGCAAGTGATAAAACTTTAAAGAAAAACAGAACAATACAAAAACATACTACTTTGGGGTGGGAGAAGCTATTACATACAAAGAAATTGCATAACATGTAACTATTAGAAATAAACTTTGTAAAGTTTTGAAAGCATTTTCACAAGAAATTTTTTTTTTTTTTTTTTACTCATACTGAAAAAGTATTATTGAAATAAAAAAAGATTTTAACAGCATAATTTTTTTTTTTTTTTTTTTTTTCCCATTGGCAACTCCATATTACTACAGAAATATATGAAACTTGTAACATTTATTTTTTTACATAATGAACATCTGAACATTCAATTGGTAATGTGGGTCCCCGGGAGAAGAAAAATATTTAAAAACAATTACTCCCTATTATCCACAGAACAAGGTGGGGGTATCACCGTTACCAATGGAACGGCTCATTGTTGCCCACTTTTGTTCAGGCATTATGAATATAAATATTTAAAAAAAAAGAAAGCTTTATAAAAATTAAACAACAGATGGCAAATTTTTACTCAAAACTCCTGTGTAGTAATTCTTAATGGTTACCTGATGTATAAAAATAGGTTTTTTAAACTAAAAAGGTTATTCTGTTTTTTCAAAAAATAAAATGTAAATATTTTTGCTATTCCTAGGCCATGAACACTTAGAAATTTCAGTGTCATCGGCTTTGTACCAATGTTTGTTTTTTCGAACTATAGCTGTATAATGGCCGCTTGATGAACTTTTGCCATGATGAAATATTGCACCTTTTAATATGTAATTTTTATCACAAAATTTTATTTTACTCTGTGTAACTCCTGACAGTAACAAGTTTGTATTTTTCTGCATGTTTGAATTTATTAATTGCAATGAAAAAATTAAAACATTTTGTGTATTTTCAATGTTAGTTTTAGTAATTAAAACATTAGCGTTATTACAATTAGGGCATTTTGCTTCTTTACATAAATTTGAATTCCAGGCATTAAAATTATAGTCAAGTAACTCCTGAAATTGAAATTTGTTTTTTGTTATTGGTATTATTAATTTTCCTATTTGAGTTTCAATCGTTTCTTGGTTATCATATTCACAATTTTGACATTTATAATAATTTTTAGTATCAAATGACATAAGAAATTTTAAATATCTATATTTATCAAGAAGTAATTGTAAAAATTCTGTGCTATCCTGCTGCTGTTTAATATCAAACATATCATCATCATGAAACTCTAATTGTAATTTATGTGAATCTAAAGCACTACTGGATATGGAACTTGAAAAATCTAAACATAGTTTTTTTAATTCTGAATGTGTGGATAACATTATTGCAGAGTTTATACACTTTATATTAAAAAGACATTGTAAGACAGAGTTAACGTAACAGGAAACACCATATGGATTATTAAAACCATGAAAATTACTTAATGATTCTATTATGTCTTCTCCATGTTTCTTAATTTGTGCATTTTCTATATCAATTAATGGAGGTGTATGCAAGTGTGTTAAGTAATTGTTTTTATCAGGCACATTCTTATTAACAGTTTTGTCTAATGAGAACAGTTTTATGTCTGGTTTAAACGTAGATTTCAATCTATTATACTCTAAAATTGCACTAGTCTGAGCTTGAATTTTATTTGGATTTAAATTAATTATGTGTAGACCATCTAAACATTTAACTCTGGATAAAGCAACATACACCTGACCAGATGAAAATATCGAGCTACCTATATCTACTACACAAGTGTCTAAAGTTAAGCCTTGGCTTTTATGAATAGTTATTCCATACGCTAAACATATCGGAAACTGCTTTCGGAAAACAAATATGTTTGTAAATAATTGAAATTTTGCAGTTACAGGTTCTATGTCAAATTCTCCAGTCTCAAATTTTATTCTAAGTTTACTAATATTTTCAGTTGAAAAGTTATCTTTAAAAATTTTAACTATAAAACCTATTGCACCATTTACTAAACCGTTAGTTACATCTATATTTCTCAATAACATAATTTTTGCTCCTAATTTGACTTCTATTTCATCTTCTAGCCCTGCAGTTCGTGTATTATCTTCCTTAATCTTATTTAAGGATTTCCGCGCTTTATCTTTTTGTGCATTAGTTTTTGCTTCAATTATATCAATAGCTTTGAGAATAACTTTTGGTTTACTTGAATAATCTAACATACAGGTGTTAAAGAGATTACACTGTTTTTTTGTTGGGAATAAACAAATAGTTTTACATTCTAATTTTTGTACGTATTCAACTAATTCTTTTATACAATCTGATGGATTATTGGATTTTAGAATAATTTCTCTTTTACGTAAAATTAACTCATCAGAATCTGTCAATACACCGATACGGATTGAATCTAATATAGATGCATATACTTTATCTGTTTGCTGCCTCATGTTAATAGACAATTCGTCATAGGTAAGTAATTCTTGCCAAATATTTATAAAATGTAATCCAGCAAAATGAGTAACGCTAGTTTCTTTAGAAATACTTACAAAAGGGGAATGTCCCATTACAGGCGGAAGTTGTAATAAATCACCAAAAAATAAAATATTTATTCGCCCGAACCAGCCGTCATCTTCATCCATGGTGTCAAAAATTTCCGATAACCTCATGTGGATATGCATTAACATTATATTAGAGACCATGGAGACTTCATCTAAAATAAGCAAAACTAAATTATTTAACTCAACACGGATAGAATTTAATTTGTCATCTGATAATTTACTGTACTTAGGTATATTGCCATGTTCTACTGGTAACTGCAGTAAACGATGAATAGTCAAACCATTTATATTAAAAGCAGCGATTCCAGTTGGTGCTGTTACAGCGA
Source organism: Salticus scenicus (assembly GCA_963930645.1). NCBI lineage: Eukaryota > Metazoa > Arthropoda > Arachnida > Araneae > Salticidae > Salticus > Salticus scenicus. The sequence goes on along the minus strand of OZ005653.1, from coordinate 39,037,426 downwards.
CTTTGCTAAATTTCTCTGAAATATAACACCGAATAACTTTAATCAAATATGATTTTCCTGTTCCTCCGATTCCAGACACAAATTTTCTCAAAATTAAGTTTGGAATTAAACGCTTATTAACATTATTGGATGTGCAAGTATTAATTTCCTTAATATATTGTTCCAAACAGTTTACAACTTCATCAAAAACACGTTTTTGATCTACATTTAAATGTTTAATCATGCTATCAATATCTTCCTTTGGCAATAATTTTTCAAAATCTTCTATTTCATTTCCTATTGGCTCTACAAAATTAATAATATTAAAGTCATTTTTATCATCCTTACTATTTGAAAGCATTTGATTTTCTATAGTTTCAATTTCTGAATTCAAATCATTTTTAGCCTGCTGTATTTCTTCTAAACGTTCATGATACTTCATTGCCTCCAGCAAATTTTCCTTGCAATCAATAAAAGATTCACTATACGTTTCGAAACTACCTTTTAATTCCGAAATAGTTCTCCATGGTTTAAACAAAATTAATAAACAGAAATAATAGTTTTCTGGCTCTTGTTTACAGTTATAATTGTAATGGTTAATTAAATACGGAAATTTTCTTTTACGTAAATATTTTTCCCCATACTCATAAGAAATTACGGTTTTAGAAGAAGGTTTTTTATTTACAATATCATACCATCTTGAAAAATCAAATAAAGAAAGATTTTCAAGTTGTTTTGGCCTATGTGGATAATGTGTATCAATCCAACTTGCACAATAGATATCAGTTGCATTGTTACTTAATTTACTCAGTTCCTTTTGGGTTTTTAATTTACGCGATCTGTTAATTTTAACATCTAACCATCTGATAACAGTACCAGAATCAGTTCCAAATAATGAATGTGATAGTAAAGTGTCAGCAGCTTCTAAAGCTCCACATTCCCGATTCGATAATGCTCGTAAACCGAAGTTCCATAAACGATTATATAATGGTTTTGCAGAACAAAAATCATTAAAATCATCAGACGCAAATGATTTTTCAGCTTTGGTTTGATATTTTGTTACGTATGTAGTTAAAGATGCTGACTTTTCACCGATAAACTGAATATCTACATTTCCACACCAGGCTAGCATTATAACTGCATTATAATCATTAATGTAAACTTCGTCTTCATTTCGTGGCAAATTATACAAACGAGTTTTCGTTAGCTTTCTTCGACCTATTACTGCATTAGCAACTTCATTAACATGTAAATACTCTGAAATGTCACGTGGAAAACTAAACCTACAAACTCTAATAGTTTTATTTTTAACTTTTTTAGCACGCATACAATATGAATTATGTTTATGAATTTGGTATTTTGTAACACGATCATGAAGTAGAGGAAAATTAGTTTTATTGGGAATTTTACATGTTATATATTTATTAATGAATCCAGCAATAGAATCTAAACTTGCTTTTCCTAAGACTGGGGCATTCTTAATCCATAGCAATAAATGAAAATGTTGTAATCCACGGGACTGATACTCACGGCGCCAAGCATAATGCTCAACTATACCTAATGGACCATTACTAGAAGTAATAAAATCTAACATAGCTTGAAATTTGTTTTCGATAAAACGGGAAGTATTTACTGGATCTAAAGCTATTAAATGTGATAAAGGTTTATCTTTATATTTTGAATTTGTTTGCCCTAGATACATATGTAAGTCTTCCCAATGATATTCACTTGGACTCAAAGTTAAAAAGAAAGTAGCGGGGCCATAGTTTTTCACCATACAATTTAAATCATTACGTGGTTTTGACCAAAACTGCTCTGTATTTCGTAATCTACTAAAAATTGTGGACAAATTACCCTCCAATTCCTTGCTTGCAATCATATCTAAGCACTCCTTTGCAGTAATATTTGATGTAGAATTTGTAATATTTAATTTGTGAAAAATTCCCGCTTTTAATTGTCTGATATTAGCATTATTTAATAAATAAAACAAATATTGTAAGTTTAGTCGAAATTGTGAATGAGAAGATTTTAATAAACATTTAATAAACTCTGCTGTAGGTAAATCAATTGATCGTATTTGAGAATTACCATTTTCACCATAACAAAATAAGTCTGGAAAGCATTTTAAATCTAATTGCATATCTCGATCATCTAAACTTTTTTCCATAATTTGTAAAAATTGATATATTGTGCTAGAATCCATGTTAATTCTTTTTTCAAATAATGGATGTATTGTCATGTTGTTATAATAACCATCTGTTACATCTTTTTGCGTCAACATTGCACCCCCTATATCTGGATTTCTATTATCACAATCTAACTCAATATCACAATCTTTTATATTTTCTAACAATTTATCAGCTGAAGTTGGTATAATAATGTGGTGATACAAGGGATTATTTTTTTTTAACCAATGTAATGCTTCAAAAATTTTATTTATGTTAATTAATGTTTGCCAAATATGATTGTGTTTAGATGGTGCACTACGAGCTAATACATAAAGCTCCTGATCTGTCATTAGTGCATCAGACGGATTTGGTAATTTTTTAAGTGTCTGTTCTAATGGTAATGGTAAATGAAAAACTCTACCTATTATTTTCTTAACAAGACCTACTGGTGTTTTTTGTTTAAGACCTCCCTGAACTGTACCCATTCTAGTGATAACTTGAAAAGCTTTTGCACGTTGAATTAAAATTTTTTCAAATTCATTTAAAGTGGAAATGCACTCTGGAACTGGTTTGAATGCCAAATTATTCAATATACATCTGGAAGGCATTTGATTAGTTTTAAATTTATTCATACAATACACACAAATATATTTGAAATCACTAAATGTTCCTTCATAATAATCTACTAATTTTTTCCACTCTGTGTTTGATTTGAAAGACACACTGATAATTGGACGGATGTTCCGTTGATGACAAAGTTGTAAGCAAGAAACACAAGTATGAACAGGCCAATCAGTATCTTTTACCTTGAAGCTGCGAAAAGCTTTGTTAAAATAATCGAAAATTTCTCCTTCTTCCTCAAATGGAAATGAATCAACAATGAAAGAACAACTTTTAATGCTAATTTGGTCACAAATATCTGTTAAATGTTCTAAATCAAAATTTAATAAAGAAAATTCATAGTAATTTATACTTTTTACAGAACGTAAAATTTTATAGATTAATCTTATAATTTGACGAATATCTGGAAAATGTGGGGCAATTGAACGAAAAAATAGTAAAACAGAGTCACAGTTATCATCAACATAACAAAAGGATGGATGGCCTAGCTTACTTTTGCTATAATCAATATGTGATTCACATTCATTGTATTCATTAGAAATGTTTTCAGTGACGAATGTTTTTTTTGTGTCAGAATTACGACAATTATCAATAGTTTGAAAGAATTGTAAGATTTGTGAACATTGTAAGCTTAGAATAACATTTATAATAGTCAGAAGACGATCAAATATTTTTTGTTTGTTAAGCAAACATATATTAGTGTTGCAAACCCAAGTGTTCTTTTTTTCACCACATTGGAATAAATTCACAATTTGGCCCTCACTGTTGCATTCTAAATTTGTTTTATAATTAGAAATGTTAGTGTAAGTGGAATCAGTAAAAAAATTTTCTGACGTTAAAGTATGAAGAGAATATCCAACTAATGCATTAAAATTTTGCTCTAAATCAGAATCTGGATTAACTTTTAATTTGCTATATCTTAATTTTTCTTTTAAAAATATATATGTTTTACAAAATGTATTTATTAAACTCTCTCGATAATTAGATATTTTATTCACAACCTTTTCTGCCTGTAATCGCCTGTCAATATTTTTATTACTTCCCCAGATTCTCAGAATTAAACTTTCTTTATTTTCAGGTAATTTAAACAAATTTTTAATTGCAGTAAATTCGTTGCTTATATTGTGACTCTGACTGGTCTGTGGTAAAGAAATTTTTTTGCGAATTTTCATTTCTGTCACTCTGTTTTGTCGTTGGACCGGTGTCTCTAAACTAATCAGTTGCTTTTTTTTAATTTTACTTTTATTTATTTGACAGTGGGCCTGTGTCTGTGAACTTTTCAATTTCCTGTGTGTGCTAATTTTTCTTAACCTTTCTTCATGTTTATCTTGTGTTTCTAAACTAATGTGTTGCTTTTTTTTAATTTTTCTTTTATTTAAGTACATTTGATGTTGGACTTGTGTCTGTCGATTTCTATATAATTTCATGTATTCTCTTAATTTTCTTAACCTTTCTTCACGTTTTATTTGCGTTTCTGAATTCATGTGCTGCTTTCTTTTCATTTTATTTGTGTACATTTGACGCTGTGCTTGTGTCTGTCGATTCCTATACAATTTTATATATGATGCAGATTTTCTTAATCTTTCTTTCCGTTTAACATGTGTTTCTAAATTAATGCGTCGTTTCCTTTGGAATTTCCGTTTCTTTAAGTTTATTGCATGTTGGATTGGTGTTTGTGAATTTTCATATAATTTTATGTATGATCTAGTTTTTCTCAACCTTTTTTTATGTTTATTTTGTGATTCTAAATAGAGTTTTTTTCTCTGTATTTTAGTTTTGGGTACTTCTCCTGTTTTTGTTAAGTTGGATGTGTATTTAGATAAATTTACTTTAGTGCATTCATTTTTAACATTTTGGTTATGTGTTACACGAACAGACATTAAACTAAATAGAGATTCTTTTTTTACAGTATAATTATGATCACTAGTATCAATTAAACAACAACTGTTCAGTAATTGGCTAGCTAAACATTCAATTGTTGCCATACAACATAAAATAGCAGCACCTTTTCCCTCCAAAGCTGGACATCCTTGAGAGTTTCGTTTGTGTGAATCAAAACAATAATACTTAGATTTAAATTTCATAAGAGCAAATGTATAGCTATTGCATGTAAAAATTCCTGTTGTGTATTTATTTATTTCAAAAAAAGAAGTTAATGATGGAATTAAATTATTTAATGTACAAACACCCTCCTGTATATGTTTTATACTTCTATTACCACTATGCATTTCAATGTTTTCATAAAAGCTAAATGTATCGCCATGAAAATTAATTATGTTAAAAACTTCATCAAATGAAAGGTAATCTGAATTAGCATTAATTTCTTGATTAATTGTGCTTTTAGAAGTTCGGTATAACTGATCCCCAATATGTAATATGTAGTCAATATCGCTTGAATCCCATGTGTCAATATTTTTTTTAAAGGAATATGCGAGAGCAACACAAGACATAGGTGTACATTGTTTACCACGAGTCTCTAAAAATATTTTATCGCCTTGATCAATATTACCCATTATTATTGTGAACTCATTTTCACCTGGTCGATTTCTTAAATTTTTGCTAATACGTTTACGAGGCCGACCTCCACCACATAATTTTAAGTTTTTAATGTTAGATAGCATGAATTGTGGTGTTTTATCTGATACAGTATCACTAACCGAATTTATTCCTGCCCCAAGTACACAATGATTCACTTGTTGAAAGTTTACTTTACATAATGAAATGTTATCTGATAATTTATCACCTAAACATAATACAACTCCCCAAAAAATGCAAGTGATTCTTAATAGAAAAAACCAAACAAAATTTATAATTTGATAAATGCGATTATAAAAGAGAAAAAAGTTACATGGCAATGGATCAGAGGAAGGCGAATTGCAAAACATTGAGTTAGAGAAAGGGGCGATGCTAGACGGTATGTTCAAACAAGAGGAAGCCTGGGACGGCTGGTTAAAGCAAGGAGAAGCACGGCGCAATGGGGAACGTGAACGACGCAGCGAGGAACGAGCAAGACACAAGGGAGGAGGAGCACGAAGCAGCGGAGAACGAGCACGGGGCAAGGGGGGAGGAGCCCGACGCAGCAGGGGACGAACAGAACGCAAAGGGCGAGAAACACGAAGCAGCGGAGAACGAGCACGGGGCAAGGGGGGAGGAGCCCGACGCAGCAGGGGACGAACAGAACGCAAAGGGCGAGAAACACGAAGCAGCGGAGAACGAGCACGGGGCAAGGGGGGAGGAGCCCGACGCAGCAGGGGACGAACAGAACGCAAAGGGCGAGAAACACGAAGCAGCGGAGAACGAGCACGGGGCAAGGGGGGAGGAGCCCGACGCAGCAGGGGACGAACAGAACGCAAAGGGCGAGAAACACGAAGCAGCGGAGAACGAGCACGGGGCAAGGGGGGAGGAGCCCGACGCAGCAGGGGACGAACAGAACACAAAGGGCGAGAAACACGAAGCAGCGGAGAACGAGAACGGGGCAAGGGGGGAGGAGCCCGACGCAGCAGGGGACGAACAGAACGCAAAGGGCGAGAAACACGAAGCAGCGGAGAACGAGCACGGGGCAAGGGGGGAGGAGCCCGACGCAGCAGGGGACGAACAGAACGCAAAGGGCGAGAAACACGAAGCAACGGAGAACGAGCCGAACGCAAGGCGGGAGGAGCACCAAGCAGCGGAGAACGAGCCCGACGCAGCAGGGGGCGAGCAGGAGCACAAAGCAGCGGAGAACGAGCCGGACGGAAAGGGGAACGAGCCCGACGCAGCAGGGGGCGAGCAGGACGCAAGGCGGGAGCAGCACCAAGCAGTGGAGAACGAGCCGGACGCAAAGGGGAACGAGCCCGAAGCAAGGTGGGAGGAGCACCAAGCAATGGAGAACAAGCCGGACTCAAGGGGGCAGGAGCACAAAGCAGCGGAGAACGAGCCGGACGCAGCAGGGGGCGAGCAGCACGCAAGGGGGCAGGAGCACCAACCAACGGAGAACGAGCCCGACGCAGCAGGGGACGAGCAGGACGCAAGGGGGCAGGAGCACCAACCAACGGAGAACGAGCCCGACGCAGCAGGGGACGAGCAGGACGCAAGGGGGGAGGAGCACAAAGCAATGGAGAACGAGCCTGACGCAGCAGGGGACGAGCAGGACGCAAGGGGGGAGGAGCACAAAGCAACGGAGAACGAGCCCGACGCAGCAGGGGACGAGCAGGACGCAAGGGGGAAGGTACACGACACAGCGGAGAACGGGCAGGACGCAAGGGGGGGACAGCACAGGGCAGTAGGGAAGAAGAGAGAAAGTTTGAGTGAGGAGCGGAAAAGAGAACCTCAAGCCTAACCGGAGAGCCAAATGTAACTCCCGCAGAGACTGGTACCAGTGATTTAGGTGCTGGAACCGACTTAACAGTATGTGTTGCTGGCTTAAACACACGAAAGGTGAAAGCCCACCGTCCACTGTTAGACGATTCTACACCATCAATTCCATGGTAAAACATTCTCTGGTCCCTAAACACATAAAAATCCCCACCTCCCAGCCATTCCCGTGCAACCTCCTGCCTTCTATTGTTCTCCAACACAAGAGTGGCTCCAGCACCATAACACAAGGTAACAACCTGTTCAGAATCATGAGCAGGTTCATCATCCTTATGAGTGCTAAGTCCTGAAGTCCCACTTGGATAGTAGACCACTAGACAAGCATTTGGTTTACCTAGCCGCAAATCCCTAACAACCCCTGCACACAGATGCTCTACTTCTGAGAAGGCCCCAAATGGCTTAATTTTTCTACATAAATTTTTCCCATACTCATACTGCCTATCAGCAAAAAGCCACTCAAAACGATTCCCTTTACGACCCCTTGCAATTAAGCCATCATCAAGATTAGAGTTAAGCTTCCTAACAAATTTCTGCATTGCTGCCTTCTCAGAAACGCTAAGCCTGCCACGCTCCACACTCGGAAAAACAGTGCGCACAGGACGAGAACAAGAAGAAAATTCCAAGGAAGGAAAAGAGACAGAAGAGAGAGAAGGCAAAACACATGAAGACATAATAGGCAAATCCTTACCTTTAGTTTTACTTACTGTTAAGGCTTGTGGCACAACTTCATCTTGCATAGACAAGTTCCAGAAAATTCTTGAATGAATTCTGTTAGATGTAACTTCCGCATAACTCAGTCCACCTACATAATCTTCATACCTGAAATGAGAAAAGAAGTACCCAGAAAAACATTGCGACAGTGCAAGACCAGGTAAAGGCATTCTCAAAACCTAGAAAGAATCAAAAAGAAAAAAATTATATTAGAAAGTAAATATAAATAATTATAAGATTAAACTTTTTGTTTTCCATGTTTTTAAATTTTCTATTAAATGGTTGAACCATAGCTATACGCAAGCAAAGTGTGACGTCACTAACAGTTAGTGGGGCCCTAAAAAAAATTTCTATGTTAATTATCCTTGGATTTTTTGTAAAAAGTTATTAAAAATTAATAAAAAATATTTTCTAATTTGAATCCCCATATTCAGATATAGTCAGGGCCTGAAATTTCAACTTAGATTACACTCGGTGGAAAAAAAAGTTACTCGCCACAAAATATGACTCACTCTATTTTTTACGTATAAGGTGACCAGAATTTTTTAATGGAAAAAGAGGAGAAATTACACATTTCCACTCGCCACTGGCAAGCGGAAATTTAGCATCCTGGATATAGTCAGGGGTCTGTCCAGACTTTTCGGACAGGGTCCTGTTTTTGTGAAATTATGAAAAAAACTGATTTCCAAACTGATTCACAAAAAATGTTTGTGAATTTAAATTTTGTGTGAAAATAAAGTTCTTCTGAACTTTTCGGCTAAGAAAATTGTGAAAAATGTAATTTTTTAAAATAATTTTAGACAATGACAGTTCACTTTTATAGAAATAAACTATAGAACTATATATATATATATATATATATATTTTTTTTTTTTTTTTTTGGGGGGGGGGGGGGGGGGGTGGTTAGCACCATACACTGTAAGATTCTATATACATTTAGACCGAAGTTTTACTCGCCACAGTAAAATTTCCACTCGCCACTGGCAAGCAGAAATTTACAGGGGTCGATCCAGCAGTGGCAGATTTAAGGGGGGGGGGGGCTAGGGGGCTGAAGCCCCCCCCAAAACAGTGACATTCACAATTGAATATTGCAATTGTACATTTTTTTTTTGGTCTAGAATAACGTTTTGAAAAGTCTTAGTCCCCCCCCCCCCCAACGTTAAGTTCTGGATCCGCCACTGCGATCCAGGTTATAAATTTTGGGTCCCCTTTTTGTGAAAAACATAATACTTTTGTGAAATTTTTATTTATTTTTGTGAAAAAATAAAAAATCGTGTCTAAAACCTTCCATTTTAACTGCCAGGGTTGGCCAATTTTTGCCGAAGTGGAAAAAACCATGGTAAAAACCGCGGAAAAAACCACGCCGGCAAAAATAGTTTTTGCCACAATTTTTGCCAGTGGCAAAAATTACCAGTATTTCAAACAGGGTTTTAAGGATTTTGATTACACGATTTTAATGTTTAAATCATAATTTTAACAAATTAAAACCAGAGATTTAAATACACTCTTGATCAACTGATTCTTATGTAAATCATTAAAATAATGCATTCTAAAATTTCTTTAAAATAAAATTTTTAACATCAACAATTAACATAATTTTTTTCATTTTCAAAAATATTTAAATTATCTATCTAAAAAATATTCTTCAATAATTAATTGCTTGAATATTTGTTTTTCAATGTATTACATATTTTTGTTTACAGTGGGGAAAAGTCAAATATTGAGTCAATTATTGACTCAGCTGTTGCCAGTCAGTATAATTTGCCAGTCAGTCACTGATCATGCATTTTTTGGAATTGTAAATTGCAAGTAAACTCTCTCTCTCTCTGAATATGTCTTACTTAAGATTTTTTTACTTCAATAAAATAAAAATATAATTTTGTAGTTTTATTTTTATGGTTATGTTCAGGGACTGACAAAGTTTCTATATCTTAGTAGCCAGAAATAGCGAATTATTTCTATGACAATACTCACAGCAAAACTTAATAATATTTCATAATTGTATAATTAATGCAGGCCATTCACATATTATTTTACATTGAATAAATGAACTATTCAGTTAAAAATGTGAACTAAGGAAATTTTTAAGAAAATAGCTATTTTTTATTTATAAAGATAAAAACAAACTATTGGCGGAAAAAAATCCTCAGAAATAAATATTATTTTTACCTTTAATATAATCATCAAATAAATTGAGAATGTTTAAGTTTTGGCTTTAAAATACTATTTGTCTATTAATTTTTCAGGTCAGAATTCCTTTAAAGAGAATCCATTTGATAAATATCATACTATTTAAACTTTCTCGTTGTAAATTCGAACATAGTTTGCTTTAGATAGTGTTTATGATATTGAATCTTGTTTAACACAAAGGTGTTGGCATGGAAAGTACCAGTACAGTAGTAAGACGATTTATCAAATATGGGAATTTATCTTTCATGAAAAAACATCATTCAAAAACAGAAATAATTGTTAAATTTTTGAGAAAACATTAAACTCATACTATTCATTCAATACATCAGCAATGTCATCTTTTATACCAAGACAAGAAGGTAGGAGGAAAAACAAAAATATACATAAAAAATATTGTAAATGTAAATGCATAAAAAATTTTTTGTCGGTCTGCCCTAACTGGTCACCAATGGATATTTATATTCACCCTGGCACCCGAAATTTGTCGGATACTGGTTATATATATATTATATTAATTAATTAATTATAATTACTTTTTAAATTAAAAAATCTTCACACATTTTTTTTCATTGAGGTGCCAAAGTGTAAAGGGTGAAAATTGAAAGGGATTGTGTTGTTCTAATTTTATTTTTCCACTTTTCCTAATTTTTTCCATTTTTGCCAATTTTTTCCATTTTTGCCGCTTTTTGCCTGGTTTTTTCCACTTTTTGCCACTGTCCTGGCAAAAATGCATTTTTGCCGGCAAAAACCCAACCCTGTTAACTGCCATTCTAAATAATGTTTAATATCAAATTAACATAGTTTCATTGAACCAATTAATTAAAAATAATACAGAAAACATGGAAACATTTTTGAAAAAATCACTTTTCTAAAACAAATCTTATGAAGGACTCATTTCATAAATCTGAATTTTGTGAAGGGTCCTCTTTTATAAATTTGAATTTTGTGAAGGGTCCTCTTTTATGGGGTGGAATTTTGTGAAGGGGCAGCAAAGAGGACCCAATTTTTGCCTGGATCGACCTCTGATTTAGCATCCTGGATATAGTCAGGGGTCTGTCCAGACTTTTCGGACAGGGTCCTGTTTTTGTGAAAAAAACTGATTTCCAAACTTATTCACAAAAAGTTTTTGTGAATTTAAATTTTGTGTGAAAATAAAGTTCTTCTGAACTTTTCGGCTAAGGAAATTGTGAAAAAGGTAATTTTTCAAAATAAAATTATAATTAAAGTTTCATTTTAGACAATGACAGTTCATTTTTATAGAACTAAACTAGTGCTGCACCGAGTAGCACTTTGGCCGAGTAGCCGTAAGAAAGAATAATTGAAATTGACATATATATGAAGAATTTTGCACATCTTGAAATTTAAAAAAGGCTTTTTAACACAAAATTAAGTTAAATGACAAAAAGTATGTTTACATGAAACATTTCAGAACTTTTGTAGTGTATATACACAATTAGGTTCATTGTTATATTTGATACTTCCAGCTTAGTGGATTATTAAAACCATAATAACTGATAACTTCATTCTTTATTATATAGTCTTTCTCAGATGCATATCATTTTCAAATAATTCTTAGAGATTATAAAAGTTCTTCATACACTCAGGCTTAATTTAAGATGCATGAAATTTACATATGAAATGAGAACATTAAAATAAATATTTTTTCATCATTTCAAACATGATAGACTTCATTAATCTTCAAATTCTAGAAGAGTAAAAAGTAGGTAGTTTCGGGCCATAATTTACAGAACAACAAATTTGATAATATATTTTTTATAACATTTTAGTGTATTTACCTTTTTCATAATTATTATTTTTTAAATTAAAAATCAATCTTTTTTTTACAGTTTTAAAAGTCTTACTTTTATTTGCACAAATATGTAACTAAAGTTTTATCAACTACGTATAGTAGTATTATATAAGGGGTTCTTCTTTCTAAAATATTTTATTTTTGTCTGTTTTACAGATACAATCTTATGTACAAAGTTTTTGTAATTTAAAAAAAAAAAAAATGCATATTACACACATACAACATGGATATACTTAAATTCTTGTAACTAAAATAGATAAGCTCAGATCATGGATCGTCTCTATATCGAGTTTAATGGCAATCTACTTGACCGTTTTAACTGCAGAAAGCTGTTTGCAGCAAAAGTTTAATGACTATGTTTATATTTTCATATTTTTTTAGTTTAGTTATTAAAAAACAACTCTTATGAATACTTTTCTTTCAATAATACATAAAAATAATGAAATTCTTACAACTACTCGGTAGTGACCAAATACTTAGTCCATATTTGGCCGAGTACCGAGTATATAGCGAGTACTCGGTACACCTCTAAAGTAAACTTAAATATATGCATAGAAGCCCTTATTAAATTAGAAATTGAAAATTAGTTTTTCGGGGAAACACAGCAAAATTTCTGATTTTTCATAAGCAGCCTGTTCGTTCCATGGAAGTTCCTGTATGCATTTCTTATGCATAGCGTTTGATGCATGAACAGATTTTTTTTTTTTTTTTTTTCAAATTGTTTTTAGTAATATGCTTTAGCAAAAAAGCGAAAACATGTTATTTCATTTTCGCAACAATCTTATGGCTTTTAGAGCTTAGCTTAACACACATATAGTGTTCATATTCAAATATGGGGAAAAAATTCTTTAAGTTTTCCAATTTTTAAGAAAATATTAGCAACATATACACGAAATACTCCTCTAGAAAGAAGAAAATTTGTCAATCAACATAGAAATTCATATAGAAAGCATTGTTTACATGCATATTTTTACAATACTTAATCATTTGAAACTTGGTATAAAGCTAAATAAGAAAAATGTATTACAAGAGAAAGAAAGTGTTCTTTTTCTCAGATTTCATAATCAACTTTTCAAAAATTAAAAAAAAAAAAAAAAAAAAAATCCCATTTCCCTCTTCCTGCCCTCACACACAATTATTTAAATTTCCTAAGTATTTCATGTTTTCAATAATAAGTATCAACCCTGATTATTTTAAGGAACTGGTGTCCATAATTTAAATATAAAATTACTTTTAAAACATATTTTAATCAATTTTTGGGTATTACTTTGTAAGTTAATTAGTATTACAGGGTTTGAAATTAGCAGTCGTTAGGCACATTTATAGATATTTAAATTTGGCAACCATAAAATAACACGCAGTCATAATTTTTTACCAAATTCATAAAAAAATTCAAATATTTTTTCACTACACTTAGATTGTAAACAGAAATTTTCCATCATGATAATTTACAAACAACTGAATTTAACCAATTTTTATTTATGAAATCTGAAAGTATAAATAATTTATAAATAGTTTAAATGAATATTTTCTGGTAGATCTCACTTTGCAGGAAGATATTGAAGTAATACATGGGATTTTGCTGGTACCAGGGGTTGATCCAGGCAAAAATTGGGACCCTTTTGCTGCCCCTTCACAATAAATACGATTGAGTAACATAATCAGTGTTAGAAATAAGAATTTTGAAACTAGGCGTCAAAATGACGCCTGGATTAAATTTTTTGGGTGTCAAAATGAAAAATCTAGGTGCTGTCTATAATTAAATATGTATATTAAAAAAAATAATAAAGCATCAACTTGTAAATAATATATGCAAGATTATATAAAAAATATTTATGTAAAGATTGTAATTACATTGACAATTAAAACATACATATTTAAAATCACAAATTCATTCTTCGCCCAGAAGATACATCATTCCACCACAACTTAATAGCATTTTCTGGGCAGAAATCTTCAATTTAGGGCCGTTTAATTTAGTCATTAACAAATCGTCAACTACTTTCATAGAGATACAATTTTTTAAATCAGTTTTTATTAGGTTTAATTGACTGAAATAGACTTGTTTGCAGTCTGATGGGATTGGGAAAATATATGATGAGGAAAAAATCCAGGCGTCAAATATGGCACCTATGATTGGAATTCTAAGCGTCAAAATGAAAAAAACTGGTCCCAAAATACGTCTAACGACTGCTTATTTCTAACCCTGAACATAATGCAGTTCATATAATTCAATTTTAAGTTTATCAAAATCAAATAAAATTCAGTAGTAAATATGAGGATGCAATAATAATATAAATATTTCTAGAAACATCAAATCTTCGATAAGTATCAAAATTTCGTAGCACTTTTTTTTTCTTCAAATATAGATCAGCAAATAACCCTCAATTTTTTTATTTATGTGAAATCGTAAAATTATTATCAGATGGAAAAGGAACCATTTTTATTAACACTTGTGTTTAACTAGGAAAAATATATTTTTAGCATTTAAGGCTAAATTTAAAATAGAAAATTAAGTCTTAATCTGAAATCCAAAATTTAGATTCACCACAACGGTTAAAAAAAAATAATAATAAAGCAGGAGTGCTTTTTCCCCCGTTTAAGTTTTAACTTATTCGTAGATTTTGTTCCGATTCCTGTTCCGTCCCGATGTAGGCTTAACGTACCACGGTCGTTTCGTTAAATTTCATACGTACTTCGTGTAGGCTTAACGTGGCGCTGTTGATTTAGTTATCAATAAATAAAAAAATTCCGCAGATTTATCGCTGGGTTCATTGAAACAGGAAGCAAAATATAATTAAATCTGCTCACACATTAAAAAAAGATATTGAGTAGGAAAGTTAGTTAAAAATCGATTGCAAAATTTGTATTAGACTAAGAAAGAAGAAAGCGAGTTAATAAAAACATGATAAAATACAGTAAAATGTAATGAAACATAAAACCATCTTACCTGAAATATAATCCAATAAAGTTAATCCAATAAAAAAAAATAAATAATCACAAATATAAATTTATAATATAAATTTATTATCGCCAAAATCTAGAGCTTGATGCAACAAGCAATAGCAAGTAGCAAGCACTATTGAAATGCGTAAGATTTCGATTCGATTCGATACGATTCGATTTGTGTTTCTAGCATGAAATACCTGGGCGCATGAATACAGAAGAGTTCAGCATCAGCATTATAACAAAATATTTTCGTTTTAAAAAATTATAAAATCATCTCGAATAACGATTAAATAAAGTAATTTAAATTTTAAACCAATT
Organism: Salticus scenicus; assembly: GCA_963930645.1. Taxonomy (NCBI): domain Eukaryota; kingdom Metazoa; phylum Arthropoda; class Arachnida; order Araneae; family Salticidae; genus Salticus; species Salticus scenicus. The sequence goes on along the minus strand of OZ005653.1, from coordinate 39,022,327 downwards.
TCTTAATTTAAAACTGAATAAAAGTATTTTTTTAATAAATCCATAAATCTAAAATAATGAATTCTCTTCATAAACAACTAGGAAAAATACATAAATAAATATTTGATCAAATATATGTATAATAGAAATTTTAAACATGTAATAAAGTATTTTTGCGTTAAAAATATATATATAAATAATTCATTGCCTGCATTCACTTCGGTCAACCAACCAACCCACATGCCTCACAGTTAGAACCGAGTAACAGCGTTTCCATCGAAGAAACACATGCAATTGGCGGAGTAATATAGTTCCATATTTGAAACGATTTATATGAAAAACAAGAGTTTTCCTGAAAAAAACAAAAACGTTACTCGATTCAGAAAGATCCCATTAACAACATATATTAATTAAATTAAAATCGTTCGTGCGGTTTTAGAGATATTTTTTCATGAATTTAGTTCATTACATCCTTACACCTCACGTTTTTCCTTTTTGGCTTTAAATTGAGATTCAGATCTCAAAACATACTGCATGTAGAAACGTAAAATTTTCAGGATAGATTAAGACCAAAGAAAAAAGACTATTTTGAAAAGATCAGAACAAAATATAGCATATTTTCTGAGATATTAAGTGTCGGCTTTTACGAATCTCTTTGATCTCAGACTAGCCGTATATATGAGTTCGCAGCGTTCAGTTCGTCCTTCCGCTTGCGTCACTCGAAAAACTACCGTTTTTCATGATAAATTGTTTCTTAAAGATTTTCTACTCAAATTAGGTTCTTAGATGTAAATAAAAGAAATTACTCTGCAAAATTCAGAAATCCGCAAAACGCTTCGTTTTAAGTTGTGCGGATTTTTGAGAGTGTACTGTATATTATAAAGTAAATATAAAATTTAACCCTTTCTTAATAATTGTAATTAAATAAAATAGGATAGTGTATTACCTTTTACTAGATTTAAAAAAAATAATAATAAATGAAGAATGATTACATATTTTGTTTAATTTTCAAGGCCGTGCATTTAAAAAAAAAGAAAGAAATGCAGGAAGTGGAATTTATTTAGAAAAAATGGATGGTTCTAGGAAAGGAGAATATGAATATTCATGGACTCATATTTTTTACCCATTGAAACATGTGGCATAGTGCGGAAACTAGTTTCTGAAACTGGAACATCACAGTTATTATTCTTAAATTCAGGCCATCAATGTATACCTTTACTGATGTATAAGATTTAGAGAAGAGATAGCACTACCAATCTTAGTTCAGATGCCCTCACATGGCAAACATCTTGGATCTCTTGAATCCTTATTCTTCTCATCAGACAACACAAGTTTGTTCTCCACCATTTGCTTCTCAAGTGCCGTCTTTTCTCAACAAAAATGCTGCTCTTTTCCATCCTAAGGCACAGAGTATCGTCTTTTTTTATACATGGGCATAGCCTCATCCAATCACATAAGTTTGTCTGTTCAAACTTCAAAGTATGTGTGATCAAAAAAGGGGAAGGGAAAAAAGAAAGAAATGAGAATGAAATTTAGGAAGAAGTTGTGACAAAGTGATAAACAATTTTTTCACTTAATAATTTGAGTTAGAAATGAAATAATTATTTATATGTATGTATTTCTGATGTTTTAATTAAAAAATAATTAATAAACAAAAAAAATTATTTAATAAGAAATCAACTTTTAATAATAATAAGAAAATGTCAAGGTCAGAAGTCACCGTTGATCTTACTGAATTAAAGTAATAAAGTATAATTAATATATATATATATATATGTATATATATATATATAAATCCTTTATCAAGAAAAGCTGTCACAACAATTCATTGGGATTTAATTATTGCTGAGTTATGTGATTGTTATCATTAGTTGCAAGACATTTTTTGTTTTTTAATCATAATACATAACATAATACCATTTTCATTAAAAACTGTATAAAACTTTAATCTTTGTTTATCTCTTCTTGTACTGTATCTTCTTTGATATTTTCAGAACAATCTAACACTTTTAAATCTTCTAAAAAGTTTCTCTCTAGATTTGTATGTATACCACATTAACCATAGCCGTGCCATTTTATTCATTCATTAAATTCCTTTGTATTCTTAATCGTGCTTAATTTCTTACATATTCTTTTAAAGTGAATTGGTTAAATATAACAACATTTTGGCATAGTTGGACATAAACCTCGTTTTGCTCAGTTTTTATTATATCTACTCTTCTGAAAAATATTAGAAAAAAAATTACAACTAATTGATTTTTAAAAAATATGAGCTTCTTATAATTTGACATTGTACCAGTCAAAAGAAAAAAAACATGAAATTTGTGTTTTTCATTGCTTTTAGAAATACATAAATAAACAAAAAATCTGTTATTTGAAAATAAATAAAAATCTATTATTTGAGTTTTCAAATACAGTCAACTCGCATTAAAGACCTCATCGAGACGGCTCTGAATAGATCGTTATATCAACTGGTCGCTATATCAAGTAGATTGAAAATAATCTTTCAAATGATACCCTTTTCCTTTAATTATATTTAATAATGGTTGCAAATAATACAGTGTCTTTGAAATATAAATTGTATAAATATTTTTATTTAAAATAAATATTTGAAATTTAAATTAATTAATTAATGAGATACAATATAATTTAGTAAAGTTGAGGAAAATAAGGAATTCAGTATTATTTTAATTAATTCAGTTATGTTTGTGTAGTATAAAGATTAAATTTTAAAGATTGAATTAATTAATTTCTAATTAACTAAAAGAAATCTAAAATCAAAGAATATTAAAATTTAAATTTTTACACTTGAAATAAGGTATGTGAACATTTATATACATACGAAAATTAAATAGTAACCTATAGATTGAGAACTACTTACATAGTTATTTAACTTTTGGTGAAAAAATCAGTTATTGAAATCTGGTATAAGTTTGAGCATTTGAATAGTGCATTTTCTAAACAACTAATGCTTTCTAATTGTTCATTTCCCTCAATTTGATTTTTTTAAAAATCACGAAGTGTATTTATTGCATTTACAGCTTCTTTGGCGGTAGGTACATTATTATTATTATTATTATTATTATTATTTTTTTTGTACAATCATTGTTTTCCTCATCTGAGTAATCTTTTTCATTTTCTACATTTAATAATATCGTCTGACATTTCTTCCATACACTGTACATTGTTATCTATCTTTGCATAATTGGAAAAATTCATAACAGATGGTAATTGTAACTGCAATGATAATTCCTTAAATATAGTGCTGCATTCACTGTCAATATCTTCATTAAAAGTAACATCCAATGGGTTTTCCTCGCAATCATTTAATTTTTGAAATCTTGCTTTTTTAAAACTATTTCTTTCTGATAGTTTCTTTTGAAACTTCTTGCCACACAGCTTATACAGTATGGACTGCAATTAAAAGATTAGTGTCAAATGGCATTTAATTTTCATGATGAAATAGGATTTAACGGATAAGTTTTTTTTAATAATGTTTTTTGAAACTGAAGATTACGCCCTGATCCATGGGCTGAAGTTCCGAAGTGGCATTGGGGGGCAAATATTCAATTCTTATAGTTTTCAAACTTTTGATTTCTTTTGGATGTGCGGTGCAGTTATCAACTATCAATAAAATATTTTGGTTTTCTCGAATTATTTTTTTTATCTAAAACTTGAAGCCATTCTTCAAATAACACACCAGTTATCCATGCTTTTTTATTGGCTCAGTATGTCACTGGTAATGATTTCAGTCCCTTGAAACAACGAAGACGTTGCGAATTTCCAGTGACAAGTAAGGGCAATTTTTCTGTACCTGATATATTGGCTCCTAAAAGTACTGTTATTCTTTGTTTCACACGTTTAATTCCTTTACAAGTTTCATCTTTAAAAACCAACGATTGGTCTGGTAAAAGTTTATATAAAAAAGTGCTGTTTCATCTACATTAAAAATGTCATCCTCTCTGTAATTCTCAATAAGTTTTTTCATTGTCTCTTTAAATAATTTTACTGTATCTTTATTCACTGATGAACTCTTACCACATATTTTGTAAACTTAATCTCTTGACGTTGTTTAAAATTCAGAAGCCAACTATCAGATGCTTTAAAGGATTCATTAGGATTCAACTTTTAAAAAATATAGTAGCTCTTTCTTTTAAATCATTTCTATTAATCGGAACATTTTTGGCTCGCATGCTCCTTAGCCGTTCTATGAGTGCTTTTTCAAGAAGAGGAAATTTTCCTTCTGTAATGTGCATTCTATTTAATGCCGTACTCAAAATATTATCTTTATTTTTTATTATAGTAAATAATGTACTTTTCGGTATACCAAACTTTTTTGCAATTTCAGTTTTTGGAAGACGTTTCTCTTCGATGCATTCTAAAATCTTTCTTTTAATATCAATGGATAATGCACAATATTTCGTAATTAAGGGAGGCATACTAAGCTCAAATTAAACAGACACGACAACAACATAATTAAAAAAAGAAAGTTGAAGATCGCAAACTGACATTGATATGCAGAAATATCATGCCGCTTCGAATTTCGAAATGATTCCTCCCTTCCCCCTACTTACGCTCGTCACATGAACAATTTGAGGTGACTGTTTCTGAAAGAGGGAAAGAGTCTATTTTTAGATCAAGGTCAACGTTTTTTTGTCTTTTCATTCTGAAATAAACTATTGGAAATGTGGAGTTAGAAAATCGTTATTAATTCGTATCGTTTTGCAGGTCGTTGTATCAAGAGTCCTGTTCTTTCACTTTCGTTATATCAACTGTGAAATAACATTATCTTTATCAGAAATCAATCGGGACTTTTCAAAGGGTTGTTATATCAGGTTGGGTCGTTATAATGCGAGTCGACTGTATCATTATAGGGTTTTTTTCCCTTTATTTCAAACCTATTTGATGATTTTTATTAGAAAGAAGAGAAAGCCATCGTCATGAACTTGGATTCTGTGGACCTGTTACACCTCCTGAAATTCTCTCTTATCTTCCATCAGCTATTTCAAACCATATTTGGCTTTCTTTGGTAAGTTTAATTGTATATTATATTATTTGTTTATAATTCTCCCCCCCCCCCTTCTTTTTTTATTAGAGTAAAGACACCAGTGCTCGCTGCTCTCTTAGTCTTTTATTTATTTTTTTTTTAAGTATTATTTATTATTTTATTTTTTGCATGTTTTAAATATGGTATTCATGTGTCAATATTATACTGCTGTCTATTTTATACACTGATCCTTCTAGTTGTCGACAGACACTTTCAATCTTTTAATACATTAAGCTAATTTTAGAAAAAATAAAAATTAAAATTAAGCTTATAAAAAATGCACCATTAGTTGCCAGGCGTTTGCACCAGTAATCATAATATTAATAAAATGTAACAATTTGTTGAATAATTTAATTTTAATTGTGTTTTTACAAAATTTAATCAAACAAAATGTCTGGCACATACACCTTATGCATAATCATTTAAGAAAAAGTTTGAAAATCTTGATCATTTTTTGCTTTTAAGCAAAGTCCTCAAAGTTTTCCTCGTGTATCAGTGGTGGATTTAAGGCGGGGGGGGGGGGGGGGAGCAAAACACTGACATTCACAATTGAATATTGCAATTGTAAATCTTTTATTGGTCTAGAATAACACTTTGAAAAATCTTAGCCCTCCCCCTTCCCCCCAAAGTCAAGTTCTGGATCTGCCACTGTCGTGTATGCCAATATTTTTGGTGAAAGCAGAGAAAAAATAATGCTCTTCTTCCATAGATGAAGTATCCTCTTACTTCTTATTTCTTTTGGACTTGTGTTGCTTTTAATTAGTTCTTTTCTTAGTATTGGTATCTACAGTTTTCAGCTTGTCTTTCAACAAAATTCTTTCTTTGTGTCTTTCATCTTCTTTACCCTCTCTTGTGTATTTTTCTTCTTTAATACTTTTTTTTTCATTACCTTCTTTTTTTTTTTAAAGTTTTTTTTAAACCGCTGTCTCCAGAGAGGATTTCCTAGTATTCAGATTCTAGAATGTTTCTTGTGAGATTTCTGTTTCTTCTATGGATTCAGTGGTATTTGTAAAGGATTCCATTCTATTAATTGCAACTACATAATCTACATAAGTTTTTTCACTAGTTAATGTGATGGGGGAGGGAGACAAAAGAAATTTGTTTCTGATTCTTGTAGAGTTAGAGCAGTGGCTTTTGTATTTTCAATCATATTTCAAATAACGATTCATCTTCTTTATTACCTTTCCAAAAATTTGATAACTTGAACAAATATAGTTTTTTTCCCCCCTAATCATATTTTCTAAAACTTCTAAGGCAACTGTTCTGTTTTTGGAATCTGTTTCTATCCCTTTTCTGGGGATGTTTTCTGCAGGAACATTGACACGAACATAATTTCCCTTTATCCCTGTAGTGTTTTAAAATCTACATCTATAGGTTGGATAAAATATATGGAGTTTAGATAAAGTGCTACTGGAATAATCCCATTGTTGTCACAAAATAGCTAAGTGATAAGGAGCAAGGTGGGAACACCACATCACCAACCATCCCAAGCTCGGAGCCCATTCAGTCTGTTATTAATGACGTCAGTCCAGAGGAAGCCCCAGTCATTACAACTGCAACTTCCCTTCACATAATTTCAGACAACTATCCCAGCTATGGACAGCAGTGAGATTATGAAGCTTATGCTTAAGGCAGTTTGGAGAATGTGGCCAGTCATAAACCAGCCAGGATGTACTCACCTCAGGTCCCAGCAACTCCATGGTTTGATGACCAGCCAGAAGTCAATCTAACTGAGGGCGCATAGTAGTTAAGTGATAAATGGGAGACATACTTGGGTTAAATTTGATTACCTGACCCTATGCAGGACTGTACTGAGAGCTTCAGTTACTTTCTTGCTGCATAAAAAACTTGCTGTGTGGTCACAGAAAAATCTAACTTGGCCAACATAATTATTCATTTTAAAGAATGTTTAATTACCTTAGAAAAATATCCTATATTTTTGTGCAAAAATAAAGGATATTTTTAATTGCACACACACACAAAAAAAAAAAAAATATATATATATATATATATATATAAGTTTCACAAATCTCCAATTAAATTTCGCACTGTCACTATTGGCTATAACAACAATGCTAATAAAACTCTACTAGATATTCTAAAACAAATTTACAATTGTACTTGCAAAGTTGATAATTTGTAGTCTTAAAAATAGCTTTCAATTAATTCAATATATTAAATCGCTCGATTCAATATACAATATTATGACTTCTGACTTTCAAGATCTTTTCAATAATATTGAGTTATCAGATCTTAGTGATATCATTTACAGTCTTTTTCACAAATATAAAACTTAAATTAATCTTTCTCGCAATTTTAAAGCAGAAAAATTCAAAACACTAACTAACACACTAACATTCACACTTAACTTAACTACACACTAACACTTAACTCACATTTAACTCACATTTAACTCACACTTAACTCACATTTAACTTCACACACTAACATTCAAACATAACTTTGTTATCCATAATAATTATGTCTTCCACAACAACAATATCTATTTGCAACAAATAGGAATCCCACAAAGAGGTAGTAGCTCCAGTATTTTGGCAGACCTCTTTCTTTCTTATTATGAAAAGCAATTTTGTTGATGTCCAGCTTTATCATTACGTAGATGACATTATTGTATTTTATCTTAACAAGAAATCACAAAATGACTTTTCATTAAATTATCCATCTAACTTAAAGCTAACTCAAAATACTCTAACTAATCAATCAATTAACTTTTTAGATCTAAAAATGATCGTTGAATTTACACAGATATCTATGACAAATGGCAAGATTTTAGATTTAAAGTATACTTATTTATACATTTTAATTCCTGTCTGCATCTTTCGGTATTTAGAAACATCATCATTAACCATTTATTTCGAATTAATAATTTATGCTCTCCGAAGTTTAAAAACAAGAATATTAATAAACTGATCACAGCTACTGCTAAAATGGATTTTCCTAAAAATTTTGTATTTTGTATTTTATATCCATAACCATATTCTCTCTCAGTACATTAAAAAACAAAAAATGTGTGAACAAATTAGTGTAACTCAACAACAACAACAACAAAAAAAAAGGTGGCGGTTGGGTGAGCAGACGTTTGATTACGGAGGATGGGTGGTGGTGTTTGGCTGGATGGTTGGGTGGGATTGTGAAATTAATTTAAAAAAAAAAAAAAAAAGGCAGAAGTCTTGTTACATTTACTTTGTATTAATTTGTAATCTTTCTTTTTCCATTAAATTTTCAGTTTCTTCATTGTTGAGTTGTCAACTATTCTTAAAAATCTAATCATATTATTAAACACATAGTAATCAATCTATAAATTTCATTTTTGCTTCAGTTTCATTATTCTTTATCTGCCATGAAATTTTGCTTTTTTAAATCCATATGACTCCTATTCTGGTCTTTGCAGGCCAGGGAGTGTTGCTGGCGTGAAACTAGTTTAACCCCACAGGCAAGTCACAAGTCTTGCCTCCTTCCTTCCTTTCTTAAGTTTCTTAAATTAATTTAACATAAATTTTGATTTAGTTTATGTTTTTCTGTTAAGATTTTGTTGAGTTAGTTTATTGTTTCTGATGAATTTTCTCACTTTTCTTAGCTTCTCCTACATAAAGAAATTTTTCATTCTTATTTGTCTATGTGGTTTCAGTGATCTTGTATCTGTTGCTTGGCTTCTACTATGCTTACTAAATCATTATATATTGTCAGGTAATTAAACATTTTTTAAAATGTTAATATATTTTTTCTTTGTAAGAAAACATAATTATTCATTTGACCAAAAACAAAAAGCTTCCCTCTGTCCTCATGCAGTATTGGTGATGGTCCCACATGCCTTTCAAGGGTTGTCTTGCCTCTTGCTTTTCGCTTTAGCATACTTCAAAGTATACTGTGCTTTTCAGCAGTGTCAGCCATTGACATATTGTTCTTAATGTCCTCTAATGCCTTTTTCCAAGTTTAATTATTTAAGATCTAGTATTCAAATTTGGCTAAAGAAATTTTACAGATGCAGCACATGTCATGTTCTTGTGGTCCAGATGTCTCTGTTTATATTTATGAATTGAATACCCCTGGTGACTACTGATTCTGATAGTTGAATTGAAGTAAAAATAATACATCTCAATTCTAAATGAAAGTATAGTAGTAGTATTCATCAAAAAGGTTATCCAGTTACCAAAAACATCAAATATTTGCTGAGGGTCGCAATCAATGGTAAAATGGGCAAAATAGAACCCTGTAGCTGCCATATCTTAAAAATTATTCTAATCAAATTTTAGAAAATCTTATTTAAATCATGTTCTGCTTTTCATAAATATTACATGAAATGCTTTATTAGTAATTATTAGTAATGTCAAACACAAGAAACAACAAAATATATCAATAAATATATAGAGGAGAGGAGGGTATTGTGGAATAGTCGGGAAATATGGAATACCGAGGTTTTGACTCTGATTAGTGCTGCTATCTCATCAAAATACCATAAATTACTCAAGAAGGATTAATGTGACGCAATACAGTAAGAAGCAACCGCTTGTTGCTGTCGTACCATTCTCTATAGAACAAAGTGTGTTTTGTGACTTTTAAAAGTTTTTGCCAGTAAGTTTACAAACACTTAAACTAGTACACATGTGATTTGAACATTGATGTTAAGCATAACGTATGCTCAAAGAATTGTATTTTGTTATACATTGGTCGTTTTTTAGCAGAAAATGCTTTGTCCATCAATTTAAAAGTTTATTACTTTCTTCTATATGTAATATAGAGAAAGTATTGGATTCGTAAAAATTTTCGACCTCGGGTTTTTGATGAATTTACACGTTTTGAGAGCTGTAGAACACGATTTGACCATTTTTAGAAAATGTCTGTCTGTCTGTCTGTCTGTCTGTGTGTGTGTGTGTGTGACAAAATTTTGTGGCAACTGTATCTCAAGAACTACTGCACAGAATTTCATACAAATTGGTATGTAGTTGTACCTTGACATAAATTAGTGCCTATCAACTTTTGGTAAAAATTGTCTTACAGGTTGCGTTGCCATCCCGCTTTTTCTAAATTTTTAACATGGTGATATAGGACAAAATTTTGTATAAATGTGCATAAAGAGAATTATTTTTTAGTAATCATTATGAAATTTACAAGAATTATTTAAAATAGAGATAGTCAACTGGGAAAAAAATTGTGTATGCGTAGGAGCCTCGCCACCCCCCGTGGGGGGGAAGTCCCCCCTCGAGGGGAGTAAATTTTCAAGATGGGTATCTTTCGAAAGGTCTCGTCAATACCTTTAAAACGAATGGTTGAACTATAAATCTGTGATAATTTAAAACAAAGTTATCGATTTTTTTTACTTTTAACAAAAAAAAAACTTTTAAAAAAATCATTTTTTTTTTTTTTTTTTTTTTAAACGAAATTTAACCAGACTTGGTATTTAGTTGGCCCCTGACATAAACTGAGGCTGATTAGATTTGGGGATTAATCGCTCAACAGGTGGCGCTGTGATCGTATTTTTTCTAAATTTTTAACATGGCAGTATAGGAAAAAATTTCGTATAAATGTACATAATGAGAGTTATTCTTAACCTGTGATTGTGAAATTAATATGAATTATTGATAATAGTAGAAGTTAATTAGGGAAAAAATTTGGGGCATCGCTTCCCCCCCTAGGGGGAAGTAACCCCCCCCCCCGGGGGGGTGTAAATTTTCAAGATCGGTATCTTTCGAAAGGTCTCGTCAATACCTTTAAAACGAATGGTTGAACATATGTGGTAATTTAAAACAAAGTTATCGATTTTTTTTACTTTTAACGAAAAAAAAAATGAAAAAAATCGTTTTTTTTTTTTTTTTTTTTTTTTTTTTTTTTTTATATTGTTACTGCGTGAATTTGTATAGGAAAATATAGAAGAAAGTCTTGTGGTGGCCACAACATACTAGTTTTTAAAGATGGCGTGTCGGGTATTATGGAATACTAGGTATTTCATAGTATCATCTGAAATTGACTTCATGTATTCAATTAAAGAAACAGAAAATAAAGATGCCGAATGTATCTTCTGTCACAGAAAATTCTCCAAAGATGATTTTATGAAGTCTAATTAGTTTTTCTATGGTTGAAACAGTTTAAACCACCTATTCCATATTACCTGACTATTTCATATTAACCTCCATTTGTAACTTTTTTTAAAAGTAAACTTTTTATAACAACAAAAAAATTTTTTGGATTTTTTTTCATTGACAATTCATTACAAATAATTACATTATGTACTCATTATGATTTTGGGGATTTTTTTTAAAAACAAGTAAAGTTATTTTAAGAAATGTAAATGGTATTCCATAATACCTTCCTCTCATCTATTTACGACCTTAACCTTTTCCTTTACTGTGACTCAATCCACCTTTTGTTTAGTGCACAGGTTAGTTATTTTGCTTCCCCCCACTCCTCTTTGAACATTTGCCAAAAAAAAAAAAACTATTTGTATTACAAGGGATAAAAGGCTTTGCAGGGTTTAATAAGTTTAAATTTATGGATGTTACGCTTACTTGAACATTTTTTTTATGAGGGTGACGACTATTGGTGAACAAATTTTAGGGATAGTGAGCACTGATTTCTTTACCTAAACTTTAATTAAAAAATCACAACAGAATCTTCGTAAACAATTATATTTTATTGTTTAAGAAGAGATTTTCTGTAATCACACCCATAGAAGATAGGCAAACAAATAACAATGTTTGTAGAAAAATTTCCAAATTTGCTGGAAAAAAAAAATCTAGTGTGCAACAACCTCACAACTTCCATTACCCACTATTATACGTATTATATGCCTTTTTTTTTTCTTTTGAGATAATATGATCAGAAGACATAACATTGATCTAACAAAGTAGAAACCTAAAATTTTTCCATTATGAGAAACTGAATAGGCACTCGTGTAAAGACATAAAACAAAGTTTACATAGCAAGTTAAAAATAAGGGGGAAAAAACTGGTAGAGTTATTTTTTAAAACACCAATTTCCAAGATCTAAAATTAACGTACCTAAGCAGGACAGCTGTAAATTTTCCTGTAATAACCACATAATGCATGAGAAAGGTTATTTAAAATAGATTTATTTAACTATTTTCAAGAAAATCGTTAAAGCCGTTTTTGAGATAACTTTTACCAAAACTTGGCATACTCAATTACTCACTGGGAAACACTGATTACATACAAAAACGGTATTTAAAAGGAGTTGATACAGTGAGTTTGAAAAAAAAATTTTTACAGCTGCTTTTAAAGGAACACACTTCGAAGACCTGAAATTGAACTATTTATACAAAACACCTATCAATTTTCCTGAACTAACCTGAACTAACCAATGCAAAAGGACACCTAATAGAGTGTTTATATAGCAAATTTGAAGGAAAACATTAGAGCCGTTTTTGATATATGGACTTACGGCCCCCACTTCCGATTTCCAATGACCCACTTCTGGTTTCTAATTTTCACAAACATTTAGAAAATTCATCTGTACACCAGACATGTCTCAATTCTGAAATTTCGTTGTTTTACCTTTATTAGTTTCGGAGATATGATAGCCAGAAGATTCCACACATATACACACACTAACCAATTGCCAAAAACTACTTTTTTCGACTCAGGAGGTCTTAAAACATGTAAATCAGGTGAAAACTCGATATTGAATTTTTAGACTGAATACAATTCTTCCATTACCTACGGTAGTAGGGTAATGGAAGTAATAAAAAAATGTGAAGTTTTTTTCCGTTCCTGCTTTATTGAAATTAACTAGGCAAAAATAAAATTGATATCTTAAAAAACAAGTTGTTGAATATTTTGTTTGTATTAATAGTTTTTTATAGTAAAAATTTTGTTAATTAAAACTTGTTGGCCAATTAATTTATCTATGGTGTTATTTAATTTTTTATTTTTATTATTAATTTTAATATATATTTTTTTAAAACAAATGCTTAACAAATAATCATTTATATTTACATGTGAGGCATTCAGATCTACAGAAGATCAAGTTCATTTTTTATATTTTCGTGATACATCAATTTAAGTTTCTTCTCAATTGTAATTTTCCTATTCAGTTCAATAAAAGTACAGATATTTCTTGGCAGCCACTATAACTAAAAATTTTATTCAAATATACATTGAAAAGATGCAACTTTGAGGAATTCAGAGGTGTGATTATCAAAATTGACTGAAAAGTGGACTCTATCCACTTCAGTTCTGAGTACTTCATATATATTTACTTGTGTAGATTTTTTTCCCCCTCAAATAATTTCTGGCTTAACATTTGTCTTCGCAGTTACAATTTACATTACTAATATTCTCTTATTGATAATGTTATAAAGCTTATGATTATGACATCTTTATACCAAAACTTTTTTTAAAATTTATTTTATATATATAAGCTTATATGTCTTAGTTCTCCTCTCCCTCTAATCCTAATTGAGTAGCGATATATTACCTTTGGCTTTTTTTGCTTTAACAAATTTGACCTTTACATGTACCTTCTAATGTTATTTTTACTTTCCGAACACTATAGTGAGGAAAGTATTGTAATCATGTCAAAAATCTGAATTTGAGATTTTGATGTTTCTATACATTTCGAGGTCCCCTGAGTACATTTCCATTATTTTTACGATGATGTATGTGTGCATGTCTGTGAGTGAATACACTAGTGTCTAAAAGCTTTGTTCGAATAAGCTGAAAGTTGGTACATATATTGTAAGTCACCATAGTACGACCCTATAGATTTTGGTGAATCTAGCACTTACAGTTTTTTTTTACATAGTAAAATCTGTTCGAAAATTTGCTTTTTAAATGATAAAATTGGCGGTTGTAGAAGGCGAAAAGGAAAACATCCAAGTGCGGCTTTTTTTTTGTCTCTTAGTGTATGTATGTATGTGTGTATGTATGTCTCTGAGTGAACACACTAGCGTTTAAACGCTTTGTTCGAATAAGCTGAAAGTTGGTACGTATATTATAAGTCACCATAGTACGAACCCTATATAGGTTTTGGTGAATCTAGCACTTATAGTTTTTTTCACAGGGACACCAGGAAAAATTCTTTATTATTATGGCCTAAGGGGCCAAATTTCTAAAAGTGTGATAGTGTCTAGACACTTTATTAATCTGTGCAAAAAATTTGTACACATGTTATAGGTCACAGTTGCACAAACTGTATAGATTTTGGTGAATTTAGCACTTACAGTTTTTTTACAGGGGCACAAGGAAAAATTCTTTATCGTTATGGCCTATGGGGCCAAATTTTAAAAAGTGTAGTAGCGTCTTAATGCCTTATTAATCTGAGCAAAAAATTTGTACACATGTTATAGGTCACAGTTGCACCAACTGTATAGATTTTGGTGAATTTAGCACTTATAGTTTTTTTTACAGGGACACAAAGAAAAATTCTTTATCATTATGGCCTATGGAACCAAATTTTTAAAAGCGTGATAGCATCTAAACGCCTTATTCAATTGAGCTGAAAATTTATATGAATGTTATAAATCACAGTTGCACTAAATATAAGCATTTTGTGAATCTAACATTTATAGGTTTTTACAGGGACACAATGGAAATTTTTTTATCGTTATGATCATGGGCTCAAAGTTCAGTAGCGTTAAATAAAACATCATGTAATATATGGAGAAAAATACTCAAACACTCTATTATGGTTTTCTCTCTATTGTTTGTTTAACAACTCCTCTTTCTTTACTTTATCTACAAAACTGTTAATCACTCAATGTTCTGAAAGTTGAGTGGAGTCACTCCAGATTTTTTTATTTATTTATTTTTTATTAACTTATATGCATACTCAATTGTATTCATAATAATAGTTAAGAAGCCTTAAATTTCAATGATTGTGAGTTTAAACCATAGTCAAATGAGGGTTCCCACGCATCAGGGAGAACAGGGAAAACCTGAAAAAGTCAGGGAATTTGAAATTACTGAAAAAAGTCAAGGAAATATCAGGGAAAATTGTAAATATTGCTCAGAAACCTGGAAAAATCATGATATAAACCTGGAAAATGCTTTTTGAACATTGAATTTATATCGCAAATCATATTACTATGTTGTCTTTTATGTCGCAAACTATGTTCTGTTTTATACCATGAGCTATTTTATATGTCGCAAACCTAATTTTGTGGCTGGAATTTTCTAAAAATAGACCTGGAAAACCTGGAAAAGTCAGGGAATTTTATTTCTGAAATTGAGTGGGAACCCTGCAAATCCTTCTATATAGTAATTTTTTTCCCATTGCATTTATCAATTTTAACTTTCCTTTTTTGCGACATGAAAATAATGATATTCATACAGATTTTGTTTAAATATTTCTTTGAGTTTAACTATTGCATCTTATCTATAGTCTGTATTTAATCTAGTTATTTAAATTTAAATGTAATGTAATAATAATAGTAGAAAACTTAAATAACTAATTATATCTATATATTGTGTTTTATTTATTCATTTCATAAAATTAAAATTATTTTGTGAAAAATCCTCGGGAATCATGCACAAGTTTTGTAGCAAGAAAAAATACCTATATTATGTTAATGAATATAATTTTTTAATATAAAAAACAACACATTGTAAAAGTTTTATTGAGTATTATAAAATAATTGTCAACATATATATCATTTGTATATGTGTATTACATGTATGTCATTTTTAGGGTAAAGAAGATTTTGGGTATATTTTTGAATTTGAATTTCTTGGAAAGTTTTCTAAAGAACCAATGGATTTGGTTCCGATTCGAGCTTTGGAATTACTGACTGCTGAAATTATTCCTGTTTTGTCCATGAAATATAGGTAATTGCACAATGATGTTTTAAAACATCATTAATATTTCAATTTCATACATAACTAGTAATTTTATTAAAAAGATATTTATGCTGGGTGTGCCATACTCTAACTGCTCAATCGCTATTTTCTAGATGCTAATCATAGAAAAGCCTATTCAAGAGGAAAATATTTTATAAAATTTTAAATTATTATATCAAGAATGGTTTAAATCAATAAATAATATCCTGTAAAAATGAAAAAACTTAATCCTTTCGACTGTAGCATTTTAATTATGAAATACAAATTTACATTGCTCTATATTCTTCATTTACAAGATATTTAATTTCAAAAACTTAGTGTTCTATTATATTAGTAGATGTAAAAATAGCAATGTACCCCAGGGTTCCCAGCAGCAACTAAAAAGCAACTATTTGCTACTAAAATCAATCCCAGGCTACTATGGCAACTATTTTTGTGTAAAAATGGCTTAAAAGCTACTATTTTCAGGTTAGTCAGCAGTATTTTCAGGAAAATGGAGACTATTTTGTAGGAAAAATAGTTCCCTGCATTTTTTTCTACGCCTTCACTGCATTTTTACTTCCATTACCCAACTACCGTAGGTAATGGGGATATTTATTACTTACAAAACTTTGAATAAACATCATAAAATGCAATAAACTTGCAACAATTGTTTTGGGTTGAAAAAGCACATGACCCTTCATCAGGCGAATAAAGTAAGCACTCATGCATACTTTGTTCGCCTGATGAAGGGTCTTCTGCTTTTACAACCCGAAACAATTGTTGCGAGTTTATTGCATTTTATGGTGTTTATTCAAAGTTTTGTAAGTAATAATTTATAATGCCAGTTCTGTGGTGCTTTCTTATTAATGGGGATATTTATTGTATTCGGTCAAAAAATTCAATTTCGAATTTTAATCTGATTTATATGGTTTAAGGTCTCCTGTGCCCCAAAAAGTGGATTTTTGGCTGTTGGGGGGGGGGGGGTATTTCTGACTACTATATCTCCAACCAAAATTGAGGCCGGTCTGGTATAAAAATAATTTTTTCAACTTTTGGTGAAAATTAGCAAACCAAAAGTGTAACATTGAAAAACAAAAGTGGGACTGTAAGACTGTATATAAATACTCTCTTAGATGCCCTTTTATATGTATTAGTTGGTTAGTTCAGAAAAATTGATAGGCTTTCTGTATAAGCAGGTCAATTTGAGGTTCTTGCAAAATGGCTGTATGAATTTTTTTCAAACTCACTATATTAACTACCTTTTAAATATCCTTTCATATGTAATTGTTGTTTTCAGGTTTGAACTTGTCACATTTTGGTTTGAGGTTCTTGCAAAATGGCTGTATGAATTTTTTTCAAACTCACTATATTAACTACCTTTTAAATATCCTTTCATATGGAATTGTTGTTTTCAGGTTTGAACTTGTCACATTTTGGTGAAAGTACCTGAAAAATGGCTCTAATGATTTTCGTGAAAATTGCTAAATAAATACCCTTTTAGATATCCTTTTGCATCAAATTATTGTTAATTTTCCGTGGTTATTACAGAAAAATTAACAATCATCCTGGTTAGGTAGGTCAGTTTTCAATCTTGAAAATTGGTGCCTCAAATAAGGCTCTATCGATTTTTTATTTTTTATTTATTTATTTATTTATTTATTTTTTGCTTTTAATCTCGCTATGTAAACTCTGTTTTATATATGCTTTTACACATGTATCAATTTTCTTTTACAAAAAAGGTATCTAATTTCTTAGGTCAATTTTATATCTTCTGACCACATTATCTCTAAAAACTGCTTAAATGTTTATATTGATTTTTTAAATCTAAGAATACTATTTGGATCGGCCTGGCTACTATTTTGACTACTATTTCATTTGGAGTGGCTACTATTTTGGCTACTATTTCATTTGGAGTAGCTACTATTTTATAAAGGCAACTAAAGCAACTATTTTTGAGTATCTTTCATGCTGGGAACCTTGTATATACCCTCTTTTTTTCTGAATAGTTGGCAGTATGTCCTCATTTTTTTTTTTTTTTTTTTTTTTATAACTCAAAAGGATTAAATAAGGGCTGATTGTGTTCAGGTAATCACACAAAAACTTAAACATCAGTAGGGAAAAAATGGTGCACTTATACACAATAGATTTTGAGGTGTAGTATTTCATGAGCAAGGAAAATTCAGAGAAATTTACAACATAAAAACGCCACCTTCCGACCGATAACAAACAACATTTCGTGTAATATTCACAGAATTTAAAAAATGATGCAGTTATGCCCATTAGATTTTAAGATAAACTTTTTCATAAACAAAGAAAATGACAGCATATCAGCATCAGCGCTAGCTTTCGGCCAATATAAGCACAAATTTAAACAAAATTTACAACATAACTACATCACCTTTCAGTCCATATACACACAATTTTAAAATCCAGTAAGGAAAACAATGGTGGTGTTATGCACATTAGATTTTGAGTCATGGCTTTTTTAGAAACAAGGAAAATTAGAGCATAGCAGAACCAACTTTTGGCCGGTATTCATGCAAATTTTAACATGAGAAAGAAAATTAAGCAGCGGATACTTTTTTTAAAGTATATAATGTTCAGTAGAAGCTTAAATATAGTCTCAGTCTAAATGGTGAAATAAGCAGAAGAGTAGAGCCACCTTCCAGATGATAAACACCAAAATACAATCAAGATAATTTATTTTATACACACAAAGTTACTGTTGTTTTTTTTGTCGTTGTTGTTGCTTAAAATTACACAAGATTAAATTATTTCAGCGGAGCATAACACTGATGTCTGACGTCGATGTACACATAAAGTTGAAGTGTTTGCTGATTAAATCATTTTTATCTTAAAGTAAAATTATGCAAGTTTAATTTTTTTTTTTAATTATCAAAGTGTAAAGTTATTTGAAAGGTTAGATTGATTAAGGGACGGTAGGCCGCAAGTGGAAGTTCGTCACGGCCTTAGAATAAATGAGTTTAATCACTGCATGAAAGCTCACCTGTTTTGCGATGTATCACAAAAGTTAATCAGAACAAATTTAACTCAAGATGAAAAAATATATATATATATATATATATATATTTAGGTATATAAAAGAGAATAACAAATCCACATTTAAAAAAATTGTCATTTACAATTTACAAAAATACATTATGTTTTGCATTAAATAATTACAAGATAAAAAGAACTTTTTATATACCATGTTTTTAAAATTTTCTGTTGAATCATATAAACATACTGGGTAACTTTTATAATTTATTTTGGAGTACTGTTAGCCTCACCCTTTATTCACACCAGTATATTTTAAAAGCACTTTTCGAGCTTTTACAAGAGAATTATATATAAATAGAAATTCATTATTACAGACGTACAAAAGGCACAAAGAACAACAGAAAATCAAATTGAAAATATTAGCATTCATCAAACAATGTATGAAGGTATTTAAAATAATTAATACTACTAAAAATGTACTTTCAACCATTTCCTCTTATATACCGTAATGTATCTGAATCTTTCATGTGATTCGATAAACAAAACTGTAATGCTAATCCAACGATACTCAATAGAAAAGATGCTTTTGCACATGCTAGAAATGATGCTACTTTTATCCAGTGCACAGAAGAAAAGAAAAAGGAGCTTTCGCGAAAAAGTTACAGTGGAATGATTTTTATTGCCTTTATACGACCTAAAGTCTTCAGACCATAGGACACAAAGCCTTATGCAAAGTAACCTATCTAATTTCTTTTGTTTGAACATGTGCGCAAACTAGTAATGAAATGCATACTATTTTGAGTAAGAAACCATCTAATATTACATTAAATAAAATATATTAATTTCGAGACATTCTAAAAATATTTTCAGAAAATCAGATCTCAAACAGGCACACTGATATTCATTTTAATTGAAGTTACAGACATTTTTTAACAAAATAAAATTTTATGTGATATACAAGCCTGTGAAATTATGTAAAATAATGACTGAAGAAGTATTTTATCATTTTCCTTTTTCCTTGATTAACGAGGAAACTAAAAAAAGATTCGGGCCGACATGGCCCAAGTATACACAAAATACCTGAACCAGAGCCCGGCCCGACCCAGGAGCAAATTGAAAAATTCAGCCCGAACCCGGCCCATGAAGACCTTTAAGTCGGGAAGTTATATGATTATTGAATCATAAAAACTCTTCCTTCGGTAGCGTGGACCCGAAAAAATTGGCTAAAGGTATTAAAAAATTGCATTGTCATCGTATTTTGAGCTATTCTAAAAGTTTTAAATGTCTAGCTAGTCGAGAAGATAATTAAATAAATTTTCTGTTAAATCATATAAATGCTTCCGGGCAATTTTGTCGAGGCTGTTTTGTTGGGGCTATTTTGTCTGGGGTTATTTTATCGGGGCTATTTTGTGTGGGGCTGTTTTGTCGAGGCTGTTTTGTTGTCAAGGCTCTTTTGTCGGAGCTATTTTGACGGGGTATCCAATTTCATATGACTGATAAACCTAATTAAAATGAATGTTTTTCACAATGAAAAATTTGGACCTTCCTGCAATGCAATAAATTATATGTTCTTTTCATCGTAAAGATGTCAGACCACTTTTAAAATATCGACATGAACATAATTGGCTGTGAATTTGCAAATTAAAATAAATCATATGTTATTTGAAACTTATAATTTTTGTCAACATGGCAGAATAGGTCAAAATTTCGCATAAATGTTTATTATGGAGAATTTTTTTATCATAAAGATTTCAGACCACTTTTAAAATTTCATTTATGATACTAACTTGAACATAATTGACTACAAAAATTCTAATTTGAAAATTTCAAAAGCTATTCGAAATTTAAGATTTCCTTAATATAGCAGAGTAGAATATTTCATATAAACTTACAATGGGGATCATTGCATTGTATGTAAATAGTGTGGAATTGCATGAAAAATAAAATATGAAACTAACCTCAGTAAAATTAATTTACAAATTTGGATATTGAATTAAATGATGGGTAGCCTTTTAGGTGGTGCATTTCAGTCTGTCACAGGATCAAGAGATTGGTCAAATTCATTTCTCTTAACGAGAATATAGTGTCTTTTGTACTAGAAATTAATGAGAACAAATATATGATGGGGAACTGAGCAAAGTCTACCTCTGCCAACTAGTTTTTTTTTTTTTTCCATAATGAGATAATTAGCTCATGTAGAATTCTCTTTTATTCTTTGTTATATTTAATGTTAAATTTCTCAATAAATTTTACTTATGTTTTTAAAATATTGTCATCGTTCATAAATTCATACAACATCTCACATATATTTATTTTTATTTAATCTTAGTTTAGAATAAAAAGTAATGTTAGCCACATTATAGATATTCTTTTTACCCTAGTAAGTCCTGTTAGATAGTTGAATTTTGAGATGATATTGAAATTAAATATTTAAAGCTGGAAGATAGGGAGCTGTAAATAGAAAACAATTAAGTTTGAAATTATCGAAAAATTAAATAACTATAATTATTCTTTAAATAATATTAAACCATGAAGTAACTTTAATTTAAAAAATCTTAAAAATACAACCTTTTACTTTCTTCATGTCTTCATTTCATCAGACTAGTTTCGCTTGGGGCACCCCAGCTTGGTCTCTGACATCTCGGTGTTCGAAGTTGTACGAAACTTAAGTTTCACGCCTCCTTCCACTTTTAAAAATCGTGAATGGCGCAGAATTTTTAAAAGTGGAAGGAGGCAGGAAACTTCAGTTTCGTTCAACTTCGAACACCGAGATGTCAGTGACCAAGCTGGGGCACCCCAAGCGAAACTAGTCTGATGAAATGAAGACATGAAGAAAGTAAAAGGTTGTATTTTTAAGATTTTTTAAATTATAATTATTCTACTGATGACAATTTCGGCTCTGTTAATGGATAAAGAAGTATGCATTGTCATTAATAAAGATTATAAGCTCAAAGAAAGTATAACTCCCAAAGAAACTCACCATTTTGAATCTAAGTAAAAATTATTCTTATAGTTGATGTGTCTAATATTAAGTGAGCATTTAAAGCCATTAATTCATTATACTAAAGTAGTGCCAATAGCCTAGAAAAGGTTCAAGATTTACTTCCAACCAGCAACATAGGCAAGAGCAATCGGTATACTAAATGCTTATTTTAATTGTAGTTATGATCTAATGAAGCAGTGGTACTCCATGGGACAAGGTTTAAAGGAATTTTAGAGGGTATGGGTGATACAGAAATTGAGTTGCCCAAAATTGTCAAAACTTATACATAATCCCACATGTTATATATTTTGTATATTTATTATTTCTGAAAGTACTACTAACTCAAGATTTTACATGATCTACATATTCTATGTTTATAAAGTTTAAGTGTTTATTCTATATAATCAAATTTAAACATATTTTATATTTAGTATTTTTATTAAAATATGTTATACATTATCTAATATTAAAAGTTTTATAAATTTACTGTATCTCTTATGTACGAGTCAGAAGATAGGCATCCTGAGTGGTCTAAAGTTTAATTTGATAAAGTTATTTTATCAAATTAATATTAATTAATTATTTATTTTTCAGCATAAATAATACTAATAGATAACTGCATAATATTCCAACTTGTAACATCTGGAATGTTTTCTGTTTCCAGGTGATCTCCCAAGTCTTGCAGGCAAACCTCTAAGACCTCACTTTGACTGGGGTGGGGAGGAGGGGATATGAAAGGATAAAAAAATGTTAAAGTATACTCTATTAAATAATTATAAGTTTCTATTCAAAATTATGGATCACTAATAAATTGTAAATTTCCCCTGTAAACTTAATTTCATGACAAGACACTTCATAATATAAAAGTCGAAAAATTTAATAACTTTAAGAGTAAAATTAGCTGACTAATATGCTTTTTGCATGTGTTGCAGTTAGATCTTGCACAAAAATTAAATCTGAACATATTTTTGCGTGCCTTAAATGAATTATTAACCGGTTAGAATCAAGAATTTGGTGAACGAAAAGTGAGAACACAAACAACCAAGGATCTTTTTCATTACGTAACTGTGCTAAAAAATTCTACCCTTTAAAATCCTTGCAAACCATGCTGGCTATCGTTCTTTTGGCTGTTTCGTGATGTTTACTGGGAGTGGAAGCAGATTCCTTACTCATGTTGCCTATTTCATGGCCAGATTACATATCTCTATGTAACAAATCAATAAATGATTATTACTAACTTAAAATGACTTCTCTTCATTTCAAAGGTAGTCCCGTAAATACATCACATGTATATATAAATCTTGCTGTACTAATATGCTATTAAACTCCTAACTATATAAAAAATATCTTACAATAAATATGTATTGTTAATTTTACCAGAAGTTTAATTGGCAAATTTGATTTTTGATAAAGTTTATTTCAATTTTATTAATTATTCTTGTGTAAATATATTTTTTCATGTCAAAGAAAAATCACCAGTTACAGGGTTTATTGCATAGATAAGTGTGTAATAGATAAGTGTGTAATAGATAAGTGTGTAAATATAAATAATTATTTTAGAGAAGGACTAGACATATTCATTCTGAGGGAGAAATGTGTGTAGTCTGCCTAAAGAAATATGCACTTAAAAATATTATTATTATTATAGGCAATGAAAAAAATAAACAAATTATTGAAATGAAAATTATTAACCGTTTACCCGCCAATGTTCCAATAATGGAACATGATTTTTAAAATAAAAAATTTACATGTAAAAAAACTCTTATTAATATCACTTTTACATACAATTGAATATGACATTATAAAGTATTTTTTACAATAAGTTTTATTCTGTTTAGATAATTATTTATTTTTTTACGATTTTTTGAATTTTCTATATTTTGTCAATTTTACTCTCTCTTACAATTAAATTTACCAAAATTCCAGTTTAAATTGAAAAAACGCAATACTTTAAAATATTTCATTAGAAAACATATCCTACGGGAATACAACAAAAGCAAAATTTTATTTTTAAATTTTAATGGTAAAATTTACGTTTTTATGTCTCTGTTCCATTATTGGAACATTGGCGTTTCGAGAGTTCATTTTTCATTTATGTGCAAAGCATTGTATGATATTGCAAACATTATTTTCTTTTGCATTCTGATAAGAATAGTAACTTTTCTAAAGAAAGTAAACAGATAAAAGAGATAATAGGGGGAAAGTGAGGGATTATTTAGACTTCTTTTGTCCTCTAAAATTCGAAAAATAAGCAGGTACAAGATAATACTGTTTTCAAATGGAAGCTGCAAAACTTCGAAAGGATTATAGTATTGGCCCTTGACATTGATGTTCAGTTTAGTAAAGTCATAACAATAGAAAGAAATTATTTTTGATAAGGTGGCTGAATATGTGTGTGTGTTGGGGGGGAGGGGGGATTTCACCTGTGCCTTTGGAGACAAGTGCAGTTTCACATAAAAGGTGTCTTATTCCATATGTTTGCTGAAATAGTTATCAGTTTCCTTTCAGATAGCGTTTTTCTTATTAGTTTTGTTCGATGACAGTGAAAAAGGTGCATGTGTGCTTTCTATGTGTTTCATTTATAAAGTTTTCATAAATTTAACATCATGTCCAAAAGATGCCTCACGGTACAAGAAGCTGTGGCCTTTCTAGAAACTCTTTCGGATTCTGATTTGGAAGATGTAGATATTTGCCAGTTAGAGCCGGATGAACGTGGTGATATAACCGATGAAGAAGATATTGATGACAATAATTTAGACGCTGTTACGCCATTTGATGTGTGTGGAATGGTCGACGTCACTTTAAAAAAAGATGTAAGTACTCCAAATGAAGAGGAATTTCAGAAACCGGGTCCAAGTGCCAAGAAGAAACGAAAAACTGAAAACCCTGTAGTAAAATGGAAAAAAAAAAGTGAAATTCGATAATCCAACAGAATTTGAAAAACCGGTACCAATATTGCATAAATTTCCAGAACTCATGGACTGCACTCCTCTTGATATATTTCATAAATTTTTTCCTGAAGAATATGTCGAATATCTTGCGGATATGACG
This sequence comes from Salticus scenicus, assembly GCA_963930645.1. Taxonomy (NCBI): domain Eukaryota; kingdom Metazoa; phylum Arthropoda; class Arachnida; order Araneae; family Salticidae; genus Salticus; species Salticus scenicus. The sequence goes on along the minus strand of OZ005653.1, from coordinate 38,997,474 downwards.
TCACTTTATGCTTTGCAAAAAGGTGAAACAATTGATGTTTGCAAGAATGATATCTTACAATTTTTTGGTCTTCTTCTTCTAAGTGGATACCACTCAGTTCCTACTGAAGATATGTATTGGAATTCTGCGGAAGATACATGTGTTCCAATAGTTCCAACTGTTATGCCCCGCACTCGTTTCAGAAATATCAAGAAATTTTTTCATGTAATGGATAACAATAAGTTGGAAAATGGTGATAAATTAGGTAAAATAGCCCCGATTTATAAAGAGTTGTCCAAAAATTTCCAACAATTTGGAATATGGCATGAGAAGTTAAGTATCGATGAATCAATGGTTCCTTACTACGGTCGTCACTCATGCAAAATGTTCATAAGAGGAAAACCGATCAGATTTGGTTTTAAAGTATGGATGTTATGTTTTTCAACAGGTTATCCATATGCAATGGATATATATTCTGGGAAAAAATCAGAATCAGATAATAGTATTTCTGGACAGCTCGGACCGAGAGTTGTTAATGAGCTTTTATCTGTTGTTGGAGATAACTCACATCATGAAGTATATTTTGATAACTTTTTTACGTCTTATAATTTATTGTTGGAATTATCCCATAAAGGAATGCGAGCAACGGGAACAATTCGTGAAAATCGTACACAAAAATGCCCGTTGAAATCTAAAAAAGAACTTACCAAAGAAGACAGAGGAAGTTTTGATTTCCGATCTGACGGATCTGTTTATACCTGCAGCTGGAACGATAACGCGGTAGTGACTGTAGCATCAAACTGCTACACACATGAGCCTATAGGTAGTGTGAAACGCTATTCATGTGCAAAAAAAGGTAATATTGAAGTACCTCGGCCAAATCTAATAAAAAAATACAACGAAGGAATGGGCGGAGTAGATGTTTTAGATAAGCTTTTATCTAGTTACAGGCCTCAGTTGCGAAGTAAGAAATGGTGGTGGAATCTATTTAGTAACGCATTAAACATGGCAGTTGTAGCTAGTTGGAATTTGCACTGCGAAGTGCATGCAAACTCTAAAAAACTATCACATTTGGAATTTAGAAGACAGTTGACGATGAATCTTTTGCTGAAAAAAGAGCGTCTTACCAAACATCCTGGACCTCGCAGTCATTTAAAAGTTGAATTAAGACAATCTGATGGTCATTATATAATATCTACGTCTCAAGGTCGTTGTGTTGTTTGCAAAAAGAACACTACAAAAAAATGTTTTCATTGTGAAAAGCGACTGCATGAAAAATGTTTTCTGTCGTATCACAGTCGCTGAAATTATGTGAGTATCATTTATAATTATCTTTTAATGTATCTATAGTGTCATAATATTTATTAATTGTTCATTATTTAAAGATAAATAAACAAAACAGTTAATATTAAGAAGATATTATAATTATTAGACTTTAAATTAACTATTTTCATGAACTTTTAAAAATATGCAAAAAATAATCATGTAACACGCCAATGTTCCAATAATGGAACATGGCTAAAAACACACTCAAAAATTTTTTTCACCTAATTTTAAAACTTTATTGTATTTATATACTCTTAATTAATATAATAACCAAATTTAAAGTCATTGGGACTATTCTTTCTTAATTCGGCGTTTAAACGGTTAAAATGTTTATATGTTTGTCCAGTGCCATATTTGCATTGACTATTATTATAATAGTAATATTTTTTTTTTTACAGTCCTTGTGGAAAATTTATATTTATGGGTCTTGAAGATGGGTCTATGAATTTGTGTTATTTGGATAAAGCATTTATGCCTTCTTCTGGATATGATTTTGCCAAGTTTCAACTTCATGATCCTGAGTTTGGTGCTGTTAAACACATTGAAATTTCACCAGAAGGAAGGTAATCAAAAAATCCCCTACCCCTTTTTTTCTTTTATTAACAAAAAATAGCCATTTAAATTAACAAGGAAACAGTTTTGTTTCATAGAAATTAAATAAATAATAATAACAATTTAAAAAAAAAATAGCTGTAATAGTATAACATTATACAAAAATAGTGTGTATATGTTTTTAGTTTTATGTGTTTGTTTCATTTAGATTGATTTTTCACTATGATTTACTTAAATTATTAGAAGTTTTCAATTTTTTTTTCCAAGCTAATAATATTTGTTAAACAATAATTTAAAAAATCCTCTAAATAGATTTTTTTTTTAATTTAATATATTGGTGGTGGTAAAAAAAAAAAAACGTTGAATATGCAGAAAGGTTTGGATACATTTGTAAAAAAGGTCATGAAAAGTTTTTTGAGATCATGAATTTTTTTCTTTATCAAGTCAGTAAACACCCTGTTTACACTACTGAAATTTTTAAGGCATAAACTACAACTAATTGGCTTTTAAAAAATATGAGCTTTTTATAATTTAAAAATGTAACATTTCAAGAAAAAATAAGGACAAAACTGTGGTGTTTCATCGTTCCACTTGTTCCAATGTATAAGGCAAGTATAATCTCGGCTTGCTATAGCCATATACAGTATATTAATAAACACGTAACTCTAATTTCCAGTTAGTGGAAACTTTCTTGAATCTGGGTTTTTTTTTTCAGTTTTTAAAAGTTCTAATGTTGTTACAAAATTGCAAACTTTTTTATATGCCTCCAACTAGCACTTCACATTCTAAACATTTTAAAACTCCAATAAAACCTGAAAAAAGATTGGAATCAGGTCTCATTTAAATTAAAAGACAAGCAAAGTAAAAAAATGTGAGTGATATGTAATTCAGGTGCTTGGAACAAGTTTAAATATCCTGGTTACTCTTGCTCAAAATATAAAGTTCCTGGAATTAAGTGTAGCCATGGAGGACCACCAAAGAGCTTAAAAAACAGAACAAAACCGAAATTATGTATAAAATCTACATACGAAACTTAGTTCCCTTATCAAAAACAGTGGCGCAAATACAGCAATGGTGAAATTTCGAATTTTTAGAGAGGTATTATATCAAACAGGGATATGCAAGTAATTTTTCAGATCTCTAAAACTATCACTGTTTCATATTTGGTTTGTTTTCTTAATGCTGAATGTAACAAAGTAATATTCAAACTAACAGATATGATGGTTATTAGATTCAAAATCAGCTTATCAGTTGAGTTTTAAGTTAAGGCTACATTTACTTCACTTCACCTCAAATGAGTGAATAATTAGAACTTAAAAGAAATGTCATTTTTTTTGTTTAAAAATAATTTCATACTGTGCATTTTGTTAAAAATTAATTTTAGGTTGATTAACAGTTTGTTATGCTATTAATTACATATTTAATCTAAATATAATCATTCCACCCCCCACCCCCCCCCCCCCCCCAAAAAAAAAAAAAAAAAAAAAAGAGAGAGAGAGAGAGAGAGAGATGAAAAGGAAGTATGAAACTTCTAATGAATATAAGAGTTTAACATCTTATTTTAAAAGTGACTTCAATTCTTTTCTGTTAATAGTTTTATCATCACTGCTGGATGTGATGGGAATATCCTGTTGTTGAAATTTTCTATGTTCGAATATCTAGAGTTGGACGATTATGGAGAAAAGCCTGTCCTCACTGATGTGTGTATTTATTTTAAGCCAAGTATCTTTAAAAAAAATATTATTAAATTTTTAATTTAAAAGGATTGCATACTGATTTTGTAAGAGTGGTTTTTAATTTTGCATTTAAATTTAAAATGTCATTTTGTGTTTTATTAATTTTTTTTTCTACAGAACAGAAAATAATAATAATAATAATAATAATAATAATAAAAGATATTTTGTAATATATATATATATAAAATCATTTGACCTGAGTGAGTGACTGATTTATCATCACCCAGCCCAAACCCCTGCACCTAGAAGTATGAAACTGGGTGAAAACATTCCTTCTGTGACTAGACATTCACTAATAAGTGATTTTATAAAGCAAAGAGGCCAGGAAATTTTTCATTTTTGCATAGAACACTACAAAAAAATGGCATATTGAGGTTGAAAATGGCTATGTGTAAACATATTCCCCCACCCACCCCCTCCCCTCCCCCCAAAAAAAACTACCTTTAGTGTTTTGCAATTTTTAATTTTTTATGCATGTTTAATAATAATAATAATCTATATAATATTTCTCTAACGTGGACCAGTTTCAATTGTTTTTTGTCGAAGCAATATGATACACGAGGATAAAAAAATAATATTTTATACATGGACAATATTTAAGCATGTGGACTTAGCTCAATGGACTAATAAGAAAAAATGACGACATTTGTCTGGTGAGATTATTTTATGAAAAAATGTACTTTTAACAGTTGTTTCTTCAGAATCTTTGGAAGCGTCATTTTAAACCTAGCAGTATTTTAAAAATATATACCGAATATGAACTTTTGTGTCATAAATTGACTAAAAAACACAATCATAAAAAATATAATCAAAATAGGAATTAGTTTATTTTATTTATTTATTATATATATATTAACAAAAAGAATATACTGAAATTAATAAAAAGTCATTACCAACATGGCAACAAAAATTTAAAAGGCATAGTGGGAGTCCTATATTAAAACTGTTCTGCCTGTGGAAGTATGAAAATTGGGTCGTGAACCATGAATTTTATTTGGAAACCTTTCTTTGAATGATGTTGGTTTCACTATTGTACAATAATAATTTGGCTTCTGGTAAATTAAAATTTTAATTAGGTGATGAAATTGGTATAACATTTATGAGTTTCAAATTTTGAAGGTAAATAAGAAAAGAAATAAAGGGCGAGAGTATTTTGCACGGGTTTGCTAGTAATAATATATTTAATCTGTAAGTGAAATATCATTTTATAGTAATTGCATGATTGTAAATGTAAATAATTTTGATGTTTGTTTATTTCTGTTTTCTTTATCTTCGTATTTTTTTGTTAAAATGGCATTAACAATAATTAAAAATATCACATTAACAATCCTATTGAAAATATTTGTTTTATATTAAATATTTTATATTATTTTAAATTTTTATAACTACAATATTTTTGTTCTTAAAAAATTTGTTACTTTTGTTTTATAAAAATGGAGCTAGAATGGTGATTTATTGCCAAGTTGGTATCACTGTGGTACTCGATTGCTATTGTTTATCAACCAGTCTTTTGATGCATTAATAACTGCTGAAATTTGTTTAATTTCATGCCTATGATTAAACATTATTTGCCTGATTTTGTATTCTAATAAATAACTTATTTAGACATAAACTTTTTATTTAGCTTGTTGAAGTAGAAGATATTCACACCAAAAAGTTGTCTCTAGAAGAAGAAATAAAGCATAAAATGAATGAAAAATATCATAAAATGAAAGAAAGGAGAATATCATGCCTTGAGAGATTAAAAGATGATTATTTAGTGTTAAAAAAAGACTATAGCGAATATTTAAATTTGTGTAAATCATCTCTAAAAAAAATAAAAGATATTCCAGAAGACTTGAAAATAAATATTGAAGTATGTAGTTTTGCTTTTTTCATTTTTATAAAATATATGTGTTGTGTGTATATATATGTGTGTGTGTGTGTGTTTATTGTTATTATTAGTAGTAGTAGTAGTATTGAGTATGATATAATACTTTATATTTAAATAAAAAATGAAGTAATTTCTCTCTCTCATATATGTATACAGACGAATCTCGTTAATGTGAACATGCTTAACGTGAATTACTTTTAACCTGAACTGTTTCCACAGCACCCGTCAAAATTAAGATTAGTTTCTGAGTTACTAATAGCATGAACTACTGATTACATGAACAAATTTTTTATTCCCCTTGAGATTTATGTTAACAAGCTTTGACTGGGTAAACATAACTCAAGAAAAGAGTAAATAAATAAGCCATTATATTTTAATTTAATCTACCTGCAACTTTCTTTGTGTTAGCCAACTTTTGACGCATTATATATTTTAAATTTTTATGTTTTATAAAACAGTTATAAATATTATATTTAATATTTTCAATAAATATCATAAATAATTTAATACTCATTTTATAAATTTAACAAACATTACACCAGGCATCTTTTATATTCATTGTAAACTGCATAGAACCTTTTATAAACATAGAAATTTTAATTAGGTTTTCATAAACTAATGGATAATGACTTTCATCTTCTGAAAAACTAATTAAATTATTAACTTTGCCAACATGATATTCCAAAAATGCTAATGCTATTCCAATTTTGTTTAACTTTACTTCAGAAATTATTTATTTTAATTGCAGTGAAGTCATTTTTATAAAATTATTTGCATTTTTGTCCCATAAATTGGTGTCTGTCAATTTTTGGTGTGTATTTCTCAAAAAAGCATTGTGATCCTGCTCTCCCTCTCTCTCTTTCACTCCCTCCCGTAATTTATGATAAGCTGGTACAGGACATAATTTTACATAAGTGCACACAATGAAGGTAATTTTTAAGCTGTTGTTGTGAAGAGGAAAAAAGGAAAAAAAAAATTATCAATGATAGTAATAGTGAGCCAAGATTTAAAAAAAATGATAAAGAAATATTTAAATAGTAGAGAGCATCACACTCCCGCAGATATAGTATTATATATAGATCTATCATCTCCATGTTATCGAGCAAAAAATTTTGATGCCGAAAAAAAGTTCTAAAATCAGCCATTAAAGAGTATTGAAAAAAAGAATAAAAAGAAAAATGAATTTGAAACTGTATCTGGAGTTTTTCATTCACCTTTAGTAAATAAATTATTCATAAATTTTATTTACTAAATTATCCGTGTATATTCCTGAGTGTGATTTACTCGGGAAAAGGCAGCCATTAGAGTGACTTTTCCCGAAAAAAAAAAGGCATCACTTTTTCACTCCGCTGATCAATCTATGTCTTATTACTATATCTATGCACTCTCCCCTCCTCCAGGATAAGTAACTTTCTCAAGGGCCCTGTGGCAGAAATTTATTATGCTTTCTGCGACAAGCTTCATCAACACCAAAATCTTTCTGCAGGAATAGTTTGTGAAGTTAACATTTACGAATTCATAATAAATTATTTTTAAAAAGTAAATAATATTCAGTATAACACCAATGTATTTAAATTTTAACTAGGCACACAAACGCATATATCTGCACTATTGCAGGAAAATACCCTTTTTTTTTTTTTTTTTTTTTTTTTTAAGAAAGGTGAAAATAAATCTATTGATCTTAATTGCTTCAGATTTCTTGTTGACATTAATATACAATATTGTTTATAAAATATTCAATGAATTCAAACCATAAAAGGCAGTAACACATAAAAAATAATCTGCACATTTTTTTAAGGCATTTTAATCATGAAATGTCTAAATTAAACAAATGTTACAAATACTTTTAAAATTTCATTACTTGTTTTATATTATATATATATATTTAAATACACAAATGCACTTATTTCATAATGTGCAAACCAAACAACATAAAATATAATACAGAACTCAAAATTAAAGTACAACAAATTAAAAGTAAAAATTAACATAGAATACTGAATATTATAATGAAATATAAATAATTTACAACATTTATAGTTTTTGAGATTATTAGAAAGATGCAAGATAATATTCTAATACGCAAGATTCATTTTTTATATTATATACAAATAGCGTAAAGATGTGTATTTGAAATTAAAAAAATGTTATTTGACATTAAAGAATTCAGAATGTATAATTATACAACCATCATTTAAAAAGATAAAGTAAAACAGAATACAAGATCTAAGTAACACAATTACAGACAAAGCATAGTCGAAATATTTTCATAAAGATTGAGGCAAGTGAAATATTTAATTTTTAAGGAAATGTTGAAATGGGAAATGTAACAGATTTCATGGATAAAATCTATTATAGAAAATAAGGATTATATAGTAAGGATTATAAAGTAATATTTGGTATTGATATCTATGCGAATAAATTAAAAAAAAAAAAAAAAAGCAATTGTTGTTTAATTAGTATTTATTCAAAACTAGTAGATAAAAAAAAAAAAAATAAAAAAAAAAAAAAAAAAAAATACAAAAACCTTTGGTTTGTTTTTTATTTAAAATAACTATTAGTTTTCAATATTTCAATTAAAAAAAATAAATTTTTTTTTAAAAATTCAAATGTTGAAAAAAAGAAATGAACAAGCTGTAGAAACTAATAATAAGAGTATTTTTGTAAAATAAATTAATAATTTTTTAATGACTTCATATGCTTAAACAACAAAATTTAAAGCTAAGAATTTTAATCACAATTAAAATAATTAATGATTAGTAAAGAGAAAAAATAGAAAAGTTACCAATTTTATAACTTAACCCTTTATCTACTGACGGTACTTTAAAGTACCATTACTTTAAAAAGAGTATAAAATCGAATTTATAGAAGAAATGTCAAAGATATTTATAAGAAAGGAACAGATGTACCTCCCTTTAATCTCAGTACAAAGCATTAGACGATACATATAGCCATTTTTGTTCCATAAGGGATTTTATAGAGTGCACTTGCCGTTTTTGCTTGATATTTTTCACGATCTTCATGTGTGTAATAATTAATTCCTATATTATTTCAAGAATATCCCACTAATTTTAGAAAAAATATGAGGAACATAAAGAATAAATATTTCTCTACACTTTTTTCATGTCGAAATAATTTTTACGACGTCTATGTACCAGTGGTACACTAAAGTACGACCTCACAAAATTCTCATTAATTATTATGATGAGGCGATATGCATAATTTTTAACATATATATCTTTAAATAATGTACTTTACTAACTAAAAATATATGTTTTAAACACAATTTTTGTCTGTATCATAATGCAGTAGATAAAGGGTTAAGATACCCATTAATATTTATTGCTAAGATCTTTTACTACATATAAAATGCTAAATATCAATAAAGTATTTTTAAGATTAATTTCTTAATTTTCTAATTTTTGAAGCAAGGTTTGAAGCTTCATTTTTTATTTTGCGTATAAGTACAGACGTTACAAATTTCTCCTTAGTCTTATTTCTGTATATATTTGTGAAATGCATTGCATAGATTGAACCAAACATTAAAATTAACGCAGCTTTTAAAAATTTACGTGTATTTGCTACCACGCACGTATGCACGCTTCGCATACATTAAAGAAAAAAAATGACTAGATGCAACTAATTTGTCGTGCGTAAATCAGAAAATGTATGAAAATCGGTACAGTAACAATCACGCACTTATTGTAAAAAAAAAAAAAAAAAAAAAAAATCACTGGATGGAGCTATTTTGTTATGCATGAATCTGAAAATGCATGAAATATGAAATTCGGAAAATAGTCGCAAAGCCATATTCTTTCGAAAAAATATCTTTTTGCAATACAATAAATACACACGACACGAGCGGCAGGCGCGGCGCGAAAACAAAGTTTGGAGACACGAAAATGAAGTTCGATGTGAAGATGTTACCAGCGAAAAGGATGATACACCGAATCATATCACCGCATCACGAATCGCTAATGCATGCCGTATCAAAGCTAACCCAAGTGATTAGTGAGTTGCACCCGCTTTATCTCCTCTCCTTATTCAGGATTGATGCGATCGTATCTTTAGAAACGAAAATTTGTTCTGCAGAACTGTTTATAAACCATTCTTTGAGTTTCTTTCGCTCTCTCTCTCTCTCTTTTTTTTTAACACAATGGCAAAATTTATTTGACTTAAGTAAAATCTTTCTGCAAGAACATTTCTGTTTCTGCGACATTGTCGCCGTGTCGCCGTGTTTCTGCCACGGGGCTCAAGGGTGGGTGTCAATTTTTAATATGAATATATTTCAAATTAACTCATGAACACTTTTAAAACAAGTGATTGAACCACATATCTGTAATAATTTGAAACACATGTTTTTTTTTTTTTTTTTTTTTTTTTTTTTTTTTTTCAATTTAAAAAATAACTAATAAGTACAAAAGTTAATAAATAATAATAATAAAAAAACTGAAAAATGCCTTTCGTAAGATATCTGTAGGGAAAAAAATAACTGTCTTTTGGTATTTGTACTTTTCTGAATGAAAATTGTCTGCATTCACCATGGAAGATAATTTTGATAACTAATAATTTTGATAAATAATTTGCACTGCCTGAATTTGTATAGGAAAATTTTGAAGGGAATTTTGTGATAGCCTCAGTCCCAGTGGCAGAACCCGTGTCCCCGTGGCGACATAGTCGCGGACACAGAAAAACGGCTTGCAGACAGTTTTTGTCTTCACTAATAAAAAAAATTAGTCCGCAACTTTCGGACACTTTGTCTGTAGTAATAAAAAAAAAATGCCTGCAACTTTTGGACAGTCTTTGTCAGCAGTCATAAAAAATTGTCTGCATTTTACAGGCATTTTTCGCTTGCGACCATGCACTACCGATGTATGATGTCTTAGACGTTCTCTGGTAGTGTAAGCCATTTTCACCCCTGATTACACACAAATTTTGCAGACAGATTACAAAATTTTAAAAGCCTGTCGCGGACAGCTACAAAACTTTCTGTCACTGGGTCTCAGTACTTTTTCTCTTTAAAAAAAAAAAAAAAAAATATTTGTAACATAAAGTACTACTAATAACGAATATAAAAATTTAGTTTGAAGTGAGCATTAAAGTTGACTGTGAATATCATGGTTAATAGAGCTGTTTCCAATGTTTTTATTTATTGAAAATGTTTTTATTTATTGAAAATGTTTTTCATTTTCAGGTAGCATTAAAAAAATTTGTAATTTTTTTTTAAATTTTACTTACAAGCTTTTCCTTTTCAGGGGTTAAGCTGTTCACAAATTGCTCTTGAAATGTTTACCAAAAGTACCAACAAGTTGAAAAAAAATATTGATGTCCAGTATCAAAAAGATTTAATCAAGGCAACATTAGAATATGAAAAATATTTCAAATTGTATGTAGTAAAATATATTACTAATTTCATTTTTCAAAAAATAATCTTTATTTTTATTTATTTATTATTTTCATGTATGTATGGGCATTTTTTCACTTGATGATACAATAGGGATACTATTAACCAGAATGGTTGGGACAAGACTATTCTGGATAACCAATTGCACATCAAAGCAACCCCTATTAATAAAATTTGTACAATGCACATGGTTCTGATTTAAAATAAATATTTAAAATCAGTCAATAAATTAATTAAGTTTAAACTTTTAATTAACCTGAAAAACTTGAAAAATAAAAATGTGATTTAAAATATAAAATATAGTCATTATAATATCTGAAATTGATATTATGTTCATAATTCTTTTGTAGTTTCCTTTTCTAAAATTATAATCACAACATGGCTTAAAATCCGTATATCATAAATTTATTCAAAATGTGCATTTATGTAATAAATATTCATTTCAAGTAAAAAATTTTATTAAGCTTATTAAAACATTTGAACTGTATATATATTCTTTAAATAAAAAAGTGTTGTACAGTTTGCCTGTATTTTTATATATTTATTTATTGTTACTAAAAATACTTGAAAGGTTGTTAACCCTTTGAGTGCTGAATACTCGCGGCCTATGCGGTCCATACGGACGGCGCGCGGTTGGCGCTGACGATTCAAGAGGGTTTATCATCGTCTCCTTAATAAATCAGTAACCAAAGAAACTGTACAAAACGTCATGACGATGGCTAGAAGCAATCTTCGCAAAATGGGACTTAAAGGTGTATATTCTTCAATTTAAAATATCAAAAGTGATTAAAAATGTTTGTTTGTCAATTTCATGCAAGTAGCATTCATGTAAGTAATATTTTGTTGAAAATAAATGAGAATCAAGTTGTCTCATTCTTATCGCGGACGCGCTTTATGCGAGTGTTGCATAGTACACTGATAATTTTTGCCAGGCGCGTATTTGCGTCCATAGTCCATATTGATAACATCTGCTAAGCGCGTATTTGCATCCATAGTCTATATTAATGACTTTTGCTGGATGCATATGTGCGTCCATAGCACTCAAAGGGTTAAAAATGCAGAATACCATTTAACTTTTTTTTCTAAAAATTTTTAATTGAAAACTTCATGCTGTGATGATAGCATTAGAAAACTAAAAATAAGATTTTTTAACTAAGCAGATTATACTCTGAGATTAAAATATTCATTAATTTTTCTTCAATTTTAAGTATAAATTAATATATATATATGTATATTTTTTAAATAGATTTTCTTTAAGAATTTTAATTGTTTAAAACATGAATACTTTTGGTAGAATATAGAAATATTTCTATGCTCTTAAATTTTAAATAATATGATTAATTTTCTGGAATAAAATTACATGTTCTCTTGTACAGTAAAACAATTTTTTCTTTAATTAATTTTTAAATTATTTTTTTTTAATTTCAAATAATTTTTCTTCAATTTTTAAGTATAAATTAATATATATATGTATATTTTTTAAATAGATTTTCTTTAAGAATTTTAATTGTTTAAAATATGAATAATTTTAGTAGAATATAGAAATATTTCTATGCTCTTAAATTTTAAATAATATGATTAATTTTCTGGAATAAAATTACATGTTCTCTTGTACAGTAAAACAATTTTGTAGTAAAGATTTAAACAATAATTAAAAGGGGGGAAAAAGAAAAGAGTATGTGCTTACTTTTGTAAAATTATATATCTGCATCAAATTCACAAAAACGCATAAATCTTTATTAGACAAATATTTTTCAGACAGCATACGGAAATTATAATAATTAAAAAAAAAAATCATTGTTTTTTTTATTATTCCCTGAAGGTAGAAAAATTGTTATTATTATTCCCTTCAGTAAGATCTGAAAAATCCATACTTTCTTATTGCTTTTATCTTTTATCATTTTAAAATTTCCTATTGTTTTTATATTATTTAATTGCTTTCAATTTCTTCTAGTCTCTTTTATTTTACCATCTCTGATTTCTAAAATATGGAATTTACATTTATTCAAACTTACCTTTATCTTTATTTATTTTCTGAATTATTTATTCTTTACTTTTCTGAGGTTTTTTATTTATCCTTCAAACAGATGTAACATTAATTATATAATCTATTTCAAAATTGTTCATTTTGATGCATTTGTATATTGTTACAATATCATACTATATAATTATTCTTTTAAACATTTTATGCTTTTTTTTCTCCTCCTTCTTGTTTTCTTAAATTATATAATTCTACAGTAGAAATATTTTTTCTTAGCTTTAAAGAAAAGATTGAACAAGAACTATATACAATAAAAAATGATGAAGAGAATATTCATCTATCAAACTTTCGTACCTGTGTGCTTCCTCCAATTATACAAGATATTCAACTTTCTTCCTATCCTTACATGTATAAACCTAAAGAAAAGGATTCTCTACATGGTATGGAAAAAAAAAAAAAAAAAATCCATTAGAAATAGAATGAATATATATATATATTAATAGTTTTTTTTTAATATCTAAATTTTCATATTGTTCTAATGTACATAAAATAATCTTGAATTTAATTTTTATTTATAGACCTGTCAATTATCCTAATTTATTCCGTAATTCTAATTTATTCCCACCTTCTTTTCACACTGCTTTTCATGAAATGAATTATTTTTCTTATTTAATCATGAGTACATTTAGAGAAAATGACTCCACAAAAAAAGTGGTATAAAAAGTGGGCAAGTCTTGACACTGTTATGAAATATATTAAAAAAATTGGTAGGTCTATAATTAGTATGAATATTGCTTTTATTTTGTAGTTATATCGCAGATAATTTTTATGATAAAAATATCAAAACTTCATTGGAAAAAAAAAATCATTTCTAATTTCGTAAGACATTTATAAAGTTCTTTAATACCATGTTTATTATTTTGCCAACAGAGTAATTATTTTTTGTGACATTTGTACGTAATGCAATTTTTAAAAATATTATCAAATAAATTTCAAACATTTTGTAGAGCATTTTGTAGATTATTTTTAAAATTTAAAAAAGAAAAAAAAAAAAAAAAATCATTTTATTCAACTTCTAATAAAAATCAACAAAATTAGCGTAAAATATATAGGATTATACATTATATATATGTAATGGAATAATTACTGGATAAGAGAGAGATGGCAGTCGTTAAACAAAATGATTACTAGGATTTCTTTCAGGAAACATCTTTATTGCTAAGTCGAGACAGGGTAAGGCGAATGGAGTCAGACAGACAAATTGCCGATCCCCATACGGCGGCATACATCGGGGTTAGCAGCTCCCAGCCGCGGACTCGGTTAGGAAGCTTGCAGGACCTGTGTAATTTTGGAGGAGTGAACAACATTAAGTTTATTAGCACTAGAAAACCGTGGAAAGAAGTGTACGTTTGTTTAATATGTGGGCTTTTATAGCGAATTTTCTGAGCTGCTGATTGGTTCTTTAGATCATCTGGGCTCTTAAAAGGAATTTCTGGGATTAATTAATATGCAGCTCAATGCTGCGACAGTTGCAAATTGCGTTAACGTCAGCGAATTTCAACTTATAATTTCGTTCCTTTTCTGATTTCTGAGTTATAAAGTCTTCTGCTAGGAAACAATCTTTAAAGGGGCAATTACGAATTATTCACGATTATAATTTCGACTAGCGATTTTTACACTTTTAATTTGGGTTTTTTACTAATTTAAATTTATTTATTTTTATCCCTTTCATATCCCCCCCCCTCCCAAAGCTGTGGGAGCTCACCTGGAGGTAGATGATGTTCCAGGTGATACGGACGTAATAATTTTAATTTACTCTTTAATTTTAATTTTTTATTTAATTTTAATTTTATTTTTCTATTTCTTGATTTATTTACTTAGGATTGATTGATTTTAATTATTTTTCACTAATTTCGATGAATTCCTAGTTGGTAATCAGCGAGGGTAGCTCGATGGTTTGAGCATCCGCATGTAATGCTGACGGCCCGGGTTCGATTCCCGGCTCTGGTACTTTTCACGTAGTTGGTATAAAAAATCAGCCTTCCACTCCATAATTTTCTAAAATGAACTTTCAGGCTTGATGAATAAATTTCTAAATTAAATTGAAAATTTCATGGTCTATTGGAGTTGTGCCATGATTAATAATGTCACTTGTGATACAGCTGTGTTTGCAGACTCTGTGACTTTGCCAACGAATGTTATGTGAGAAATGCCTAGCTGGTAATCAGCCAGGGTAGCTCGATGGTTTGAGCATCCGCACGTAATGCTGAAGGTCCAGGTTCGATTCTCGGCTCTGGTATTTTTCACATAGTTGTTATAAAAAATCAGCCTTCCACTCCATAATTTTCTAAAATGAACTTTCAGGCTTGATGAATACATTTCTAAATTAAATTGAACAAAGATACTTTTTTAAAGAAGCAATCAAAGCATTGGAAAACAAACCCTTGGATAAAAATTCTCCCTTGGTTAACTTTCTTCCATTTTTAGATGAGGACAAAATGCGAAAATATGGAGGAAGATTGAATTTCAATGATTTAACCCTTGAAGAAAAAATCCGAAAATTTTACCTAAAGAGTCTTGGTTAGCACAGTTGATTGTTTATTGTGATCGTGAGAGAATGATGCATGGCGGAACAGCTTGTACGTTATCAAAAATAAGGAAAAAATTCTGGATCATAAAAGGAAGACAACTAGTAAAGAAAATTATCAAAAATTGAATGATAAGTCACAAGTACACTGCTAAATTCAAATCAAATAAGTGCTCCTTTACCAAGAGATTGAGTATCCAGCCTTTTCGATTTGTGGACTGGATTTTGCTGGTCCTATTTATGTAAAAGAAGGAACTGATATTAAAAAAACTTACACAGTTTTATTTACTTGTGCTATTACAAGAGGCCTTCATTTAGAACTTGTCAGCAAAACGACTACAGATTCCTTTCTGTTAGCATTTAGACGATTCCTTGGAAGAAGAGACAATTGTAACGTAATGTATTCTGATAATGCCAAAACCTTCAAGAGAGCAAAGCAAGAAATTAAACAGTTGTACAAGATCTTAGCCAATAATTCATTCCTCACATTTTTTGCAAAAGAAAGAATTATTTGGAAGAATATTGTTGAAAGAGCAGCCTAGAGGGGTGGTTTCTATGAGTGCCTTGTGATGTCTGTCAAAGACTGTATTAGAAAAATTTTTGGAAAAGCCTTATTAAATCAAGATGAGATGTCGACTTTGCTAGTAGAAGTTGAAACTGTTCTAAACTTACGTTCCATCACATATGTGTGCAATGAAAATGATCACGGGCATGCCTGGCGGGGGGGGGGGGGGGGGGGGGAGGGGGGGGGGGACAGTGGGGACGTGTCCCCCCCAAAATTTCATCTGTGTGGATGCTTCCCTCCAAAGATATTTCTAAACCCTCTAATTTTAAACTTAAAAGAAGGTTAAAAAAATCTTTAAAGTGTGAGACTATTTCCTCAAATCCCTCTACATTTTGTGTTTGTGTGTGTGTGTGTGAGGGGAGGGGGGGATTGGAAAAAGATTTTTGCTAGTATCGCATAGGAAAAGGAAATCAGCAATAAGTTTTTTAACCAGATATGTGTACTGTCAGTCGATTTTATTTTAATTAAAACGTTTCTGGAATACACCATTCCACTATGTGTTTTTTAAGAGTTTAAAAGACATCGCGAATTTAAAGTACCTTTTTTTAAATGAAAACACAAAATAACCTTTTGCCTGGTACAAGGAAAACCTATTATGCAATTATCGTGAATTTTCATCGTTCGCAGAGATAATGGTTATAATTCTTTATGCTTTTCCTGGATATCTACAAGCTGCAAAGGGTGATGAAGAGAAGAACAAGTGTAGTCTTCAAAAGGCAGGGAATTTTAGCCTGAGGGTCTTCTTTATCCTTTTCTTTCCCTATAATGAATGTTTGCTACAGTCTCAGATAGCTTAAAAAAGCGATCAACGAAAGTACTACAACAAATTGACAACTACTTTGAATTCAATGACAAACTACTGATAGTACGCGGAAATCTGGGAGGTCTTTATCTCCTAATGATTACAAAATAGGTTTTTAAGTTGTCTGGATATTTTAAGTAACCTCTTTGGACAAGTCTGAGTTATTAATGAATTTGAATCATAGCAACTTTGACAGAAATATTGAAATAAATTGACTTAAATGGATTTGTGTTTGTTTTAGTTTGATTTTGATGCGCTATGGTAATTTTTTTCACATTAATGTTAATTAGACAAGGACTTACTAAATAGGTTTAGGATGTTACTCTTGATTGCAGAAAAAAGAGAAACGTTTTACTTTTCGGAAATCCAACTGTGTATGTTATCGGTTTAGTTTAAAGAAATCGGTGTATTCTTTAACGCCAAAATTGTTGTATATGGTGTATCCTCCCTCTCCTCCTCCATGCATTTTAAAGAAAGGAAGCGGTGAAAAAGTAAGTGATCTAATATCTAATTAGGCTAATGTTCACCACAGGCGACTGTTTAGTGCTTCGTAGCATTAGCACTTCTTGATATGTAGTTTTCTATTTTTGTTTTGAAGCGAAGGAATTCCTGAATTTTGTGGATATATATATATATACAATTAATTCGTAATATTAAATTGAAGGGTTTACTGAAATGGATAAATTTGTCATAAAAACTAAACGGGAAATATTTAAAACCCATTATCAGCTTGACAGTGTTTTGAAAAATGATGAACAAAAAAAAAAAAAAATAAGAAAAGAAAAGAAAAATAAATTGAAAATGTTGAATCAATTACAGCTAGTGCGGATTTAGGAAATGCTAATCAAGATCCAGGGCGAAAAGGCCAGGTATTTATTTATTTATTTTGCAAACCAATTATATGGTTCACAAAAATATTATTTTTTGTGAACCAGTTATTTATTATGTGAACTATGTTGACTGCAACCAGCCAACATAGGAGAAAAAAATAAGCAAGAAAAAAAAAAAAAAATGCGAGTCTGCTGATCCGAAAGCCACATAAAATATTAAAATTGTCAAAATTTTATTGTTTTTTTCTTTACCTAAATTTTTTTAGGCATTTGAAAACGTAAATTAAAATTGTAAATATTTCACCTTCCTCCAATCATTTTTCGTTTTAGATGTGAAATAACGCTAGAATTTTAAATGTTCTGCATTATTACAATTATTGTTTTCTGCGTATGAAATATCCGGAAATATTGAATTTTTCTTATTGCCGTTTTGTCATCTTACATTTTTCGGATTTAAAAGTTGGAATGTTACCGAAATTCAGAAAATTCCTGAATTTTCTGAATGTGAAAGCGAAACTTAAAATTTTGTATTATTTCATGAGTAATGATAGGTATTTTTCAGGTCTGGATGACGTAAAATAACTTTGAAATTGTAAAATTTTTGTCCTAATTTCTGACTTCATGAAAACTAAAATTAGTCACTTAATTTAAAGGTAATTTTGTTGAAACTTAATTTGCTATTAGAGTCGAACTGCAGAAAATTAAGCTATTACATTTTCTTTATGTTATCTCGAATCAGTGTTTACATAAATATTTTATTTTATTTATTTATTTTTCAAATTGATATTTTCATATTTTTTATATCTTAATTCAGATTTATTAAAGATCTTTTTTTTTTATAAATTAGATTATTTTTATTTGCTTTGATGAAATTTGTGTTGCGTTGTTTAAAAAAATTATACGAGATTTACTTATCCATTTTAATTGTGAACTGTTTAATTTCTTCAGCGAATTTCGTGTTTTTATTATTTTTACCAGACTACTAATTTCATATTTATTTATTTTGCAGTTTCTAAATTTAGTTTATTCATGTGTTTCTCCTAGTGCATTATGTGTAATCAGTCTATTTACTAAAATTTCATTGTTTATAGAAATAAGACATTATAAATTTTATTTTGAGAATTTGAAGGTGGAGATATGGATGAAAAATCAATTAAATTTGTTGTATTCATCACCAGCAAGATACGCCTGCTTCGCTGGCCGCTGTATTAAAATGAATCTCAAAAACATGGAATCACTATTTATTTTTTATTTTTTTATTTTCAATCACCCTACAAAAAAAAAAATTGCATTGAAACCGCAGCGAATTTTGCTTCAGGTGCACGCTGCCGACGGCAGTTCCTTTCGTGCCCATGCTGCACAAGGGTTCTCACTGTTTGTAGCATCGTTCTTCCTCGGCGCTTTAATTTGGCTCAATTTCAACTCGCTCTTTTTTCTATATTACCATTTGGTTCCGAACATTACAATAAATAAATATGTATATATATATATATATATATATATATATATATATGTTTGGATATATGTTGGAATATAAAATGTTTTCCAATACACAATGCAAAAGTGTTTTAAATGGAAACATATTTTGATTTTCTAATTAAAAATACAATTAAAAAACGAAAATAAACAAAAAATAAAAATAATTATTTAAATTTTAATTATTTCTACAATATTACCATTTTTTTCTGGTAAATACAATATATAATAATAATAAAAGTTTTCCCTTCCAATGGAATTAAGAAAACTACTAAAAAATCGAATAACAGCCATTGCTAAGCGGCGCAGATGATTGAAATGTATGCGAAAATTTAACAAAAATAGAACAATGGAAAAATCTATGCATAAAATTTAAAATAAATAAATAAAATAAATAAATACAATTTCGAAAATAGAAATTTTTTTCGATGACGTGCACTCCGGCAGGATTCAAGGTAATCGTTTGTCAAGCTTTGTGGATCTGCGGTTAGTAGTCTGAGCTCCAGAGCACAGAGACAGTCACTTCTCTTTATGTACAGTCGGCAGCAAAATTATTCGAGCGCTAATAAATATTACTATATAAAAAAAGTACACTTAATACTGTTTTGTTAAATAAATCCTTGTTGAATCCCACTCTCAGACTAAGAATATGATTTGACAAGGTTTATTTAACAAAACAGTATCAAGTGTACTTATTTCATATAGCAATTTTTGCTAGCGCTCAAATAATTTTGCTGCCGACTGTATACAATATGTATGTGTGTGTGCATTCAGTTAATTATCAACAGTATGTACATAGATTTAAAGAAAAAAAAAAAAAGAGGCACTCGGTGAAATTTGTATGTAGAAATAATAATATTTGACAAGCGTGTTAATACTGTTATTTAATTAACATCCATGATATTGTGGTACATGCACATGGACATCATTATGTCTGTTTAAATTTATTTTAAGAAAAGATGTTCCTCCTTTTTGCATATTATCTCAGACAGGACCCAATTAACTTTATGTGAGGCCCGGGACACACATACTTTCGTGGACCCCCTCGCACTTTTCAACAATCAGCAAAAGTGTATATATAACTATATATGGGACTAACATGACAGAATTTTGCATTATATGATGCTACTTTTTGTCATTTCCTGGGGCAAAAAAGACAGAAGGGCATTTATAGGGCCCCTTTTATTCAAGGCCCGGGGCACATGCTCCAACGTTAACTAGGCCCTGACCTCAGATTCCCCCCCCCCCCCCCCCCCCCAATATTTTGAGGCCAGGCACGCCTATGAAAATGATGAACCAAGTCCTCTAACTCCAATGGATCTTTTGACCATCAGAAGACCAATTACTTACCCTGTGAAGTTTAATGATATTATCAAAAATGCTTCAAATATGTTAACTGCACTGCGACGAAAGAAGTATCAATCACTGCTACTAAAACAGCTGTGGTCAAAGTGGAAGTATCAGTATCCCATGGACTTGAGAACTGCCCGTTCAGAAAGAAATCCCACTGCTCAACTTGAGCTAAAAACTGGAGATGTAGTTCTAATAGATGAGGATACAAAAAATAAACTATCATGGAAAATTGGCAGAATCGAAAAGGTAATAATTGGAAGGGATAATCAAATTGAATCCTATGAAGTAAGAACAGGTAATAGTATTTTAAAGAGAACTATCCAGCATTTGCATCCTTTAGAAATGATTTAAGAAACAGTAAGTGACTTTTAATGAGACTTTATAAACTGAAAAAAAAAAAAAAAAAAAAAAAATACTCTTTTTCTTTTGGAACTCTAATTTTTATTATTACATATTCTCTTCATTTTTTTCCATACATTTAATATTCTTTTGAGATAATAATTTTCAAATTTTGAAAAAAAAAAAAAAAAAAAAGAATTTTTTTACATTTATATTATGATATAATTAAGTACATTTGTTTTACATTTTTAATTAATGATTGTTTATTCATAATAATGTGTTGGAATATGCAAGAAATTTGGTATGCTATTTTGTTTATAACCATGATTTTAGTTCATATTATTTCGTATCTGTATTTTGATTTTTGCTAAACCACTTTGATTTGGATTTAGAATTGAATATCAGTTAAGTTGGTATTTACTTATTAATTATAGAAATGTTGTTTTGGAAAAATTAATTTGATGTTGAGACTTCCTAAATATATTTGAAATTATTATATTTAGACTGAAATAGATTTTGATTAGTATTTACTTATTTGCTGAGAATAATTAGATGCATTTTCATACATCTAATTGGGCGGGGAGTGTGTAGCAAAAATTTCCTCCAAATGATTGGATGCACATAGAAGTCACTAGATGGCATTACGTGTCCACTGACTTACATTTTTGCTTTGGTATTTTTGAGATTTGAGGAAGTATCGCAGATCACCTTTGATCTTCGATCCCATCGTGTCATAGCGATGTTTGTTTTTAAAATTATTGTTCCTTTATGGAACTTTTGACAATACCTCTTTTAATTTGATTTGTTTTAATTTGTAAATATGTAAATTCAATTTCTCTTGTAAATAATCATGTAACCGTACTAAAATAGTTTTAAAATATTAGAGCCTGGCTTTGCATCATTTGAAATCATCGAAACACACACCATTTTTCGTCAGATTACTGTAATTAGTTTTTGGAACTAAAATTTTAAACATATGTTCCAATCCTGTCTCTCAGAAGTCCGGATTTAAGATGTTCTACTGTATATGTATATATGAATGGATAATAAATAGTTAAATTTAATTAAAGAAAAACTTATTTTAAAATTTTAAAACGCTAATAATTTGTAATTGCCCCTTTAAACTGTGTTTCACGGCAGAAGATTTTGTAACACAAAAGTTGAAATATTTTGCAACTTTAAGAGAAAAATTAGCTTACTATCATGCTTTTTTTTCGAATGTTTGTGGTCAGATCTTGCATATTAATTAATCCCTGGATATCTGGAACCTGTATTAAAGTTTTAGTCATCAGATTCTCAATCAGTTAGAATTGAGATTTAGTAAACAAAAAGAGAAAACACAAACGAGGAATTTTTGTCGTGTAACTGGTTGCTAAATCAACTCGTGCTCATTGGCACTTTGCCACTGTGGCAAATTGCTAGCGATATTGGCTTACCATATATTTTTATTATAGAAGTTGTACAGAATTGGTGAATATCGTAAGTGAAAACCAAAAGGAATGGAAATGCTGGTACATTCATTTTATTACATATATATATATGTCTGACTAATTTGCAATTCAAGTTTACAAACAAGGAAACACATTTAATAATTTTTTTTTTTTTTAACAGCATCTAATTAAAGATAGTTTTACATTCTTTGAAAAATATGTATTATTTTATAAATAATTTTAGAACAGAGAAGAACTGGAAAAGTTTCCAATGAAAGAGTGAAATTAGAAAATCCGTTAACTGCTACACGTAAAGCAATAATAGAATACCCTAGTGATACAGCTGTATCAGAATTTATTTCAAGATACAATAAGAGAAAAGAAGCTCAGATTGAGAGATTAAAAGAAGTAATTTTCTTTCTTTTCAATTCAGTAATGCATATAATTTAAGAAGTAAAACTTCACTTTTTATATTTTTATTGGGATTTCAATAATTAAGTTTAACTATGAAACATTCTGCATTTTCATTTATTTATTACTTCCATTACCGGACTACCATAGGTAATGGAAGTATTGTATTCGGTCAAAAAATGCGATATCGAGATTTCACCTGATTTACATGTTTTCATGTCTCCTGAGTCCAAAAAAGTGGTTTTTGTCAATTGGTTAGTGTGTGTATGTGCATGTATGTATGTGTGTGGGGAATCTTCTGACTATTATATCTCCGAAACTAATAAAGATAAAACTACGAAACTTCATAATTGAGGCAAGTCTGGTGTACAGATGAATTTTCTAAATTTTGGTGAAAATAGGAAAACTGGAAGTGGGACATCTGAAACCGGAAATGGGGCCGTAAATCCGTATCTCAAAAACAGCTCTAACAATTTTCTTCAAAATTACTGTATAAACACTCTATTAGATGCCCTTTCGAATGTTCCTTTGAAAACGGCTGCATGGATTTTTTTTCAAACTTTCAATATTAACCCTCTTTTAAATATCCTTTTGTATATAATTGTTGTTTTCCGGTCAACAATTAAATATGCCAAGTTTTGGTAAAAGTCGGTATCACAAAAAAGATTCTAATGATTTTCTTGAAAATTGTTACATAAACCCATTTTAGATTTTTTTTTTCTCATGCTTTACGTGGTTATTACAAGAAAATTAATAGTCACGCTGATCAGATAGATCAGTTTTAGATCTCGGAAATTGGTGTTTCAGAAGGGAAAAAAAAAAAAAAAAAAAACTCAACCTTTTTTTTTTTTTTTTTTAATTACTAAGTAAGTAAACTCGGTTTTATATGTCTTTATGCATGTATTAACTTTCTTTTACCAGAAAATTTTTAGTTGTTTATTTCATTAGGTCAATTCTATGTCTTCTGATCACATTATCTCCAAAAAGTGCATATAATACATGTAATAGTGGGTAATGGAAGCCGTGTGGTTGTTTCACACCAGATTTTTTTTAAAATTAATATAACTTTATAAATTCAGGTATGCTGTAAGGGTATACAATCAGGCAGTGGCTCACACCTGGCATATTAGCTTATATAATACCACTGTTAGAAGCTCATAAGCAAAACATAATATAACATATCTTTTTAAAGTGCACATAACATCTTAGCAGCTCAGTTATTATTATTATTTTTATTTATTTATTTAATTTGCTGAGAAATTATAATAAAATTTAAAATAAAGTTGGCAGGCAATAAAGTTACATTTGTTCCTTCCATCTTTCAGCACTAAAACTATACTCTTGCTAAATTAAACAATTAATGATTATTTGCAAATTATATAAAATGTTTTTAATGAACCACATATTTAAAAGAAACTAAAAAGAATAAAATAATTTCTCCTAGCCCCATACAAATTTGTAGCCCTAAACAGATTCTTCTGAAAATTTGTGTTTGGGAATTTTTAAAAGCTATGAAAATATTTGTAGGATTTAAAAGGAAAAACTCATGACACATATAGTAAATAATAATAAGGTATGTAGGAAGTAGCTGCCCTTCAGAAAACTCACACAACAGCTCTTTTGCGATGCAATGACATTATTAGTGACTTAGATGAACTATTCATGCATTAATCATCTATTACATGCACCCTACATTTTCCATTTTAAACCTGACAAATATTAAAAATTCACAGTCACAAATTTTCAGAAGAATCTGTATAAGGTTAGGAAAAACTATTTTTTGCTTTTTAGTCTGTTTTAAGAACATGATATATTAAAAATATTTTGTATGTAAATAATTATTTTCTGCTTTTTAGTCTTGTGTGTAAGAAATTTTTAAATAGATTTTTAACGTGTTTTGATGAGATTATGACATAGACATGTGACAAAAAATTATTTTAAACTGGATTTCGAAGCTCAGGATCCCCAAAGCCCCCCACTATAAATTAGTTTCTGCTTAAGGATGTATTGTGATCAAAGCTATGTAAACAAAATTTTAGCTCGATCAGATGACAGGAAGTGGTTAAAATTCTAAGTCAAATTAATTAGTGTTGGACTCAGGGCCCTTAACGGCCCTCTTCACTCACCACTGCCGGAAGCCAAAACTAATGTTATTCTATGGGAAATTTTTCTTTACAAATAACTTATTAACTAATGCATATTTTAAAATTCTGTTTTCACATTCAGAAAATTCTTAAGCTTTAAGCATGTACTGCCATCAGAGATATTCATGTATGCAAAATTTTAGCTTAATCGGATGATAAGATCTCGTTAAAATTCAAAATCATATTTAACTGCAATTGGTAGTCCAAGGGCCCCCAAGTCCATTTTTGGCAGAGCTTGTATTGGCATCGGACTTATACATGTATACAAAATTTTAGCACATTAGATGATTTAAGTAATTAAATTTCGAAATAAGATTTTTAACTTTATTACTGAAACTAGAGGGACTCCTCCTCTAAATCAGTTCTGCTTGAACATGTATTATCATCGGAGATGTTCATGTGTGTAAAATTTTAGTGGTAATTGAATGATAAAAAGCTGGTAATATTCAAAATCATATTTTAAAGGAAGCCCAGGGACCACAAGGCTCTCTCCTCCCTTAAATCTGTTTATGGTTGAGCATGTATTAACATTGGAATCAGTGACATTGCCAGAAAATTTTTCAGCTGGGGACAAAATTAAAATTGTAAAATTTCACTATATTTTAAAAATTCAACTAGATTCAAATAATTGGTTGGTTGATTAAGGAGATTAAGCAAGTATGAGTATAAGAATCTTATAGAACAAATTTTTATGCATGTTATTTAAACTAACATATTTTACTTATGAAGGTCATACAGCTTGTTCTAAACTAACCCGAATCCGAAAAACTTACTGTCAGGTCAATTTGAACTCCATTTGCAAGGAAAGCTTAAAGCCAACCTGTGAATGCAGATAGGGTCAATTTGGCCCTAATCTCTAATTGTCTTTGTGACATAAATTTCATTTGGCTGATCAAATCTAATGATATAGTATTAAAACCTTAAATTTAATTTCTGAAAACATATTTTTCTACTTATTGAAATTTTCCACAAAAATGGTCCACAAAAATGGTCCATTGAAATGGTCCACAAGTTCTACCCCCTCCTCCAACTAAGTCTGTTTCTGCTTGAACATGTATTGTCATCAGAGTTTATGCAAAATTTTAGCTTAGTGGTATAATGAGAAGCGAATTAAGATTAAAAATCATTCTTAATGAATTTGGGGCCCAGAGTCCCCAAGGCTCTTTTCCTCAATTCTGTTTTTGCTTGAACATATATTATCATCTCAGCTACAATGTACACTAAGTGACAAAAAAAAAAAGCCGCACTGCAGAAAAAGTGACTTATACATTTTTTATTTGTAACAACTTTAAAATTAATGTTTGAAACAAATAAAACTGTTTTGTTTGCATAATACCAATGTGATGAAATGATACCTATGTATATTTTCGATTTAATAATTCGTTTTATTGCACTTTAGGAAGTACTTTTTAAAAATCTGCATAAAACTTTCTTTTTGAACATAATGCAATAACCATACACTTTGTATTCTATTATGATTTATTATATGAAATAAACAAGTTATATTTCAATATATGAAATAAAACTATTTATTTGTTAGATTTAAGCAATTTTTTGTTAAAAATATGTATTCTGCTTTGGGTTAATTCCAGCTTTATATGAAATTACTGCTTTAATGCGCAATGACATAGTTTTATACAGTGTTTTAATATAAATATCAGAAATTTCAATGTGACAAATATCACAAATAATTTTTTCTAGCTCTGGTAGAGTTATAAGCTGCAAATTTCGAATCCTCTCCCCTCTCCCCCGCCTTTTTATAGACGAAACATTTTCGAGCGGATCGCGATTAGGACTATTTCCATGTCCGGTAAAGAAGAAATTCTACTATATCTTTTATAGGGTTTAACTTAAAGGGAAAAAAGGTATGGTTACTTACAGAATTATAGGCTCTCATGGCAGTGGATAAGAAATTTTGACAATTTGAAGTGAATAAACTTACCATAGATGCCGTGTAGTAAGGTACGTTTTCATCGTGAAATGCTGTTTACAGAAATGTCCAAGATACCTCCAAAATAGTCGGTCAGTCACCACTTTTATGAAGATTGTGTTTAATTTTGAGTTAATTGATCTCTTGAGCATACAAATTTGCCCAACTGTTTGAAAAGTTATGCATCTCCATACCATAATGTAGGAGAATGCGTCGCTGTCTTAAAAGTGCGATTTTCATTAAGTCAGTCATATTTTCGTTGTCAGATCTGCTTGTTTTCTTTAGCTCAAAATAAATTAAACTTGACTCATCAAAGAGAACCAGTTCAGCCCAATAATTAACTAATCATTTTTTTTTTTTTTTTTAGCCATCTGAGGTCTTGCTTTCCTAATTCTATTTACTAAGAATGGAATTTTTTCAAATTTTCTGTCGTTTAAACCTGCTTTGTTTAATAGTTGCTCATACTTGCCAACTTTTCCGGTTTTCCTGGAAGACTTCCGGTTTTTTAACGTATCTTCCGGTCTTCCGGACAGATGATGAAATCTTCCGTTTTTAAAAAAATCGCGGATATCGTTCGTTTTAAAAAGAAACCCAAATGTTCTACGAAAACTCCTGATTTCCAATCTTTTTCCATCCATAACATAAATGTCAATATTCATTTCAAACTTGCTTTATGAGATTCTAGACCGTTTAAAGAAATAGAATTGTTAAATATTTCTTGCTGATGTAATTATTTTTTGCCCCCCCCCCTTTATTTATCTACAATTAGTTATCAGCAATCAAATGTTCTGCAGAAGTCTTTTCTTTCCTAATCTTTATCCATCTGCAACATAAATAATAATATTAATTTTAAAGTTATTACATTAGATTCTAGAAGTAGAGTTGAAAGAGTTTAAATATTTCTTACTCTGTAATTATTGTTGTATCCCCTCCCCCCCCCACCCCCCAATCCTTTCCCCGGATTGTGATCAATTCTAGAAACAATAAAGCAATGGAAATGCTCAATATTTCTCACATATGTAATTATTTTTAGATCTTTATTGCTAATTTAATGAATCTGTTTATTTTTCCTCAATTAAATAAAATATTTGTAAGTCATATTTATACCAAATGTGTAAACATAGGGAAAAAATGAAGAATAATTTTTTCAGGTAGGAAAATTTTTCCCAAATCAATTTAAGAATATTAATACTCAGTTGGTTTTATGCACGTTTGAAACTGATAATTAGCTACTGCTACTATTTCTTATATGTATGATTAATGTACATACACAAAAATCATATTCTATATTTATTTAAAAAATTAGTTATACTTTAACTTAACTAAGTTTTTTTGTCTATTGTTAAATAAATTTCTTACAGATTCTGTTTTGTAGATATTTACATGTTGAAGAAGAATAACGTCATTTAAAACTTTTATATATTTAGTATAATCAATCTATAGTAAAACGTTTTTATAGATTGCTTCTAAATAATAAAATTGTAAAACTGTATTGTTTAATACGTCAAAGAGAAAAAAAGAAATCTTCCCTTTTTTTATGAAATCTTCTGGGTTTTTAACAAAAATCTTCCCTTTTTTATTAAAATTGGTTGGCAAGTATGGTTGCTGTACTGTAGTTAAAGAAATTATGCTGCTAAACACTTTTTCTGAATCTCTTTTATGTTCTAAATGTAATACAAACCGATTTTATAAGCAATGGCTTTTTAACTTACAGTCATCTTGCTTGGATGAGCAACATAGCCACCTAAAACCAAATTTCTAGTTTAAACGGCCAAAAAATTTTATATCTTGCTAAAAACCCTTTTACCAATATTTCGTTAACAATTAATTATTTTGCCATCTCACGTATTAAAATATTTGTTGATTTTCATTCAAAAAATAATACTTTTTGTGGCATCGTTAACTGCCTTATTCTTACCATTTTTGAAATAATTTCAAAAATTGCAATTTTTCGACAATTGCATTTTGTTTTTAACACTGGATTCAAGGCTAAAGTGTATGTGGATGATAACATAATAAAATCTGTTCGAAAATTTGCTTTTTAAATGATAAAATTGGAGGTTGTAGAAGGCAAAAAGGAAAATATCCAAGTGCGGCTTTTTTTTTTTTTTTTTTTTTTTTTGTCGCTTAGTGTATATTTTTCACTGCTTCTGACTTATAGGAACTCAGAAACCTATCCAAAAACCACTTATTTTTTTCTTTACAAAACAAGTACAAAAGAACAGGGTTTAGGAATTAATTTAATTTTTCTTATTTTTTTTTTCTTCCTACTATGCAACAAAACTTACATTTTGCTTTAAAAAAATAGAAATTAATGTCTATGTCAAAAAATTAGTAAGAATTTGCTGCTTAAATAATTATAGTAAGTTTTGTAAGTAATAGAATATATACTTTTAATTCAATTTTTTTTAATATGCCATTTACAAATATTTGTTTATATAGCATATTGCTGAATATGAAGTTTTTGAATGTATAGTGATTGATGATAAAAAATACAAGGAAACTCTTGAAGAAATCAAAAGCTCCCAGTTTCAGTTTAAAGAAAATGCTGATGTTGATCATCTCTCTTCTGAGTATTGCTATTCATTTGCTGAGAAAAAAGCTAAGACTCTAATCTATTTTAAAACAGTAGGTATTTGTTTAATGTAATTATATAACATTGGAAAATTTCATGCAGGCTTTGCCCACTTTGCTGGTCACTATATTTAAATGAATGGAAAAAAGAATAAATATTTTTTATACCGTCCTACAAATTAAAACTAAAACTAAAATACATTGAAATTGCTTAAAAACTTCGCTGCCTTTGGCAAAGACTTCTTCATTGCAACGTCTTGGTATTGGATAATTTAACTTATTGAGATGTTAATAATATAGGAAAGACTGCATTAGTCATTTTCTTTTTGATAATAAACAGAACAAAAAACGCATAGTATTTTACATTGAGATATTTTGTATAATAAAATTGAAAAAAATTATACAAAAAAATTGAATCAGCTTGGATCTCTTAACGGAATTTGAAATTTGGCACTGGAGTAGCTCAGACTATTCTCACCAAAATGTTTACTTACGCATTTGCGACACCCACATCAACTCATCGCCAAAATGAGAACAAAATTATAAATAATTATAAGATTTAAAAAAAACTTTTTATATACCATGTTTTTAAATTTTCTGTTGAATCTTATAGCTAGAACTACATTAGCATTTTATCAATGTGTAGAAAAATTTTAAAGTGATAATAACGTCAATTTTTGCTAGATGCATAATTTAATTTTTTGCAATTTTTTAGTGTTCATGTTTAATTAAATGTATTTATTTTTATGTCGAAAGAAAATTAACTTGTAATTTTTTTCGGCAACAATTAAATTATAGCAAATATTTATTTTCATATTTTAATTAGTTAAAAGAAAACTTTGCAACATAATATTTTTAAATCTAATAACTTGATGTATATAGTGTCCTCACAAAAGATACAGTTTTTAGAGCTCTTTTTAAAAAGTATAACATCTATGCAGTATCTTTTTAAAAAATTCATCAGTTTTTACTAAAAAAATGGCCGACTTTCAGCACTAAAGTACTAGTTAAATCTAGACCAATCAAAAATAGGAGTGGTCCACCTGGATGTGTCCCGTTGACAAACTCTTTGTTTTATTTATAAAGTGCATCCCAAAAATTTATAGACAACCATTTTTTTGCATTTAAGAGTGAATTAAACGAGTAAGAAAGATGGGATAAATTATGCAAATATATATTGATGTAATAAAATTAATAAAATACTTAAAGAACTTTTAACAGTTATGGATTTAATATAAAAAATTAAAAACAAAATAATGCTTTCTCAAAAATATATAGACAACTGGTGTTAAAAGTTGATTGTAACACTGATCTCCAAATTTGCATTTTCCAAGGTCATGTACTTGTGACGCAGTAGTTTTCTGTGATAAAAGCGAAGCTGTCTTTCTTTTTCCGACTGATTGTAAAGATGCCTCGCAACGTGCAGTTTTCGAAAAATGAAATTTTGCAAATTTATCGTTATAAGAATTGGGGTTATTGTTATAAGAATTGTGGACATTGTAAAAAAAACTGGACACAGCAGAGCTAGTATTTACCAAATTTTGCCATAAGGTGACAATTTTGAAACAAAATCACGTTCAGGGCGACCAAAGATAACAACTTAAACGGTAAGACAAAGAGATTTTCAGATCAGTTTCAACCCATAACCTGTCTGTATGGTCAATTTCTAGAGAAGTGACCGGTCCAGTATCAAAATCAACGGTGCATCGATGGCTGCAGATAAGTAAATTGTTTGTTTATCGCAAAATACGTCGTTCACCAAAGTTGACAAAGCGACATAAAGATGCTCGTGTTTAGTGATGAAAAGAAGTTCAATTTAGATGGCCTTGATAGTTGCTCATATTACTGGCACGATATTTGCAAGGAATCACAAACTTTTTTCAGCAGACAACAAGGAGGGGGCTCATTTATGGTGTGGGGAGCATTTTCCTTTAATGGAACTACTGATATTGGTTTTTTAAAAGGTCTTCAATGTTCCGAAGATTACCAGAAAATGCTAGAAGTACAGTTACTTCCATTCAGAAAGTTGCTAGGGGGGCACGAATGCATATATCAGCAAGACAATTGCTCCATTCACGTGTCAAACTCTACAATGCAATGGTTTAGATAAAACCAAATAAATGTTATGGACTGCCCAGCCCCAAGTCCTCACCTGAACCCACTGGAGAACCTTTGTGAAATATTATATAGAGACGTATATGCTAATGACCATCAATTTGCAACAGTTCAAGGTCTAAATCTGCAAACTGAAAGAAGTAGGTTATCTCTAAAGCCAGAATTTATTCAAACTCTTGTTTTGAGCATGCCAGTTCAAGATTTTGAAGTGATTAGGGAAAATGGCTCAAAAATTTGAATGTTAAAGAAAAAAAAAAGTTGTCTGTGAACTTTTGGGACAGTAAATTTTCATTTTTACTTTCTATCACAGTGTCTGTGATTGTAAGATATAATTTTTGTATAGTATTATTATTGTCTTGGAATTTCATATAATTAAAAATGATTTTAAAATTTTATTCATCTTTTTCAATTGTGAAATAAGAAAAAACCCATTGTCTATAAACTTTTGGGTTGCACTGTATAGATATATAATAAACTAAAAATTCTGTAAATTTGGCTATTTTTAAAATAAAATGGATAGATAGAGAAGGGTGGACAACAGTGTGCTTAGTTATGGTGCTGATGTGTGCAGTGGGGTTTGGGACCTGACATAATGCATGCATAAAATTACTGCTGAAGGTATTGGGACCCAACTGAGATTCATGTGTAAATATATATCTTTCTATGTTTATGCTTGGGTAAGGTACTGCCACAGACAGGGGGTACCTTGTCCCATAATAGTGCAGGCAAATCTTCTATATCTTACCACTAAAATCATTCAAAATAAAATCATTCTGTCTTTTATTTTCTTTCCTTTTAAATTCTTTAAATAGGTTTTTTAAATAAAAATCCATTACGAAAAATTGTTAGTACAAAGTTGCTGATTAAATATTTATCCATTTTTTTTTTTTTTTTTAATCCCAATAACTTTTGAAAAATATTAGTTAATGGGATTAAAAAAAAACTAACATTACTAAAACAGATAACAATGAGTATGTCAATACATGAGTTGTAAATAAAAGACTTTTTTTTTTTTTTTTTCAAATCTTTAGCTGTAAAATAAAGACAAAAAGGTAATGTAGCTACCACATGACTTCCTTACAGACCCATTGAAATACAGTAGAGAGTCAGAAATCTGCTAACCTAAAAATCTGCCAAAGTCTGAATTTCGCACAGTTTATCAGATATAAACAATGAAATACACTATGAATAAGTTAGCAAGACTGTAAATCAGAATTTTTTGAAAAGCTCTTAAATTCAGATTCTGTATTTGCATTTTATGATTTAAAAACTTTTTTTATGTAAAGGACTTCTTGAAGACTTTGTAGCTTGAATCCTGGAATTCAGTTGCCTAGGTCACACTTGTAAATGAATAGCATAAGAGTAATTCCATACCAACTCACCTAATGAGGGTTGCATGACCGACTTGGATTTTCTTTAAATTTGGTACACTGATTGATGATATAGAGGCATGAAAAAGTCCAAATTTTTAGCTACCTGCTCCACTTATTTATAGATATACAGGTCCTCGAAGTTTGTCCGCCACCTCAAAATACCAAGAAATTGATGTTATTTCATTTTTTTTTCTTAAAAATAGTGCTTATGTAATATGAAAGTGTTAGGTATCACTGGAAACTAGTTATTCCAGGCATTCAGAAAAAAAATACTACAATGTTTATAATGAAAAGTGTTAAGGTACAGAACTCTTAGAAGTTACAACCACGAAAATTTGATTTTCCCGATTTTGCTAAAATTGAGACATCAATTCCAAAAAAAGGAAAATAAAACCAAAGGTTTATTGACTTTCTGGTAGAGTACCAGTGTTCATCATAAATTGCTACACAATAAATTACTTGGGTTTCTCACTCCTTCTTGGAAATATTTAAGCTTAAAGACAAACCATAAGGCAAAAACATGCAATTTTGCCCATCTTGGCAGCCATTTTTCTCATAAAGGGGGAGCACTAGAAACTTTTTTATTTTTTTTTAAATAAGCTACTGATGTGTTAGCTATTCACAGGAAAAGAGTTTACTTTTGGTTATTATTTGCATAAAGAAATATCCTGCTGATAGTATATGCATGTTTTTCTCTAATATGCTTGTGTTCTCCCTCTCATAGACTTAACATTAATTAAAAAGAAAAATAATAATGCATGTATTAATAGCTGTACTATCTATACAAGAATTCAAGAAATTTAATGTATTAAATTATTTAATAATAATAATAATAAAATAATTTCTTCATTTTATAGCAAAATTAGATGTTTGATGGAAACAAGAAATAGAATTTCTCCAAAACTGAACACTGAAAGTTGTCTCTTCGTAATTATAAAGTACTAGCAGGCAACGCCCGCTTCGCTGGTCCCTATTTTTAAATGAATCGCTATAATTACTGAATTCTCAAAATTGCATTAATTTTTATCACGTGAAAAAAAAACAGAAAAAAAATCTTATTAGGAAAAATGTCGCACCGGGTTCTCACTGCCTTCGGAAAAAATTCCCAAAATGCTCTAACTCTTATTTCTATTATTTTTCCCCTTCGCCCCCCTTCCCGTCTATCCTAATAATTTTAAAAATTCGAAAATATCCGCAATCGATTTGTAGGTATCGAAAACCTCTATATACCAATTTTGAATGCTCTAACTGTATTCTATTTTTTTTTTTTGCCCCTCCGCCCCCCCTTCCCGGCCCTCCTAATAATTTTACACTTTCGAAAATATCCCCATTGGACTTGCTGGCCTCTAAAACCTATCTGTACCAATTTTGAACGGCCTAACTGTATTTCTATTTGTTTTTGCCCCCCCCCCCTTCCCGACCCTCCTAATAATTTTAAAAATTAGAAAATATCCGCAATCGATTTGTAAGTATCGAAAACCTCTATATACCAATTTTGAACGATCTAACTCTATTTTTAATTTTTTGCCCCCCCTCTCCCCTCCCCCCTTCTAGCCCCTCCTAATAACTTTACACTTTCGAAAATATCCCCATTCGACTTGCAGGCCTTTAAAACCTATCTGTACCAATTTTGAACGGCCTAACTGTATTTCTATTTGTTTTTGCCCATAGCCCCCCCCCATGCTGCCCCCCTTCGCACCCCTTCTAATAATTTTACAAATTCGAAAATATCCGCAATCGATTTGTAAGTATTGAAAACCTCTATGTACCAATTTTGAACGATCTGACACTATTTTTATTTTTTTGCTTATAAAGGTGGTTTTTGCCTGAGCGTCAGGGTCCTAAAATCAACCTGCTCAGCAAAAATTGCGACTCTATCTCCCATAGGATCGCCACAACCGTGTTGAGTCAGTGAATCAGTGAGTTTACTCTTTTATATATATAGATTAAATAATTTCTTTAAAAATCAATCAAAACAAAGGAGCTATAAATATTTATTTCATAAGCAATATAATTGAAATACAGCAATATATTAAAAATTGATATGTACAGAATTTTATTCAACTGCAAGCATAAGTTCCTGTATTTTTTTCGCTGTATCATTTGGTATTAAAAACATGCATCCTATGGCTGCTGCTGCTGATGGCTTTGGTATTATATCTAACAGATGCTTGTATGGAATCCAGCATTTATCTGATCTAAATTTTTGACATGTTGCTTACCTACTGCAGATACTTCAGTCTTATTCGATATGTTTGTAGATACAATGGAAACTAAAAGCATAGATTTACTAATAAAAATAAATTTATGATAATCCCTAGTACCCTCAATTCTTACAGCGAAAGTTAGTCTTTCAGAAAGCAATACTCTTGTTTCTGCTACATATTCTTCAGATGCAAAGAAAAACTTAATATTTTTAAAATTACCTGTGCAATAATGAAACAAATCATGTGGAGAAATTATCTGATTCTTGTAAAGACGTTGTAAGCTGGTTCTGTAAGACCTTTTGACTGTGCCTCCAATGCACAGTGGGGTATTTGACGAATCTGGCTGGCCAAAAGTCGATTTCAAAATTAAAACGCAAGTGTATAAATATGGGTGTGTGATGAAGATAAATAAATGGGGAATCGTATGATACCACTTTTTTCTCGTATAAACAATCCGGGAATTCTCGGTATCAGTTGAAATTCGAATGTTTCGTTCAGCAGAGTTTTGCTCATTAGTTGCCAACTTCAGCGTTTCCTTTTTGAATGTGGATTATTTTTATTTGGGAATTGTATGAAATTTAATTGCTATGGAAAGGGACGAGGCAGATAAGCGTGTAAAGGTTTTTATTATTTTAGTTGAGGAAAAAATATATTTTATACTTGTAAAGGAAATTTAAAATTATGCTTTTTTTCTCTTTTACTTTTATACTATATTTTGAAAATTCGAATGATTTAGTTATATTTCCCTGCCTTTCCCTGCAATGATTTTTCTTCTAGCAATAAATATAGACTTTTATCTTGTTATTTATGTAAAAACTAGTTCCGCATTCTTCCGCTTTTTAAAATAAAGGCTGTTCAAAAAATGTAGGTCTAAATTTTTTTCAATGCATTTCAAGTGGCTAACTATAAAGCTTCGACATTTTTACATTGTATAAACTTTACTGCAAAACTAATTCTTAGAAATATTAATAAAGTGATCGCATGTGTATATTTTTCAGACATTTTCATTTGAATAAAGTAAGTATTATTTGTTTTAAAGCTAAATTAAATTAATGCATTTATTAAATTTAGATTTTGCTTTTGTATTTTCTAAAAATTCGGAATAATTAATTGTATTTCTTAAAAAATATTTTTCTATTGAGTAGAGACACCTTTTTTAATGTTTAAACTGGCGCAACTATTAGAAAAAAGAACTACAAAAAAAATTGCCGATCACATAACATTTATGTTTTATTTATTTATTTATTTTTGTACTACGTCTTTATTTTGATCTATGACTATTAAATGCCAAAATAATTACTCACAGGGAATTATTTATCATTACTCTGTGGTAAAGTGCATCGAATAGAAAGAAAAAATTAAGATATCTTGGAAATTACTTTTTTCAAATCATTATTTTTTATGAAGATGAAATAAGAATATCAAAGTTTCTCACGTTTTAAATTTAACATGAAGAACAGGTGAATTAATGTCCAATATTAAGAAGATATATTTATAGAAAAGAATAAGAATTGGATAGGAGATTTGAAATTCCTAGATATGTAAACCATTCTGAGAAATCAGTAAGAGACTTCAGTGAATGAAGTGAAAGATCTAAACAAGGAAAGCTGAAACCCTACATAGCTCCACAGATGTTAAAGTGCTCCCACATACTAAACAAACTAATTCGGAAACTTCTGGAGAAAGTTGTGCTATTTTCATACTAAAAAAAGTTACTTTTACTCCAAAATGAGCAACAAAAAATTGTCAAAACACATGTAAAAACGTACACAAATATTACCATTGCAAGCCGTATCATTATAGGCTAATTTTTCAAGAAACCAATACCATAGGTGCCACCTCTCCTATTTTTAAGAGAGAGTTCAAACAAGAAAGTTTTTATAAACGTTTTCAGATTATGCAATCACCGAAAATATGCTTAAAAGATTCCTTTATAAAAATATTGTTGACAAATATGATTTAAAAATTAAAAAGTTTGGCAGCTATGCAATACAAAATTATAAGAAGTACTCAAAGAAAAAAGTTCTTTATGTATCGTGTTGCAGCGTGTGAAAATGATCTGTTATCCTGAAAAGAAAAAGTAATTTATAATAAAAGAAACTTGTGCTGATATTGATATAAAGGATTTACTTCAGTTTACAGCGTCATGATTACTTGAAGTAGCCACAGAGTTCACGTGAAAAAATTTGCCGAATATCCAGAGAAAACAACAGAACTCTGTTAGGAATATCCTTGGTATCTTATCCAATATCACCCACAATGCACAAAATAATACACACCCCACTGTAATTCAGCAAGCTATATTACCAATTAGTCAATTGTTTGAAGAAAGAGCTGATGCACACAATAATTATTTTCGCTTATTTCAAAAAAACTTTTGCACAAAAAATTTTAAGACTTTCTTGTAATCGTTATGCTCTTAATAGATTATGTTTGGGAGTGTACAAAAAAAAAAAAAAAACACAATACAAAAAAAAAAAAAAGTCAAATTCTTAAAAAAAAAAAAAAAAAAAAAAAAAAAAAAAAGTCAAATTCTTAAAAAAAAAAAAAAAAAAAAAAAAAAAAAAAAAGCTCCAGAGAGTTATTACCGATTGAATCTTCTACAAGCATTTATGATATATAGAATTCCAATTACAAAGAAACAGATGATAGATCTTTAATATGCAGTGATGATGAAATTTTTTCTTACTTATTTATTAATTGTATGAATAATTATTTTTATTATTACCATTTTTATATGAATAATTTTATTTCTTATATGCTCCTATTTATGCTATCTTAAATAATATGTACTATTTGATTTTATATTATATTTATTACTTTAGAGTATTTATTGTTTTACAGTAAATAAACACTCCAAAAAAGGTTTTTTTGAATAAAAATATTAATATGCATCAAAAATAATACTTTCGTGACTAAAGAATTGGCTAAAATTGGTTTTTAACAAAAAAAATAATTTTGGCCAGCCAGATTCGTCAAATACCCCACTGTGCAATGGCATCACACAGGATTTTGCCATGGGATGTGGCAAAAAAAAAAAAAAAAAAAAAAAAAAAGGTCACTCAGCATTTAGTTTGAAATCATCTTTATGTTGACGTAAATTAAAAAAAATTTTCTTGTTTTTGTACTGCGTTGAGCTACTGTCAATGAAACAAATCATTTCCTATATGTCTGGATATTGTAATGCTAAATATGGAATTACAAGCCTTTGAAAAGAAACTACTGCCACCGTATCATGTGTCAAACAGTCACTGATAATACACATAGAGATGATTTTTAGGTTATCATATGTCCAAACAAAAGAATGGAGTGTAGCTTGCATGTTTTCCCAGTGATATCACTGTATTGCATCCTGTACTATAAAAGTAAAATTTTCAGAAAAATCAAGTAATAAAATGCACTTATCTGGTTTTAGTTCTGCTTTTCTTGTTTTTAAGTACTCTGATTGAGATTTTGCGATGTAATGGTGTTTTGCCAAGGACTTTATTTTCAACAAAAGTTCCGATTTAAAATCAGGTGCATACAAAGTAGGTAATTGAATGAGTGTTGAATGGATTGTAGTTATCCACCGTCGAAACGTCACTTCAGATTCTTCATCATAATCATCCATTAACATATCTAAAAATTCTTCAAATGCAGTTTGGAGTGGACACTGTGAACAAAGTCCTAACATACATGCTTCATTGTTAATCTGTTAATGTCACACACATAATGAGACAAAAAAAAAAGAAAAATCATAGCTAGATGGTTTAACAGATTGTTTTAGCCCTTTCTAACCCAGGCCGTACGATTGTGTGGGTTAGACATCCAGAACATCCACTTACATTTTTGCATCTGGAATTTGTATTTAATAAAATCAGGAAATGAATGATCGAGCTAATTAGAAGAAAGTGTAAAGTATAATTTTCAATCAACAAGTCTCGGTTATAGTCCATATTTTTCTTTCAGTTTGCAAAAACAGAAAAATGTGATGTTTAAAGGTAAAAAATTTTCGGGTCGGAAAGGGTTAATTAGCTTGTCATTTTGGTTAATCATACAGACACAAACTGAATGAGTTCCTGCACTACCAGCTAACACGCACCACTCTGGTCGCAAATCAACAAATTTAGATAATTCAATCTTGTAATTGGGATATTCCTGTTTAAAATGTGTGTACGCTTCTTTGAAATTACATAAAATGAGGTGTTTCTGTTTTATAAATATTTGATTTCTTCACTAAATACTAACTTGAATTTTTAAAATTTAAAAGGTTTCCTATCATTCTTTAAGATATCACAAAAATAGAGTAAACATATTAGTTTTGTTTTAATACCAGAATATCATAAAATCAGAATGTTACTCCCATATTCAATGCTTTATTCACCTAATAACCCTATTTCTAAAGGTAAATAAATAATGTTCAGAGGGTAAATAAAGTCTAATACATGTAATAAATCAATATTTATGTAATATTCAATAAGTTTTGTTTCTTTACATCTTTTTTTATTAATGTTAGGTCTGTGAGAGGAGAAACACAAGCATATTGTATTAGAGAAAAACATGCATATACTATCAGCAAGATATCTCTTTATGCAATTAATAACCAAAAGTAAACTCTTTTCCTGTGAACAGTTAACACATCAGTAGTTTATTTAAAAATAATGAAAAAGTTTCTAGTGCTCCCCCTTCATGAGAAAAATGGCTGCCAAGGTGGACAAAATTGCATGTTTTTGACCTATGGTTTGTCTTTAAGCCTAAATATTTCTAAGAAGGAGTGAGAAACCCAAGTAATTTATTATGTAGCAATTTATGGTGAACACCTGTACTCTACCAGAAAGTAAGTAAACCTTTGGTTTTATTTTCCTTTTTTTGGAATTGATGTCTCAATTTTAACAAAATCGGGAAAATCAAATTTTTGTGGTTGCAACTTCTAAGAGTACTGTACCTTAACAATTTTCATCATAAACATTGTAGTATTTTTTTTCTGAATGCCTGGAATAACTAGTTTCCAGCGATACCTAACACTTTCATATTACATAAGCACTATTTTTAAGAAAAAAAAAAAATGAAATAACATCAATTTCTTGGTATTTTGAGAAGGCGGACAAACTTCGAGGACCTGTATATCTATAAATAAGTGGAGCAGGTAACTAAAAATTTGAACTTTTTCATGCCTCTATATCATCAATCTGTGTACCAAATTTAAAGAAAATCTGAGTCGGTCATGCAACCAATTTTTATTTTTTTAGGTGAGTTGGTATGGAATCACTCATAATGTATGGCCAGAATCCCTTTCCACTAACCAGAGAAACAGGTGGTATAACATGATGATATCAATGAGGTACATAATGATATAAACTAATTTTGCTATCTGATGAAAGCATAACTGTAGGGAAGAATTAACTTAAATTCTTAGAACAACAAATTTGTGTCACAAAACAAAAATAGATGTATGTATGCATATTCAAGTATAATTTAAAATAAACTACATGTGAATTCATGTTACCTAAATTTTACAAATAATTCTTCTTTTTTATTATATATATATATGTGTGTGTGTAATTCGTTTAAAAAGATGGGAGGCTGAATTTTACAGCTGAATTAAGGCTGAATTTTTATACCAACTATGTGAAAAATACCAGAGTCGGGAATAGAACCCGGGCTCTCCACTTAATGTGCAGATGCTCTGTCACTGAGTTACCCTGGCTGATAATCAGCTCAACATTTCTCACATATAAAAAAAATAAGCCTTTACACTCCAATCTTTCTAAAAAAAATTTCATGGTTGATGTATCATTGAATATAATTTCTAATTATATATTTAATGTTCAATGTTATTCTTATGCATCTAATAATTTGATATTCAAGCGAAATAGAAATATTATACATAACATATTGTTAATGAAAGCATTTATATTTCTGTGTACAGTAAGTTGTTCGTAAATAAACAGTTTGTAAATAAAATCACAGCAGTAGGATTATATACATGACAGAGCACAAACTATTACTTGTTTTTAGAACAGTATTCCAATTTTAAAATTTCTTCCTGATAAATGCATAGTTCTGAGTTCAATAAAATTCACTCAAGTTTAGGTAGCCTCCTTACATACTCTCTGGTGAATATTGGTGGTGAGAAACAATACATTTTACCAAAAAAGTTACTCCATTTAAAATTGAGATAGAGCTTACTAATTCTGGCAAAACTGAATCACTATTTTTTTTCCAAATTTGATGCCAGTCTCACCAAATTTGTTGCGTACTTGCCAACTTTTTCGGTTTTCCCGGAAGATTTCCGGTTTTTTAACCTATCTTCAGGGCAAATGATGAAATCTTTTGTTTTTTAAAAAAATTGCGAATATTGTTCATTTTAAAAACAGAAACCCCCATAGAGCTATCGGCGATCACGAAAGCTCCCGATTCCCAATCTTTCTTCATTCATAACATAAATGTCAATATTCATTTCAAACTTGCTTTAATGAGATCCTAGAACCTATGAAAAAATAGAATTGTTAAATATTTCTTGCTCATATAATTATTGTTTGCCCCCTCCCCCCCTTTTATCTATCTCCAGCTAGTGATCGGCAAACAAATGTTCTGCAGAAGTCTTTTGTTTCTTAATCTTTATCCATCAGTAACATAAATGATAATATTCTTTTTAAACTTGCTTCATTAGATTCTAGAAGTAGAGTTGAAAAAATTTAATATTTCTTACTCTGTAATGTTTTTTATTCCCCCCCTCCCCCCCATTAAGACTTTTGAGCCCTATTAGTCACTAGGGATGGATATCATTCCTGTGCTGCTTATCAAGGGTGTTGATTTTCTTGCCCCTATTCTCTGCAGAATTTTTCGTTCGTGCATTGCTTTTGGGAATATACCTTTATCTTGGAGGAATACCAGGATAGATTTCAGCCTGGGATCTTACCTCTCTTTATCCTTTCATATATGTAATGGATTAATTACTGGATAAGAGAGAGATGACAGGCATAGCACATAAGGACGACTAGGATTTCTTTCAGGAAATATCTATAAATTAACTATCTATAGATTATATAAATTAACACTTACCTCCATTCATATTTAAATAAAAAATAAATTTACTAATACTCCTTTGATCCAAACCATTAAAATCGCGCTCTGCACTGAGCGAACATAAATATTTCTCCTGTGTTAGGTGATGAAAGAAGAGCTGGGGGAGGTGTGAAGAAGATGTGAGGAGCGGTTATTTCCCGGAGTTCACTGCCGTAAGTGTACATTCCCTACTCGGCGTCCGAAGCTTCTTTTTCTTCGTCGAATTTCATGTGCGCTAGGTGCAGATGGGCATGGCCTATTGGAAGGAGAGCCAAGAGGAGTGAGATTTATGTCTGGAGACACTCTGGATTTGACAAGCTCATTCATCAACAGGATGTTTAGGTTCTGAACATCGATAAGTGAGAAGAAGCATAAAAGTTTCTCTGGATTTGCGATGACTTGATTATTAATAAAATGATTTTTCCTCGGTGAATGATTTATAAAAGCAAAACGTCCAACTTTCGAAATTTTAAAATCTTTCTTTATTTTTGCTATTTTAATTTTGTCGATCATTTTGAGGGTTTGAAGTCTTTCTTTAGTTTGATACTGTTAAGTTTTTATTGCTGTTTGAATCTTGAAAGATATTTGATTTTCTCCTACTCTTACGTAGGGCT
Source organism: Salticus scenicus (assembly GCA_963930645.1). Lineage (NCBI taxonomy): Eukaryota > Metazoa > Arthropoda > Arachnida > Araneae > Salticidae > Salticus > Salticus scenicus. The sequence continues at coordinate 38,954,826 of OZ005653.1, read as the reverse complement.
ACAAATACCAATCTTTTTTCCCGGCACAGCAAATCCTGCCGGCTTTTTGATGTAATGGATTAATTACAGGATAAGGGAGAGATGACAGGCATAGCACACAAGGACGACTAGGATTTCTTTCAGGAAACATCTTTATTGCTTCATTATATCTAAGTCGAGACAGGTAAGACGAATGGAGTCTTAATCCGACACTCTGCCAATCCACGGGCTGCTCTAGCGGCACCCCGGGCCGCAGAATCTGTTGGGGAGATCTGTAGTGCCTACAGTAGTGGCACCAGAAATTCCCCGACGGGGGGACACCACCTCCCCGACAGGGGGGCACTACATAAAGATAGTTTATTATTTAAGTATTTTTCAAAAACTGCAATGCTGTTAATAATATTACTGTTAATATTTGTACCATTCCATTTGTTAGCACTCCTCGTGGTTTTGGAGATTATCGTGCCACAGACAGACATTTTCTAAAAATACCATGGTCAAAACGTATTCTGGACCTCTCAAAACGTGTATATTCATGGAAAACTGGAATGCTCCAAATTTGTACAAGGGAAGAAAAATGCTGCCAAAAATAGAAAAACTGAAAATTTTGTAATTTTCCCCCTGAGAGATTTTAGGAGTATGCCCCGATGGGGGGTCACAGACTCCCCGACGAGGGGGCCTGTGCCCCCCCGGCCCCCTAGCTGGCGCCACCCCTGAGTGCCTACGTAATTTCCGAGGAACGACCAATGATATGTTTATTAGCACTAGAAAAGCGTGGCAAGAAGTGTCTGTTTGTTTAATGTTTGGGCTTTTATACCAAATTTTCTAAGCTGCTGATTGGTTCTTTTGATCATCTGGGATCTTAAAAAGAATTTCTGGGATTAATTAATATGCAGCTCAATGTCGAGACAGTTGCAAATTGCGTTAACATCAGCGAATTTCGACTTATAATTTCGTTCCTTTTCTGATTTCTGAGTTATAAAGTCTTCTGCTGGGAAACAATCTTTAAATGGGCATATACGAATTATTCGCGATTATAATTTCGACTAGCGATTTTTACACTTTTAATTTGGGTTTGTTACTAATTCAAATTTATTTATTTTTATCCCTTTCATATGTATTTATATGTATATTATAGTGATTAAATTATGTAAGAAAAACTCTGTTATTTCTTTTATTTTTATTTTATATATATATATATATATTTAATTCATTATTTATAGATCCACAAGTTTTGGAATAACTTTAATTCTCTTTTATATACTGCATTGAACTACAATAAACGTACTCTTGAAATGACTGCGACTCATCCAAGTATAAAAGAAAATAATTTTAAAGATTCATTTCAGGTAATTAAAAGTTCCTTTGTTGAAAGAATTTTAATAATATTTTAATTAGTATCTGAATTTCTGGATTCCAAATAATGTTCAATGAGTAAATACACAGGTCTGTGATTATTTTTTTTTTTTTTTGCACTGCTTTGGGTGTCTCTAATGTATTTTGTTGCACTGAATTAAAAAAGTTTTTTTTTTTTTTACCTATCATGTAAGGGTTTTTCACAAAGTAAGAATAAAGATCAGAAGAATTCACATAGAAGCTATAACAAATTTGAAATTATTTATGTATAAAATTAATACATTAAACTAGATTATTATTTATGTATTATCTTGTAAATATGTTTCTTTGCATAGAAACACTGCTTAGAGTTTTTTCTCTTGTGTGTACAGCTTGAGGGCCTGGAGGGGGGGGGGGATTCTCTATGCAGCATCCAACAATAATCTGATACTTGCCAACTTTCCCTTATTTTGAACATTTTAAAGTTATACTGTAATTTATTCAAAACTTCAATTTTTTAAGCAAGATTTTTGCTTTTGTTGAAAACAATTCTCATGCATCTCAATAGATAGCACTATTTTTAATAATAATTATTAGATTTTTATTTAATAACTAAGTTTAACTTACTCTTATAGATTTTTGACAGTTTAAGCTAGAAGTGCACAACCTGCGGCCCAGTAGCCATCAATTTACGGCCTGCAGAAGGACCAACATTATAGATTGCATGAATCATCAGCAGGAGCGAAAAAATAAAAAGAGATAAAATATTTTATTTTTTGCACTCGCAAAACTGGCATTTATAAAAACTTTTCTTTTTTTGCGGGGGAGGGAGGGGAGATGAAAATGTTGGATTTTTTACATATTTCTCAGTAATGTAACCCACAATAGGTTTCTTAAATTTTTAATGGAAAAATTACGGAATAATCTCTATTGGTGATTATTTATCTTTATCTATCTGAGAAGATTAAACACTGAAAATGTAACGATCAGTAAATAAAACCTTTTTCTCCAATTTTTTTTTTATCTGTTTCCAAAACATAATTATATGTATTAAAATTAATGATGAAATAATGTAAATGATGAAGTAATGATTTAATATAAATTTAAAGTAATAATTAATTTCCATTAAAAAATAAAAATAATAAAAACTTCAAATGTGCAGTTAGTTGAATTTATTTCTGTCTGGTGACATAAAAGAGAAAAAAAGACTGATTAATGCTTATTTATTTTGTAGAACTGATAAAAACACAGTCTGCAATAATGATGGTGATCATTTATGATTTATAGGGTCACAAGCTGCAGAAATGAAGCAGCAGCTAAAAGAATGTATAGGACACAATTTTATAGCAGGCATAGCTAACAAAACATTCAAATGCTTTTATCTGGTGAGAAGGAACCATTTTGTGCTCCAAAATGACCACCAAGATTTTCAGTGGTTGCAAATGTACTAGAGTGAGTTGCATTTGCAAAAATATAAGACTACTAAGGGAAGGGAGGCTGAAAAGTTCCTAGCTTTGCACCCAGTGAGTTGAAATAGAAGAATAAATTTGGTGGCAAATAAAAGCTAAAGGTCTTAGTATTATAAATGTACAAATCATACCGATTTGTAATTTTTTTTTTTTTTTTTAAATCTCTGCACAAATGTTTAAATTCTGACAAGAAGAAAAAACAAATTGAAGTTTTAAAGAACTTTTTGTCTAAGTTAGTGACAAAAGACTAAACATGGCTACACATTTATGATCCTCAGACAAAGGAGCAATCAAAAGAATAGTGCTATAGAGATTCCTGTAGCTAAAGAAGTTCCACACTCAGAAATCGGACAAAAAAGTCTTAGCGTCCATTACAACGATAGTGCACCTGATAATAGTGTGCCTCTATCTATCTCTATCTATATTTATTTATTACACAGCGAATATATCTGCATAGTTTAATTCTTTTATATTATCTTGCCTGTGGCCCTTCATGTCCCAGTCAACAACAAGAGTGGCCCTCCAGCCAAAAAGATTGTGCACCCCTAATTTAAGCCATGGATTCAACTATTAAATATTGTCATATATCAAAAAACTATCACTGTTGTTTAAGTTTGAAAATGTCACTTAAAAAATCTCCGTTATTTTTATCTTTCAATGTTGGCAAGTATGTAATCTGCTAACGTGTTAACACTGCAATGTCCCTGATATCTCCTGTACATTTCTTTGGTGTCATGAAATAACTCTTCTTGTATGTCACTCACATCACCTAGATTTTCTGGGAAATAACTTTGATGGAAGTTGAATAAGCAAAGTTTTAAGTTAAAAAAATCCCATTTTTTTTGTCAAAACTGTACATGATGAAAATTTTTGAATGTTATTTCCTTAATCAGCATCCAAAATTACACTAGAAAAATGCATCAACTTCAAGAAAAAAACATTTCCTTGCAGACCTGTATTGTTAAAGAAATTATTACAAATTAATTCTTAGTTCTTAATTCATCGTAAATACATTTGAAGAGAATTACTCTAAATATTAAGTGGTGTGAAAAAAGGGGCAATACTAATGATCCTCCGTATTAGGTTGGCAACTCTATTATTGACTGAATACTCTCATTAGCTATGGTATATGGATAATGAAATTTTGAGGTTCACAACTACTTAATATTCTAGTGCATAAAGTTCTTTGTGAGAAAAAGATTTTGATTTTTTTTTTTTTTTTTTTTTGTCTTATGCATAAGTTAACCCCTTGTCGTCTTCATTGATTCTGGATTTGAAGAAAAAAATGTGAAATTTTTTAATGCTAATTTTCTTAGATATATATTTTTAAAGCATAACAGCATATTTCAAATGCTTAATTTAAAAAAAAAAAGATATTTAAATACAAGTAAAAATTATCTTTAAAGTTGGCGTTCTGCATTTTTTTTCCCCAAGTTCAGCTTGGGATAAGACAGCAAGGGGTTAGTTAAACTATCAGAATTATGTTGTCAAATTGTTAAATTTGTTACCAAAGAATGCACAATATTGCTATAATGATTTTGCTTAAATGTTAAAGTCTGTTTGATAGAATGAGCAGTTTTCAAGTAAATACAATTTTTTTTTTAATACTAACTTTTATTATACTTTTTAGTAAACAACAATATCAACACTCAAACTGAAGAAATAAAGTGTTAGGGTCATTAGTTTCTTTATTAAGCGTCAAAATGCAAGATTTCATTCTATAGTAGCTATTTTAAGCATAATATAGCAGGGCGCAACCAGTCCTGCGTGAGGAAGAAAAAAAAAAGAACGATGAAAATTACAAAAAACAGAACTATGTGTGTTTTTTTTTGGGGGGGGGGGGGTGAATGCCTGCTTTTAATTGACTCTTAAAGGCAAGCTATTTAGAGCAGTCCACGAAGAGATGAACTGGACATTAAAAATAGCTAAGGAAATAACATAAATAATTTAACTCATCATAACACATATATAAGTCCAATTACAATGCAATATGCATTACATCATACTTTTTGCTTGTGTTACTTGCTGTATTTTTATATTACACTTGCTAAATACTCTTATTTATGACAGTCATAAATATACATTGTTTCACTGACTTGCAATTTGTTTGTTTTTTAAAACCCTTTGCTATCTGAATTCCATTAAAAAAATTTTATCATAAATGTTATTTTGTGGAATAAACGTTAAGTTTTAAAGAACTTTTATTACATTTCATTTTTGATTGAAATACTTTTAAAGCTCAATTGAATTTGAAAGATATTTCAGTATAATAAACTAAAATCTTATTTTATAATTTGTTTATTCATTGTCATTTTAGAAAAATCTGCTTTCTTTTTCAGGTTATAAATTCACACATTTATCATAAAATGGGAAAGAACTTTGAAGTTTTTAAAGATTCCATTAAGGTAACTGAAGTTATACTACTCCGATTCAAAAAATTAGAATAATGAAAAGAAATATGGTCAAGGGAAATGAAAATCGAATTTATCAAATAAATAATCAACAATATCAAATATAAAGTACTATAATATGAATCTGCATATTTTGCAGATTATAAAAATGTAAACACATTACAATGAAATAGAAAATATATTTAAATCAGCTAACAACAAAAAATTCAAAATATTAGAATACTTTCTAACATGGTTCAAAAAATTAGAATAATGAAAATATATTGAACATAATTTAAACTCTAAGTATTTTTACTTGCTAATCAGTACTTTGTTGCATCACCCTTAGCTTTAATGACAGCTCTTAAACGTTTTGGCATGTTTTTAACTAAAGGTTCACAATCTTTTTTATCCAAATTCGCCCATATGCTCTTTATACTAGAAATAAGTTCTTTTTTGTCTCTAGGCGCAACTTCTTGAAGTCGTTTCTTCATAATTCCCCACAAATTCTCGATAGGATTTAGATCGGGTGAGTTTGCAGGCCAAGGGAGTACAGGTATGTCCTTCTCTTTGAGCCATTTAGTTGTTGATTTGGAAGTGTGGGGAGAAGCTGAATCTTGCTGAAACAAGAAATCGTCATCACATAAATCCTCAGCTGAAGGAATCATGAAATGTTCAAGAATTTCTTGATAGACTTCTGAATTGACTGTTGTGGAAACAATACACAACCTGCCTGGGCCTTCAGCAGTCATGCAGCCCCATACCATAACAGAGGTCGCAAATTTAAACGAACGTTTTAAACATTCTTTCTTATAAGCTTCATGTTTGAGTCTCCAGACACGTATACCTTGATTTCCGTGAGACACACAAAACACACTTTCATCGCTGAAAAGTATCTTTTTCCAATCGTCGTGATCCCAAAATAGCCTTTGTTTACACCATTTAACTCTAGCAGCCCTTTGCTTAGATGATAAGAATGGCTTTATCTTAGGCACACGTGATCTAAAACCTAATTTGCGAAGTCGTCGTAGTGTTGTAGATTTGGAGACATTTATACCCATTTCTTTCCATTTTCTATGCACATATCTCACACTCCGAAAACGATGTTTCTTCACAATCTTTTTCAATTGCCTTTCATCTCTTCTTGAAGTTACTGGCTTTCGACCACTTTTAAAGTGTTTATTTTGAAAACACTTATTATTAGAATATTCTCTCAAAACTCTACTCACACTTGCTTGAGAGCATTTCACTTCTTTTGCTATAAAAAGTTGTGTTTTTCCTATTTCGTGCAAGTACACAATACGATATTTCACAGCCTCAGATAAATCGCTCTTTCGTCCCATATTAAGCAAATACTACGCTACAATCAAATGCCAAACGACTTTTCATTTTCAACGGAGCACATTTTATAGTCCCACAGATGTTAATCCCGCAGCCGTTCTCTCAACTTATAAGAAAAATTTGAATATTCTAATTTTTTGAACCATGCTATCTAGGTATTCTATTTCTTTGAATTATTCTAATATTTTTTAAATAGTTAATTATTAATATATCAGATAAAAATAAATATTTATGTTATATTTATAAATGCTCTGAAGATAATTAGATACTTTTAATATATTTTTTCCTGGACGCAGTATGCAAATTGACGCGTTAGCAACATCAAACTCATTCTTTTTTACATTATTCTAATTTTTTGAATCGGAGTAGTATTTGATTAGAGATTTGAAAAAATCTGGAGTGACTGTACTTGACTTTCTGAACATTAAGTAATTAAAGGTTGTTTTAATATAGTAAAGAGAGTCTGGTATCAATTAGCCCAATCGAATAAGCATAAAATAAATAATAATTTTCTAATTGCATTTGAAAATGTTTTTAAAAAGAACTTTACTTTCTAAGTTTAAGTATTTGTTCTTTTAAAATGATAAATAAATTTTAATTTTTCCTTATAATTTATTGATGTATTTTTTACCCCTTTTAAAAACCAGATTGAATGGAATGAATCTCTTGACAATATGTTAGTCCAGAGAAACATAACGTAAGTTACATATTTTTAATAATATTTCTTTTGATGAGATGTAACTTCTTTAACTTAATAGTTGAACTAAAAAAATATATAAATTAAAATTGACTTTTCCCTCTATAAATACTTTTTATTTATTTTTATCAAGAAAAAATGATGTATCAGAACAGAAAAAAGAAAAATTGCAGTTTCAAGAAAGATTTCACCATTATTTTCTGTCTATTTTGATGGCCATGAAACCTAATGTAAGCTGTGAAAAAAAGTTCAATGATACCAGGTAATAGATGTAAATAAATTGTAAATCTTATCTGTAATTCTATTTTTAAAAGAAGCATATTAGAATTTATCTTTGTTGCAATAAAAATTGTTAAATACTATTATAATGTTGTTGTAATTTTCTGTTGAATGAATAAATATTGAAGCAAATAATTACTGTCATCAGAATTAATTTATTGTTTATGTGCACCTATGTTTTACCTAATTCTAAATGAAGCAGCTTTATATATGTATATAATTTGAAATTTATAATAAAATTAATGTATTCCAATTCCAAATGTATTTGATTCTATAATTTATCTACATAGAATTATTATGTAGAGACAAGGAAAAAAATTGTAGACTTTTTTTTCTTTTTCTTATCTTCTAAGATTACTGTGTGACTGAGTTGCACAAAGTATTTCTCTGAATCAGTGTTGCTAAATGGTCAACAGTCAATTTCTTCAAACAGGCTTTCAAATTTCCCCAAATCAGGGGTTTTTTCAAAAAAAAAAAAAAATCCAACTGAATTTTTACTGAAAAAGTAAATTTTTTACATTTTTTTTTTAAATATTTAACAGATTTAAGCACAGATTTTTCCCCAAATGATGCTCATTTTTGAAAAATATCCCCATACATAAAAATAACTTTTATATACACACTAGTTATCGGAAAGTTTTAAATATGTATAAAGTACTTTAGTGCTGAGGATGTACATAAAATGTACTTTCATCTTCAGGGTATCCTGAGGATGTCCTGGGGAGAAGTACCACCTTTAAAAGCCCCTACATGCTAAATACAGCCCCAGTGGCAGAAACACCGCGACACGGCGACATTGTCGCAGACACAGAAAAATGGCTTGCGGACAGTTTTTGTCTGCACTGAGAAAAAAATCTATCCGCAACTTTCAGATAACAATTCACTTATAAAAATTTCTGTATCAAAACTACAACTACCGTAATTTCGCACGTATAGTCCGCGGACTATGTGTGTTTAAAAAGCAAATTTTTTCACCCGCGGACTATACGGTGGTGTGGATTATCTACTAGTTATTCACAGTTCAAATCCTCAAAATCAGAATTAAACATGCGAATACTACGAACTGCCTAATCTGACGATCAAATATAAACATAAACAAAAGAATAAGACACAAAGAAAACATCGTATCGTATATCGTATCGGTAGCGAACCATGGAGCATAAAGCAAAAGATTACTATTAGGATAGCACATTGCTGAATATTCCTGTACTGTTATTTTTTAAATTATGTTCGCAAAATATCGTAGAAGTTTTACTGTTGAGCAATACCAATGACAAACTTTGAGATAATCTTCAAAAAAATATATCTCCTAGTGCTGAATCAATCAGCCATAGTGCATTTCTAGTAGGAAAGTAAAACTCACTCAATGACTCAACCATTCAACCGGGAATTCCGATAAAAAATGTAAACATCAACTTTAAAGGTTTCTTTTAATGTATAATTTTTAAAATATGGTTTATTAATAACAAGTACTTCTTTTCTTTATACTATTTATTTTAATAGTGGGAATGCTTTAATATTTTCATATAAAACTACATAATAGTGTTTTACTTGCTGTTTTCTTGGTTTTATATTTTCCTCCTGCGGACTATACGGTAGTGCGGACAATCTGATGTTTTTTAAAATAATTTTTACATAAAACTTCACCTGCGGACTATACGATGGTGCGGACTATGTGCACGAAATTACGGTAATATTTTTATTATTTATAATTATTTATATTGTGTTGTGTCAAACATTGCTATAAAATATTTAATTGAATGAATACAATTGTTTATACTATATTGTTTTGTAGTAAAATTGTATTTGTGTATTGTTGCACGAGATCACCACTGATGTTAAGCCCCCTCCCCTCTCCCCTGTCCTTCTTTCTGGATTGTTTTCATCTTCATCTTGATCGCTGACTCTCTTCACTTCATAAAACTTTTTCATCAGGTGTTGCCATGCTGTTGGTATAATGCTATGCTTGCGGTCATTAATAGATAAGCTGTTAGTGATTATTTCAATTGCTTCTCGTTTGAGAGCATAATGGTGGTTATTATAGGGGACGATTTTTCTAGTGTTTATTGTATTAAGATTAATAGGGTTAGTTTTAATATTAACCCTAGGGTTAATTTTAATTAATTATAGGGTTAGTTTTAATTAGTTTAGTAGGGTTATAGGGTTAGTTAGGGTTTATAGTGTTAGTTTTAATTAGTTTTAACTATAGGGTTATGGTTAAACTAACCCTATTAATCTCAATACAATAAACACTCTAAAAAATTGCCCCCTATAATAATCACATTATGTTCTCAAATGAGAAGCAATAGAACTAATCACTAACAACCTATCTATCAATGACCGTGAGCATAGCATTATTCTAGCCGCATGGCAACACCTGATGAAAAAAATATGAAGTGAAAAGAGTCAGCAATCAAGATGAAGATGAAGATGAAAATAATCCAGAAAGGACAGTGTCACGTTAATGCACCGAGGATGGATGCGAAACACATCCAAAATATATTCGCTGTAAGTGCATAATTTGAAAAGGATGATATTTTTAAGGTATAGTGTTATAAATAATGTTTTTAATATATTTATGCTATATTTAATTTTATGCTCCAGCATAATTAAGGCATAATAAACTAGTAGTTTTTTTTTTTTTAAATCTAAAGGCCTTTCTGTTAGAGATTGCCTAAAGGTTCTTTTATCCTTAATGGGTGAGGGCTGCTCAAAACAACTGATTGGGGTAGGGAGGGTCAGTGCTGAGGTTCTTATCTGTTTATGTATATCATGTAGTTGTTATTAAATTTATAATTTACAGCAAGAAAATTTATTGTCGATATCTTTTTAATGATACTTATAGATAATTATTATATAAATCTAATTGAATAATTTCAAGGAAAAAAACAGTTAAAATTAACATAAGGTTTGGAGGGCTAAAATTAACCCTTAAGCGCCATATGTTGTAGATTGTTTCTTTTATTATTAAAATAATATTTCATTAGTGGTCGAGAGTTTCCACTGTCAAAGTTGGTAAAAGGAAATTGTGTTGTTGAAACCTAAATTGTACTCATTGATCTAGCTGTTCAAAGTTTTCATTGATTTTTTTTTTTTTTTTTTTTTTTTTTTTTTGCTCAAATATATAGATTAGGTCCCCTTTAATAGTCTAGGGGTGGGAATCGATTAACAGTTTTAACTGGGTTAATCATAGTTCAGTAATCGATTAATCAGATTTTTAATCGTTTTTCATTTTTCTTTATGTAATTTTATTTGAATGATGAATAATACTCTCCTCTATATATAGCTAGATAGAAAGATAAATAGATAGTACACAACAAACCATAAAAACGATATAAATGTCGTATAAATGATATAAATGTCGATTTAACTCGTTCCTTAAACAATAAATAATAATAATAATAAACATGCAAATAAATAATAAAAAAATACATTCCTAATATATTCCTAAATAATTTTTATTCGGAAATACAACTGAGAAATAACTTATATTTATTATTACTTTTATATTCTAAAAAATAAATTCTCTATAATATTATTTTATTCATAAATTTGATTGAAAAAATTTTGTCTGATCGATTGTATTTGTTTCATAACTGAAATTTAAATCAATTTTCAGAGTAATAATTGGGGACTTTAAGGGTTAATTTTATATAAATATTTCTGCGTATTTAATTTTTATTTTAATACATTAATTTTCAATTCATTTTAAAAGAAAAATTATAGATTAATTTACAAATACTTTAGTTTTATATTTGCAGGCCTTGTCCACCTCGCTTGTCATTATTTAAAAATGAATTCTTAAAATTCCATATCATTATTATAAAAATCTCAAATTCTTCATGGTTTTTATATTTCAGCTCTTCTTCGTCTCTTCTGACTGAGAATGTTATTTTCTGTTTCTGTTTCAATAGTTATTATCAAAAATTCTGAACAGGCAGTAAACGCTGAAGGTATTGCGAAACTCATTTCTCCCATCCAAGTAGTGGAAATCACAATCCTTTCTTTTCTTTTCTTTATCTTGAGCATTTCCATTTTTTGGAAGCTTCCTGTTTCTAGGAAACCTATTGCCCTAGCCAACACTCCCTGTAGAAGACTACAGGTGGTGTTGCCCTGACACGGACATGGCATTTTGTTTAATAACTGTCTTCTCCCTTTCCTCTATCGAAAAAGTGCTACAACTTCTTTTGAGAGGTTTCATTTTTATTTATTTATTCACTTTTCATTATTTAATGGAAGCTTCTTATAATGTTTGTTAGCAAAATACGTGAAAAAATATTTTGTAGGCAGGACAGCATTTTTACATTAATTCGTAGTCTGAAAATTTTAATCGAATTTTGAAATTTTTTAATTGAGTTAATCGGCCCGATTAACTCGATTAAAAAAATTGATTGGGACTAAGCATTAATCGATTAACCAAACCAATTAATCAATTAATTGGCACAGCTCAAAAAAAGACCCACATAAAGGGCACTCTCCCTAAGTCTCTCTAGAATCTTCACGTAGTTAATTAAACCTTAACCCCAATGCTAACACACATCACTTAAAAAAAAAAAAAAAATTAAAAGTATTTTTTTAAAAACGTTTGTTAAATTTACTTTTCAGATTTATTTTGAAATGCATTGAATTAAATTCATTCAAGCTTGATCTTATGAAAGAAAAAAAATGGCTTAAAATTATAAATGAATTAGAGAATTTGTTGCTTGAAGAAAATCTTGAAGTGAGTGCATTAAAATTCTAAATATTTTTATTTGAAAAAACCATATTGTTTAATAAATTAAATATGTCCAAAATTTTTAGATTGTACAGATATTGAATTATATTTGGTTTATCTTATTAGAGTTAGGTAGTGATCATTTTTTGTTCTTAATTAACTGGTGGAAAGGAGAGAAAATAACCATTATTTAAATAAAATGGTTAAAAAATAGAATTATGGTTTTGAATCCAATTGTGTTTATTTAATATGCTTATTCTACATAAATGTATAAGCTTTTTTAGAAAAAGATTTGTATTTGTAAGCATCAGTTCTTATGTCCATAAGCATTTTTTATTTTTTTTACTTCTTTATACAACGCATGAAGAATATTGTGTAGCCAATTTACGAAACAAATTTTGTATCTTGCATATCTCAAACCAAATGGTCATAGAATGTTACAGATTTGTATTTGTGATTGTTATAACATCTAGTTGCAACATAAAATTCTGTTATAACTTCTGATTTGGGTTTTGATATGATCTTCCAATTTAAGAGAGATCCATAATTTTACAAGATTTTTCATAGCATTGATATGTACATGTGTGTATCTCAAATAATTATAAAACAATTAGATGTAAATTTATGTGGTTTGTTATAACATCTTGTTGTGCATCTCCCTTTTTGGTCTTAATATGATTTTTTTGCTTTGGAGAAATCCATAAAAACTCTAAATTTTTGGTCATTATATGATTTAGCATTCTATAAATTTCAACAGAACCTAATAATAAAGCTTATAATAATATAGTAAACTTACTTTTTTGTAAATGTAGTTTGTAAAGAAAGAGGCAGGTTCTAGTCAATAAAAGGCAGTTCATTTAATGAATATTATCAAAATAATCCCATAAAACTGTTATTTAAACTGCTGAAGTTAATAATAGTGAATATTCTCAAAACAGGTAGTTTGTACTAAAAATTAATAGATCATTCTGGAAAATTCTAGAACTCAGTTCTTATTGATGATAGAACTTCCAAACTTTGGCAACTCTAAATTACAATTTGTTGTGAAGTTCATCACCAAGGCTGATTGTCATGTAAGTGAAAAGATTACTTTTGTTTCTGTTTAAACTGCAAGTCTACTTTTTCTACTACAACACCTTTGGTACAGAAGGAGGTTTAATCTTTTGCAACAATATTATTACAAAAGATAAACTATTTTTTACGTCCTTATACAAAGTATACATAAGTATTGTTATCCCTATTTGTAAAATGGATTTTGTATCTCCCATAGTTCAAAAACAAATAGTCGTAAAATGTTTTAAATTTATATTTGTGACTGTCATGATGTTCAGTTGCACACTTTCAAGTGTGGTTTTAATAAAACGGATGTTTTAGAGATTTCTGCAATTTTGCTGTTTTTTCGTGATGTCTGTATGTACATGTGTGTGTATCTCACATAACTGAAAAACGGTTGGGCATAGCACATTGCAAATTAGTATATAGGTTTGTTATAATGTTTAGTTGTGCACCTTCCTTTTTGGTCTTTCTATGAGTTTCTATTTTGGAAGTATTTACGAAAATTACATTGATAATGACCAAAAATACAAAGTTTTTTTTTTTTTTTTTTTCTTTTGTGTGTGTGTGTGTGTGTGTGTGTGTGTGTGTTTTGTTTTAATGTCCATTTTTAGTATTAAAATTTTTGATTTTTTATCATTTTGTTAATTTAATTTCGAAAACTGTAAAAGACAGAATTGTGTTAGGATGAGAGGACTATTTTTTTACAGAGGGGGGGGGGGGGGAAAGATGACATCATTTACCCCTTTTATAAAGCAGAATATCAAACAATATCGATTTGTTAAAAAATAGTTAAAAACAAAAAAGCCTATTTTTGTTTTCTAAGTAATAGATATAAAATTCTGTACAAAACAGAATTTAATTTAGTGCAACAGGATTTTTAGTCTATTCTTTCATATAAAGGCCTTATAACCCTTAGCAACAGTTACTATATTAACATGCTTTACAAAATTGTCTGTTATCAATGTTATCGTTAGTGAAGGTCAATCATAAGAATTTGTCAGTTTCAATAAAGAGACAAAATACTGTTTTGGATGTTGTCAGACATCCAGTTCAGAATTCATGTTAAAAAATGTTCTGTGTAAAGTGCTATGCACTTTTCTAGTTTTCCATTCTGTTTATTAAAAAGAAAATGGCTAAAATAGTTTTTCCTTTTTTTTTTTTTCATCAACATGTTTATCCTTTTTAAAATTATTAAAATTAAATTAGAGTTTCTATTTAATATCTTTTGAACCAATTATCTCATTAACAAAAAATTTCAGTGTTAACTAGATTTTGTGCTGATTAATAAGTGTACCAATTTTCGTAGTGATCGGTTGAAAGATGTAGTTTGTATAGCAAATTAAATTCTGACATAATTATATAGTATGTATATATGCTTGATTCAAGGTTGGCTATTGCAAATTTCAACAACACTGAAATCGCTGATTTAAAAAAAATAGTCCTGTTGTAATAAATAGAGTTTCTTGTCCAAAATTAATTTTCGTTTAACAAAATATTTTAATTTGTAAGTTGTATAAGAGGAGAGAATTTCAAATGATTTGGTGCTTAGGTACAATTATTATTATTATTACTTTTTTTTATTTTTTTTAATGTATGGCAGGGTTTAAAACAGCACTTTCAAAAGAAAAGTTAAAAAAAAAAAAAAAAAAAAAAATGTGTGTGTGTGGAAGGGGGGGGGGATGCAAGGAATCTTTTTTTATTAATTTTTATTTAGCAAAAATACATATGCTAATAAATAACTAGATTTTAAATGTTTAGTCTTTCTGGTAGGATTTAGTTAATTGAAAGCTTGTTTATAACCCATTTACCTTGCTTATTTAGTAAATAAAAATAGTTAGTACAAAATAAATAACAGGAATTTGTAACATAGTGAAGTGTTTTATATAGTTTAAATCCCTAGAATATCGATTGTGAGTTATTTAATAGCATTATAGTACAGCAAAGCACCATTTATTCGTCTTTCAAGGGACTGACATAAAGGACGTATAATCGAAATTTTAATAATAACATTTTGATTACTACAAATTTAATGACACTTAAGCAAAATGTATATGAAAATACTAATTAATAAAGTTTCTTAAGTTAGTAAATGTATATTATACTTTTTTTAAATACAATAATCAATTTAAACAAAAAAAAGAAAAAAAAGATTTATTATAAAAAGTGAAAAAAATCATACTATTATTGCGACTGGGTACTAATTACATATATCATATACCTATTGAGTATTATATTACATTTCTTAAGAGCTATATGAACACATTTTGAAAATTAATTATATATATTGCATATCTTTTAAGTATACAATTTATGTCCATACAGATAGTTATTTAATAACATTAAAAATCTTTAATATTCGTCTGATTTGCTGCTTGCCTATGAGTATTAAAAATTTTACTGTGAATTCAATTGATTCTTTGATCAGTATTCTTCAATCTTTCCTGTGTGTACCTCCATTTAAGATGCTTTTTAGGGAATATCAATCTTTTTTAGAATGGAAAATAATGACAGGTTGAGAAATTTCACAAATTTTAGTAAAGTGGAAAAAAGTATAATCGATATTAGCAACATATAAACGAAGAATTTTTACATTAAAAGGAATAGGAATGAATCGGGACTTCAGTAAAAGGTTGTATAAATATAAAAGACATATAAATGGTGCGTTACTGTAATAGTTTTTTTTCCCCATAAATTACATTTTCATATTTTTAAAATAGTTTCAACCTTAAAATTTTTTTAATTACTAATTTGTGTAAGAATTGCATTTATAATGAGTTTTGTTTGAAGTATGATTATGGTTATACATATGCATTTTAATTTCTTCTTAATGATTTATTTTGGAAATTTAGGAACTCATATTATAGATTTAATATACAGTATAGGACCAAAAATCCGGAACGTTTTGAAATTCCAATCATTCCCGCACTGAACAGTCTAAGGGGGGAAAAAAAGGGTAGGGAAAAGAAAAAGAAAAAACTGTTTCCAGCAAATTACGGTAACTTAATTTAATCTTAACGAGGTTTGTTTTTTTTCTCTTTCTCTCTCTCTCCATAAAATGAGAATTTCTAATCATTTTTAACTTCTTTCTAAAACAACGGGCAGATGATCAGCCTATTTTTTTTTTCTTTTTCTATGTTTATCTTCAAAGGTTTTGTTTATCATTCTGTTGAGTAAAGAGATAACAGAATTGTGCGTTTATCTTTGTAATTATAAGTATTTGAGCTTTATTTTTTAATTTTTATTTAAGGAATAATTTAATAGGACCAAATAAATGAAGCTTTGCACTTTCAGGTCTATCATGTGGACCACATTATAGTCTGTTTAGAAATGCTATATTTTCACTATAGGGGGAATGCTGTTCCTATTTTATTTATTTCTGTTATTTAACCACCATAGTTTTATAATAATTAAAGCTTTTTAATTATTATTCACACAGAATAAAATTACATTGGAATATGTCAGTAATTATTTCTCTGGTCCTTAATTATAAGGGTTGAACTAAAATTTAAAAAATGTCTGGTAAACTGATATATTTTTTAAATGTTTCTAAAATCCGGAAAATTCCAAAATATGGAATGGTGTCGGTCCCGCAGTTTCCAGATTTTCGGTCCCATACTATATTTATATTTTTTAATTGTTTCTGGTTCTTTTATTCAGGGTTGCCACGCTACCTGGAGAACCTGGAATAGTCAGGGAATTTGAAAATTGACCATAAAAGTCAGGGAATTTCATACGATGGTTGCTAAAGAAAAAAAAAAAAAAAAATTCCACCAACGTAAAGTAATTTTTTTTTATCTTCTTAGCTTCCATGATCTTTTTAAACATCGCCAGCCTTCCTTTCCGCTTCTGAAAGAAATTTCTTATTCTGCTTATAAGTGATAGATGCTATCACTGTATGTAACTTTTGTCGTGTTTTTTTTTTTGTGTTTTCAAGTAGTACCGTAATTATTTTGTCCTCAACACAACCAGTGCTCAATATATGGTTAGACTGAAATTTTCTTAGAACACACCTGGAAAAGTCAGGGAATTTCATTCTCCTGTTTGAGTGGCAACCCTGTTTATTTCTTTAACTTGTGAACAGGGAGGAATTTTAATTATATATTATTATAATATACTTCTTATTTGCTTTCTTTAATTTTTTATAGATGTTAATTAGTAGTAAATGTGACAACAATCTTTATATATTATCCTTAATAAGATTAATCTTACTTATGTATCTTTAATATCTAGCTTTCATCTCTTCAAGAAAAAATATTTGTATTGAGGGATAAAAGACAAGTTCAAAAAGATAAATGGATGGATCTCTATAATGAGTTTCACAAAGTTATTGGTTTACAAAATAAACATAAGGGCTATTTCAAGGAAGTTTTCAAGAAAAAGATTAGGCCTGAGGATGAAAAAGGATCATCTAAACGTATGAATTTACTTTTTTAGTAATCAGAGTTAGGCATGTAAAATTTATGGAAATTTTGAGGAAAAACCAGTTTTTTAACCTTTTTTTTTCTGGAAAAAATTAAAAAATTGTTTTACAAGAAAAAAAAAAGGGGGGGGGGGGATCATAATAGTTATAATATCTTAGAAAATATAAAGTGTTAAACATTTAGAAATATATGCAATCCATTTTTTTTTTTTTTTTTTTTTTTTTTTTTTCTTAACAGAAATATACAAAAATTTTACTGTGTCTCATAACAGCCAGTACCTTTTCGTGTACGAAACACCAAAAACTAGTCAAATCATCATTCAACCATTAATTTTGGATAGGGCATTCCTATGGAATGTTCATTTTTTAGCTGCATTCATTCAATGAATTAAAATTAGAGTCTTCTGCAGGGTTAGGTTTTACCTGAATCGAACACGACAGATAAATTTTAAATCAGCCTGAACTCAACCAAAAAAAATAAAAATAAAAAATCATCAACCAGAATTTGCAATAGAGAATTTCGGTGACCCAAACCCGATTTCTTTATACACGAAACCTAAAAACTAAATAAAGTTTAATAACTTACCTAAAAACCGTGCTAAACTTTTTTAATATAAAATAAATTTTCATTGTCACAGAGTTGGTAAATCATTAATATATATAAATGCAGTTACTGATAACACTAAGTTACAAATTTGAAAATCTGTAAAATGGATTGATAATCATTTTTAGCCATTTGTATATGTTGTGTATTTCAGGTATACAAAAATATGCTTCAAATTTAGTTTTTGCAGTTTATTGTTTAGAGCATATCTTATATATGTGTATATGTAACGTAAAAACGGTGTTGTATTATTAAGTGAGTCGGTATTCCAGTCATGTGAGCATCTTAGAAAGGATGAGGAGTCCAGAGTCACTAATAATCCTTTATTAAGTGCAAGATGCAGTCTTGGCCTGAATGTTAGACATCCTGAGCGTCATAAGTCCCGTAACTACGGCGAAAGTCGGCCCTTCTCCGTAGCGGCGCCCCACCGGGCCGCGGGTTTCGTTAGCGAGCTTTACATGATGAGAGTAATATTTAACGTAGATTTACTAAGCAAGTCAATATCGGAAAAAGCCACGATTTCTCGTGTGTCCCAGCTTAAATACCGTCTATTTCGGCGGGAATATTTAGTCCTGCCCTGCTTAATCATTGGCTATTAACTTTATGATTGACAGTCCAGCTCAGGCCTGGATCCCCAGGATTAATTAACATGCATTACTTAACCACAAGAAAAGGAAGATTGCACTTATTCAGCCCTTTTTATTCTGAAAGTTGTTCAATTTTTCTGATTTTCGCGTTATGAAGTCTTCTGCCGTGAAACAAAGTTTAAAGGCGCACTTACGAATTATTAGCGATTTCTAGATTTTAAAATAGAGTTTTAATTATTTAAATTTAACTATTTTTTATTCATTTCATATCCCCCCCTCCCAAGCGAGATCCCCCCGGGTTTGCCTGCAAAGCCGTGGCAGCTCACCTGGAGGTAGACCACATTCCAGGTGAAAAATTTGACTATTATGCAATTACTGATATTATTGTTAATGGCGTGAGAAAGATGACCCAAAAAAATTTTTTGCTGATAAAATTGTACTTTGTTGGACTAACTTGTAGACTTTTTAAGCTTATAAAAGTGTAAATTTTTCCGGATTAATTTTTATCTGCTAACCAGCTCAGGATGCCTATGTTTTGGCCTGTACATAAGAGATACAATATTTTGCACAATTTTTTAGCAGTATAAAAATATGTTACATGAAAAAAATTACTGACTGTTAGCTACTGGCTGCAAAATACACATTTCAATAATGTAAAATAAACATTGAAAAACATATAGTTATAGAATATGAGCTATACAATATCTTGAGTATTTTTTTTTTTCCTTTACATATTGCTAACTAGAAGAACAAAACAAAATGTCCTAATATAGTCCTGGTGAAGTTTGTGATACATTTAATTCTTGCAGGCGTAGTCTAGTTCATAGTTTATATACAAAACATAATAACCTGACAACATTATAATGAAAACTTGAAGTTATACTATTCTTCTGGCTAAACTAAAATAATAAACATTAAAAATAAAAATACTCAACTATAACGTATATCAAAGCATATAAAGCGACAATCCTGTAAATATTAAATGAGAAAAAAAAAGAAAACAAATAACATGTAGAAATCTGATATAAGACAATATTATGACAAAGTATGGCTATACGCCTTTGATGACACTTGAGCCTAAAATCACACAATAAAAATATATAATATGTAAAGTAACTAAAATGTATAGCCGTATATCAACATATAAAATTATTATTTTGGAACTACATGAGAAAATCCTCTAGTACACTAAACTATAAAAGCACTACAAAAACTTTAAAATAGGATTTTTTTTTTTTTTCTCCATAGGTCCACAGGTAAGTACTTTCTTTTAACAACAACTACAGGTGCCCCAATCTCTGCAGTGGCTGCAAAGTAGTATTACTCGTGACACGAGACCATAGTAACTAAATTTCTTCATTTAATGAAAGATAAAGCCTGACATTTAATATAACGACTTAGCATTTAAAATTTTTGCCCAGTGGTTTATAAAGTTCACAACTTAATCTTTCAAATTTTAAGATATCCTATCTAAAGCAAGTAAATAAAAAGAAAAATACTATTAATATTTATGTAGACAAGTTCACGTAAAAAGTAACTATAGCTGTAAAGGCATAAAAGGAAAAAAAACTTATTTACACTAATACACAAGATAATCTGTTTAGTTACCTACAGTCATTTTTGTGAAAGCAAACACTGAGCATTTTTCATAATTATCGAGGTTTCATGGCTTTTACCCCATTTGGCCTGAAAAACCCTCAACAATATGTAATATAGCATTTGTGTTGTTTTCTCACCATGTTGAAATACGAAAGTTAATAAAAATTCAGGGAGCTTTATTTTATGAGTATTAGTTTATTTTCCTATTCAGGAGGTCTCAAGGTTATAGATTGTTTATTTCCTGATCACGGTACCCATTTGATCAGAAAAATTTATTTTGTCGCGGCCGGTCGCCCAATACCAAGAGATACCTCAGGACTACTTAGTACTCATATTTGGCAAGATCCTTGATTGACTATTGACTCGAGTTGTAATAAAAAAGAAAGATGTCTGTAGTACATATAGTTCATAATGTTTATAAAAGTTTCAAGTTGGGCTTGGCCAACGGTTGATTTTCTAGATAAGGTTGGACTGGAACCAACACATTGCCCTGAGAATTTTTAGAAATTTAAATAATGATGACTGTAGTAACCGAACTAGTTAAAATACTTACATTAAAAATTATGAGCAATATCTAACATGGGTATTTCTACACGTATATGAAATGCAAAAATGTATAAAATATGATATCTAATGAATTTTAAAATTATATAAAGTCACTAGATATATGGAATATTTATAATAAAAAGCCTAACACATAAAAAGCACAAAATACTAAACATTTAGTGATATACGAAATGCAGTTATTTCCCAATGTATCTAGAAATATAAGAATATTTAAATATAAAGGTAAAAGTACGACACATTTTATATTATGATTAAATCAGTGTTATTTTATGCGGCGACACATCCAAAAATATTCAAATATAATACTAATCACATGCAATATAAACAAGTAATAGGCAAATGAATTATGCAAGAATTTTTTTTTTTTTTTTTTTTTTTTTTTTTAATCAAAGGAAAAGATAAACATGGTATATTATAATTATTACTCTTGAAAAATCATTGGCATTATACTATAAACTATTTGTTATAATTGACCATTTATTTTTATTTACTACTGCTCAGGTAAACTTAAAGATCCCCAAATTATAAGACATCCATAAAATACTTATTTTATTTATTTAGTATTATTATAGTTTGAATCAATAATAATAAAATTTAAGTTAAATCTTTTTGTATTGATCCTTATTAAAATTGAAATTCAACACTTCAAAGTAACCATTGATATCGTGCACTATACCAAAAGCCAAATGAAATGCAATAATTTCATAAACAAATTAAAATGAAAACAAATAATCAAATACTTTCATTCCGAAATGTCTGTTAATATTTTGGAAATTAAATTTTCTGTAAAAATATCATGTTACAGAGATATATTGCAGCAAATAAAACTTATAAAAATTTGATATTAAGTAAATATAAGAAATTAATAAAAATCTGTAGTTTTTTTTTTTTTTTCCTGCCAACATTTCCAAGAAATTAAATTACTTATTATTCTTTTTTTTTTTTTTTTTTTTTTTTTTTTTTTCACTAATAAATTCAGTATTTAATAAATATCAACGCTTTAAAAGAACAATAATTCAGAAAATTAAGAATCAATACTAACAATTAACTTCAAATCTTTCTTAAAATTGTTAAAAAATAAATAAATAAATAAATTGAAAATATCTTCATTATGATTATTATCATTAACATTTTTTATAACTTACGGTATTAAAATCTTCTGCTATTGGAATTAAATCAAAAATATTCTCTTACCTCGAGCTTCATCTGTCAAAACAAATAAAACTATTCGCGAATCATTTGCTATCGCCAAAAAAAAAAAAAAAAAAAAAAAAAAAACACACACACACATAAAAATGAAATTTTCTATCTATTTTTTTATCACTGTATTAACAAATAGAAGAAAGAAAATCATGACGATTTATGAATCGTTCTACTACTTTTTATTTTTTTTTCTTCTCTTTCACGAGTGCGGTTTTTCATATCAATACGGAGATTATTTTTGATTTTACGTTTGACAATAACCAGCAATAACTTTTTTTTTTTTTTTTTTTTTTTTTTTCTTTTTCAATGATAAATAACAGAGTCCATCGCTTTTCCCACTTGTTTCTGCCGCTGTTTTTAACCGATGTAATTATTCCCTTAAGTTATAAGAAAAGAGTTTTGATTTCTCTCATGACGCAGGATCACAATCTCTATTACGGCAATTCATTCATCACTTCAGCGTAGCGCGGAAATTCTCTCTCAATCTCCCGTGAAAAGGGAGAGGCGAGTTCTATATTTTTTTTTTCTCTCTTTTTCAGCACTCGCGTTCGCTCGCTCCGAAACTCCGAACTCGGAAAGAGCAAAAAGTAACCGTGTATTGGAGAGGCAGACCATTCTTTTTCTCCTTCAGCAGTATGCTTAAGTCACAGGAATTTAGTATTACCATTACCGCAGGCACTGGGTCTTTACAGTAGTGGGAGGAAGCACATTGTTCATTGTTTATCTCGCGCATTGAAAGAACTTTGGCTTGCGTCAGCAATTGATGAGAGTTACAATATGTATTCTCGTTATCATCATAAATTTCTCGCTTGCATCGGAAAATCATAATATCTACGATCTCTGGATCTCATCGCTCTCCAACACAACAAAGTTTCGATGGAGTTTTAGCGTTCAGAATTGACAAATAATCCATCACTAGTAATTTATTCTTAAAAGGGTTTCCACCCAGCAGGTATTGATTTATTTTTTCTTGGGTTTCCATACACTAGGTGACATACCTGCCGACTTCTGTAACGTAAAAACGGGGTGTCGTATTATTAAGTGGGTCGGTATTCCAGTCATGTGAGCATCTTAGAAAGGATGAGGAGTCCAGAGTCACTAATAATCTTTTATTAAGTGCAAGATGCAGTCTTGGCCTGAATGTTAGACATCCTGAGCGTCATAAGTCCCGTAACTACGGCGAAAGTCGGCCCTTCTCCGTAGCGGCGCCCCACCGGGCCGCGGGTTTCGTTAGCGAGCTTTACATGATGAGAGTAATATTTAACGTAGATTTACTAAGCAAGTCAATATCGGAAAAAGCCACGATTTCTCGTGTGTCCCAGCTTAAATACCGTCTATTTCGGCGGGAATATTTAGTCCTGCCCTGCTTAATCATTGGCTATTAACTTTATGATTGACAGTCCAGCTCAGGCCTGGATCCCCAGGATTAATTAACATGCATTACTTAACCACAAGAAAAGGAAGATTGCACTTATTCAGCCCTTTTTATTCTGAAAGTTGTTCAATTTTTCTGATTTTCGCGTTATGAAGTCTTCTGCCGTTAAACAAAGTTTAAAGGCGCACTTACGAATTATTAGCGATTTCTAGATTTTAAAATAGTTTTAATTATTTAAATTTAACTATTTTTTATTCCTTTCATATATATTTGATTTTCTTTGTTTATTGCTTTTTTCAGATATGTATGTTGTATGTTATAATTTAGGTATATGTATATTTAATCATGGGAATATATAATACGTGTATAATAGTTATAATTATATCAAACAAATTTCTATTTATTATGATGAAATTTTTTAAAAGATTTTTTTAAGTTGACCTGACTCGTTGAAAATTAAACCCGACTAGCAGGGGAAAAATTCAGTCAATCTGACCCAAACCCGTTCCAAAAAAAAAAAAAAAAAAAAAAAAAAAAACTAAAGAAATAAATAAAGGGTAAAGAAATCAATCAACCTGAACTCAACTCACCTCGCAGGAATAAAATCCAGTCTACCCGACCGGTAAAATAAAGTAAATCAGTCAATCCTAACCTAACCTGACTCGCAAGAGAAAAAATTTAGTCAACCTAACCACTGCTCAGTTCCGTATAAAATCAGATTACTTGACCTGATGCAGGATTAATTAAGATTCTGACCTCTAATAAAGTTAATCACAGATTTAAAAAAAGGTTAATTTAAAGGTAATTGAACTTCAGAAATTTAAAGAAACATTTTGTTATTGATTTCTTATTATTTTTAATTTAAAATATTAACTTAGTCAGAAGTAAAGGTTATAATTCAAGTAGATTTTTGCACATGTAATTTTTATAAATTGCAAAATTAATTTTTTAACAGAAATTTGCTTTTTTTTTTTTTTTTTTTCTTTAAATTTACATTTGTTACATGCATTTGGACATATGTGTGTATATATATCTATATGCACTCTCACATTAAAATAATACAGTTAGACAAGCCTAAGGATATATATTCAAGAAAAAAGACATAAGCATAAAGTAACTTGAAAAGAGTAAGTAATTTCAAATGCATGTAGTGGGAGGAAGATCATTATAATACTTAAATATTTCAGAATTACCATTTGATTATATGGTTAAAATTTTATTTTTGAAATATGAGCCTTATCAAAGTTAGTGTTTTCATGTAGGATACTAAAAATGAAAGAATATTTAAAGAAAAAAGTATTGAAATGTAAATATTATACATTTCTGAATATATTGTTTTATGCTAGACATTTCAATTTGGAAATAAACCTTTTTTTTTTCTTTTTTTTCCCCCAAAAAATTTGTGGGGTTTTTTCAGACCATTCCCATCTTTAATCAGAGTTTATAAACTTTGCTTATTATCTGGAAAATGAATAAAATTATTACCTGGTTATTTGCATATATATATATATCCTTCATTTTTATATTAAGATCCAACATTTTTAGAAATAGCTTTTGTGTGACATGAATTGTAACTGAATGCATTAATAAAAGTATATGTGTAATTCTGAATATATACTTCAAACATTCATTGTCCATTCCACCCAGTTGCATCCTATCACCGTGCTGAGTCAACTACAAAACTAGAGGAGATTCCCAAAATATATGAATATTTCACAATAAATTAACAAAATTCTTATTCCTTTGTTCAAGTGCCAAAATACACAATACAGTAGAGGATCTTTATAATGCACACCTTAGGACCAGAAGTGCATATTATAGAATTTTGCATTATATAGATAATTTTACAAATTCTAAAACTTATCGAGTAATTATGAAATAGATTATGATATTTTACATTTGAGAACTATTTCAAAAGATAAATTTTTTTATAGCATAAAATATAGAATTCAATAAAATTTACATAAATTAGCAGCAAATACATTATACTTAATATTGTTTTTCAAATCATTTACCAGTATTTTATTTTCAGCAGTTTTGTTGAATTTTTATGATTATGAAAATTTAGTTTTTTAGTTAGAATTTCTTGTTTTAATAAATCAAAAATATTTTATTCATTAAAAAAAATTAATTTTTAATTTTTCTCCCCCCCCCCTTTTTTTTTCTTCTGTCCTTTACATCTGAATTTGTTCTACAATGGCTGTTCTGTGGATTTAAAAAAGAGGAAATTCTTCCTTAATCATACATATAGTAGAAATTTCAAGTTTCTTATCTGATATTTAATTCCAACATGCCTTTATTTTTATTTATTTTAATACATGTGATTAACAGTTTTTGATGCTCACTGTAATAATTGTATTCTTTCTTTATTAATTAAAAACTATGAATTAGGAATATAAAGATGAAAGAATGTTTCAAACATTTATTTTAGTTGTGTGTGAATATTTTTACATGCCAGATAAATAAGTTTCTGAAAAGAAAATTTTTAATGTTTACATCCGATCAGTAGTGTGTTTTATAGATCATTGTGTTATATCGGCGTTATAAAGATCTTCAACTGTATTTTTGTGACTTAATTTATGTTTGACTGCCATAATATGCAATTTTTTTGTGGTTAATTTTGATTCATTAAAGATTAATAATTCATTGATTATTTACATATTATTTTTCCCTCCCAATAAGTTTCATTTTGTAAGCTTAATCTTAAAAATTAGTGGTTTTTAATGAATTTTTGTAACAGTATTTTTTCTAGGACAGCTTTCTTAAATCATAAAAGTTTACATGCTTTGTTCATGAACATTTATTAATTATTTGTATGATTTGATTGTAATTTACATGTAACATTAATATTTTGACAGTATAATAGTTTTATACAACCATGCATTTATTATTATTATTTCTCTTTAGGTCATTCAAGTAGTGAAAGTTCTGAAAGCGAGCAAAATATAAAGAGTGAGGATGACATTCATGATACTGATCCTAGAGATGTTGATGAAAACATGCTGAGAGAAGTTATGCATTTTCGATTAAAAAGACAAGAAATTGAGAATAAGATGAAAGAATATAAAAGAAGAATACTTTCTCATAGAACAAAAGAATTAGCATTGCAAAAGAAAATTCAGAAAACTAAAGATGCCTTAGAAGAATCCTGGAGAATATTAAGTACTATTCCGGTATAAATAACTCTTGTCATTCATATTTTTATCTTTTTGAAAATCAGTATTAATTTAAGTACCTGGATGACCAAATTCCCTCAGTCTCTTTGTAAAAATAATTCATAATGTAAATACTGTGGTTTTTCAGAAATATATTTTTAAGTTGTATCTACTCGTTTAGTAGTGATAGCTAATTTTCTTGGAGATAAGTTTAAATTAAAACATCTTCTCAATCTCTAACTATGAATTTTTTATTTAAATCATTCAAGCAAATTCCAAGACAACCAGATTTCTGTTATATTTTCAGGGGTTAATCAAGGTTTTAATTTTTGGGGCCCATTTTTGTGAAAAACAAATTTTTTTGTGTGAAATTTTTATTTATTTTTGTGAAAATCAAAATATTTTTGTGAAAAAAATAATTGTTGCTAGAAACCTTTCATTTTAGCAATTACTCTAATGTGTAATATCAAGTTAATAGCATTTTATTAAACAAGTATAGACACTCATTAAAAATAATACTGTAAACATGGAAAAATTTTACAAAAGTATTATTTTTATAAAACAAAATTTTGTGAAAGGGCTGTTTATATAAATCTAAATTTTGTGAAGGGACCCATTTTCTGAATTTAAATTTTGTGAAGGGGCCCATTTTAGAGATTTAAATTTTGTGAAAGGGCAGCAAAAGGGTCCCATTTTTTGCCTGGATTGACCCCTGATTTTGTTCTAGTCAAAGTACGAATTCATTGCCAGCGATTGCTGACTTTTCTGAAAAGGAGAATATGTTAGATTGATTTTACATCTCAAAAAAACCTCTAACCCACCCCCCATTTTTTTTCTTTCAATATCATTCTGACTATTTCGAAGAAAAACAAGTTTTTTTTTACATTTTTTCCTGGTAGAGTGTGAGTTACCAGAAAACACTAATTATCCTGAAGATGAGGGTATTTCAGATCGAAATGTCATCTCAAAAACACACTTATTCTAATTTTTTATCAAAATCATTACACTACTTACAAAGAAAATTAAATTTCTGCCATTTATTTATTTATTTATTTTTTTTCCCCAGGCAAAGCATGGGTTACCAGTGAACATTAATTGTGCTGAAGAGGAGTGCAATTCAGATTGAATTGTAAATTTAAAAAGCCTCTAAACCTAAATTTTATCAAAATCATTCAAGTGTTTTAAATAGATAAATAAATAAAATGACCTCACTTGCTTTTGTCAGATGCCAAAGCACTTTTGAGGGCCCCCCCCCTCTTCGTTATAGACTGGGTTGAATAGTTGTGCTTGCGAGTTAAATTGGTCACAAACAGAACCACTGAAGCCAGCCACAGAGAAAAAAAAGGGGGGGGGGGTCAAAAGTTCTTTGGCATCTGACGGAAGCATGTATAGTCATTTTATTTATTTCTTTGTATAAAATGTTATTATACTTCTGAGGATAACAAGTTCCATTTGAATCATTCAAATAGTTTCTACAAAACCCAAATCTCTGCTATATTTTGCCAAAGGTAGAGTAAATTTTAACAGTGAACAGTAATTTTTATGAACACGAGGATAAGTCAGATGGGTTTCATATTTAAAAAGTGCTTTAACAATAGTAAGTTATAATTGTTATGTCCATTTCTGAGAAAATCAATTTTCTGCCATAGTTTTCAATGGACAGTGTTGGGCTCTTTAGAAAACAGTAATTTTCCTAAAGATAAGTATGTCATCTGAAAAATAGCTCAACCCTAATAAAAACTTTCAAAATCATTAGAGCCATTTCCCAGAGAACCAAATTTTTGCCTTATATTGCATTGAATGGAATAAGGATTTACTGTGAACTCTAAGTTTCTTGGAAATGAAAATAAATGGAATGGAGGAGCTGTCCGGGTTCGATTCCCGGCTCTGGTATTTTTCACATAGGTGGTATATAAAAATATCAACCTTTACACTCCAATTTACTTAAAATAAACGGAATGGTTTGTCATCTCAGAAAATCCTCAACCCTAAGTTTTTATCAGAATCATTGGATCCATTTCTGAGAAAATCAAGTTTCTGTTATATTTTGTAACTGACAGAGTGAGGGTTAACAGTGAACACATTTTTCTAAAGATGAGGATAAGTTAGATGGATTTGTCTTCTAATAAATTCCTCAACTCTATGTTTTTATCAAAATCGATTTATTTCCATGTAAACCAAATTTCTGTGATATTTTGCAACCAGTGGAGTAAGATATTACGTACAAAACTTTGAATAAACACTATAAAATGCAATAATCTTACAACAATTATTTCGGGTCAAAAGAGCACACAACCCTTTGTCAGGCGAGCAAAGAAGGCACAAGCGATGCAGTGAAAGCGCCAACGCACATAATCAGGGTTCTCACGGGTCAGAGAGAACAGGGAAAACCTGGAATAGTCAGGGAATTTGAAACTACTGAAAAAAGTCAGGGAAAATTGTAAATATTGCTCAAAAACCTGGAAAAATGATGATATAAATCTGGAAAATGCTTTTTGAGCATTCAATTTATATCGCAAGTCACGTTACTATGTTGTCTTTTATATCGCAAGCTATGTTCTGTTTTATACCGTGAGCTATTTTTTATATCGCAAACTAAATTTTGTGACTGGAATTTTCTATAAATAGGCCTAGAAAACCTGGAAAAGTCAGGGAATTTTATTTTTGAAATTGAGTGGGAACCCTGAGTCAACTGCTTTGACTACAGCACTCGTGCCTTCTTTGCTCGCCTGATGAAGGGTCGTGTGCTCTTTAGACCCAAAACAATGGGGAAATTGCACATTTTTCATTTTGACTTGTAAATGATAGAGCATGAAAATACAAACATTTTGATACCATTTTTATGCATATTTGAAAACCGGATGCTTTAATAAATTAACTTTAAAAGACGTAGTTCTCATGTGGGAAAACGCTGCGTCACGTGATAAAACCTATCGTGACGTCACTATCCATGAAATGAACTGCCGGCTGAATTTCTCCCTCTTGTATTGTAAAGAAAAAATCGTGCATACAGCGAAATTTTGTATTCTTTCTTTAAAAAAAAAATATTAAAACTATTTGAACTCATTAAACATCACTTCATTCTATAAATGACACCAAGTTTCAATGATATTTTTTTGTACTCGCCTGCTGTTATTAATCCAAATTAAACTATAATCGAAATAATAGTTGGTCAATAGAATTTTCTTAAAGAATGTTTTTAGTATGCTATGCCAAAGATGTATCTTTTAAATACTTGTTTTGTTTCATTTTATTATGTTTTATAGATTTATTATTATTTTATTATTATTATAGACTGAGTACAGAAATAAAATATTGGGATTGAGTAATAATATTTAACTGAATAATATGCATATTTTCATTGCTTAAATAATCTAGAATAGTTTATGCTAAATTAACCTAAATTAGATTACTTTTATAATTATGAGACCAGTATATCTGTATATATATATATATATATATATATATATAAAACTTTTTTAATACATTTCAATATTATAACTTAACAATATTTCTATTAAAATAGCAGCTGAAGATTGTGAATAATTAAAAACATTATAGTGATGCAGTTTGAGAAATTGAAAAGTATTTAAGGAAAATTACATGCGCTTATCATTCTAAATAAATAAATAAAATTAAAAGAAGGTCTCCGTACAAAAATATTAATATTATTTATATATGTATATATATATGAAACGCGTTTAGTTATTTTTATAATGTAATTACTTTTTTATTTGGAAAAATTTAAAAATAGAAAGAAAAGATTAATAGAAATAGAAAGTAATAATAATAACAACATTTAGAAATAGGAAAGATATAAAGTACTTTAAATAAAATAAACACATGAAATATATGTTAAATGTAATAATACCTTATAAGTTATGCATGATCTAGTTATAAATATGAATGGTATTAAATAATTAATTAAAAATTTGCAGAAAATTTCAGCAATCAAACGCAATATATACACTGGTGGACAATTGCTAAAGACGGATGACAATAACTAAGCTATTGTCATCCGTCCTTAGCAATTGTCCACCAGTATATATATATATATATATATATATATTAAATTCATTTATCAATGAAGCCTTAACGTAAAATCCAAATATGTTTAGAATATATCAGGTGTCGATCCAGGTAAAAACTGGGACCCATTTGCTTCCCCTTCACAAAATCCAAATATCTAAAATGGGCCCCTTTAGAAAATACAAATCCATAAAATGGGTCTCTTCACAAAATTCAGATTCATAACAACAGGCCTTTCTCAAGATTTATTTTTAAAAAGATGATGATTTTGTAAAAGTTTTCCACGTTAACAATATTATTATTTTTAATGAGTGTGTATACTTGGCTCAGTAATATGCTGTTAACTTGATAATGAACATTAGATAGAGTAACTTCTTAAGTGAAAGGTTTCGTGTGATAATTCTTTTTATCACAAAAATAAATAAATTTTCACAAAATTATTTTGTTTTTCACAAAAAAAAAAAAAAAAAAAAAAAAAAAAAAAAAATCGTTTTTCACAAAAATGAGCCCCAAAAGTAAACCTGGAACAACCCTTGCAAAAACTATAACTGACGGGCTTCGCCTGCTTCGCTGGTCGCTAAATTTAATAAATTAACAAAAAAAAAAAAAAAAAAAAACCCTTTTATTTCTTTTATATCATTCTATAAACAAAAAATAAATAAATAGATAATTAAAAAATAAATTCATTGAAATCGCTCTTAACATCGTTTTGGTTATTCGCAGCCTGCGGCAACTTCTTTCCCTCCAGTGTACCCTGCTTTTTTGGATCTGGGTTCTTATTGCCCGCAGCAATTCTTTCGTGGGCACTTCAATTTGTGTACATATCAGGAGGCGAAAACTGCTATTATTCAAAAACTAAGATTTTAAGGATAGCTGTATCTCAGCATCTATTAAATATACTTTAATTTTGGCACCATGTACTTTATTGCAATCACTTTTTCTGCTATATTACCATTTCATTTCGATTAGTACAATAAATAAATAAATAACAAAAGATTTTCCTTTCAAAGGCATTAAATAAATAATAAATAAGTTTTTATTAAACTTAAATTTTAATAAGACTAATCCTTTATGCGATATTAACATTTTCCCGATAAAAACATTTAATTATGTTTTCCTTTTGAAATGAATTAATTAAATAAATAAATAGTTGTGTAACAGCCGTTGCTAATGTAAACAACGTAGAACAATATAATTCAAATAAATTTAAGAAAATTAAATGGAAAATTAAATGGATAAAATTGAAATATATATATATATATATATATATAAATTACTTAAAAAAATATAAAAAGTAAACTTTTTTTTTTTTTTTTTTTTTTTTTTTTTTTAATAAAATAAAATAATAAATAATAAATAAATAATGCAATTTGAAAATAACATTTTTTTTTCGTTGCAAAAACATGAAGTAAATATTAAATACATAATTAATGACTGCTCTATAAAATAATCATATATAATTTATAAAATAACATAATTAAAACATTCTGATTAAAAAAAAAAAAATAATAAAATAAATAATCAGTAAAATATATTTTTATGTACTATGAAATTTTAATGAATATTTTAATTATAATTAAATCTTTAAGCATACATTATGAAAAAAGAAATATTCTCACATACAAGCATCTAAAAAATTAGAGAAATGTAAAAAAATACTACTAATATATTAAAGCAATGCTAAAATTCTATTATGAAGACGTTTATAATTTTCAAAATATGAATACAGAACAAATCTAGATCGTTTAGCTTTAGCTACTCTTATATTTATGCGCTTATAAAATCGAGGTTTCTACTCAAAAATGAGAATATGGAAAGAGCATCTATTTTCGGAACATTATCCTATTGCTCTTTTACAAATCCAAAATCGACAATATACAAATAAAAATAGAAATATATATATATAAGATATAAGATATAGTATAGTTATGGAAGGTTTAAGTTATTTCTTACAGAAGGTAAAAATTTTAAGAATAAACTATAAAATACAGATTAGAATAGAGCGAACAAAAAGAAAAGCAAGCGGTAAAAGAGTGTAAACATTCACACTTCGTGTACTGTGACGTCAACCCCCTCACGGAGCGTTTTCGGATCATGTGGTTATGTTTTCGTTTTTAGCGATTTTAAAACGTTAATTAAAAGTTAATTTGAAATAATTTTACGATTTTAATTGGATTTTTCGGATTCCCAAGATTGATTTTATCGATTACAATTAAAAGAAATTGTTTTTCCTTCAGTGTGCAACTTCCCCATTGTTGCAAGATCATTGCATTTTATGGTCTTTATTCAAAGTTTTGTACATAATACTTTAAAATGCCAGTTCTGTGGTGCTATCTTATTATCAGTGGAGTAAGGGTTAACAGTGAATGGTAATTTTTCTGAAAATGAAGCTAAGTCAATTTAGGCTTAGATCAGTGTGGCAAATTCCACATCTCATAATTTTTAGGAAAAAATATTTTAATAGCCATCTCATCTCTCCTATTATATAATGTAACCTTTCTTTAGCTTGCACCAGAAGTATTCAAATTCATTCAGCCAATTTTTACTCCTATTACCCGACTAGATAATAGAAGTATTATATGCGGTCCAAAAATTCTATATCTAGATTTCACCTGATTTACACCTTTTCAGGTCTCCTGAGTCCAAAAAAGTGGTTTTTGGCAATTGGTCAATGAGTGTGTGTGTGTGGGGGGGGGAATCTTCTGACTATCATATCTCCAAAGCCAACAAAGATACAGCTAGGAAACTTCAGAATTAAGACAGAATTTGTGTACAGATAAGTTTTCCAAATTTTGGTGAAAATTGGAAAAACGGAAGTGGGACATCGGAAACCATAGTTCCGTATCTCAGAAACGACTCTAATGATTTTCTTCAAATTTACTACATAAACACTCTATTAGATGTCCTTTTGAATGTTTAGAAAAACTGATATGCGCCCTTTATAAATAGCTCAATTTCATGTCTCGCAAGAGTGTTTTTTTTTTTTAAACGGCTCTATGGATTTTTTTCATACTCGCCATATTAACTCTCTTTTAAATATCCTTTTGTATGTATTTATTGTTTTCCGGTCAATAATTGTGAGTATGCCAAGTTTTGGTAAAAGTTGGTATCTCAAAAACGGCTCTAACAATTTTCTTGAAAATTGTTACATAAATCCATTTTAGATATCCTTTCTTGTATATTACGTGGTTATTACAGGAAAATTAACAGTAGTCCTGCTTAGGTAGGTCAGTTTTAGATCTCGGAAATTGGTGTTTCAAAAAATAACTCTACCATTTTTTTTTTCTTATTTTTTAACTTGCTATGTAAACTCTGTTTTACATGTCAACATATATCAGCTTTCATATATATATAAGCTTTTATATATATACATGAAAGGGATAAAAAATAGTTAAATTTAAATAATTAAAACCCCATTTTAAAATCTAGAAATCGCTAATAATTTGTAAGCGCACCTTTAAACTTTGTTTCGCAGCAGAAGACTCCATAACGCGAAAATCAGAAAAATTGAACAACTTTCAGAATAAAAAGTGCTGAACAAGTGCAATCTTCCTTTTCTTGTGGTTAAGTAATGCATGTTAATTAATTCTGGGATCCAGGCCTGAGCTGGACTGTCAATCATTAAATTAATAGCCAATAATCAGAGAAAGGAGTGGTAAAGTTTCTCGCCAAAAATGCCAGTATTTAAGCGAGAAATCGTGGCTTTCTCCGATATTGACTTGCCTAATAAATCCACGTTAAATATTAATCTTATCATGTAACAGCTCGCTAACGAATCCCGCGGGCCTGGTGGGGCGCCGCTACGGAGAAGGCAGGGGCGGAGGAACTGCCCGGGCCGACCGGGCCCGGGCCCGGGCATTAGTTTTGTCTTTTTTTTTTTTTTTTTTTTTTTTTTTTTGTACTGTATCTTTTCTGACCTGACTTGATAATAAAAGAAGGTGAAGAGTTACATAGCAGGATAACTCTCTTGTTGCCGCTTATAATACGTCTAATAGCTGTTGCAATCTATTTCCCTACAGATACGACATTCCTGAAAGGATAACAGTGTGTGTGCGGGGGTGGGGGGGGGGTGGTGACGGCAGAAAAAGGATTAGTAAGCCAGTTTTCTTTACTCTCTAGAAAGCAGGGATTGCTAACAAGTTTCCCGGAATCCCCATTCATCTGTGTGTTGTATTATATTCTTTGTTCTATATGAATTTTCAGGTGAGAAGTGCAATACCCATTACTACAGTCTCAGCCACTCGCGCCTCGGGGGATGAGGTAAAGTAGAATTTAGCCGCTGAATGTGCTCCCGCCCCCCTCCCCTTTCAGAGACGACTATTCTTATGTCCGTATTTTTGGGGTGACAAGTCCCCTCTCTCCTTCAGTGGCTTCTATGGTCTCAGTCACAAATCTAGGGAGAGAACGAGGAAGACGCTTTTCCTGTGCTCCATCTAAAAACGCATTTTGGTTAATTAAACTACATATTTACTTTTTTCACCTATAAAAATGAGTTCCAGAAAACGGCAAAAAATCGAGTCATATTTTAAAGTGTCTTCAAACTCCCCGATTCCAAGTTTAGAAAAAGAAACTGTACTTGATAAAAACAATGATGATACTCGTAGAGATGAAGATAACACTAATTTTACAAAAACTGCAAATGCTGAACCTTGTATGTGCCCATTATGCAACGAACAAGAGAAATCGGTACGAAGTGTCGCCTAATTTTTTCTGTTTTACAAAGTTTAAAATAAAATTTTGCTAATACAGCTTTTATAAAATATTATTCTTATGTGTCGTTTTGGTCTGGGGTGCTCGATCCCCCTTACCCCCCCCCCCCCCCACTCCAGTGGTGCGCCATTGATCATGCTTCAATATTCCAGGCCCGGTCAATAAAATTCACGTTCCGCCGCCCCTGGGAGAAGGGCCAACGTTCAGTGTAGTTACGGAACTTATGACGCTCAGGATGGCTAACATTCAGGCCAAGACTGCATCTTGAACTTAATAAAGGATTATTAGTGATTCTGGACTCCTCATCCTTTCTAAGATGCTCACATTGCTGGAATATCAACCCTCTTAATATTACGGGACCCCGATAACGTTACATATATATAAGCTTTTATATATATATTAGCTTTCTGTTATAGGAAATTTGTTAGATGTCTACTTCGTCAGGTCAATTTTATGTCTTCTGATCACATTTTTAAAAATTGCATATAATACGTAACATAGTGGGTAATGGAAGTCATGAGGTTGCTTTACACCAGATTTTTTTCATTTTGGTATATCATGGCAGATTCAGCAGATTTCATTGTTGTAGATGCTCAAACGCCCATGCTGTGTTTTCTCGATAGAGTAAATAGTGCAATGTTAAAATTGTTATAAATCAGTCATTAGATTTCAAATAAAGAAAATGTATATATTTATGTTCTTACTTTTTCATTTTCTATTATATAAGAATAAAATCAGAAAAATGTGCAAATTGTCTATTCTCATTACAATTTTTCCTATATAATAAAATGGGATTCAGCTTTTGGCAATGATATGTGAGGGCCTCTGAGAGTTACAGAACATATACAGACACCTTATTTATATAGATTATTCAACCATTATGATTTATGCATGCAAAACAGTCATTAAAAATTATAACTTTCTAGCTTTATACATGTTTAAAAAAGCATCAAATCATAATTTCTTTGTTTTCTTTTTTAATTGAATAACTACTGTATATTTCCGAATATAAGCTGATCCGTATATAAGTCGAGAGTACGTTTTTCCCTTCAGAAATTTGCCCAAAATCGCAAACCCGTGTTTTAGCCTAATTGAAAAAATACTTTTTTAAAGTTCAAATATATTGCCAAAAATGGCGAAAATATTGCCAATCTATAAAACTTTCAGGGTAATTTGTCCAATGAAATTGCGTGAAATGCGTGCTTATCCAATACAATTCCTTATCATGCTTAGCTATGACATAAAACGATTGCCACGTGTTCGCCAATGGCAATAGTTTTAAATCTGGTAACCCTATCAGAAAGGAGGCTAGCACAGGCATCGAACTGACGCTCTCACGCATGCAGTGAAGGACAAGTGCCGGCAGCTGAAAACGAGAAATCTTCAACAACAAAAAAAAAAAAATACTTCTATTTAAAAAAAAAAAAAAAAAAAAAAAAAAAAAGATTTGCCAATTCTTTTGATAGTGAAAGTCTAGAAACATTTTAAACAGAGATGATTTAATTGTATAAATTAAAAATATGATCAGGAGTCTTGTTTTTTCAAGTTTCTCTTTTACAATTTCTGAATCAGACAGAGAAGTTACTCCGTTCGTGCAATCTGCCGATGATGTCAGCTATCAGCAGGTCAAAAAAAAAAGAAATGTAAACACATGTGACAACATCGAACTGCTCTAGAAATAAATTTAAAATGGCTAATTTAAGAGTTTTATATGTGATAATTATTTAAAAATAAGGTTTAATATCACTATTTTACTTTATATATAGTTTTTAAGCTTAAAATATATTGATTCAATCATTGTTTCTAATATACTTTTTTTGCTAGAAATATGGACTTGTATATAAGCCGACCCCTGTACTTCAGCTTCCAAAAAATTTCCAAAAATTCTCGGCTTATACATGGAAATATACGGTATTCATATATATTTTTTAATAGTTTTGTTTACTAGTAGATTTTATTGTATTAGTTTTAATTTTCAAAACCTTTATAATTTAGAGACTGAAAATTTTCAGTAATTTTTCCATTTTAAAATTTTCTGGAAAACCCACATCCCTATTCCAGGATTTATCATACACTGAATCCTGCTTACATATAATGATTAAATTGTTCTTTTTTCTATTTTTAGGTTAATAGAAAATTGGAAATTGAAAATACTACTTG
Source organism: Salticus scenicus (assembly GCA_963930645.1). NCBI lineage: Eukaryota > Metazoa > Arthropoda > Arachnida > Araneae > Salticidae > Salticus > Salticus scenicus. The sequence continues at coordinate 38,917,157 of OZ005653.1, read as the reverse complement.
GCCTGCAATTTTGTATCCTGAAAATGTTCATAAGAGTTTCTTTGAAATAAAAACTAATATTACTCAAAAAGATAAAGTAGTAATTTATGAGAAAATGTCACAGATTAATGAAATTGTCTTGAAAGAATTAAAACCAATTGATAAACTTATTAGAAATGCCTTAATAAAATTAACTGATAAAGTTGTAAATGCTGAAATAATGGATTTAGTTGATATTGCTTCTATATTTTATCCTCTCATAGATAATATTGCTAAAGATATAGATGAATATTTTATGAGAATTATTTCCCCTGATTCATCTGAAGCATTGGAAAAGGTAATTACACCAGAGAAGAAGCCGGTCAATATAATACAAGAGATATTGTCTGCTGCAGCTAGTAAAGAATCCAAATTGAAAAATGATTTTGAAATTAAAAGTAATTCCATGCAAGATATTTCATTAATGAAAAAAGATGTGTCTTTTAAAGAAGACATTATTAAAGAAACATCTTTCAAAGAAGACATATCAAAAAAAAATATTATTTATGAAATCATTAACACAGATTATTCTAATTACTCAGCCTCTGATATCTCTGAAAGCAAAATATCAGTTAAAATTAACTCTGATATTTGTCTTAATAATGAAAAGCACATTTTAAAATCAAATAAGGAAATATTTGATCACCATAAAGATGTCTCTTCCACAAAAACCTATTTTAAAGATATTAATATTAACCATTTCGTTTTAGATGCTGCACCAACTTTAGATAAATCATTGTTTGTTGACTATAAATACTCTTCTGAAATAGATTATTATATGAAACCTTTGAGTTTTGAAAAAGTGGAAGAGTTTAAGGGAAAACTAGCAGAACAGCCAGACTTGTCTTACACAGATTATGCTAAAATATTATTTGAGTTTAATATTTCTGATGTTTTAGAAGATTTAATTAAAAAAGTTATTGAGGAAGAACAGTCTACAAAAGCTAAGAAACTAGTCAGCAATGCTATCTATCCTATTTATCCTGGTGGTGGTCTCTTTTTAACAAAAGATATTCTCGTAGAAATGGAAAAAGAAGATCCAAATAATTTTCCATATACTAATTTTTATCAAGAAATTGTGGGTATTGAAGAAAAGATTGAGATACCTGAACAAGTTCATGTGGAACCTCACTTTAAGGAAATGGTTATAAAATATGATTTATCTTCAGTGCCTACAGACGATTTTATTCTGTTAAGCATCAGGAAAGTTGTGAGGGCTTTGAAAGCTTACAACCAAATCAAAATTTCTACTCTTGAATGTGAAGAACTACTCAGGTATATTATATATATATATAATATGTACTACCACTCTTAAATATTTGTCCAAACGAATTCTATGAATCATTATTTTTTATTTTTTTTTCTCCATTCATCTTTTTGGTAAAATCAATCTAATTCTTTCGAAATAATTATATTTTTATTAATTTGGAATATTTAATAATGATTTGATGTGTAGTGTTTTGGTTGATAAAAATTAAACCTATAAAAGATAATACGGTGAAAATATTTTAAAAAATGAGGTAGGCAAACATTTTTGAGTGGTAGTGTATATATCAGCTTTATTTGGTCTGTTCTAAAAATATATTTTGGTATTTGAAAGTATTCAAATGTCCATTGAAAATATTTAAGTATTTTCCTTTTTAAAAGAAAAAATTATGCATTTGTGTATTTTTTTTTTTTTTTTTTTTTTTTTTTTGGAAAATGAAATCACATTTTTAGGAAATATTTAAAGTCAGTGTGTATGGTATAAAATGTTAAGTTTTGTATTAAATATAATAAGTTATTTTATCTATTTACATTGACTTATATGATGTTGATAATTTTATATAATGGAAAACAAAACTGAAAGTTAAGATGGGGGGGGGGGAAAAAACATTTTTTTAAACATATGATATATAAAGACTAGAGCAGGGCCTGGAATTTCAACTCAGATTACACTCGCTGAAAAAAAAAGTTTTACTTGCCACAAAACAGAGTTGTCATTTTTTTTCTTTTTTGCGCATTTTGGGTTTTTTTTTTTTTTTTTTTTTTTTCCTGACTATCTTAAATGCTTTTACAAATATTCTTAAAATTATGTGTATTAAAAGTGTGTCGTTTATCATCATGTCTCATAATCTTCTATAACTAAAAATCATTATAAAGTATTGTATTTGAGATTTCAAAAAGATTAAAATGCCTAATAACATAAATGCAAAGAGTCATTAAAGAAAAAAAGAAGAAGAAAAAAAAAAAAAAAACTCAAAAAAAATTGTTTTTTAATTAAAAAAAAAACTTTGTTAAACAATATCCTGTGAAAATCTCTTTATTATGAAAGATTAAGCTTCCTTATTTACCGATTTATTTATTTAACTTTTTACATCAGAAATGTCTTTTTCGTCCATTTTACTTTTCTAATCAGATAGAATGTTGATGTGTATAACTTGTTCATTCTTGTCATTTGAAATAGCCATTTCGGAATAATTTTTTCAATAAAATCGTTGCTTACATGCCTACAAATCATTACAAGCACAAATCCTTGGAGTTTCAGAAAAAAAACTGGAAAATGTGAACTGTTTTTTTATCCTTATTCAACAAAATAAACATAGGCAGTATCTTTAAGAGGGCTTGGGTTCATTTTCATGTGCCAGTGTTGCATAAATAAACTTTCACATTTCTCTTCTCTCGGATAGTAGGTGACGGGCAAAGAGGTTCTCTGCTCGTCTATTCTCACTCTGCTTAGAGAAATCACAATGGGAGAAACGAAACTGCCGAAGAGATTAAAACTTTTATTTATGCACTAAGCATTTTTCCTTTCCCAGGCTGGAATTAAATATGAGGATATAAGATAGCAAGATTTTGCCATATTTAAATCTATATAAAGAATATTTTCTGTCACCCTATAGTGTAAGAATTCTATCTATAAGTATAGACCAAATTTTTACTTGCCACAGCAAAAATTTCACTCGCCAATGGCGAGCGAAAATTTCGCATCCTGGACTAGAGTATCAATAAAAATCTTTTTTCCATTAATGTTTTCATAATTTCCAATGCAAAATATAAATATGTATATAATAATGAGTTATTATACGTAGTAAAAGCCAAGCAACAGATACAATATCACTGACACCACATAGACCAATAAGAATGAATTTTTTTCAAGTAGGACAAGCTCAGAAAGGTGAAAGATATTCGTCAGGGGAGACCTTTTTCACCCTTGAGTACCAATGTACGATTTCGTTCACTAGTGGCTAGTGGGCCCCCTATCGTACATGAAATTGATTGAAGTGAAATTTAAAATGGAATAGGCTATTAAATACAAATTAACAAAGAATCTAACAGAAATCAACCTTAATAAACAAAACATAATAAACAGACAATATTCACATGATGATATATTTGGAGTCACATGAATTAAAAAAAAGCATATTATTCAGGGGTAGAGACCCGACCCGAACCCGACAGATAAATTTTAAATCAACCTGACCCGAACCCGACAAAAAAAAATTTCATCAACCCGAAAACTGACCCGAACCTGCAACAGAGAACTTTTTTGCGACCCGAAACCCGAAAAATAAATCAACATTACTTATTCATTTAAAACCATGCAAAACAAAATAAAATGATATAACATGATATAAAATAAATTTTCATTGTCACACAATTGGTAAATTAAAAAAAAAAAACTAGTATGTTGTGGCCACCACAAGGCATTCTTCCATATTTTTCTGTCAAATTCACTAAGTTCGAATAATTTATTAAAACTATGATTAAAAATATTTAACATAATGAATGCAAATAATTTTCATCTTAGGGAAATCTAACGCTAAATATCCAAAGAGAGACAGTTTTATCGTCTATAAATAACATCTTAAACTAGTATGTTGTGTCCACCACATGACTTTCTTCTATATTTTCCTATACAAATTCACTCAGTAAAAAACTTTATTAAAATTAATATTTAAAAAAATTATATCCCATGATAATGCAGACGATTTCCATATTAGAGAAGATGTATAACACTAAATGTCCAAAAAAGTCAATTTTATCCTCAATATTATTTATTATTAATTATTATTTGTTAAAAATGAAAAAATCAATAACTTTATTTTAAATTATCGCAGATCGATGGTTCAACCATTCGTTTTAAAGGTATTGACGAGCTCTTTTGAAAAATACCCATCATGAAAATTTACTCCCCCCGAGGGAGGGACTTGGCCCCCAAGGGGGGAGGCGAGGCTCCTGAATACATATATATTTTTTCCCAGTTGAATATCTCTATTACAAATAATTCTTTTAAATTTCATAATGATTATTAAAAAATAATTCTCTTTATGCACATTTATACAAAATTTTGTCCTATACCACCAGGTTAAAAATTTAGAAAAAGCGAGATGACAACACAACTTGTTCAATAATTTTTACCAAAAGTTGATAGGCACTAATTTATGTCAAGGTGTAACTACATACCAATTTGTATGAAATTCTGTGCAATAATTCCTGAGATACAATTTGTTAAAATTGAAAATTTTAACACTATTGAATTTAATTATTTTTCATCAAATCCTCCAAAAAATACTTTGGCTCTGATTTATTTCATTTATTTCCCCCCATTAATCTTTTAAAAGTTCGCAATTTTCAAAGAAATAGAATAGTAAATTCAAAAATTTTATGTGAAGCGTTTGTTTGTAAACAAAACGATCGATGTTTCCGAAATGTAAACAAACGTTTTCACCTATTAAAAAATTCAAAATTAGATAATACTCAAGAAAATTTTTACGAATCCAATACTTTCTTCGACTGAATATAGAAGAAAGTGAAAAAAAAAAAAAAAATGTAATTACTAGGGCTGGATTATTTATCAATATATCCCCAAGTATCGATATTTTTTAAATATCCCGATAACAATATTTAAGAGTTTGCTCTGCCAATATATCCCTTTAACGATATTCCGCGCGATCAATTGATATGCCGATAAGTACAGTTAAACGCCAACGACGGATTAATAGAATTGTGCTTCCGCGCAAGCGCGCATCACGAATGAAACCCGAATTCCCGAATGAAACCCGAGCGAGCGAACGATCCCATCAGCGAACGGAAACCCGAACAAAAACAGCGCGCAATATCTTAAACTAATACCCATTCTCTTATTTTTCTCCCATCCCTCACTGATAAAATAAAAAAATATAACCCCACCCCCAAACGATCACTGCACTCCCACAATGCATATATTTCCCCTTCCTTTATTCCTGCATGAGAAACCTCACATCTAAATTATCACTGCTTTAATAAGTCCACCGCATAATAAAAAAATAAACAGTATTTATTGAAAGCCATCTGCTTTTCCCGCAGTATATTGACTTATTTATTACTGACTCTAAACGATAATATGAAATAATTTATACTACCGTTAGTATTTGATAATATTCCACATCACCACCTATGGATCGTAGGTGTAATACCAAATACCACAGTAACCAAACCACAGACAGGGCGATATGAAAACAAACGCTTATTATGACGAAAGTATACAATATCTTTTGTTTTAGCTCATTTCCTGCTATTGGTTCATTGATATTGGTTTATTTCAAAGTGTCGATAACTTCTGGCCAATAAGATGCGACGTTCAATGTGTTTAACTCGCTTTGGGCTCAGTGATGCCAGAGTGGGGATTTTTGAAGCTTCTGGGGACAATTTTGGGGAATTCTAAAATGTTTGGGGACAAATCTGGGGAGTTCAACTTTCTGTCAATGTTGGCAACGTAATGATTTATCCCTACGACTAGAAACTTTCAATAGCTTTATTGTTATTTGGGGATTTTTTTCAAAAATTGAGTTCATTTGGGGAAAAATCTGAGCTCAAATCAGAAAAATCTGCTTGATATTCTTTTTTTGAAAAAAAAATTGTTTTTTTTCCTCTTTTCAGTGGAAAACCTGTTGGAGATTTTTTCGAAAAGAAACCCTTGATTTGGGGAAATTTAGGACCTGTTTGGGGAAATAATTTTCGATCATCTGGCATCACTGTTTGAGCTCCCTTTCTCCTTTCCCATGTTATCCAATGGGATTTTCGTTGCTTCGTTTTATAAAAATATCTCATTCAAAAATGAAGTTTTTCGAATTCTGTTTTTTGAATATTACTCTTTGAACAGGTCGCCTTTTAACTTGATGAACAATTTTTCGAAAAAATTAGTTTAAATATTTTATTTCAATAAGTAAATTATGGACTCTAAGTAAAATATTTAAATTTATTTTTTCGAAAAATTGCTCACTAAGCTAAAAGACGACCTGTTCAAAGAGTAATATTCAATAAACAGAATTTAAGCTAAAAGACGACCTGTTCAAAGAGTAATATTCAAAAAACAGAATTCGAAAAAGTTCATTTTTTAATAAAATATTTTTATAAAACAACGCGACAAAAATCCCATTGGATAACATGGGAAGGGAGAAAGGGTGCTATCTGACTGATGTAAAATAAAGTTTTATCTTCAGTAATTTTACAGTGACAGTTTCTTTATAGAAATATATAATATTGGATAGTTTATTACTTTTTTTGTGTAGCGTTTATTTTTTCTCCTTCCTTTTCCTTCTTTCTTTCTTTCTTTCTTTTTTTTTTTTTTTTTTTTTTTTAAGCTGTACATGTTAAATAAAATTGGTTTAAATGCAAAATGAGTTACTTTAAGTAACAAAATGAAACTTTAACATAATATTGTTTAAATAATATAATTTTTATACTGACAATGTATACATATATATATAATGTATACATATATATAATATATATATAATTCAATTTTCAATTGTTGTGAAACTATTATGAATGTGAATTGAACACATATACATTTAAAAAATATTGTAATGATTTGGTAAGCAGAAACAAAAATAAAAATGACAAGTAACTGACATTTAGGATGCATATAAGAGTTTTAAGTAAAAAATATTACTCTCTATGACCAAAAAAGGTGTATCCAATTCCAATGGCATTTCTTAACTATTTAAAATGATTTTCCTTTTTATTTAATACCTACATCTTAAGACAAATTTTCTTAAGCTTTATTTTTAGTAGAATTATGAATTTTGATATACTTGGTACAAATAAAACACAGATCACATATTAGCTGTGTTAAAATATGATTTTAAAATAATTAAAGCTTAAAATGGGAAGAATAGAGGATAAACTATACAGAGGTATACTAAAAAGCAATAGTATAAGTTATAAGAAACACAAAATATTGATTCACTTTTTATGATTTTTTTTTTTTTTTTAATGATAAAGTTATGGTAGTAATATACCAGAAAATACATGGAGAACACTCTATACTTGTATACTTTAAAATTCGTGTGCATATGTTGTTAAAAAATAACAAATGTCTATTTTTTCCTATCTTGAAAGAAATATCGCAATATATCACTAATATCGATATTAACTTGGTGATATATCGCGATATTTAATTTCTGATATCGTCCAGCACTAGTAATTACTGATTGTATTGAGTTAAAAATTAAAATAATCTAAAAAAAAAAAATGTTTAATAATAATGTTTAAACATTTATGTGAGTTGTGAACTTCAAGATTACAAAAATGTACTTTAAATTCAGTCTTACTAGTTCGTTGTTTAATGCTTATATTCTGAAAAAAAAAAAATGTATCTTTATTTATTGTTTTTGTTCGATGTGAATGTTTATAATAATTTGGGACATCTGCTTTCCCACAATCACTTTCAATTCACATAATCAGCAAATTATCTTTCTACAGTTGCAATTTTCGTGTTTTGTTTATTTGTTCAAAGGAAGATGTTAAAGAATATTATTATTATGCCTTGATGGAATCCGTTTCGTAAATGTGTTTATTTTACATTACTTTTTACTTTCTTCTGTATTCAATTGAAGAAAGTATTGGAATCGTAAAAATTTTCAGCTTCCGTTTTTTGATAGATTTACATGTTTTGCAGATTCCAGAAGGGACCCTTCACAAAATTCAAATTCATAAAATGGGACCCTTCACAAAATTCAAATTCATAAAAAGGGACCCTTCACAAAATTCAAATCCATACAAAGGGACCCTTCACAAAATTCAAATTTGTAAAATGAGTCCGTTCACAAGATTTTGTTTTATGAAAATGATCCTTTTATTAAATGTTTTCATATTTTCAGTATTATTTTTAATTTATGCCTTAATTTGGCTCAACGAAACTGTTTTAACTTGATATTAAACATTACATAAAGAGATTGTAAAAACTGAAGCTTTTACACAATATTTTACTTTTTCACAAAAATATTTTATATTTCACAAAAATAAATAAAAATTTCACAAAAAAGGGACCCAAAAATTAAAATCTGGATCGACCTCTGCTGTCTGTTTGTGTGTGTGCGTGAAAAAAAAAATGTTGTGGCGACTGTATCTCAGTGCAGATAACTGCATATGAATTTATATGCTGATGTACCTTGACCTAAATTAGTGCCTATCAACCTTTGGTGTTAATTTCTCAACAAATGGCGCTGCTGGACCGCGATTTTCACAATTTCAGGAAAGGCTATATCTCAGGAACTACTATGCGATTTTGCATATAAATTTATATGCAGATACACTTGATACACTTTAGACATAAGTTAGTGCCTACCAACTTTTGTGTCAATTGCTCAACAGGTGGTGCTGTTATACGTCGACTGTCGCATTTTCAGGGAAGGCTATATCTCAAGGTCTGTTGTGTATAATGAAACAAAACTTGACATGCATCAGTGTACCATTATATGACATCACGCTGATTCAGTTTGGATGCATATCAGCCTATAAGTGGCGCTTCTATACTGCAATTTTCCCTGAGAACGGGATGTGGCTACACCTCAACTTCTATGGCATATAACGGTACGAAACCCAATGTATGAGGTAACTATTATGAAGACGCATTTTTTAAGACTTTATTTATAGAGAATTAAACTGTCTTTCTTTTCTTATATTTAGTGTTAGTTTTTTATAAAATGAAAATCATTCATTATGGTAAATAATTTTAATAAATAATATTTTTAAGAAAATATTTTTACTGGGTGAATTCCTATAGGAAAATATAGAAGAAAGTTTGAGGTGTTCACAGTATACTAGCTTTAAATGAAATCACAACAAGTATTTCTTCTATATTTGCTGTATATACAAGTATAAATGGAGGAAAATTCAAAAATCCGTTAACATAAAAGCGAGAATTGAATTTCATTAAAAGTAAAAGTATAAAAAAAAAATAGTATGTTGTGCCCACCACAAGACTTTTTTCTATATTTTCTAATTCAAATTCGCTCAGTACAGATAATTTATTAAAACTGTTATTTATTAAAATTACCATAATGAATGCAGACGATTTTCATCTTAGAGAGAAATTACACTAAAAGTACAAAGAAAGACAGTTTTATTCTCTATAAATAATATATTAAAAATGCGTTTTGATAATGGTTATCGCACTTATCAAATTTTGTACACTTATACACCATAGAAGTTGAGATATAGCTTTTCCGTTCTCGGGGAAACTTGCAGTATAGCAGCGCCACCTATTGGCCGATATGCATCCAAATGGAATTAGCATGTCTGATAATAATGGTCTTTTCACATATCAATTTTATTTTAATTATACACAACAGAACCTGAGATAGCTCTTTCCCTTAAATTATGGAAATTGTTGTATAAAACTGCCACCTATTGAATTATTGGTACCAAAAGTGGATAGACAATAATTTATATCATGGTACATCCATATATAAATTTATGTGCAATTTTGTGTAGTGGTTCCTGAGGTATAGAATTGTTTAAATCACTGTATAGCATCACCACTTTTTGAGAAATTGGCATATAAAAGTTGACAGGGACTAGGTTATGTCAAGGTGCATCTACCTATAAATTTATATGCAATTCTCTGCAGTAGTTCCTGAGATATAGCATTCCCTTAAATTGTGGAAATCACTGTATAGCAACGCTATCTGTTGAGCGAAGGGCACCAAAAGTTGATAGGCATTAATTTATGTCAAGGTGCATTTATTTATAAATTTATATACAATTACGTGCAGTAGTTCTAGAGATACAGTCGCCACAAAATTTTTGTCACTCACATACAGAGACATAGACTTTAGTTCCGCCGGAATGGCAACACCTAATGAAAGAAAATGATGTGAAGTGAAAGAAATGCGGCGCCAACAAAACAACCCTTTGAAACTGAGGAACATACGTCTAGGTTGTGATTCAGCACTGATGATGGCCATGATGGTGGCCGAAATTAATCTGCTGTTTTCTTTAAAAGGATGTTTTTAAGGTATTTTTATTTCGCTATCTAATACTTTCTTCTATTGAATATAGAAGAAAGAAAAAAAAAAAAAAACTTGTAAATTGCAAAATCTTTTCAATTTCCAGAATGTAAATACGTTGTTATACTGTATTTGAATTTATTAATTTATATATATTAACAACAGTCGAGAAAGATTTATAATACTTTTCTTATTTTCATACAATTTCTACAAAAGATACATATTAGTTTCATTGAAGAAAAGAAACAGATCCAGATACAAATACGGATCTATTTTTCTGGCGGATATCCGCGGATACGAATAGGGAGCTCTGATACATGTCTAGTATGTGCAGAATGTTTATTAGTTACAGAGTTATAAACATGCCTATAAATTTATGTTTATAATTGTGAAAAATATTTTGAAAGATGCTCTCAAGTCGACCCGACTTGCTGAAAACCAAACCTGATCCGCAAGAAAAAAAATTCAGTCAACCCGACCTGCAGGTCAGGTCAGATTCGGGTAAAATCGGGTTACCCGACCCGATGCAGGACTCTATTCAGGGGTTCATTTGTTTATGGAGTAAAACAAGCAAAATTCAAGGTTTAATGGTTCATAGCTGATAAAGAATAATGAAACTTTATGGCGATATGGATATTTATTATGTGTGTAAAATGTAAGAGTATTATTACTAATTTTAAGAATAGTTGACAGCTCAAATGAAGAAAGTGAGCATTTAAAGGAAAAAGAAATAATACATATTAATACTAGGTAAATGCAACAGGCCTTCTGCTCCTTTTTTTTTATTATTTAATTTCACATTCCTAGCCAAACAGTACCACCCATCCTCTGTAATCAAACATCTGCCCACCCAACCTCCACCTTTTTTATTGTCTTTTGCTGTTTTATGATTTTTTTGGTTAAAATACACAAATATACACTCTATTTATTTTTTTTATGTACTGACAGAGACATGATTATGGATATAAAATGCAAAATACAAAGTTTTTAGGAAAACTCATTTAACAGTGGCTGTGATCAATTTATTAATATTCTTGTTTTTATACTTTGTAGTGCATAAATTTTTAATACAAAATACGTAGTTAATGATGATGTTTTTAAATACCAAAAGATGCAGACAGGAATTAAAATGTGTAAATAAGTTTACTTTAAAACTTAAATCTTGCTGCTTGTCATAGATATCTGTGTAAATTTTATTACCATTAAAGATTATTTTTAGATCTAAAAAGTTAATTGATTATTTAGAGCATTTTGAGTAAGTTTTAGGTTAGATGGATAATGAAAGAAAAAGGTATGTGATTTCTTGTTAAGATAAAATAAAGGTCTAGATCTGCTAAAATACTGGAGCTACATCCCCCTTGTGGGATTCTTACTTTTTGTAAATAGATTTTGTTATTGTGGAAAAAAGTACAATTTTCAGTAAATTTGAACCATATTGACTACAACTACTATAGTACATTGAAAAGAAAAACCTTATATATAACAGCCATATAACTTTCAATTTCCACTATTACACATATTATAAACTGTTTTGGAGATAGTATGATCAGAAGACATGAAATTGACCTAACATATAAAATGCATACTGATTTTCTTATTTTGACTATCTTATTCTTGTACAAGAAATCTAAAAGAGACTTTATATTAGTGAGTTAAAAGAAAATCGATAAAGCCATTTTTTGAGATACCCATTTCTCAAATCTAAAATTGAACTACTTAAAGTGAATGATTATCAGTTTTCCTAAACCAACCAAGTAATGTATTCAAAGCGATATTTAAAAGAGGGATTATGCTGCAAGTTAAAAGAAAATCTGTAAAGCATTTTTTGAGACACCTATTTCTCAGATCTAAAATCGATTTACCTAAACAGGATACCTATCAGTTTTTCTGAACTAACTAAATAATGCATTCTAAAGGATATATAAAAAGGGGTGTATGCAGCAAATTTGAAGAAAATTGTTAGAGCTATTTTTGAGATACCAACTTTCAGTCCAACTTCTGAATTTCCGCAAAATTTCGTAACTTCATTTATACACTAAAAAAACAACTTACAGATACAAAAGATGTGTAAAAATCTAAAGTGTGTCCTTCTTTACTACACTAGAACTCCCAATAAATAAAATTTTGCTTATATATATATATATATATATTTTTTTTTTTTTTTTTTTTTTTGCATGTTTTTCTTAGTTTGCATAGAAAAATGAATAATTTGAAACTTTTTCTTAGTTTGCATAGAAAAATGGATAATTTGAAACTTTTTCATTATATACTTTATGTAAGCTTCACTATGTATAAAAGTAGTAATTTATTTTGGTAGCTGTATTGAGCAATAAGTGCATAGTGCTAAAGTAATATTTATTGTCTTTATATTATATCATGATTAATTTAATGTTTTTATCATAGACTTGTGGATAAACAATTGTCAAAAGCAAAAAATAACAGAGTAAATGTGGAACAAGAATTAGTTGCTATCTCAAGAGAAAGAAATGAAGAAATGACTAAAAAATTTAGTCGCATCATGGATTTGGAACATCTGCAAGACATCATTGAAAACCCTCATTTACGCATAAGAAAATATGAAAGTGAGAAAAAGTTAGATTCGTTGAAAAAAGAATTGAAAAAGTTAAAGGTAGTTTTTCTTTTTTTCTATATCTAAAGACTTAATAATGTTTCTATGGTTTTATGAATCAACTTTAATTTTTATGATTCTCTCTCACTTTTTTTTTTTTTTTTTTTTTTTTTTTTGTGTGTGTGTGTGTGTGTGTAAAATAAGAGTTGCAAAATGTTAATAAATAAATAAAATACTATTTAAAATTTACTCTAATAAAATGTTCATTTCCATTGCTTAAAAAATATTGAAAGAGTTTCATATAATTGTAATAATAATAATAATAAGCTATTACTCTTTTTTTATTCCATAAAATTAATTTCAAAGATAAGGAAAGGTTTATTAAAAAAATACTTTTTTTTTTTTTTTTTCATATTAATAGTTATTTCAAATAGTCACTAATTATTCTTAATATGACAATATATTTTAATAAATGAAATACAACATAAAATCTCATTAAGTAATTTTTTTACTTCCATTACCCGACTACCATAGGTAATGGAAGTATTGTATTCGGTCTGAAAAATCGATATCGAGATTTCACATGATTTGCATGTTTTAAGGTCTCCTGAGTCCAAAAAAGTGCTTTTTGGCAATTGGCCAGTGTGCGTGCGTGTGTGTGTGTGTGTATAGGTATGTGTGTGGGTAATCTTCTGACTATCATTATATCTCCGAAACTAATAAAGATACAGTTATGAAGCTTCAGAAGTAATACAAAACTGGTGAACAGACGAATTTCCAAATTTTTGTGAAAATTGGAAAACCGGAAGTGGGACATTGGAAACCAGAAGTGGGACCGTAAGTCCGTATCTCAAAAACGGCTCTAACGATTTTCTTCAAATTCGCTACATAAACTCTCTATTAGATGTCCTTTCGAATGATATAGATGGTTAGTTCAGGAAAATTGATAGGGGCCCTGTATAATTATCTCAATTTCAGGTCGCACAAGTGCGTTTTTTTTTTAAACGGCTGTACAGATATTTTTCATACTCACCATATTAACTCCTTTTTAAATATTCTTTTGTATGTAATTGTTGTTTTCTGGTCAATAATGAGTGTGCCAAGTTTTGGTAAAGTTGGTATCTCAAAAACAGCTCTAATGATTTTCTTGAAAATTGTTACATAAATCCATTTTAGATATCCTTTCTCGTATATTACGGGGTTATTACAAGAAAATTCACAGTGATCCTGCTTAGGTAGGCCAGTTTTAGATCTCAGAAATTGGTGTTTCAAAAAATAACTCTACCATTTTTATTTTTCTTATTTTTTTAACTCACTATGTAAACTCTGTTTTACACGTTTACGTATATCAGCTTTCATATATATATATATATGTACTAGCTTTTATATATATATCAGCTTTCTCCTCTAGGAAATTTGTTAGGTGTCTACTTCGTTAGGTCAATTTTATGCCTTCCAATCGCATTTTTAAAAATTGCATATAATACGTGAAATAGTGGGTAATGGAAGTCGTGTGTTTGCTTCACACTAGATTTTTTTCATTTTGGTATATCGTGGCAGATTTAGCAGATTTCATTGTTGTAGATGCTCAAATAGTAGTTTTAGGTGAACTTTTGCTTATTCATTTTATCAAATTAATTATATAAGATAACAACAAATATTAATTTTTTACGAATTTTAAGCTTGTTTAGCTAATTCTGAAGATTACTAGACATATACATTTTTTAACAAAATAGTTTTATTATTAGTTTATTATTTTATTATTATTATTTTTTTTTTTTTAAATATATATTATGAAGACTGAAAAATGCAGATAATAATCTAATTAGCAATAAATTAACAATGAACTTTAAATTGGAGAAAAAGAACAAGAGAAAGAAGAAGAAAGATTGAGTTATTTTTCTTTTTTTAACTTTCCACAAATTAAAAACCTGTGGCAAATATCTTTCAGATTTAGAATTCTTTTAACATTATTACTTTAAAAGAATTCTGTGAAGAATTTACTTTATCTATAGAAATTGAAAAAAAAAAAGTCATATGTAATTGATAAACAAGCATCAACTTTGTTCTTTCTATAAGACTGTTGAAGTTGTACTGATTTATTTCATTGCTATCACTGTACATTATTTTTAAATCCTCATTCTAATTGTATAAGTCAATATGTATAATCAACAAATTCATTATTAATTTTCTCTTTTAAAGTGTCTACATAACATTACTTCTTTAACAATCAATTATTATAAATTTGTGCTTTTATAGTAAATTTTATTGTAATATTTTAATGCTTTAAATATTTGTTTATTAGGATTAAAATTATTATATATATACTCTATAACAAAAAAAAAAAAAAAAGTATGATACACCAAGAAGATGTTATCCAAATGGTACGAAAATTGGAAGATGTGATGTACACGTAGAGTAAAACAAATGATTACATTTTCAGAAAATGTGGATGATTTAATCAAGAGAAATGGCCTCACAAAGTAAACAAGTCAATAATACATTGTTCCACTTCTGATCCTTGTGTAAGTAGTTATTCGGTTTGGCATTAATTGATAGAGTTGGCAGATGTGCTTCTGCGAGATATCATGCCAAATTCTGTCCAGTTGGTGCGTTAGATTCGCAAAATCCCAAGCTGGTTGTGAGACTCTTTTCATGATGCTCCGAACGTTCTCAGTGGAAAGAGATCCAGCAACATTATTGGACAAAATAATGTTAGACAAGCAGGAAAATATACAGTAGAAACTATGTCTGTGTGCGGGTAGGCATTATTATGCTGAAATATACAATCAGGATTGCGTGATATGAAGGGAAAAGCAATGGGACGCAGAATGTTATCGACGTACCGCTGTGCTGTAAAGATGCCATGGATGACAACCAAAGGGGTCCTGCTATGAAATGAAATGACATTCCAGACCATCACTCCTAGTTGCCAGGCCGTATAGCTGGTGACAGTCAGGTTGGAATCTCCCCTTTTTCCGGGGCATCTCCAGACACGTCTTCGCTGGTCATATGGGCTCAGATTGGATTGGGGCTCATCACTGAAGACAATTCTACTCCATTCAGTGACATTCCAGTTTGAACTATCCTGATATCACTGCAAACGCATTTGACGGTATACAAAGTTTAATAGTAGTCCGTACAAGGGGCTCCATGAGCTCAACCCTATTTCTCTGAGCCACTTATTAATGTTCTTTGAAGTCACTGAAGTATCAGTTGCATGTAGGATTGATGATAATGAAGAACTGGGGATTTGAGTACCGCTCTGACGATTGATCGGTTCTCACGTTCTGTCCTGATAAAGACCTTTAACAAAAGGTGAAACTTTTAAACCATTTTATTAAGCAGAAAAACCAACAGTGGAAAACTTTTAAATTTTGAATTTAATTAAAAGAAATGATTTGAGAAAGAGCTTAAAAATGGTAATCCTAATGTTAGGCATAAGGAACATTTTATGCTGAATAGAAATGGCATCAGAAAAGTTATTGGTCTTTTAACTGGGCACTGTGCTTTAAGGAGGCACCTTACACTTATGGGTGTTAAAGATGACCCAGCTCGTAGGGGTTACTTATGTAATGAAGAAACGGTTGTCCATGTTCTTTGTGAATGTGAGGCTTATTCTGCCTATAGGTTTGAACACCTGGGTCGGCACTTAATTGAACCCTGGGAGCTTCATGATATACCTATTAGGTGTGTGCTGAACTTTGCTTTTGCAACTGGTCTTTTTTAGGGACTTTTGGGGTTTGTACTAGGCCTCTGGTCGCAATGCTTGGTTCTTCGGAACCACCCATCTTTAAGTCTAAGTCTAATAAAGAATGTTTAGTAAGGTAAATGTCTATAATTAAATTATAGTTATTGTTATTTGTGACTTTCCTGCCTATGTAAATGAAATTTAATTACTGCTTATGAATTGTTTAATTTTGTTATTATTATTAATAATAATAATTTGTTCTTTTGTCACCTTTTTTTTTTTTCTTTTCTTTTCTTTATAATAGGCTAAAGAAATTAATGCATTGAAGTCTTTAGATGCACTTGAGTACGAAGATACTTTAGCTTGTCATGAACTCTTGCAACTAAGACAAGAATATAAATTTTTGAATGAAAAACATTCATCTAACCTTCGAAATTTTTCAGTGAGTTTAGCAAAATAACTTTAAAGTATTTAAAGTTTAGTATGCTAATGAAATATTATGATTATATTATTATTATTATATTATTATAATTATCATGCTATCAATATAGTGTGAGCAAGGTCCGTACTGACCTTTTTTGATGCACCAAGAAATCAGATTTCTGAATTTTTGATTAGTTTTTTATTTATTTATTTATTTTTTAAATTAATTAAAATCTATAAATTTCTGAAAGGTCATGAACAACTTTGGACATAGAAATGTAAACGTAAAAAAGCTTTCTGTGACCCTTTAAATCATTTAGTTAGAACATCATGCTAATTAAGGGAAAAGATGCCAATTAATAAAAGAAAATATTTCAGTGTCTCCAGATTCTAAACTGTAAAAATGAGAAAGTGACAAAAAGCAAAGTTAAACTTAGAGGTGTATTGGTCGCTTTTTAGGCAAATGGCTGATCGCAGAACTACAGAATTTTTCATGGACATTTCCTGATATACCTTCAAGCCCAATTTTGAAATTTTGTATTAGTTTTTTGTTTAAATTAATTCAAATTTTTTTAACTGGGAAGATTGGTGCGGCCATCTGCTGTCATAGAGAGAAGATGATAGTCAATCCACGAAATGTTTGTCTGAAAAATTTAGTTTTTTAATAATAGCAGCACCACTTATTGTCATATTTAGCACTTAAAGTGAAATGTCTGCAGGGGCCAATCTAGGATTTCAAACTTAATACCTATTTTTGTGAAAAATTTTAACTATATTTTATTTTTGGGGAAAATTGTAGCACATTCTTTTTTTCTGTGTATGTGGGGGGGGGGGGGGGGGAGTTCAAAATAAGTAAAATAATAAAAATAACATTTAGCAATTAGTGTGAGGCTTATAGCAGAACAGGAACCAAAACTCACTTTTCTCTAAAGTAAACAGTTCAGTAAAGAGAGTGTAAGTAGAAGTTATTTTTATTCATTCTAGTATCTCTGCACCATACATGAATTATACCAGGGAGGATAGACACATCACCATACAGTCATCAAAATGTCAAACCACCTGACGAATCGGCAAACAGTATACTGTGGCCACAACTCCAGAGTGTGTGTATCGATACATGCAAGGATCATTTTGTTTACCTATGCTACACTGTTTCTCGTTCGTAGTAAACATTTGTGTGTAGATTAAAACCAACATTCTACATGATTCTTGCTTTGTGAATCGCATCAATAGAAATGCACAAATAAGTTACTTTTCTTCGAAAATATGCTCATTTAAAATGTCAAATTTTTCTTTGATGACTAAGATTTTTGTGAAAGTACCGATTTTAGCTGTATGATTTTTGTGAAGGTACCTTTTTTGCCAGGTTGAGTTTTGTGAAGGTACCCATAAACCAAACCAGTGGCGTAGCGTGACATTTGAATCTGGGCATGCTCTGACACTAACTATGAAAAGAACACTACTCATGAAGTTTATATCATTTCATCAAATTTAAGCGCAATTTTTCCTGTTTCTTGGTTGGTTGGTTGATTATAGGATTCAAGTCCGATTGACTACACTTGGATCCTAGGCCTATGGGTGTAATGCCATCCGTAGAGGTCTTTCTAAGTGGTCCTAGCCTGTATTTAGACAAGTTTCTAAGAAAACCACAGAAATCTCCGAATGGCTAGATCGATGAGCACGACCTGATGCAGAAGCGGAGCATCACAGACAGAGAAAGTGCTACCAAAAGCAGTGGAGGACCTGAAGCAAAGTTTTAAGTAATTTCAATAGAATTTTTTTTTTTTTTTTTTTTTTATAAATAAAGTGATTTAAAATATAACGATTAATGTTTTTTGAAATTTCTTTTAAATATAGTGACTAACAAAGCAGACAAAGCCTGTTAGTGTATATGTATCATCATCATCAATTTCAGCCTTTATCAATTCACTGCAAAATGAGGGCCTCTCCTAGGTAATTCTAATCTGCCCTGTTTTCTGCAATTCTTCTCCATTCTGCTCTTCCAACCTTCACAATTTCATTTCTCCAACGACACAGTGTTCTCTTCCTTGATTTTTTCTTATCTCTCAGTATCCTAAATAGGACTTTAATGGTCCATCTAACATCATTTTTTTCACTAACTTCTTAAGAGTCATTTTTTTTAAAGTTGGACACTTTGATAGTTGACATCTTCAATTTTTCCGAAACATTCAGGATGTGTTAGTAGTACTGTGATAAGAAAAAGTGAAATTTAATTTTTTCTGAATTTGATTTGTTCGACCTAGAGAGGGGGTCGAAGTTTGAGGCCGCAAATAAATGGTGCCATTTTAATATCATTTTACTCCTAAAGACATGAGTGACCCATGTCAATTTTTTTAAATACGGATACTACTTGATACTAAGTACATTTTAGCATAAACAGTTTGGTGGGTCATTCATGGCTTTAAAGGCCAGGGTCATTCAAAAGTGCAGTTTTCGTTGATTTTTTCCATGTTTTCAGTCTGAATATCTGCTAAAGCCATGAGTGCCCCATAGAAATTACACACCTTAGTACAGAACTTAAACAGTGTTCCCACGGTCCTTGAAAGTCCTTAAGAAGTACTTGAATTTCATTTTCTTTTTCAAGGGCCCTTGAAAGTACTTGAATTTTGTGCAAAGTCCTTGAAAATCCTTGAATTTTCCACTCCAGTAGACGTGCTTATCGCGAATTCTGTCATTACTAAACTATCTCCATCTCCACATGTGCACGCCATTGTCTATTATAATGATTTTGTCATAAAATTCTTATTTCATTGTCGTGCTTTTGCATATAGTTTCGACTTATTTGGGTTTTTTTGCCAGTCTCATACCTGTTTGATGGACTGGTCATTAATTTTGAGCAGAAAGTGACTAGACCAGGACTCAAACCTAAAAACTTTGGAATAATCATAATGATTCCAAATCCTGAACTAATCGTTTTTTGACTCTTGTAAAAGTTAATTTGGTCAGTCCATCAAAAATGTATTGTGAAAACAGGCAAAGTTATTAATTGTGAAAAATATATTACTAATGAAAGTAGTTACTAAAGTTTTGTGTGTATACCTAGCGTTCTGCGATTTTCCCTTAGTCCTTGAAAAATTTCAAATAGGCCTTGAAAAGTACTTGAAAAGTCCTTGAATTTTTTTCTTTGTTAAGAGTGGGAACCCTGTTAAAAATATTTAAAATTGCATGGGTCACTCTTGGCTTTAGTAGATAAACGGCTTCAAAGTTGAAAAATTTCAAAAAAAGGTCAAATTTGATGGTAAACTACTCTATAAGCCATGAGTCAATACCTATGAGAGATTGTTTTAATTATACCCTAGATGGTCTAGTTTTAGACCCAGGTTACAAACCTATGGGACTTGCAAGATTTATTTAGATATAGTTTATTTTATATCGCCAATGTGTACCTGTTCTATGTAGTACAAAACGCTTGAGACCCAATTTTGTAATACATTAATGCTTGTTTAAAACTTTCCATTTTACATTACAGAGGTCAGCATCAAAATAAATATAAAATAAATATAAAATTAAAAAATCTGGAGTGACTCCACTCGACTTTCCGAACATTGAGTAATTAACAGTTTTGTAGATAAAGCCTATAAATGCTAGATTCACCAAAATGCTTATAGTTAGTGCCACAGTAATTTATAATATTCATATAAATTTTCAGCTCGATTGAATAAGGCGTTTAGATGCTATCGCACTTTTAAAAATTTGGTCCCATAGGTCATAATGATAAAGAATTTTTCTTTGTGTCCCTGTGAAAAAACTGTAAGTGCTAAATTCACCAAAATCTATACAGTTGGTGCAACTGTGACCTATAACATGTGTACAAATTTTTTGCTCAGATTAATAAGGCGTTTAGACACTATCACACTTTTAAAAATTTGGCCTCACAGGCCATAATGATAAATAATTTTTCTTTCTGTCCCTGTAAAAAAACCATAACTTCTAGATTCTCCAAAATCTATACAGATTGAGTATCTGGGACCTATGATATGTGTATAATTTTTTTACTCAATTGAATGAGGCGTTTAGATACTATCACACTTTTAAAATTTTGGTCACAAAGGCCATAATGATAAAGAATTTTTCTGTGCATCCCTGTAATAAAACTATAAGGGCTAGATTCATGAAAATTAATAGAGTTCGTGCTACGGTGACTTCCAGCATGCGTACCAACTTGCAGCTCATTCGAGCAAAGTGTTTAGACGCTAGCATGTTCACTCACACACATACATACATATATCATCGCAAAAATAGTGAAAACGGACTCAGGGGACCTCGAAACGTATAGAAATATCAAAATCTCAAATTCGTATTTTTGACATGACTGCAATACTTTCCTCACTATAGTGTTCGGAAAGTAAAAATTACATAAGGGAGACAGGGGTTAGTTGAAGTACGGGGTAAGTTGAAACATGGAAATAAAAATACAATTTTTAAGTTCTTATTCATTGCCAATAAAGGGAAGTACAGACACACAAAACCTACTTTACAATGTAAAAAAAGATGTGTATGTAAACATCTGTCGATTTTATGAGGATAAAACTGTTTTTGAGTACTGTTTTTTACTGTGAGTAAAAATTCAAATTTTTAAGTGATGTTTAATTTTATGTAACAAAAATTGGTGAATGTTTCTGATTGATTCAGCGTTTATAGTGTATAAGTGCAGCTTGCTAATCATATGATTTGAAAAGCCCATGAGCATAAATACTGGTAGCTTAACATCTCGTGAAGTGAAAATTGTGGGCAGGGGCCAGCTGAAACAAATATCGGGGAAGCTACTTGAAACACCTGTTTCAATTAGTCTCATGCACAATTTTTATTATTATTATTATTATTTTGTATACAGTCTTGTTTTCATCACCCTATATATGTTTTACGTAATATAACAATATGCACATTTCAGATGTATCTTAGGTTATTACTTTCCGAACACTATAGTGAGGAAAGTATTGTAATCATGTCAAAAATCCAAATTTGAGATTTTGATGGTTCTATATGTTTCGAGGTTCCCTGAGTCCGTCTTCACTCTTTTTACGATGATATGTGTGTGTATGTGTGTGAGTGAACACGCTAGCGTCTAAACGCTTTGCTCGAATGAGCTGTAAGTTGGTACGTATGTTGCACGAACCCTATCGATTTTGATGAATCTAGCACTTATAGTTTTTTTACAGGGACACAAAGAAAACTTGTTTATCATTATGGCCTATGGGACCAAAATCTTAAAAGTGCGATAGTATCTAAACGCTTTATTCAATTGAGCAAAACATTTATACACATATTATAGGTCACAGATACTCAGTCTGTATAGAATTTGGAGAATCTAGCACTTAGAGTGTTTTTACAGGGACACAAAGAAAAATTCTTTATCATTAGGGCCTATGGGACCAAATTTTTAAAAGTGCGATAGCATCTAAACGCCTTATTCAATTGAGCTGAAAATTTATATGAATATTACAAATCACTGTTGCACTAACTATAAGCATTTTGGTGAATCTAGCATTTATAGGCTTTATCTACAAAACTGTTAATTACTCAATGTTCGGAAAAGTCGAGTGGAGTCACTCCAGATTTTTTTATTTTATATTTATTTTATATTTATTTTGATGCTGACCTCTGTAATGTAAAATGGGAAGTTTTAAACAAGGATTAATGTATTACAAAATTGGGTCTCAAGCATTTTGTACTACATAGAACAGGTACACATTGGCGATATAAAATGACTATATCTAAATAAATCTTGCAAGCCCCATAGGTTTTGTAACCTGGGTCTAAAACTAGACCATCTAGGATATAATTAAAACTCTCTCTCATAGTTATTGACTCATGGTTTATAGAGTAATTTACCATCAAATTTGACCTTTTTTTGAAAATTTTCAACTTTGAGACCGTTTATCTACTAAAGCCAAGAGTGACCCATGCAATTTTAAATATTTTTAAGTTCTGTACTAAGGTGTGTAATTTCTATGGGGCACTCATGGCTTTAGCAGATATTCAGACTGAAAACATGGAAAAAATCAACGAAAACTGCACTTTTGAATGACCCTGGCCTTTAAAGCCATGAATGACCCACCAAACTGTTTATGCTAAAATGTACTTAGTATCAAGTAGTATCCGTATTTAAAAAAATTGACATGGGTCACTCATGGCTTTAGGAGTAAAATGATATTAAAATGGCACCCTTTATTTACGGCCTCAAACTTTGACCCCCTCTCTAGGTCAAACAAATGAAATTCAGAAAAAAATAAATTTCACTTTTTCTTATCACAGTACTACTGACATATCCTGAAAGTTTCAGGAAAATTGAAAATGTCAACTATCACAACTCCATAGACTTTGTCCAGCTTTAAAAAAAAATGGCTCTTAACTCTGGAAATACTATCTTTAACTTTGATTTGATCTCTAATCCATATGTTTTGCTTTCTGTCTTTTTGGGTAAATCCTAACTTACACCTCTCTATGCTTCTCTGGGTTGTTTGAATTTTTTGTATAGTTTTACACGTTCATGTCCAAGTTTCTGAAGCATAATTAAAAACAGGTAAAATGCACTGATTAAAAGCTTTTCCTTTCAAACAAATTGGTCTGCCGCTTTGGAATATGACGCTATTTCTTCCAAATGGTTTCCATAAAGTTTAACTCGGTTGTTAATTTCTTCCATGATGTTCTCATTCTTCATAGGGACTTGTCCCATATAATTATAACTGCATACAGTTTTTAATTTGTCCATATTAACAGTTATCTTCAGTGGAGAGACAAAGGAGAGACATAATTTTTGTCTCATTAAGGCTCATTTTCAATCCAACAAGCGTCCTTTCTTTGTTTACTTCCTGAACATTTCTTGCAAATTTTCAAATGAGGAGGCAAGCTGTACAATATCATCTGCAAATCTCAAATGATTTCTAAACTCTCCATCGGTTTTTATGCCTTTCTCTTCCTAATTTAATTTTTTTTAAACTTCTTGAAGTATTGCATTGAAAATTTGTTTCCCCTTGTCTTACACCTTTTCTGATTTTAAATGCATTATTCATTTTGCGGAGTTTTAATTTGGCTGTTGCTTCTTTATAAATGTTTGCAATAAGTTGAATGTATCCTGAATTAATATTAGTATTCTTTAACCCTTTAACTCTCCCAGGTGTATATATATATTTTTTTTTTCCGAAGTACAGTCTTTTGTATTTTATTGCTACTAGTGAAACTACTGACACGGCTTGACAATGCAATAAAATAACCTTGAAAGTGATCTTAATAGTGTTTTTGGAATATTTACTCATTTTAGAGTTGAAAGAGTACAGTGGCACTTTGAAGCGAATCTCGTAAATTTTTCATGGCAGTTAAGGGGTTAATGCATCTATAACTGCTTGTGAGGGTACAGAGTCAAAAGCCTTTTCTTAATCCACAAAAGCCACACACAGAGAGAGAGTTCATATTCATTACTTCTTTCAATGATTTCTCTAATTGTATATATATGGTCAATGGTTCTAAAACCACTTCGAAATCATGCTTTTTGTTTCGGTTGCACTGCATCTGATTGTTTCTCTCTGTAAGCAGTTTGTCAGAACTTTCGTCAGAATTTTATACAAAACAGCAGGCTGATTGAATAATAATTTCTAATATCTTCTTTTTCTCCTTTCTTAAAGAGTAAGATTATGATGACATTTTGCCAGTCCTTTAAAACATCACGTAATGTTATACATTTGTTGAATAGTTCAGTAAAAACTTCAATGGCTTCATTTCCTGCTTCTTTTAAAATATCCACAGTCATTTTGTCTTCTAAAGTTTTGCCATTTTTCATTAATTTTATTCCCATGGCTACTTCTTCCTTCAATATTGCTGGTATAGCATCATTTGTGTTTGATGAGGTAGATGAACCACTGAGTTGTTTTGAGAGCTGTACAATTCTGAATAAAAATTTGCTGCCTCTCTTAGAATTTGTTCTTGATTCCAAGCAATATTTCCATTTTTTGTCTTCAAAAACAGAATTATTTTCCTACCAACCATTAGATTTCTCTTTGCAGTCTTCAAATCTTAATTTTCTTCAATAGCTTGCTGGATCATTTTACAATTAAACTTCCTGGTGTTTTCTACAATCATTTTTCTCAGAGTTTTACATAGTTCTGAAAACTCAACCAACTTTTTCATTGATGTCTTCAGTATCCTCAAACAGCTGAAATTTTAATAAAGAAGCATAAAAAAACTGGCATTGTAAAAATATTACTTACAAACTTTGAATAAACACCATAAAATGCAATAAACTTGCAACAATTGTTTCGGGTCGAAAAAACACACGACCCTTCATCAGGCGAATAAAGTAAGCACGAGTGCTGCAGTCAAAGCGGCAACGCACTGCAATAAAAAGAAATAGGAAACACTCGCAAAATTACTTACTCGATGCTAAAAGCCCAAAAAAGCAACAAATTTGCAGCACTCATGCTTACTTTATTCGCCTGATGAAGGGTCGTGTGTTTTTTCGACCCGAAACAATTGTTGCGAGTTTATTGCATTTTATGGTGTTTATTCAAAGTTTGTAAGCTGAAATTTGTTTTTTAGTTCAAACTGGAACTCTTTTTAGCTTTTAGGAGCAGTGGTTGAATTCTCTTTGTTTGAATTTGTATCAATTTCTGTCTTTCCAATGCAACTTGGAACTTTACCTTACAGTATACCAGTCTGTAATGACTACTAGAGTTAAATCTATTTATCACAGCATAATCAGAAAGAAATGACAAACATAAAAATGAAAGCATAACATGCGGTATAAATATTCCAAATAAACCCAATAGAAATATCTTTCAAGCCGTTCATAATGAAAAAGACACAATAAATTTTAGAGAAAGTGCTGGCTTTTATAAAATTAATTTTAGCTTCATGAATAACAAAAATTCATCATATTTAGGTACTACTAAACGAAAAATCAAAGATCGTGAAAAGGAACATATTTCTGATTTAAAATTCAATAAACCTTCTACTGCATTATCCAGGAATATCCTAAATAGTACCATTACAATTCCCACACTTATTCACAAAAACGTGAAGCTCTTGATATACAAAGTTGCCCCTCAGCCATAAACACATATGTATGCATATATACACACACACACCTCTACTCAAAAGTTTAGCAAAATTTATAAATAAATATTTAAAAATAACCCTCTTAATGAAACATTCTTAAACTTTAGAGATGTACAGAACAAGAACATTCTCATATTTTATTATAGAGAAGATTAGATAATATCTGTAACTAAGGAGTTAATAATAATTATAAATTATATATATATAAAGAAAAAGTGTTAGCAATCACCCTATATCATCTAGAGAGTGAAATGGTTTGTAACTGAAGCAAATTTTAATATAGTCTCTATACTATATTTGATGCATTTATGTTACAATACATAGTTTGTTTGTGCTATCAATTGATAGATTAATTTTGCTAGAATGCATATCAATTATAGAAAACCTATAATTCTCTGCTCAATGCTATATGGATAGTACTTGAAAACGTCTTATAGCATTATGAGCTTTTAAGCTAAAATTCAGTCTTGTTCTGTTTTGGTCCGAAATTCTTTTGCTCATATCACAATTAATAGGTTCATTACATTGTACTCTTTTTTCTCCCTTAAAATACTATCCTAGAGTCAACCTTCTTCTCTTCAGAATCTAATTACACGGTCCTGTATTAATTTTCAACAGGTATTGTAGTCTAATAAATTAAAGTAAGTACTATTATTAATCTTAAAAATTAAATCAATTTAAGATATCTAGTTACTTTGTTTGGCATGTATGTGTTGCTTTGGTGAATTAATTGACTGACTATTCTTCGTTCTAATTCTTTTCTTTTACTATAAAAAGAATTATTTATATATATATATATATATATGAAAGGATAAAAAGAGGTAAGATTTTAAATTATTATTTTATTATTTTAAATTAATGTTGAGTGATAACTTAAAGAAAATCCCATTAAAAATTCTTAACTTGAAATTAATTCTAAAGCTTCCCCTGTAAAATAAGTTTTATTACAATGCAAGTCCATAATGCAAAAGTCAGAAAATTGGACGGATTTTAGAATAATAAATATAGTTTAAAAAAACTAAAAAACACGCTTTTAAAGCACATCAAACTAAAAAGTGAAAAATAATTCTTAATATAAGCTGAAAACAATAATGAACGAAAAATACTAGTATAATTGTGAAAAAACGTGGGGTGCTTTGTGCCATATTTTTCGTATATCGAGCAACCCACGCTTTTTTCACAATTATACTAGTATTTTTCGTTCATTATTGTTTTCAGCTTATATTAAGAATTATTTTTCACTTTTTAGTTTGATGTGCTTTAAAAGCGTGTTTTTTAGTTTTTTTAAACTATATTTATTTTTCACTTTTTAGTTCGATGTGCTATGAAAGCATGCTTTTTAAACTATATTTTAAACTATATTTATTATTTTATTATTTATCACATAAATAGCTACAGTATGTATGTTGTTGGTTAAAATATTTACACACAATCGAAAATATCCCCATTCGACTTGCAGGCCTCTTAAATCTATCTGTACCAATTTTGAACGGCCTAACTGTATTTCTATTTGTTTTTGCTCCATAGCCCCCCCTTACCGTCCCACCCCCCTACCCGCCCCTCCTAATAATTTTACAAATTCAAAAATATCCGCAATCGATTTGTAAGTATCGAAAACCTCTATGTACCAATTTTGAACGATCTGACACTATTTTTATTTTTATGCCTCCCCCCCTCCCCTCCCCCACTTCTTGCCCCTCCTAATAACTTTACACAATCGAAAATATCCCCATTCGACTTGCAGGCCTCTTAAATCTATCTGTACCAATTTTGAACGGCCTAACTGTATTTCTATTTGTTTTTGCCCCATAGCCCCCCCCCTTACCCCCTCATCCCCCTACCCGCCCTTCCTAATAATTTTACAAATTCAAAAATATCCGCAATCGATTTGTAAGTATCGAAAACCTCTATGTACCAATTTTGAACGATCTGACACTATTTTTATTTTTTTACCCCCTCCCTCCCCCCCCCCCCTTCTTGCCCCTCCTAATAACTTTACACAATCGAAAATATCCCCATTCGACTTGCAGGCCTCTTAAATCTATCTGTACCAATTTTGAACGACCTAACTGTATTTCTATTTGTTTTTGCCCCATAGCCCCCCCCCTTACCCCCTCACCCCCCTCCTAATAATTTTACAAATTCAAAAATATCCGCAATCGATTTGTAAGTATCGAAAACCTCTATGTACAAATTTTGAACGATCTGACACCATTTTTATTTTTTTGCCCCCCCCCTCTCTTCCCCCCTGTTCCCCCCCTAGTTCCCTGCCCCTCCTAATAACTTTACACAATCGAAAATATCCCCATTCGACTTGCAGAACTTTAAAACCTATCTGTACCAATTTTCAACGGCCTAACTGTATTTCTATTTGTTTTTGCTCCATAGCCCCCCCCCCCTTGCTGCCCCACCTGGGGGCTGAATTTCTAAAATTCCAGAAATTGGTTTTTAGATATTTAATAAAGAAGCATCACAAAACTGGCGTTGTAAAAATTATTACTTACAAACTTTGAATAAACACCATGAAATGCAATAAACTCGCCGATTGTTTCGGGTCGAAAAAACACGACCCTTCATCAGGCGAACAAAGTAAGCACGAGTGCTGCAGTCAAAGCGGCAACGCACAAAATCGTTTAAAATGAAAAGAAAAAGTTTATAAAGTAGAAACTGAATATAGCTACTGGTGTGAGTAGAATAGTACATAAAAACAAGAAAATAAATAAATGAGTGAGATTAAACATGTAACAATCTAAGGATAACAAAAATTAAACTAAAATCTAAGTTACGTGAGTAATTTCCAAGCATCAGAGAAGAAAGGAGTGGAAGAAATATCATTAACAAGATTTTTCGAATTTTTAAATATGTAAAATGCTTCATGAATATCCAAATGGGAGGAACAGACAGGAGATGAAATAATGTTAGTTTTGGAAAAATCAAAACGATGACCTTGAGACCAGCAGTGGGAAGCAATAGAAGATTTGGTAATCTCTTCATTACGAACATTCCGACGGTGCTCATTTATTCTGTATTTCAAACGCCTCCTAGTTTGACCAATATAACCTAAGTTGCAGGACGAACACGGAATTAAATAAATTCCAGAACGGTTTTCGGTGGGAATGGGATCCTTAAGAGAAGATAATTTAATTTTATTGACGGGTTTGTAAATAACTTTGAAACCAAACGGTGAAAGAATTTTAGAGATTTTAAAAGAGAGTGAAGAATAAAAAAGTAAAACAACTGGGATGGGACTGTGATCGGTTAATTTGGGAGCAGAACGTTTAGGATTCTTAAATTTATATAGAGCTTTATCGATGATAGATGGGTTATAGCCACGAGAGAGAGCAAGAGATTTTAAATAATTAATTTCTTTCGAAAGATTAGACGGATCAGAACAAATGTGTAAGGCACGGTAAACATAAGTGTAAAAAGCTGACATTTTTTGTTGAGGGGCGTGGTTAGAGAGAGCATGCGGTGGCAAAGAGACTGAGAATGGTTTTCTAAAAACAGTAGTTGAGAAACAATCCTTTTCTTTATTCACAAGAACGTCAAGGAAAGGCAAAGAGCAATCCTGTTCAACCTCAAAGGTAAATTGAATGCATGGGTCAATCGAATTGACCAAAGAAAGTAAATTGGACAAATCGACGTCAGGGGAGACAAGAACGAAAGTGTCATCCACATACCTAAACCAGTGAGGAAATTTATATACACCGAAGAGTTTTTCTTCAAAATAGTGCATATAAATGTCGCAAAGTGAAGGAGAGAGAGGACTACCCATGGCCATACCATCATTTTGGGAATAATAAGTACCATTAAAAATGAAGGCAGTTTGCCTGATACACAAATGAACTAAATTTTATTATCGAGTAAAAATTTTAATAAATTTTATTAAATTTTAATATAAATTAAATAAATTAATATATTTTAATTTAAATTAATAAATTAATTAAATTAATTTAATTTAAAAATTAATTTAATTTAAATTAATAAATTTTAATATAAATTAAATTTTAATTTTTTTATTAAATTTTAATAAATTTTATTAAATTTCGTAAATTATCGAGTTTATTGCATTTCATGGTTTTTAGATAGTTGCTTTAGCTATATTTTAGAGCAAAAATTTCACGTATATCTATTTTTTTTTTGTTTGGGATATATAGGATTATGCGAAATCACGTTTTATGCATGTGAAATCACGTTTTACCCCCCTCCCCCCGCCCCCCTTGGGGACCGAATTTCAAAAATTCCAGAAACCGATTTTGAGACATTTGTATTAGCTATATTTCAAAGCAAAAATTTTACGGATATCTGTTTTTTTGTTTGAGATATGAAGGATTTTGTGCAATCACGTTTTGCTCCCAGAGAAGTTACAAACAAACATACATACATACATACAGGTGAAGCTAATATAAGCGTGTTAAAAAGTGCTGAGTAAAGTGCAATTCACATTTTCTTGTGGTTAAGTAAATATGCATATTAATTAATCCTAAGGATCCGGGCCTAAGCTAAACTGTCAATCATTAAGTTAACAGCCAATAATTAGGGAGAAGAGGAGTGATATTTGTGCTGAAATTGGGTAGTATTTAAGAGAGAGCATGCAGGGATGAGCTCTCTCTGTGTGCTATCCTGCTAAAGTAAATTACCTCAAATAACGGCCCCAGGGAGAAGGGACGATCTACGCTCCGCAATGTAACGGCAGCTCTGTACTTGGCATATGACAAAATAGAGTCAACATGCTTAGCCTGAAGAACTTGAAATAACCTGTAAGATGTCCGGAGTTACAAATAAACAACTGCTTAGAATTACTGACTCGTCCCTGAGTGAAAAGACTCTCTTCATTTTGGATAAAATGTGTCACTGCATAATAATCGTGAGATTTTTAATTAGTCGACAAGGTTGGTTGGTTGGAGGATTAAGGCCGATTGACTCCTTATGTGTCCTAGGCCTATAGGGGGAATGCCCTCCGTGGGGGTCTTTCTAAGGGGTCCCAGCCCGTATTTACGCGAGTTTCGGAGGAAACCACGGAAAACTCCGAACGGCTAGGTCGATGAGCGCTACCTGGGATCGAACCCGGCACCTCCCATCTACCAGCTTTGAGCGCAGAACCGCTCGGCCGCTGGTGGGCCTAGTCGACAAGGATAGTCACACCTGCAATGGATTTCAACTGAAAAGTTCTAATACAATAAGGAATGATTGTTTACTTATTGAAAAATATTGTGCTATATTGATATTAGAATTCGACTGAAAAGAATAGATTATTTTTCTCCCTGGGGTAAATTCCACCGATATAAATGCATGCGCATAGCCAGGGGGGGTGCCCTGGGTGCCCGGGCACCTCCCCGCTCACGCACACACATTCAGTATATTTAACAAAAACATGTTGAAAACAGAAAAAACTAGTATGTTGTGGCCACCACAAGACTTTCTTCTATATTTACCTATACATATTCAATCAGTAACAATATTTAAAAAAAAAAAAAAAAAAAAAAAAAGTACGATTTTTTTTCAAAGTTTTTTTTTTTTTTTTTTTTTTTGTTAAAAGTAAAAAAAATCGATAACTTTGTTTTAAATTATCACAGATTTATAGTTCAACCATTCGTTTTAAAGGTATTGACGAGACCTTTCGAAAGATACCCATCTTGAAACTTTGCCCCCCCGGGTGGGAACTTCCCCCCCCCCGGTGGGGGGGGGGAACCGATGCCCCCACATGCACAAAAATTTTTTTTCCTAGTTAACTACTACTATTATCAACCTGATCTTTCGAAAGATACCCATTGTGAAAATTTACCCCCCCTGGGGGGGTATTTCCCCCCTAGGGGGGAAGCGATGCCCCCCCATGCAGAAAATTTTTTTCCTAGTTACATACTACTATTATCAATAATTCATATTAATTTTACAATCACAAGTTTAAAACAACTCTTATTATGCACATTTATACAAATTTTTGTCCTAAGCTGCCATGTTAAAAATTTAGATAAAATGCTATCACAGCGCCACCTGTTGAGCTATTGATCCCCAAACATAATCAGAACCAGTTTATGTCGGGGACCAACCAAATACCAAGTTTGGTTAAATTTCGTTAAAAAAAAAAATTCCGATTTTTTTCTAAGTTTTGTTTTGTTAAAAGTAAAAAAAATCGATAACTTTGGTTTAAATTATCACAGATTTATGGTTCAACCATTCGTTTTAAAGGTATTAACGAGACCTTTCGAAAGATACCCATCTTGAAACTTTGCCCCCCCGGGTGGGTACTTCCCCCCCCCCCCGGAGGGGGGGGGGGACCGATGCCCCCACATGCACAAAAATTTTTTCCCAGTTAACTATTACTATTATCAACGAGACCTTTCGAAAGATACCCATCTTGAAAATTTACTTCCCCGGGGGGGTACTTCCCCCCCAGGGGGGGGGAACCGATGCCCCCACATGCACAAATTTTTTTTCCTAGCTAACTACTACTATTATCAATAATTCATATTAATTTTACAATCACAAGTGTAAAATAACTCTCTTTATACCCATTTATACGGAATTTTGTCCTATTCTGCCATGTTAAAAATTTGCATAAAATGCGATCACAACGCCACCTATTGAGCGATTGATCCCAAAATCTAATCAGCACCAGTTTATGTCAGGGTGCAACTAAATACCAAGTTTGGTTAAATTTCATTCATTGGTTCGTGAGATACACAGCGTCCACAAAAAAAAATGATACAGACAGACAGACAGACATTTTCTAAAAACTATTAATTTGTGTTCTCTACATCCCAAAACATGTAAATCCATCAAAAAATGGACTTCGAAAATTTTCGCGAATCCAATACTTTCTCTATATTACATATAGAAGAAAGTAAAAAAGATTTGATGGTTTAAAAAGAATTGTTATTACCAATACCAAAGATTCTACGCAAAGACACTTCTTAAACATGGTGGTAAAATATATTTAAAAGAATAATCTAAATTGTTCATAAATCCAAATTTAGTTGCACATTTCTTACAAAAATTTGCAAAATAATTCTTCTTGGTATAAAAAAAAAATGAAATAGTAGTTCGTTTTTTCTTCAAGGAAAAGCAGGAGAAGAGGCGATAAAATTATTTAGTTTATTTAAAATTGTGGCCTTAACAGAGAGTCAAGTTTTTTGTCATTTTTTACTTTCTTCTATATGTAATATAGAGAAAGTATTGGATTCGCGAAAATTTTCGACCTCCGTTTTTTGACGGATCTACACGTTTTGGGATGTCCTGAACACGAATTTATAGTTTTTAGAAAATGTCTGTCTGTCTGTGTGTCTGTATCATTTTTTTGTGGACGCTGTATCTCACGAACCAATGAATGAAATTTAACCAAACTTGGTATTTAGTTGCACCCTGATATAAACTGGTGCCCATTAGATTTGGGGATCAATAGCTCAACAGGTGGCGCTGTGATCGCATTTTATGAAAATTTTTAAAATGGCAGAATAGGACAAAATTCTGTATAAATGGGCATAATGAGAGTTATTTTAAACTTGTGATTGTAAAATTAATATGAATTATTGATAATAGTAGTAGTTAACTAGGAAAAAAAAATTGTGCATGGGGGGCATCGGTTCTCCCCCTGGGGGGTTAAATTTTGAAGATGGGTATCATTCGAAAGATCTCGTCAATACCTTTAAAACGAATGGTTGAACCATAAATCTGTGATAATTTAAAACAAAGTTATCGATTTTTTTTTTACTTTTAACAAAAAAAAAAACTTAGAAAAAAAATCGTATATATATATTTTTTTTTTTTTTTTTTTTTAACGAAATTTTACCAAACTTGGTATTTAGTTGGTCCCCGACATAAACTGGTGCTGATTATATTTGGGGATCAATAGCTCAACAGGAGGCGCTGTGATAGCATTTTATCTAAATTTTTAACATGGCAGAATAGGACAAAAATTCGTATAAATGTGCGTAATAAGAGTTATTTTACACTTGTGATTGTAAAATTAATATGAATTATTGATAATAGTAGTACGTAACTAGGAAAAAAATTTTGTGCATGGGGGGGCATCGCTTCCCCCCGTGGGGGGTAAATTTTGAAGATGGGTATCATTCGAAAGATCTCGTCAATACCTTTAAAACGAATGGTTGAACTATAAATCTGTGATAATTTAAAACAATCGATTTTTTTTTTACTTTTAACCAAAAAAAAAAAAAAAAAAAACAGAAAAAAAAATTCGCAATTTTTTTTTTTTTTTTTAATATTGTTAGTGATTGAATATGTATTAATTTTTACAAAAAAAAAAAAAAAAAAACTTAGAAAAAAAAAATCTTTTTTTTTTTTATATTGTTACTGATTGAATATGTATAGGAAAATATAGAAGAAAGTCTTGTGGTGGCCACAACATACTAGTTTACTTTCTTCTATATGTAATATAGAGAAAGTATTGGATTCGCGAAAATTTTCGACCTCCGTTTTTTGACGGATCTACACGTTTTGGGATGTCCTGAACACGAATTGATAGTTTTTAGAAAATGTCTGTCTGTCTGTCTGTCTGTGTGTCTGTATCATTTTTTTGTGGACGCTGTATCTCACGAA
This sequence comes from Salticus scenicus, assembly GCA_963930645.1. Lineage (NCBI taxonomy): Eukaryota > Metazoa > Arthropoda > Arachnida > Araneae > Salticidae > Salticus > Salticus scenicus. The sequence continues at coordinate 38,882,569 of OZ005653.1, read as the reverse complement.
CATATGAATGAAATTTAACCAAACTTGGTATTTAGTTGCACCCTGACATGAACTGGTGCCCATTAGATTTGGGGATCAATAGCTCAACAGGTGGCGCTGTAATCGCGTTTTATGCAAATTTTTAACATGGCAGCATAGGACAAAATTCCGTATAAATGGGCATAATGAGAGATATTTTAAACTTGTGATTGTAAAATTAATTTGAATTATTGATGATAGTAGTAGTTAACTAGGCAAAAAAAATTGTGCATGGGGGGCATCGGTTTTCCCCCTGGGGGGGAAGTACCCCCCGGGGGGGGTAAATTTTGAAGATGGGTATCATTCGAAAGATCTCGTCAATACCTTTAAAACGAATGGTTGAACCATAAATCTGTGATAATTTAAAACAAAGTTATCGATTTTTTTTACTTTTAACAAAAAAAAAAACTTAGAAAAAAAATCGTATTTTTTTTTTTTTTTTTTTAACGAAATTTTACCAAACTTGGTATTTAGTTGGTCCCCGACATAAACTGTTGCTGATTATATTTGGGGATCAATAGCTCAACAGGTGGCGCTGTGATAGCATTTTATCTAAATTTTTAACATGGCAGCATAGGACAAAAATTCGTATAAATGTGCATAATAAGAGTTATTTTACACTTGTGTTTGTAAAATTAATATGAATTATTGATAATAGTAGTACGTAACTAGGAAAAAAATTTTGTGCATGGGGGGGATCGCTTCCCCCCCTGGGGGGAAAGGTAAATTTTGAAGATGGGTACCATTCGAAAGGTCTCGTGAATACCTTTAAAACGAATGGTTGAACTATAAATCTGTGATAATTTAAAACAAAGTTATCGATTTTTTTACTTTTAACCAAAAAAAAAAACCTTAGAAATTTTTTTTTTTTTTTTTTTTTTTTTTTTTTTTTTAAATATTGTTAGTGATTGAATATGTATTAATTTTCACAAAAAAAAAAAAAAAAAAAAGAAAGGAAAAAAAAAAATCATTTTTTTTTTTAAATATTGTTACTGATTGAATATGTATAGGAAAATATAGAAGAAAGTCTTGTGGTGGCCACAACATACTAGTTTTAATAAGCATAACTTTCTCTTACCCATACATGTTGAAGAATGTAATGTTTTACGGTCCAATTTTTGAATATGAAATAGTTTTTACAATAGTATGTCTTGAGTTCCGCTCACTTGTATAACCAGGTACTTGTGGTAAGTCTGCGCGGGCATAACTCAAAATCAGATATTGGCAGTAAGTCTAAAAATCGTATTCAATTTATATCTTATGATCCGTATTCTATGTCATGCAAACAGTTCAAATACGTTATTGTTTAAGTACAAAATTTCTAGTTTGTACATATTAACAACTTTTTTAAAGTGAACTAAACATAATGGAACTAACATATTTTATTGATACAAAATAATTTTCGTATAAAAGATTGTAAGAAAAGTTAGGTTCGATTAAAAGCATTCATACCAAATTATACTGCATCCAGTAAAAACGTTTAAAAATGATAATTACTTTCCCTTACCATGAGTTACAGAAAGTATTATTTACAGGGTCGAATTTTCTAAACTAATTAATTGAGATAATTTCAGGTTTTGAAGTTCTTTGAATACAAAAATAATATTTTTAGTAATTGTTAATTTGAATGCATGTCTGGTAGGTATCATAATAACTTAGCGGGTAAATATTTTCCGATTACACTAGTCTGCGAAATCGTACTTTTCAAATTTTTATGTACGGCGTTGGGTGTCTCTAATGTATTTTGATAATCAGAATTCATAAATGATTATTTTTTTTTTTCCTAACACGTAAGAAATTTTCACAAAGTAAGGATGAAAATCGGAAGAATTCGTCTGGAAGTTATAACAAATTCGAAACAATTTATCTAAAAAATGCATTGAAATAGGCTATTATTTACACATTATCTTTTAAATGTGTTTCTTCACATCGAATCTCCCTTTAGAGCATTTTACCCTGTGTAAGGCTTGAGGGTCTTGTGTGTGGAGGGGGGGGGGAATTCTCTATGCAACATGCAACAATATTCTGCTAACATGTTAAAAATGTATCGTTTTTGATACCTGCTTTCCATTTCTTTGATGTCTTGATGAAAAAGCTCTCCTTGTTCTTCACTCTCACATCACCCAAATTTTATGGGAAATAATTTAGTTGGGAGTCGAAAAAAAATGGAGCTTTAAGCTCAAACAATTCCTTTTTTTTTTTTTTTTCGAAAATTGTACATGAGGGAAAATTTTAAATATGTTTTCCTTAAACAAAATTTAAAAACATATCAACCTGAAGAAAAAAAATTCTTCGTCGGCCTGTCTTAATTGCTATTTTTAAAAAAAGACAATACTGGAAAGTTCGAATTAGTATTGTAAATCATATCATAAGCAGACTTTTCTTGAAAAATTTACAGTGAGTGAAAGTTCTTTGAATCATTTTAAAAATATTTTTAATTTAAGTCTTAAATGTTTTAAGGAGGCAGGTAGAGTAATCAAACATGCAATAGACATGCTTCCCCTTCACAAAATTACATGCCAAATAAAATTGTTTCTATAACAATTTTCATTTTAAAAACACCTCAGAAATGGTCGGTCAAGTATAAAATGACTTATTTTGTGACTAAATGCCACATTTTATTTATTATTATTATTTTTTTTACCTTATTTAAAAGCTGTCACTCAAATTTAATAATAATAAAATATTTTATTATCGTTTGCATTACTTTGAACTTTGACAAATGATTTATCCGCGATTGTAATGAAATGCTCGCCCTCTGGTGGGCTAAGGTGAAATTATCATACCACTGATAGCTTTCACGCATAAACACTGATAGAACAACAAGAAAGCGCAATAATAAATGCACGTGGCAATTATTACACGTGGTAATATTTACTAACAACTGCAGTTGAGAAAGCGGCATCTATCGATCATTACAAACGCGGATTGCTAAAAATAACTTATGTATTTATGAACAGACGATTTTGTATTTGTAATTAATAAAGAAAGAAAAATATTAAAAATTACGCTACAGTGTAAATATTTTTTCGGATTCCTTCTTCACATGCGATTTTATAAAACAATTTCCTCTTTCCTGAAAATCCTGGATCTGGAGAAGGTGGTGTATAATTTTATTAAAGCTGTATTGAATGACTAAAGAAACGAAAAACAGTTCTGAAATCATGTGCAAAAATGTGAAGGACTTGATAATTATTCTAACCAAAGAAAAAGAGAGAGTTTGAAGAGGAAGCTCAAGACAACACAGAAAATACAAACATCAAAGAAAGGTATGCGCAAAATATGCTCCATTATTTAGTAATTTAATTTTTTAAATAGCAAAGGCGTTTATTTGTATGGGTAGAAAATTTCCGACATTACGTCATGATGTGTTTTCATGCTATTTTATTAATGAATGTTTCTGGATTCAATTATGTATGCAATTTTGAATTGTGGTGGTTGCTAAGACAATATTTTCGGCTGATGGCCAGTGCACGGTCGGATAGTGAGACACCCCCCTAGCTTTTTATCTTTTCTCCATTTTGATACATTTACTTTGAGGGGATTTTCAGTGCAATTTTATTGGTATGTGTCCCTTTTAATGTTTTCATTCTACTTTATGCAATTTTTCATGGAATTCTTATGTACAGTGGTAATTCGTAAATGTATTTGGCTAATGGTCAGCACTTGGTCAGGTCTGGGGGCGTGTTTCGACACTTTCCCCGATTCGATACATTTATTTAATGCTGATTTTACTTTTTGCGACTTTTACACACATCACATTTTTATATTATGGTACACACAACAGTTTATTACAATCTTATTAATAAGTATCACTTTAATTTTATAGCGATCACAGTACCCGTTTGTAATATTCTATTTGAAACTAACATCACAATTACAACAATGCAACAATGTTTTAAAATATAGAAAATAAATGTTATTCATGAATATGGGAACGAATAAAATAATAATTTTAAAAAAGTAGCAACAAGATTGCATTAATTTAATATATATATAAATATATTTAATTAATATATATATATATATGTTCATAATATATGTATCATCATATGTTCATAATATATATATATATATATATATATATATGTTCATAATTTGAAACTGCTAAAATAAAAGAAATGAAATGAGATTATAAATAAAGTAAACCTATCATTATAATTCTAATTTATCACTTTTTGTGCGCAATTTAAGTTCCGTAGTTTAGTTTTTAGCTTTTCGTTTATAACTCAAGGCTTAAGATTTTTATTTAACCTTTTAACGTTCATTGGTTTCGTATTGAAACCAAATATTTGACACCATTTAATATTTTTTATGCAACATTCTTTCCTTGTTTTAATCAATTTTCAAACTTCTGTTCCTTTTCTGTTAGACGGATAGCGGCATTACTCTGAAAGTCTAAACTTTATCAAATGATATTTCAAAGGAAGCCAAATGCACCGATTTACGCTACCAAAACTGCAGTCTGCATTTAACATTTTTTTTTTTTTACATTGGCATTTTTAACGTTGTGTAATTATTGACATTTCTGTTCTGCGTCTAGTTATTTATTCTAAGAGGAAGTTACTTAATTTATATGTTAAAACGTACATGTGTTAACTTGTGTAACTTTTATACATGTGTTAAAACGCACACACGCATACATATGCGCATTATGTTCATAATGTATTCATATTGTAACTTTTAGTTTAAAATTTGGGCACCCCCCCGCTCGGAAAACTGGCTACGCCTATGAAATGTCACCCCATCCAGAATGACAATTGCCGAAAAGTAACTCTGCAGACAGTGTTGATCATCTCAAATATCAGACCTGTGCATCCTTGAGATTCGATTGCCAATTATTGGAAAATATTTTAAAAATAAAAATTAAGGGCAAAAAAATCAAGGGTAATTTTCACCAGCCCAATGTGTTTTCAAGAATTCAACAGAAAATCACCGATTCCAACAGAATTGACAGAAGTTCCGATTGATTGCATCATCCTAATTTTTCTCCTCCCTTTTTTCATATCATATCACGGATTTTCGTTGCATGGTGCCAAGGTTAACGCCGATGTAATTGTTTATACTTTGAAGAGAAACAGTTAAATTAGGACAGTTGGTGCTGATAACAATCTTATTTTGAAAGGAATACTGAAATCAGTTAATCAATTCTTATAATCAGTAGATTTAAAATTTAGTTTTTTTTTTTTTTTTTACTTCTAACGCTAATGGAGATCGTGAGTAAAATACTTTTGCTTTTGTTTAAAGAGTTTTTTTTTTTTTTTTTTTTTAAGGTAATAGAACAATTTGAAAAAAAAAAAAAAAAAAAAAGAAATAAATAACTTTTAATTTAAGAAGTTTGTTATTGTTATTTAAGAAATGTTAAAAGTTATAAAAATCAATTATTAAAGTTAATAATTTATAAGTTATAAAATGCCTGGCTGGCATACTTTGAAAGTTGGTGCACTGAAAATAAAAAAAAATGAGGTTTGGCGGGTTATGAATATACAGAAGTTTTTAAAAGGTAGAGTGCTTACTGTGTACATAAATAATAGCACAAATATGCTTCACTGAGAGGAATTAGTTGAAATTTTTAATGAAGAGTTTACAACACCGGGAGAAACCTCTCTAAATGATTTCTCAAGTACAGTAGAACTTGGATAATTCGAAGTTGAAGGGACCTGAGAAAAATTCGAAATATCCAAAAATTCGAATTACATATACTATTTCATACTTGCCAACATACTAATTAAAATTCCGTAGTATTGTTAGCCCTGCCTTCTTTTTCACACCAGTATCCGTTTTAGAGTATTTTTCTTCTTATTTAATCGTAATTGCATTTGCAAAATATTACTTTAAAAATTTACTGGTGTGAAAAAAGGGGCGGGACTAACAACACTACAGAATATTAATTAGGATGTTGGCAAGCATGCTATTTTGTCAAAAAGAAGAGATAAATTAAAACTCTACAATCAAAGATTTAACATATAAACTTTATATCTAAGAAAACTGCTACATCCTCTTCCCCCCTCCCATTAAATCAATATTTTTTACGAGCTTAATTATTCAACACCTTTTTAAAAATAGTCAGATATTTTTTATTGCTTCTTCAAGTACAATCTTTATGTCATAGCATATGACTTCAACCTTTCAGTTGATACAAAAATAGAATCTTCTACATCAGACATGACTTTCAATTCAAAAAACCCTCGAAGTTCATATATATGCACCATATCTTCTGATGCACTAGGTGGGGGTTTTTCTTGTATTTCCTTATCCTTATTTTGAAAGACTATTAAAATAAATAGTAATGCATTTTAGCTGAGAAAAATCTTGGGAAAAAATTTTACTGTAATATTTTAAAGTTAATCGTATGAAAAATTCGAATTATCCAAAATAGAATTTGAATTATCCACGATTTTTTAACATTATTTTAATGCAAAATTCAAGGGACCGAGTAAAAAACTCGAATTATCCAGAATTTCGAATTAAACAAGTTCGAATTATCCAAGTTTCACTGTATTTTATTTAAACAGAGTGACAACATTATAGATTATTATCATAAAAAACTCCAAGTGGGGTGAACTTTAGGTCTAGAACCTAAATTTTTATTGGACGAGTTAACGGACGGATTGCCACTAGTGTTAAAACAGCTTGTAGTGGTAAATGCACCAAATACTTTAAATAAGTGGAGGGATCTGGTTCATCACTTAAATAAGTTACAAATATCTGAAAAATCAGCTGATCCTTTCCCACCTAGGTCCCCAGGTCAGTGTCCAAAATATAACTATCAACAAGACAGATTCAGTAGAGCCCCTGTTCAATATGTATTGAGGAAACAAGACAGTGGTTTGTTAGGAAGAGTACCCGAGTTAGCTGATTGATGTGTTTTTCGCGATCGCTGTTGTTTTTGTGTTATGTGTCCGGACACTAGTAGTTGTCAACAGCTACCTGATGAACCCTCACAGGTCATTTCCTGGCTGACCACCTCTTGAGGATGATTTGCACTTCTATTAATGTTTTGAGGGAGAGGTGCGCTAGCAGTTGAAAAATTATTACACTGTTCAAACTTAAATGGACAGGTTCACTCCCAGTGGTAGGCATTAGTAATTCCTCGATCTAAGCAAAGACGACAAGGGGATGGGAGCAGCCTCTCTTTAAAATGTACACTATTTGAGCTACGATTTGGTCTGAATGCTCGTGGTTTGCTAGGATTATTAAGCGTATACCCTTGTTGAGGTTGATTTAGATAGGGGTATCTATATGTCCAGGGTCTATTTACAAGGATAGGCAGGGTCTATTCAAGATCTGTTCAGGTCTATGTTTATTAACTCTCCATTGTCGAGTAAAGCTACTAGTACTTTCTTTTTTCTGTTTGGTTGGTTGCATTTTGCTTAATTTATATACAATTTCTCGCCACTCATTGGTATCTTTAGGTGAGTTTACCAATACTAGCTGCCTGAGCGGCAGTGGGAGCCCGTCAGATAATCCCTCTAATATGAATTCTGAGTCAAGTCCTAGTGTGCGACCCATTTAAATTTTACTATTATAATAAGTATTAACATAATCACCTAAATTTAATTTAATATTAGAAAAATCAGCCAATGAGTTAGTATCAAGAACAGTAAATTCCGCTCTAAATAACTGGAGAAATTCTTCCCAGGGTAAGACAGGTAAACAATTATTTATGTAAAGAGTAAGGGCCTTTCCCTTCAAGTAATTTTGAATATGAGTTATTTTCCAAAGATCATTTTTATTTTTATTTTTTTTCCTGACAAATACTGTTAAAATAGCTGAGCCAGGGTTCGGACTCTATTCTGACATCGGGATGGAAAATGATAATATTTAATTTTTCCTCACTAGCAACTGCATTTCCCGACTCATTATCAGGATTAGGGTTCTCAGAATCTTTAGGCATTGTGAATTAAATTTTAAGAAAATATAATATAGCAATTTAAGAAAAAAATCATTTTGTACTAGAAACACACACACAAAAAAAAAAAAAAAAAAAAATTACCAAAAATCTTCAAATTATTTAAATTAATATTAAATTAAAATATAAAATCATGAAAAATGTTACTTTGTATCCTCAAATTTATTAAATAAAACAGGAATTAAAATATACACTTATAAAATCACAAAATTTTTATAAACACTTCTAATATTTACTATATAATAACGCATATGACTAGTTTCTAAACGAGAAAGAGAAAAATATTATTTAAGATTTGGGATTTTTTTTTTTTTTTTCTTTTCTCTTTCTTTTATTCCATAATTTTTGAAAAACCCTTGAAACCCTATGATCCGTACCTGCGGAATTAAAATCAATTTCAATAAAAATCTAAGATTTTCTATAAATTTAAATTGAACCCTTGAAAAACCCTATGATCCGTACCTGCGAAATTAAAATCAATTTCAATAAAAATCTAAGATTTTATATAAATTTAAATTTATAAATCACGTTTGCTGTAATTTATTTACGATGTTTTTTTTTTTTTTTTTTTTTTTTTCCCGAAAGCTAATTACTATTCAGAATAAAACAAACAAACAAAAAAAAAAACTTCTTAACTTAAAAGAGTCTATTGAAATACTAAAAAAAGTTCATTTTCCAAAGGTGTAAATGTCCTTTCTTCCCTTAAGGTAACAGTTGAATTTAAAACTGCCAAAATTGGACTGAAAGTTGGATATTTCAATTGTACTAAAATATGAAACTAAGCAACAGTAGTAATGTGTGCCAAAAAAAATTTTTTTTTTCAATTCCCATCATTCTTTGCTGTATTATAAGTGATTATATTTGTGAACAGGCATTGAATCTGTGGTAAAATGAAAACTTTAAACATCATGGTCAAAACTAATTTTTACGAAGTTGTGTGGTGAAGTTTAAAGTGTTTCTGATATTTTATTTTTTGTTAAATCTTCGTGAAGCTTCATTTGATAGTCTTTTATATATCTTAGCACAAAATTTAGCTACAATTTTCCACTTTTTGATTTTTAAAAGTTTAATTTAATTAATTAATTAATTATTTTATTTTATTTATTTTGAGGGGGGGATTGTTTTTTTTTCCCTCCATAGTTATTATTGTAAAATAAAAATAATCTCAACTAACTGATGTTAAAATCATCTAAAGTACCCTGTAAAAGAATTCTGAAAGGCTAAGTGAAAAATTAATTAGTTTGGAGCATTTTGAAATTTAATGATTAATTAATAATTTTAAGTAACAACTTAAGTAATTATAATGTGAATGTTATTTTTAACATGGTATTTCATTATAATTGTAAATACCCTCCCCCCCCCCCACACACACACCCCTCCTTTTAAAAGCCTACCATCACCGTAATAAAATAGTAATTCCTTTTTATCCTCAGATAATATAAGGAAAACATTTTTTTTTTTTTTTTTTTTTGATAAATAAAGCTTCATGTAGAATTGAGTATTCTTTTTATACAACTTCAACTTGTATTTTGCTTCATTTCAAATTCGACTGTTCCATGATATTTAAATTTTTAAAATGTTATATATATAAACAATATATATTATAGTATCTAAATTTGCTTTAAGACTTAGTAAAATTATTTGACTCTTGAGATAATTTTATTTATTTTACAAGCACAACCAACATAACAAAAATGTATGTGTATCTACTTAGCCAGTTTCAGAGTCACTAGTGACTGGTTTATGTATGACATATCCGTACTTGGAGTGAGAGTGATTGTATAGCTACTCGACCAATCACAGAGTCATCATGATTCGTTCATGTATAATGTGTCTGTGCTAGGAGGAGTGGCGTTCGTTTTCAGATTATACTTTTCTAACCTTATAGCAACATGCTTTTGGTTCTGTTTATTTACTATTAAACTATTATTTTTGCATGAAGTTTTTTTTTACTACTTAAAAAAGCAATTATTTTTATTATTATAAGTTTTTATTTTAATTTATTACTTTTATAATTACATTATAATTATCTTCTAAATAGACCGCTATGACAGTTTATTAATACATTTCATGTTGATTATGATTTGTATCCATGGATTATCTGATGAAATTTGTTTTGTCAAACTACCATACTCCAATTTGGTGTGTAAAGTTTATAATGACTTTACTGATGAATGATAAATTAGATGCAGGATTAATTATAGTATAATGAAGTTTTTTAATCATCTTTGATAAAATATAACTTAAATTGATAAAATAATGCTATGCACCATTTTAAGAACTGTATAATTAAATCATTCATAATTTATTTCTTTAGCAAAGAAGCAAGAAAAAATGAAGGAATGAATGGTGAAGGAAAAAAGCTTCTCTCTCTCTCTCTCTTTTTCCTTTAGGGTTTCTGAAATTATTTTATTTTATTTACTTATTTATTTTTTTTTTTAGTTCTGCATTTGTATTTATCATTTTTTTTTTTAAATAGATTTTCTCTGTATTTTCTTTAGATATAATAAATATTGATTATGTTAGTTTGTGTTATTTTCTTTGAATTTTAAATTCCATTTTTCTATTAATCTTCCATCATGTACAATGTGCATTTAATTTGTAAAAGTAAAAGACACACATTACCTTTTTCATCTTATTACTGTTTTTCTCAAAAAATAGTTCTACTTTTCACTTTCTCTTACTTATATATGGTAGAGAAACTATTGTTTTTGAATGAAATTTTCGAAATTTATGAGCAGAGTTTTAAGAGTGCATTAGCATTCTTGCCCTGATGTCATCTATCTTGGAAAAGTCAGGGAATTTCGTTCTCCTATTTGAGTGGCAATCCTATTATGTTATAGAGAAACCCTTCTTCCTGGAGGGCAAAACATCCCTGATCTGCAACATTACACGTAATTCCGAAATGACTCGAATGCTAAAAGATTGTGTCCTAATGTATGTGATGAATGCACTGTGACCCACAAAAACAGTACTGATACATTATATTATATTGTACTTTGAAAGGCATCAGATGAAATAATCTGGCAGTGAAAGAAATCAGTGTTTTATTCTCTGGGGATTTTCGACAAACCCTAAGAGTGGTGAATAGAGGCGCTAGAGCTGATGAGATGAATGCTTCTATAAAAAGATCATACCTGTGGTGTTCTCTAATCCTGGTTGATATTTTCCTTTTTGTTACTCCGACGTAATGGCCTCTTTTTTCATTTGTATAATTAAAAGGAATCTGATATATTCCAGCAGTTTCAAGTGGAGGGGTTATATCTTTACATACTTGCCAACTTTTCCGGTTTTTTAACGTATCTTCCGGTCTTCTGGACAGATGATGAAATCTTCCGTTTTTAAAAAAATCGCGGATATCGTTCGTTTTAAAAAGAAACCCAAATGTTCTACGAAAACTCCTGATTCCCAATCTTTTTCCATCCATAACATAAATGTCAATATTCATTTCAAACTTGCTTTATGAGATTCTAGAACATTTAAAGAAATAGAATTGTTAAATATTTCTTGCTGATGTAATTATTTTTTGCCCCCCCCCCTTCTTTATATTTTCTACAATTAGTGATCAGCAATCAAATGTTCTGCTGTTCTGCAGAAGTCTTTTCTTTCCTAATCTTTATCCATCTGCAACATAAATAATATTAATTTTAAAGTTATACATTAGATTCTAGAACTAGAGTTGAAAGAGTTTAAACATTTCTTACTCTGTAATTATTTTTGTATTCCCCCCCCCCCATCCTTTCCCCGGATTGTGATCAATTCTAAAAACAATAAAGCAATGGAAGTGCTCTTTCTCACATATGTAATTATTTTTAGATCTTTGTTACTGAATTTAATGAATCTGTTTATTTTTCCTCAATTAACTTAAATATTTGTATGTCATATTTATACCAAATGTGTAAACATGGGGAAAAAAAATGAAGAATAATTTTTTCAGGTAGGAAAATTTTTCCCAAATCAATTTAAGAATATTAATACTCAGTTGGTGTTTTATGCATGTTTGAAACTGATAATTAGTTACTGCTACTATTTCTTATATGTATGATTAATGTACATACACAAAAATCACATTCTATATTTATTTAAAAAAATTAGTTATACTTTAACTTAACTAAGTTTTTTTGTCTATTGTTAAATAAATTTCTTACAGATTCTGTTTTGTAGATATTTATATGTTGAAGAAGAATAACGTCATTTAAAACTTTTATATATTTAGTATAATCAATCTATAGTAAAACGTTTTTATAGATTGCTTCTAAATATTAAAATTGTAAAACTGTATTGTTTAATACGTCAAAGAGAGAAAAAAAAAAAAACCTTCCCTTTTTTTATGAAATCTTCTGGTTTTTGAACAGAAATCTTCCCTTTTTTTATTAAAATTGGTTGGCAAGTATGTCTTTATCATTTCGGATTAATTGATAGATGTTAGGATTTGGTTTTATGGAGATATTTATATTATGCTTTTTTGCTGTATTTTTAACTCTAATTGAAGTTCCCTGATCATGTGGTATAGAATAAGTGAAACTTGGAGAAGTTTTTTGATAATTTGGGATATTATTAAGCTTATTGATCCTTTCTTATACAACCCCTGGCAAAAAGTATCCGATCACCGAAAACAGTGCTTATGATACGTTAAAACATAAGGTTATTTTTTCACAAATTCAAACTTTTTTCAAACCTATGAGTATGCTTTTGTGAAATATGACTAATTTTGTCAAATTCTATTAAATAGTAATAGAAATTACAATATCAGTTAAGAGTTTACACGAGAAAATACGTTGAATCACAAAGGAAAAATATTTCCGATCATCATTGTGTGGAGAAAAAAGTATTTGATCGCAAACAAAAGCAACACAGTTAAATGATATATGCAAATTTTTTTTACTCGGCGCATGCGTTCAAGTTCGAAGAAGACGGTATAAAAGGTCAAATTGTAGTTTGAAAGTTACAAGTTAGTTTCGCATCTGCTGAAGTATGGCTCGAAAGAGAGAATTATCTAATGATGTAAAACTTTTGATTGTTAAACGCTTAAAAAGCGGAATTTCCCAAAGAAAGGTTGCTAAGACATTTGGATGTGCTCAAAGTACTGTTTGCGAAATTTGGAAGAAATATCGCTTAAGAAATGATGTAAGAAATCTGTCTCGAAGCGGTCGACCACGAGTAACATCAAGTAGACAAGACAGGAAATTAGTTGATCTTGCCAAATCTATGCGAAGGTGTACGTCTAAACAACTGAATGCCGAGTGGTCAAAGTATGGAGTAAAGGTATGTGCACGTACAGTGCGAAATCGTTTAAATAATAAAGGATATCACTTCTGCAAAGCCAAAACCAAGCCATATATGACTAAGAAACACAAGAAAAATCGTCTTCAATGGTGCAAGAAATACAAATGCTGGTCTTCTGATGATTGGAAGAAGGTTATTTTCAGTGACGAATCTCGTGTTTGTCTAGGAACTGGGGATAACCCTGGAATGTTTGTGTGGAGGAGAGCTGATGAAAAGTTCAAAGAAGATTGCCTAAAAACTAAAGCTAAATATCAGCCTTCATTTATGGTGTGGAGTTGCATGACATCTCAAGGAGTTGGTAAATTGTGTATAGTGTTGCAAACAATCAATTCAGAAGTATATGTTAACATTTTAGAGCATTATTTGATACCTAGCATCGAGGAAGCGTTTGGTGACTCCTCCGATTTCCTATTTCAAGATGATAATGCGTCCTGCCATAGAGGTAAACGGGTCAAGGATTTCTTAAATAAAAACGGAAATTCTCCAATAAAGACTCTGAACTGGCCTGCAAATAGTCCTGATCTTAATCCGATCGAAAATATTTGGAATGTTTGGAAAAATAATATAGAAAAGAGAAGACCGACCAATATGAATGCACTTCGTCTAGCCATCAAGGAAAGCTGGAAGGAAATTCCATCACATTTATGTGAAAAGGTTGTTGAATCCATGCCCCGCCGTTTAAAGGCAGTTATTAGAGCAAAAGGAGGACCAACCAAGTTTTAAATTGAAATTTATCGAATATTTTTTTCCCGGTTATGTGATGATCGGACATTTTTTTCTTTGAATACTTTATATTAATTTTCCTCTGTATTGTAAAAATTAATTGCAATTTATGGTATTATTTTTTATCATGTCACAAAGTAAGATACTTTTGTAATAAAAAACTTTATTTTAAAAAATGTAATAAATTTTTAGAAAAATAGCCTTTTATAGTAACGTATCTTAGACACATCTTTCAGTGATCGGATACTTTTTGCCAGGGGTTGTATAATTTATTGTAGCCTGCTTTGATAAGCCTGATGTAGCCTGCTTTCCATAACTATCAAAGCAGGCTACAATAAAAACCAAAGAAAAAGTTGGTCGATTTTATTGTGTACAAGGAGGAGTGCGGATATTTTCCTTTAATTCCTGATTTATTCCCTTTTATTGATTTTTTTTTTTTTTTTTTTTTTTTTTTTATGTTTGTAGTCTTGCATGTTCCACGTGCTAAGCCCGATACATACAATAGTATTAGTAGTAATAATATAAGAACATGAAAAAAAAAATAGAACATAATGCGGCACTCTCATACAAAATTTTATTTAAAAATATAAACAATATTTCTTTTTTCCAACTAGTTGGTACAGAATAAAGTCTGGTGAATATATTTTGCTGTTCATATACAATGAACTATTATTATGAAAAATGTCATTAAACAAGAACTTTATGTAACTTCCTTGTTGAAATGTTCGTAAATAAAAATAATCTGTATTTTTGCTGAAAGTCTTTTGTTTTGTTGTGCACTTAGTCTAAAACTATATATAGACTATATTATGAATAAAAAATATATATATATATATCACACTGCAGTGAATCTTTAAAAAAATTACATACGTAAATTGTAATGTTCTGAAAAGTCCATACAGCTGAAATAAGGACACTGCATAATATTCTATAGTTCACGATAACTGAAAAATTTTCTTGTTTACTACTACAAAGAGCTTTTAATAAAATGCGAAACAAATTTTGAAACAATTATATAAAAATACTTACTAAAGATACAAACAGTAATAATATTAATAATACCAAAAATTTTACAATCTATTTACACTCAAAACCAACTTAATTACTTTCTATTAGTAATTATTTGTTTTCAAAATACTACATATTGATATAAAATTCAAGTTTGGCAATCCAAGAAAATTATATAGTGGGTACATTAACCCGTGAAACTCTGAGAAGGCTTTTCAAAAAAGTAATTTGGGGATAAAGGTAGAAACTGGCTAGCTTCAGCAGAGAGGAAAAACAAATCAGTTTTCATCAGAATGGTGATGGTCAGGAGACCACGAGAAAACAGATTGCTTATAGAAAGGGGGTTTAGGAGCGGAAGATCCTCGGACACGCTAGTGCCACTGAGTCAAAGAAAGGAGGCTATATCTCCCAACATCCCTCCGATTTTTCCAACTCAGCTTGGATCTTCATCCAACGCGTATGGAGAGATAGGAAAGCAAGAATAAAAAAATACATGGGACAGGAAGCTGATACCTAACTAATTTATTCATGAATTAATTTTAAATTTTGAGGTTTATTGTAGTACCTTAATTTAGATGAATGGACAATTTTTGAATTTCTCTTAAAATGGAGACTGGGTTTGTCGATTTCAAAATTAACTTCAGATAACTGTTTTAAAATTTTGTACGGGCCTGAATAAGGTGAACTTGATTTACGTGTATTTGGATATTGAAATTCCTCTTAAATCACTTCATCACCAACTTTAAATTTCACAGGGAGAAATCGAGCATCATATCGGACTTTGTTTTTATTATGATATGGTATTGTTTTTTCTTTTGCTATTTTTCTGGCTTCATCAACTGAGGGGTAGTAATTATTATTTACTAATAATGGATCATATGGTAATTCTCCTAATAATAAATAGCTAAGTGGAAACTGAGTTACAGAATGAGGTGTTGAGTTATATTGATTTAAAACTTCTTCAAGTAATTTAGTCCAGGGAATTTTGTTAGAAGAAAAATTAACTTTACACTTTAAACACATAACAATAGTCTGATTAAGTCTCTCGATTTTCCCGTTGCACTCAGGATGATGGCTACTTGTTAATAAATGTTTTACATCATAATTTCAAAGAAATTTTTTGAAGCGTGATGAAGTGAATGCTGGATTCCTATCCGTCAATAATTTTTTTAGACAATTGAATTTGAAATATTTGTTTTAAAATGTTTGTATAAGTGTCAGTGGTAACGCTTTTTGATGGAAATCCCCACACATAACGGGTTGCATGGTCCACGACTAAATGCAGATACTTTTTTCTAGAATTATAATAATTAAACCCACCAACAGTGTCTAAAGACAAACATTCAAAAGGTTTATCTGTTGGCGGTACCTGAACCTGTTGTAACAAGCCCAATCTTTTTTGTTTACATTTTTTATTTAATTGACAGATATGACAATGTTTTACAAAATTTTCAATATCTTTATTAATATGAGGCCAATAATACTGGGATGTAATTAAATTTATCATTTTATAAATTCCAGGATGTCCAAATTGAGTGTGAGTTTTCTCTAGTAGGGGTAATCTTAATGACATAGGGACTATTATCTTATACAAACCTTTCTTTTTAATTACACTTATATCATCAATTTCAATAATTTTCTTACCATTAATAATTATGTTTTCTTTTTTCTGATTTTCTTTAATTTCATTCAAGTCAAGGAGGTGTACATGGTGTGACACATTTTCTAAAACAGGCAATCTAGATAGCATATCAGCTTCAATATTAGTTAAACCCTTTTGATATTGAATTTGGTAGTCAAACATACTAAGTTTAAGGGACCAGCGGAATAATCTTCCTCTTAAATTTTTAACAGTGGTTCAGCATTGGTTTTTGTTATATAATTAAGTTTACGGAAGTCGACACATAAATGACGCTTTTTTCCTTCTTCTCTCTTATACACCAACGTAACAGGTGCAGAATAAGGGGAACAACTTTCTTTTATGATACCAGTCTGCAGTGGTGCACCCAGAATTTTGTCTGGAGGGGGCTGAATAATTGGATTCTGTAGTATAGTAATAGGTTTATGGGCATATACACACTCATATATATAGTAAAGAATCTTCTTTAAATATTTCTTTTGAAATAAATAAACAAATGAATGGAATTGAATTTAAGTTGAATAGCGAAATTGAGGAATTTATATCAGTATATGCAGGGCCGGCGCCAGGGGTGAGGCAACTGAGGCAGCCGCCTCAGGCGCAATGATGCAAAGGGCGGCATTTGGCGTATTTACATTGAACATAGAATTCATTACGAGAAGAAAAAAAAACTATTTCGTGGTTTATATAAATTATGAAACATTTTCTAACTTCATGCACTTACTATTATACCCTTTAACCTTTAAATTTAACTCTTTGCATTCTATTGTCCACTGCTAAGCCTCGAAAGGACGAATATTCGTGGTCAAGGTTACGATAACGGCGCTAATATGAAAGGGTCTCATATAGGTGCGCAAAAAAGAATTTTAGGAAAAACTCTAAAGCTTTTAATGTACCTTGTTCATGTCATTCACCAAATTTGATTATTAACGATGCTACTAAAAAAATCCGGTGAATTATGCAACTTTTTTTACTTATTCAAGAGCTCTTTGTTTTCTTTTCGACATCTACGTCCAGATGGTCAGTGTTAAAAAAAGACATAACTTCTTTAACTTTAAAAAGTGTCAGTACGACTCGATGGGAAAGCCGGGTCGAGACTGTAAAACCGCTTTGGAAGGATTTGCCCAATATAAATATGACGCATTAGTCGAAATTTCTCTAGATATGTCAAAATATAGTGAGACAGTCTGTAAGAGTAAATCACTGGCTAATAAAATAGCAAAATTTAAATTCGTTTGTAGTACTTTGGAATGAAACTTTGACCAAAATAAATATTGCTTCAAAACATTTAGAAAGTCCAAAAATGGTCATACCGGAATCTATTAAGGTTTTAGAATCGTTAAAATAATTTTTAAAAGACTTTCGTGAACCATCGTGTTCGGTAAGAATTAGACGCAAAAGTAAACTATTCGCTTATGAAGGAACCGACACTCCTATCGAAGACCCATCAAAAAAATTTGAAATTGAGGTGTTTAATTATTTTGTCGATATATGCCAAAATTCAGTTACCGAGAGGTTTAAACAATTAAACGACCGTAGCAATGTTTTTCAATTTTTGTACGATATTCCTTCCTTAACTGAAGTAAACTCAAGCACTATCTTTAACTACTACAATTTCTTGCATAATCATTTAACTACTGCAATGTCTTGCATAATCATTTAACCGATGATATCTAGTTAAATAATTTATTTAACGAATTGCTAATTTTTAGGAATACCGTAAAAAAGGAGATGAAAGCTGTTGATATTTTAAATCACATGCATAGAAATAACTTAGTTGAAGTGTTTCCAAATATCTATATCTGTTGAAGTATTCTTTTAACTTTGCCGATAACAGTTGCTATTAGTGCACGTTCGTTTTTAAAATTAAAAATTATAAAAAAAAATACTTAAGATCTACGATGGCTCAAAAGGGCCTTTCAAATTTAGCAATAATGGCAATTGAAAATGAAATTGCTTCTGATATTGTTTATAATGATATAATTAATGATTTTGCAAAATTAAAGGCAAGGCGTGTCAAATTTTAAAAGAAAATGCTTAACTCTTGTCAGATTAAATTTTTGTAAATACACTGTATGACAAAAAAAAAAAAAAAAAAACGACGCACCAAGAAGGAATAATGTAAACTGGACACAAATTGACATGCATACAGATTTCGATGAAAAATGCAAAATTTTAAAGTTTGGCTGTCATCGAATGAGCATGTGACGCTGCAGCGCATCTTAACTGCGCAATTGGCAGAATATTAAAAATGAGAAGTTTTGATTCCATGTCAAAAATTCTTCGAGAATTTCATTCCGTCTACTCAGATAGGCAGTAACTATGCCTCGCATACAGGTGCGCAAACAATATGCGGCAGATGA
Organism: Salticus scenicus; assembly: GCA_963930645.1. Classification (NCBI taxonomy): domain Eukaryota; kingdom Metazoa; phylum Arthropoda; class Arachnida; order Araneae; family Salticidae; genus Salticus; species Salticus scenicus. The sequence goes on along the minus strand of OZ005653.1, from coordinate 38,863,620 downwards.
CAGCATTTGAGAAAGGTGTGTAGTTGGGCTCAAAGAAGCCAGTTGGTTTAATCTGCGAATTGTTTGACAATTGGATAGGAGTAATGCCAATATTATATGATATTGACAAGAATGGGTGAGCCATGGTTGAACACAGCGTCAGGGAGAAAGCAGTCGGTCTAGAGAGAGGGCAGAACGTGAGGATCTATCAATCGTCAGAGCGGTACTCAAAGCCCCAATTCATCATTATCATTGATCCGTGTAACTGGTGCTTCAGTGACTTCAAAGACCATTAATAGGAGGTTCCGAAAAATGGGGTTGAGCTCACGTAGCCCCTTGTGCGGACTACTATTAAACTTTGTATACCGACAAGCACGTTTGCAGTGATATCAGGATTGATCGAACTATAATGTCACTGAATGGAGCAGAATTGTCTTCAGTGATGAGTACCACTCCGATTTGAGCCCCGATGACCAGCAAAAACGCGCCAGGAAACGCCCCGAAAAAAGGGGGGATTCCAACCCGACTGTTGCCAGCTATGCGGATCGACAACCAGGAGCGATTATCTGGAATATCATTTCATTTCATAGCAGGACCCCTTTGGTTGTCATCCGGGATATTTTTACAGCACTTCGACGACATTATATGTCCCTTTGTGTTTCCCTTCATATCACGCAATCCTGGCCGTATATTTCAGCATGATAATGCCCGTCCGCACACAGAGATAGTTTCTACTGCTTGTTTTCCTGCTTGCGTAACATTATTTCGGCCAGCAAAGTTGCCAAATCTCTCTCCCATTGAGGATGTTTGTATCATCATGAAAATGGTCCTACAACCACCTCGTGATTTCGCCAATCTAACACATCAAATTGGACAGAATTTGGCATGATATCCCGCAGGAGCATATCTGCCAACTCTATCAATTAATGCCAAGCCGAATAACTGCTTACATAAGGGTCAGAAGTGGACCAATGTGTTATTGACTTGTTGACATTTGTGAGGCCGTTTCTCTTGATTAAACCATCCAAATTTTCTAAAACTCTAATAATTTGTTTTTCTTCGCATGTACATCACATCTACCAATTTTCGTCTCATTTGGATAATTCCTTCTTGGTGCATCGATTTTCTTGTTATAGAGTATAATATTAATAATGAATACGTATATTTAATGCATATGTATATTTAATTGTAAATGAATATGTAATTTTAAAATACGATTATATTTATTACATAAATTTATAAAAACATTTGAAAACATGTTGGCTTGTTTCAACTTTTTACTTGTTTTGGATATGTTCTTGTAAATAATAAAAATACGTAAATGATAGCATTTTTCATCATTTCAAACGGATATGTGCAAATTCTGGAGAGTTGTATCATATTCTTTCCTTCATTATATAATGTAAGTTTATTTTCTGTAATTTAAATATGAAAATGAAAGAATCCAACCAATAAAGTGGTGACAATTTCATAGAAATTCTGAAGACTATAGGCCCTTTGTTAGTCACTTCTTACTATCATTGTTTCTGTCTAATTATATTGGTGCCTTTTTTTTTTTTTTTTTTTAAGTTTACCTGAATCCGATGCCGATAACAGAGGAAACAACCATAATTGTTTTCTGTTGTAATTTAGTATTATCATTTACATTGTGGCCAGGAAAGAAAATCGCCAATTGGCAGTCTTTACATAGAATTACACCAGTCCTTCAAATTAGCGTTTAGATTTTATAGTATCAGACGTTCAGTACGAGGAAGTCTGGGTTAAAAATATTGTTCAATAAAACACACAGTAGTATCAATATATTACTAAATAAATAAATAAATAAATACAATTTCTTTTGCTAAATCATCCTTCTTCCATTATTTTATTCATTCCTCCAAACCAAGAATAAATATTCATTTTATTAATTAAATAATTTTTTTGGACAATTCCTCAAAAACAAGGATAAAAATTGTTTTTTTCTTTATTTCAATTTATTGTTTAGCAATGGCATCGTTTCGAGCTTTACTTTCGATAAAATTTTGTTTTTATTATTAAAAGGTTATCAAAAAAGTTTTTATTTATGCCTACTACAAGATTTTTAAAAGCTCTATAACTTGCTTTTTTATAATAGTGCTTTGTTATTTAAAATTTTACAACGAAGTAGGACTGCTTTTGAATGCACCGACATAATTTTTTTCCTGTTAATGCCTTTTAAAAACTTTGGTTTTTTTTTTTATCAGACTTAAGTTTTTTATTTATTCTTTTATTTTTATTTATTTTATTTTTATATTTTTTTTTTCATTTATATTATCGATGCAATAAATAACTTTCATCATTGAGGTTAAGTCATTGAGATTTTCTTTTTAAAAATAAATAATATGGTTTGTCGCTCACACAACTTTCGTTATCCTTATGCCATAAAGATAAATTGCAGGTAAAGCAGTTCCATTAATTACATTTAATAAAAAAGAACGTGTAGGTATTTTGAGTAGTCCTGCATATTTTCTATAAAGTATATGCACATCATATTATTAGTCCTATATGAAAAACACATCCAGCAAATTCAAATTATTGATCTAAAATATCCTGTATATTTTAATACGCTTAATATATACTTGGGTAGCCCTGCAAACGAATGTTTAATGATTTCCATACCACAATCTACACAAAACATGTTTTTATGCATATATATAAATATATATATATAAGATCATTTCATTTTCTGTAGGACAGGCTATGTTACCCTGGACTTACCAGAAATTTCCCTCATTTCCCATAGACGTAATATATTTAAATTCTTTTGGATGGCCTTGTACAGCAACCATTTGATTGATCCCAACAAAAAGTTTATTGTAGCATCACTACATGATAGAGATATAGAATACCGAATGTGGACTTCCTGCTACTATTTTATCTTGAGATATGCTGATAAGACATACTGACAAGCAGACAGACACACACAGATCAATTACTAAAAACATGATTTTCAGATTCTGGGCACATCAAAACGTGTAAATATAACAAAAACTCAATTTCGAAAATTTCACCCCATGCCAAAACTTTCTCTACCATATGTATGGGTAAAAGAAAGTAATTATAGTTAGCATGTTGATTTTCTTATGCTAATAAACATTTGAGTAGTGATGACGTCATATGGGCGGCAGATTAATGCTTGCCTCAGGCGGCAAAATATCTAGCGCCGGCCCTGAGTATATGACATGCTAAGTTGCAATAGTTCGGTCAGTTGGAGTTGGCACTGAGCTTGCAAACAAAGTTGTCGGTTCATCTAGGATTTAAAAAAATGTCGTGTACAGTATGACAAGCTAATGAACATAAAATTTGCCTGAAATGAAATGCCCTCCATCCATATTTCCATTGACAATAAAATTTAATTAAATTCAATACTCTTTTGCGATGCTTTACATAAATATGCAGTAACACGCAAATAATTAAGAAATAGCACGCAAATAATTATAGCCAAATAAAAGCTACAGTTGTGATATGTATAGGAATTATAACAGAATTTCAGTGTAAATGTTTACATGACTATTTTTATTTAATTATCTGGAGGACGGTGGCAATGTTTATTCTAGGTTCGGTTAACAGAAACAAGTCAGACACATAGTCTTCGTGGGTGTTATAGTTAACACAGCTAGCAGGGGGCAGAACCTCTTAATGTCCTAAAACATTAATTATAATATATTACTTAGAATTTTTATTTGTTCAGTTAGCAAATGTTTCAAATGTTACCATTCTGAGTTCATTACAGGATATTATATTCCAGTATAATGTATATATATATAATGAAATTTGAATTTTAATAACAGGAAAAAATTGCATTATCCAAAAATGGAGCAGTTGTGACAACAGAGGCAAAAATGAAAACTGTGCATGGACCTACTGTATGTTCTATTCTATGTACCGTGATAAAAAATAAGTGACTCCACCCACAGAAGCCTCTGTAAAATATCTTAACATATTGTTATCAGGATATTTTCTTATTTTGAGCAGTAAACTGCATCTTTTAGTATTCCTCTAAATCAGTGCCCGAAATTTCATCGTAGATTACACTCGCCGAAAAAAAAAGTTACTCGCCACAAAATATGATTAACTTACTCTATTTTTTACATATAAGGTGACCAGAATTTTTTTTTTTTTTTGGTAAAAGAGGAGAAATTAGGCAATGTCTTTTATTTTATAAGAAAATAGAAGATATTCACTTTTGGAAAAGAGCTCATTAAAGGACACAAAATTGAATGAAAATTAATATAAAAGCCGATTCAAAAGCTACTTTATACAAGTGAAGTGATGAAAACATTTTTATCTCAAATGATGAATTTGAATCAGTATACCCTAATTTAAATTAATAATATACGAATACGAGAGGAAAAATCCCTAATTTTTATAGGTGTCACTAGACAATATAGATTTTTTTTTTTTCTTTTTTAATTATTGATGTTTGCTATAAATGAAAACTTTTTTTTTTTTTTTGTAGTAATACTTTCATGCAATTACATAAAAAAAGGTGGCAGACTTTTTTTTTTTATTAAAATCATAATCATCAAAGAAAAAATAAAATTGGCAAATGAAAAAATAAAATTAATGTTCGGCAGATGAAAGAATTCGTTTAAACGAACAGTCTTTCTTTATCAACATTTTATAAACGTTCTCACAAGTACAATTTAAATTAGTCTTAGTAGTTAATGAGTTTTTAAGTAGGTATATAAAGGGGATATTTTTCCCATGTTGAAGTTTTGTGCATTGAAGAAAACACTCGCTTTGTGAGAGCCTTTTTGCCGGGAGGACATAAAATGAATTCAACTAACTTTGTATATTTTTGTGAAGTTGTGGTAGTGTTATCATTAAAGCCAATTGCCAATTGTCTGCACTAGGGCTCTAGGCCTGAGTAAAAGAGTACTCTGTGGGGTCTTTCTAAGAGGTCGTAGCCCATAATTACACTAGTTTCGGAGAAAAACACAGAAAACTCCCAGTGGCGGATCCAGAACTTGACTTTTGGGGGGGGGCTAAGATTTTTCAAAGTGTTATTCTAGGCCAATAAAAAATTTACAATTGCAATATTCAATTGTGAATGTCAGTGATTTGGGGGGGGGGCTTCAGCCCCCTAGCCCCCCCCTTAAATCCGCCACTGAAAACTCCTGATGGTTAAGCCAACGAGCATGACCGGGTATCGAGCCAACACCTCACGTATACTAGCTTTGATAACAGAAGCTCTCAGTCACTGATGGGCCTATTTTTATGAGGAATATTACTCATGCAAAAGTGAGAAAACACGTTAACCCACCGCGTATCAACCAGAGCACGACCTTCTTAATGATTTCATGACAATTTTAATAGTGATTTCGTGTTCTGGGTCAAAGAACCGTACAAATACAGGGAATGCTTTTATTTCTTTATGATTCGAAGAATCTGAATAGACATAAACCATAATATGCTTTCGTAAGTTTATTAAAAAGTTCACCATTTGATACAGCAAATAGCCGATTGAGCTTTCCAGTTTTGTGAAATTTTTTAAATTAAGGACTAAATCCTTTTCATTTGATTGATGGATGGATGGTTGGGTTTTACATCGCACTAGTGCTGCGCAGATGGGCAATTGGCGACGGTCTGGGACACACCCTAGAGGTGGTCCGGAGACATGCCGTCACAATTTTGATCCTCCACGGAAGAGATGGCTCTCCCGCTTCGGTGACCCACAGAGGTATAATTTTTGAAGGGAACATGGAGGACATTGCGGCCATGACAGATTTTACCCTTTTCATTTGAAAAAGAAGACTTTTTAGTCCTGTAATGTTTTTTTTTTGTTGTTGTTGTTGTTTGTTTAAGCGGTCAGAGTTTTGAAAAAGAAGACTGTCCTCTTAAAAAGAGGATGTCTGGTCGCCTTACCTAAGATTAGCATGATTTTACGTTTTTAAATCGATATATATATATATTTGTGTCAGCGTATACTGTAAGAATTCTATCTACATTTAGACCGAAATTTTACTCGCCACAGTAAAATTTCCACTCGCCAATGGTGAGTTGGCGAGCGGAAATTTCGCGCCCTGCTCTAAATTTTTTAAGAAACTAGGGGGCTCTGCCCCCTGATCGCTCCGCTCACCAACCCCCGAGGAAGGCTTTCCCTCACCCCGACTTGCTTTGCTCATTAAACCATGCTGGATTCTACCCGACTATTCGCAACTTTGCCTTTCATTGAATTGGAATATTAATAATACATAACACAAGAGAAAAGTTGAACAATATTATAGAAATCCACTATATTTGGTATCACATATATACTCAATATATACTCACATATACTCAAATCCTTCTATCCATATTTACTTCAATATTTAATATTATATCGTTTATAATACGTGAAAAATCTGTTTTAACGTTCGACAATTTAATAACAATTTGCCATTATTTTGAGAGAAAACATATGGTAGAAAGCTAGACACACAAACTAAAGAACGATAGCACTAACTGTTTAGAACAGAGAGAAATTCTTAACATCTAAACGATTTAGCGTTACAGCTTTAGTATACGATCCACTTGTTAAATTTTTGTCACTATTTGACGATGAATTTTTCGGGTATTATTGCTTGATTAAAGAAATTATGAATTTATTTTTTCTAATGCCTATATTTTTTACTATTGAATTTTTTGTTAATTTAGGGCAATATGTAACACTCTGCATTTATTTGCAGTGTGCAGCAAGGTTTAAAATGATGCTTACAACAGTTAAGATGCAACTTTTTAAAGTGCATTTTTTTTAAGAATATGATTTAGTCAGATCCATTGAAAACAAATATCTTATGTGATTACTGCAATTATTTTAAACATTTCATTAGTAGTACGACAGGACAATTTCTTTCAGATAGCGATTTTGCATTGTCGCATTTTTCGAATCACATTTTTCGAAACCTACTGATAAGTGAAAAATTCATCCTTGATTATATCGTAAAAACGAATTGCTGGTTTGAAGTATTCGAGATAGACCCTCACCATTCATAAATTGGATGGCTTTTGAATATTTGTTGACAATATTTTCTGAATAAATATTCATGGTGGCTCCAGAATACTTGTTGGCGACATCTTCTGAATAATTATTATTGTTGGCGATGTCTAATGGTATATATTGATCATAGTTGCTGCCGATATCTCCTGAACTTGTGTTAATGATGGCTTCTGAATATTTGTTGGCTACATCTTCTGGATATATATGGATTACACCTTGATTTTTTACATATATTATGTAATATTAAATTTAGAAAATAAAAAATGCGTGTGGAGAATGAAATATTATGATATTGGATAATTTAATTTAATTTAATTTATAGAGACATCAATAATACAGGGAAAACTACTTTAGCTATTTTCTTTCTAATAATACGGATAATATTTTACCTGGAGATATTTTGTACATTTAGACCAAATAAAAAATGTTCTTCCTTTTTTTCCCTCTTGAATTAAGTTAAAAAATATTTAAAATAAAATTGAAAAAAAAAAAAAAAAATGTGCTAAAGCAATGGTATAATTTAACCTCTTGGCGAAATTTTAAATTTCGCACCGAAGTAGCTTAGACTTTTATCACAAAAATCTTGACAGACATAACTGAGATAGATAATTTAAGTCATGTCAAAATAAAAGGAAAATTTAAAATCTTCCAGTGAGGCCCTGTATTAGGTGTAACTAAAATATTTTAGCAGTGCAGTTACTTCATTCCATTGCATGGAAAAATAGACAAAAGAAAGAAAAAAAAAAAAGTCCTCTTGTATTAAATTAAATTCCGTTTTCTGCAAAATTTACATCAATGCTTAAAAAACAAAAATAGGTTGTCAATTTTATTATTATTATTATTGCACTATTTTACAATTTTTCTCTATATTTAAGGCATGGCTAGAGTTAAAATGGCTATTGTGGTTGCGTAAATGAATTTCTTGGCGAAAAACGTACGAGCTTCTTCATTTCTAAATTTTAAAAATCGCTAAATTGGTCATAGTAAACATCCATCATTTTAAATATGTTTTGAGTTAAAAAAGCTAAATTTTTATATAAACTAATCTATGTTGTCGTCTCGTAAATTTCATTTTCAAAATTTTTGGGCTTAACCTCTAATTCTATACGCAAGCGAGGTGGGATGTCACTGACCGTCCGTGTTTGCAAGAAAATGATTTCCTATGTTAATCGCCCATTGTTTTTTTTTTTTTTTTTTTTTTTTTGTAAAAAAACTATTGAAAATCGAGGAAAATTATTTGCCGATTTTAATCCCCATATTTGGGTGTATTAGTTATATGTATTAGTTATCATGTGCATGTGTTAGATTTAGTTATTTTGCTGTCAAATTGACAAAATTTTTATGCTAAATTTCAAAACTCTGTCGTCCTTGGCGTTTTTTGTTTTTGGCGATCAAATATGTAATACGAAAACATACATGCCAGATATATATTTTCGTAATATGTATTGTACGAAATATTGTTTCATATTATTCATTACTCTCTTAATATAAGTTGTTAAAATAACAATGATTTTTGAAAGGAATTAAATTATGTTCGCCATATAATTTGGCGATATTTTTTTTTCTGCCAAGGATGACCGATATCAAATCTATTCCACTGCAACATATTAGTATATTATATCAGATACTTTATTTAGACATTTGAAAACAAATTTGACTTCAAATTATGATTGAACATTTATCATTTTCCTATTAATTAGTATATTAGTTGGATATTTATTGTGTAAATATCATCCTTCGAAATGAAATGTTTATGTTTTCAGTCGAATATGGAAGTTTGCCATTTTTTTTTTCTAGAGTTTTGAAATTTAAAATTCAAATTTTATCAATTTTACAACAAAAACAACTTAATCTAGCGCATGCACATGATACCTAATACATATCTATATCTAAATATGGGGATTAAAATCGGGAAATAATTTTCCTCGATTTTTAATAATTTTTTACAAAAAATCCAATGGGCGTTTAACATAGGAAATATTTTTCTTGCATCCACGAACGGCCAGTGAAGTCATCACTTCGCTTGCGTATACCAATCGTTGTTTAACATAATCATTACATTCATTACTAAATCTTTTACGCCTAACGTTAAAATAAAAACTAATAATACAAACTTAGCTAATAATATAAAATAATAATGTAAACTAAAATAAAAATATAAACTAATTTTCATTTCATTTTTATTAAATTTTTACTTAATATTTTTAAAATATTGGTTATTTTCATATTTTGCTATTCTAAATAATTTTTTTCTTCTCTCGAGCATCTCAAAGATGCCATTTTTTCTTATTTACACCATTGATCACATTTTAATTTTCCTGAGGAAAGTGACGTCAGCAACACAGAAATAAACGCCATAAGAGAAACTTTTCACTCCGGTGGCAAATAGAGTACCTTTATAAATCCTACGTTTTTGTTAATAACTTCGGTAATTAAAATGATAGAAACTTCTAAGCAGCTGAAATGCCTTCCTTGAAGCAGTCGGAATACACTGATAGCTGCCATGATGCAGAGCACTTTGCCCTCCGCGAAAAGATGCTGTCGTAGACAAAAAAAAATTGACGCCAGGGACAGTTACTTTTTTTAATATATAGAGATAATTTTACGTATTTGTAATTAAATCAATTAAATTTTATCTTCAGAAATTGATACGAAATTTCACTAGCATGAATATGTGCTAGTGGCATATCCGCGATTGTAATGAAATGCTCGCCCTCTGGTGGGCTAAGGTGAAATTATCACACCACTGCATATCATCATATTATGCAATCGATTTTCCATGATGTAATGGCGGAGAAAGAACAATTATTAATCCACGTGGCTATTATATTTACTAACAACTGCAGTTCAGAGAGCGCCATCTATCGATCATTACAAACGCGGATAACGGGTTTACCGAATATGCAAATTTCATTTTTAATTTAAAATATTGTTTTAGACAGAGGAACAACCAAGAGCAGGGCTAATTTTTATTTTATGTCAATCGAGAATTTTCATTTGCCAATGCGAATGTGTTAATTTTGCCCAAGGACAAAACAAACTTTCACAAAGATGCTATAAATACTCATGCATTAAAATATAAAATTGCATGAGCCTGGTACCCCAATCTTCTGACAAATACATCCATGCTTTCTTCCACATCAGATTGTTTCTTCTGCCTGATTTTTTAGATACTCTCTCGATTTTATGATAACAGTATACGCTTTAGAACCGTAGAAGCCCATTCCTAAAAACTGCAATGGAATGTCTAGGGTATCTTTCAACTAAAAAACAAAGAACTGGTTCATTGTTTTTGTGTTTGAATGTAAGGATTTCAAAAATTCCTAATATTTAATATATAATTTATAAATTTTATTTTTGCTGCAGGGCGCGAAATTTTACTGTGGCGAGTAAAATTTCGGTCTAAATGTAGATAGAATTCTTACAGTATACGCTGACACAAATATATATATACATCGATTTAAAAACGTAAAATCATGCTATAATCTTAGGTAAGGCGACCAGACATCCTCTTTTTAAGAGGACAGTCTTCTTTTTCAAAACTCTGACCGCTTAAACAAACAACAACAACAACAAAAAAAAAACATTACAAGACTAAAAAGTCCTCTTTTTAATGTTTTTCATCCTCTATCTTCTTTTTCAAATGAAAAGGGTAAAATCTGTCATGGCCGCAATGTCCTCCATGTTCCCTTCAAAAATTATACCTCTGTGGGTCACCGAAGCGGGAGAGCCATCTCTTCCGTGGAGGATCAAAATTGTGATGGCATGTCTCCGGACCACCTATAGGGTGTGTCACAGACCGTCGCCAATTGCCCATCTGCACAGCACTAGTGCGACGTAAAACCCAACCATCCATCCATCAATCAAATGAAAAGGATTTAGTCCTTAATTTAAACAATTTCGCAAAACTGGAAAGCTCAATCGGATTTTCGCTGTATCGAATGGTGAACTTTCTAACAAACTTACCATATTATGGTTTATGTCTATTCAGATTCTTCGAATCACAAAGAAATAAAAGTATTTCCCCTTAAGCCCCCTCCGTGGGTGCGCGACTGCCAGCCAGTAATGAATTTTGAATTTGGGTTTTAATTTCTTCTTCCTTAGGGGACGTTCTATAGAAATCGATAAATCGATATTGGCCAACGTTGTAAAATCTCATTATACGACATTGGCCAATATTGTTGTGCTACTGGGGTATATGCTCTGAGCGAAAAAGGTAAATCAGAAGTTAACTAAATTCTCTGGGGTTCCATGCGAATTCTTCCCACATCGTATTTTAATTTAGCAAAATTTTGACATATTTTGATAATAAGGTAGGAAGTTTTTCTTCTCTAGCAGACCGAGGATTTACGTGAATTTCATCAGTGGCAGTAGTGTACCCTATCTTCTCTACCCTCTTATTTGATTGAATATTAACATTTTCATTTTTAATTGTATTTTCACTTTCAGAAATTAAATGTAAGGTTTGGGTGCAACTTGGTATATTTTTTAACAATGGTAGAGTACTATTATTTTGCTTTACAAGATTTTTAGCACAATCAAGATTTAATTCAAATAGACCACAATGATGTAAGCTAAGGAGAGCATAAGGTAAGTCATTATTCAAAATAAACATATCAATGTAATATGACCAATTTTTAAGGTAAGAGAACATTTTTTCTTAATTGTCAGCATTCCTTTAGTCTGAATAACATTTACTGGTGATATATTTTCGGTTTGAAGTTTATATTTATTTACAAAATGTTGAGGCAGAATACTTAAACTACTGCCTGTATCGAATACTACGGGAATGGTATTGTAGTTCAATTCTGGAATCTTAACACTCTTGTTAGTTTGCTTGCTTTTTCTTTTGGTACCCTTATTCATTATGATGCAACCGGTCGCTGCAAACTGTCAATAAGTGTTGGATGTACCGTCTATCAGACTACTTATCACTGTTGATTCTTCTGCTGCCTGAGTCAGGTTTTCCTGTTTGAAAGGACATTCTCTGTGCCAATGGAAAGCATTAGGGATGTTAATTTTTGTACAATGTTTACATGGAAAAAGGGGTAAAGTTCTTTGAAAATGTAGACGTGCATTTGCGTTTGACTGCTGGGGTTTAGGCTAGAGCCCTACGCGGGTTTGGCTTTACCCGACCCGAACCCGATAGATGAATTTTAAATCAACCCGACCCGAACCCAACAAAAAATTTTCATCGAACCGAACCCGACAAAAACAAGTCCTTCCGGCTTTTTCGGAAGGGTAGGTTGATTTCTTTTCCCTTATCAAGTAGCCGTCATTTTGTTTCAAAATGGCGGCTGGAAATTATTAATGCACTTGGTAGAAATATTGATGTAGGCTATGCACATATGGATTTTTAAGCAAATCGGTTCATAAATACCTTTTTATGTGAATTTAAAATTTTCAAGTGGCCGGCGCTTGGAAACAAAATGGTGAGTTAAGTTGACAAATATATGAAATGTATTTGTGAGATAAGTCTACTGTATACATATAGTTCGAATTAATTCAAAATCTCAAAAGTCATCGTGTTGGAAAATTAAGTGGCTGGCACTTTGATCAAAATGGCAGAGAAAGTTCCTCATCTAAAATATCGTTTCAAATTTCAAAATAAATTTTTTTGGAGAAATTCTTTCAAAGAGGCTTAGTAAGTTGATAAAATGTTAGTTTTCTGCATTTCTACCTTGTTTTAGCATTAAATTAGCCTAACTTTTCCTTAAAAACGCATTAAAAAGATCCAGCAACGCAGATAATGGATTTGGCGACTTTTCCTCTATGACGACTTTTTTGGCGACTTTTGGCGAGAAAATACTTATTATCGATATACCAAAGATGGATGCAATAACGTGATTGGTTCACGAGTTACGTGAATTTTCTAGATTTTTGTTGTTTGAATGATGAATCCATTTTTCAACTTTGATTTGAATTGATTAAGTATTTCTAAAGTTACCGTGATAACAAATTTTCCAGTGGCCACCAGTTAGAAACAATACAGTGGAACAAGTTGCCCAGCAAACATATCCAAGATATTTGAGGCATAGGTTCACTGTCCAACTGTGGTTTAAATCAGTGCCGTGTTTCAAAACTTAATTTTATGGCAAATTTTCAAGTGGCAGTCTAAGTAGCTGCAACTTGGAAACAAAATGGAAAAACAACTTGCCCAGCGAAATCATCCAGTATACTTGTATAAGTTCTTTGTCCAGTTCTAGTTCAAATTAAATCAGTATTTCAAAAATTATCGTCATAAGAAATTTTCAGGTGGCACCACTTGGAAAAAAAAGCGGACTGAGATGCCCAGCGAATTTATCTGAGATATTTGAAGGTAAATTCACTACCCAAATTTGATGCGAATTGATTCTGTATTACTAAAGTTACTATATTGACAAATTTTCAAGTGGCAGCCACTTGGATATAAAATTACGGATCAAGTCACCAAGTAAACTTATCCTAGATATTTGAACCATAAGTTCACTATCCAACTTTTATTTGAATCAGTTTAGTATTTTAAAAGTTATCGTGATGGCATATTTTCAAGTGGCAGTGTGATTTCAAGTGGCTGGAATTTAGAAACAAGATGTCGGGACAAGTTGCCCAGTGAAAACGTTCAAAATAATTATATGATAATATCACTGTCCAAATTTGATTCGATTTGGAGTATTATTTCAGAAGTTATCGTGATTTTAAATTTTCAAGTGGGAGCCTGATTTCAAGTGGTCCCGCTTAACTTAAGATATCTGCCACTTTATTAAAAATGGCGGATATAGTTTACTAATAAACTTTATTGAGATCCTTATGTGGTCCGTATTTACATCAAAATTCAAACAATTTCGGAATACGCTTTTTACAATTTAAATTTGAAATTTTCAAGTGATCTCCACTTGAAAACATAATGGTGGAGCAACTTGGTTAATAAACTCATATAAGATATTTTTAAGATAAGTTAAGACAATGTTCAAATTTGGTTCCATTTGGAGTATTATTTCGGAAGTTATCATGGTTTTAAATTTTCAAGTGGTAGCCTGATTTCAAGTGGTCCCGCTTAACTTAAGATATCCGCCACTTTATTAAAAATGGCGAATAAAGTTCATTAATAAAGTTATTTGAGACACTTGTATAATCTATGTATGCATAAAAAAATATATATATATATTTTGGAATATGCTTTTTACAATTTGAATTTGAAATTTTCAAGTGGTCTCCACTTGAAAACAAAATGGCGGATCAACTTGGTTAACAAATTCATCTAAGTTATTTATAAGATAAGTTAAGACACTATCCAAATTTGGTTCGATTTGGAGTATTATTTCAGAAGTTATTGTGATTTTAAATTTTCAAATGGTAGAGTGATTTCAAGTGGCCCCGCTTAACTTAAGATATCTACCACTTTATTAAAAACGACGGATAAATTTCATTAATAAACTTTATTGAGACTCTTATGTGGTCTATATTTACATCAAATTTCAAACAAATTCACAATACGCTTTTTACAATTTGAATTTGAAATTTTCAAGTGGTCTCCACTTGAAAACAAAATGGCGGAGCAACTTGATTAATAAACTCATCTAAGATATTTATAAGATAAGTTGAGACACTGTCTAAATTTGGTTCGATCTGGAGTATTATTTCGGAAGTTATAGTGATTTTAAATTTTCAAGTGGTAGCCAGATTTCAAGTGGTCCCACTTAACTTAAAATATCTGCCACTTTATTAAAAATGGCAGATAAACTTCATTAATAAACTTCATTGAGACCCTTATGTGGCCTGTATTTACAACAAAATTCAAGCAAATCTTGCTTTAAATATGCTTTTTACAATGTCGGTTTGAAATTTTCAAGTGGCTGCCACTTGAAAACAAAAAGTCGGAGCAACTTGGTTAACGAACTCATCCAAGATATTTATAATATCAGTTCACTGTCCAAATTTGGTTCCATTTAGAGTATTATTTCGGGAGTTATCGTGATGACAAAATTTTCATTATAGATAGATAGATAGATAGATAGACAGATAGATAAACGAAGTGATTGCAATTGGTCGATTTCTAAAGAAATCAACCTAAAATTTTCATCAACCCGAAAACCGACCCAAACCTGCTACAGATAATTTTTTGCGACCCGAAACCCGACTTCTCTAACCCGAAACCCGAAAAATAAATCAACATTACTTATTCATCTAAAAATCATACAAAACAGGTAAAATGATGTAACATGTTATAAAAAAAAGTAAATTTTCATTGTCACACAGTTGGTAAATTAAAAAAAAAAAAAAAAAAAAAAAAAAAAAAAACAAGTATGTTGTGGCCACCACAAGACATTCTTCTATATTTTTCTGTCAAATTCACTAAGTGCGAATAATTTATAAAAACTATTATTAAAAAGTTAAACTGATGAATGCAAATAATTTTCATCTTAGGGAAATCTAACACTAAATATCCAAAGAGAGACACTTTTATCGTCTATAAATAACTTCTTAAACAATGCGTTTCTGTAATGGTTATCTCACATATCATGGTTCGCATAGTTACATGGCATAAAAGTTGAGATATAGTCATCCTGTTATCGATGAAATTTGCAGTATAACAGCGCCACTTATTGGCCGACAAGCTTTCAAACTGAGTCATCATAATGTCTCGTAATCGCCTTCTCACATATTAAGTTTTGTGTGATGATACACAATAGAACCTGATATTATAGCTTTCTTTGCAATGGAGGAAATCGCTGCGTAGCAGCGCTACCTGTTGAGCGGTTTACCCCAAATATTGACAGGCGTTAATATATATTAAAGGGCACCTACATACAAATTTATATGAAATTCTTTGCTGTAGTTCTTGAGATGTAGCTTTTCCTTAAATTGCGGAAGTCGCTATGTAGCAGCGCCACCTGTTGGCTAATAGGCATTCAATTTGAATCAGCGTAATATTTCATATTGGTCTTCTCACATATCAGGTTTTGTTGGATTATACGCAATGAAACCTGACATATAGTCTAAACATCTCAAAATTTGTAAATCCGTCGAAAACCGGAAGTCGAAATTTTTACGAATCCAATACTTTCTTCGCTTGAATATAGAAGAAAGTAAAAAAAAAAAAATAAATAAATAAATAAAATGTAATTACTAATTGTATTGAATTAAAAATTAAAAAGAAAAAAAAGAAAAAAAAATGTTTAATAATAATGTTTAAACATTTATGTGAGTTGTGAACTTCCAGACTATAAAAATATGCTTCATTTTCAGTGTTAGTAGTTCGTTGTTTAATGCTTATACTCTGAAATATATATATATATTTATTGCTTTTGTTCGACGTGAATGTTTATAATAATTTGGGACATCTGCTTTCCCACAATCACTTTCAATTCACACGATCAGCAAATTATTTTTCTACAGTTGCAATTTTCGTTCGTTGTTTATTTGTTCTAGAGAAGACGTTAAAGAATATTATTATTATACATTGATGGAATCGGTTTCCTAAATGTGTTTATTTTACATTACTTTTTACTTTCTTCTGTATTCAATTGAAGAAAGTATTGGAATCGTAAAAAAAAATTAGCTTCCGTTTTTTGATGGTTTTACACGTTTTAAGGGTTCCAGAACACAATTTGACTAGGTATTTTTAGAAAATATGCATCTGTCTATTTGTGTGTCTGCGTGAAAAAAAATGTGCGACTGTATCTCGGGAACTACTGCAGTTAACTGGATATAAATTTATATGCAGATGTACCTTGACGTAAAATAGTACCTATCAACTTTTGGTGTCAATTTCTTAACAAATGGCGCTGCTGGACCGCGATTTTCACAATTTCAGGAAAGGCTATATCTCAGGAACTACTACACGATTTTGTATATAAATTTATATGCAGATACACTTTGACATAAGTTAGTGGCTACCAACTTTTGTGTCAATTGCTCAACAGATGGTGCCGTTATACGTCGACTTTCGCATTTTCAGGAAGGCTATATCACAGGTTATGTTGTGTATAATCAAACAAAAACTTGACATGTATCAGTGTAGCCATTATATGGCATTACTCTGATTCAATTCGGATGCATATCAGCCAATAAGTGGCGCTGCTATAGCGCAATTTTCCCTGAGAACGGGATGTGGCTACATCTGAACTTCTATGGCATGTAACAGTACGAAACCCGATGTATGAGGTAACCATTATAAAGATGCTTTTTTTAAGACTTTACTTATAGAGAATTAAACTGTCTTTCTTTTTTTATGTTTAGTGTTAGCTTTTTCTAAATGAAAATCATTCATTATTGTAGATAATTTCAATAACTAATAGTTTTAAGAAAATATTTTTAATGAGGGTATTCCTATTGGAAAATATAGAAGAAAGTCTGAGGTGGTCACAGCATACTAGCTTTAAATGAAATCACAACAAGTATTTCTTCTATATTTGCTGTATAAACAAGTATAAATGGGGGAAACTTCAAAATTCTGTTTATATAAAAGCGAGGATTGAATTTCATTAAAAGTAAAGGTATTAAAAAAAAAAAAAAAAAAAAAAACTAGTATGTTGTGCCCACTACAAGACTTTCTTCTATATTTTGTAATACAAATTTGCTCAGTACAGGTAATTTACTAAAGCTATTATTTATTAAAATTACCTACCATAATGAATGCAGACATTTTACATCTTAGAGAAAAATTACATTGTACAAAGAAAGACAGTTTTATTCTCCATAAATAGTATAGTCAAAAATGCGTTTTCATAATGGTTATTTCACTTATCAAATTTTGTACAGTTATACACCATAGAAGTTGAGATATAGCTTTTCCGTTCTCGGGGAAAATTGCAGGGCCGCAGTGCCACCTATTGGCCGATATGCATCCAAATTGAATCAACATAATGTCTGATAATTGTCTTTTCAGATTTCATTTTTTTTTTTTTTTTAATTATACACAATAGAACCTGAGATATATATTTCCCTTAAATTATGGAAATCGTTGTATAGCACCGCCACCTATTGAATTATTGGTACCAAAAGTGGAAAGACAATAAGTTATATCATGATACATACACATATAAATTTATGTGCAATTTTGTGTAGTAGTTCCTGAAATATAGCCTTTCATTGAACTGTGGAAATCACTGTATAGCAGCGCCACCTTTTGAGAAATTGACATAAAAAGTTGTTAGGGACTAGTTTATGTCAAGATGCATCTACATATAAATTTATATGCAATTCTCTGCAGTAGTGCCTGAGATATAGCATTCCCTTAAGTTGTGGAAATCACTGTATAGCAGCGCTATCTGTTGAGCGATGCGCACCAAAAGTTGATAGCCACTAATTTGTGTCAAGGTGCATTTACTTATAAATTTATATGCAATTATGTGCAGTAGTTCCAGAGATACAGTCGCCACAAAGCTTTTGTCACACACATACAGAGACACAGACTGATATTTTCTAGAAATAGTCATATCCTGTTCGGGACTCTCAAAACTTGCAAATTCATCAAAAACCGGAAGTTGAAAATTTTTACGAATCTAATACTTTCTCCTACTGAATATAGACGAAAGTAAAAAAAAAAAAAAAAAAACTTGTAAACTGCGAAATCTTTTTAATTTCCAGAATGTAAATGCGAGGTTACACTGTATTTGTATTTCATTAATTTATTAACAACAGTCGAGAAAGATTTATAATACTTTTCTAATTTTCATACAATTTCTACAAAAGATACATATTAGTTCCGTTGAAGAAAAGAAAACAGATCCAGATACAAGTAAGGATCTATTTTTCTGGCGGATATCCGCGAAAACGAATAAGGAGCTCCAGTACATGTCTGCCCCACCAGCGGTCGAGCGGTTCTGTGCTCGAAGCTGGTAGATGGGAGGTGTCGGGTTCGATCCCACGTCGTGCTCATCGACCTAGCCGTTCGGAGATTTCCGTGGTTTCCTCCGAAACACGCGTAAATACGGGCTAGGACCCTTTAGAAAGACTCAATCGGAGGGCATTCCTCCTATAGGCCTAGGACACATCTGGAGTCAATCGGCCTTAAATCCTCCAACCAAACAAATTTTGCTTAAAAAATATAACTTCAGGAAAACTTTATATTTAACATAGGGTAGATAGGCGGCTAATTCCGCCAAGACGATAATTTACCCGCAAATCTAGACGAGCAAGTGTGCTGTCTCGATCCAATCCTGATTTTTTCAGTATTTTAATACATTGTATCATTTGCGCAGGTTATTACATCATCTCATGTGCTAATTGCATCAGACGCATTCTACTGCTTTAAGTAAAGGTTCCCGGCATGTTTATTACCAATTGTTTATTGGATTTTGTCGTAGACAGTGCTGTTGTCTAATCATTGTAATGGGGAAAAAACCTTCACTTATTGTTACAAAAAGGTGAGAAATATTGACCCTGCATAAAATTGGATTTTCTGAACGTCAAATAAGTTTGAGGGTAAATGTGAGCTAGACAGCTGTGCATCAAGCTATTAGTAAATTTAAATTTTCGGGAAAATTTTTGGACTTTCAGAATCGTTTCTTTTTCATACTTGGAGTAAATTGAGTATATTTCTAGAGCGACTGCTTCTCTTAAAGTCCACAATTTTTTCCCAAATTTTAAATTTAGTAATAGCTTGATGCACAGCTGTCTTGCTCCCATTTACGCTCAAACTTACTTGACGTTCAGAAAGTCCAATTTTATGCAGGGTTAATATTTCTCACCTTTTTGTAACAGTAAGTGAAGGTTTTTTACCCATTACAATAATTACACAACAGCACTGTCTACGACAAAATCCAATAAATAACTGGCAATAAACGTGCCGGGCACCTTTATTTATAGCAGTAGAATGCATCTGATGCAATCAGCACATGAGATGACGCAATAATATGCGCAAATGATGCAATGTGTTAAAATACTAAAAATCGGCTACTGGTCTCAAACTTTTGCAAATGACTGTATTGAATTGAAGATTGGCTTACTTCAGACCGTGCTACTGTAATGTTATCCTCATTTGTACAGTTAAAGTGTCAGTCTTCATCAAAATTAGTATCTAAGATAGCACTACATTTAAAGCAAAGTAATTTCTCTTATTTCTGATTCCTTTTCGTGATTATCAAACTCTGTGTTTGAATCTTCGCCAAGGGTCTCCACTGTGTTAAATTTAATGTCATCAATGACTTTTTCGAAGTCTTCCTGCTTTGGAGAAGAAATAATGTTGTTGTAAATCAAACGTTCTTCTGAACGGCTTCAAGCGAGTCTTCTCAACCCTTTGTAAAATCAAGCAGAAACGGTCGTTTTGCCAAGCCAAGCTCAGAGAAAAGCAAAACAAACAAACTACCACTAACACAAAGCAGAACGCGCCAATAATAAAATCGACAGAAATAACCCAAGATCGTTAAATGCTTATTATACAGAAACCAACTTTCCCATGTTAAATCGGCAAATTTTTTTTCCGTAAAGTTTTAAATATTGGACGAACCAAATATCGCAGTAAAATGAAACAAAAAGTAAAATATTCGTATCAACGAGATCTTTAATTTGAGATAAAAACGAACTTTCTAAGTTAATAAGTAAAAAAATGGGAGCATTTTCAATTTAGCGTAAAATTAGATGTTTTGACAACTTTTTGAAAAAATTTCTTCTTCAAGAAATTTTTTTTAAAACAAGCTAGAGAATTCATAAATGTGCAGAATTCTTTGAAAACTGGTTTTTCAGATAGACAATTACTTAATCTAGGAACTTTTATAAAATTTAGCTTTTAAAAATCAAAATCTCCTATCTTAATTGCTGAAAAACTGTTAAATATCGCCAAAGAGACATAAATCGCCAAATATGAAATTGCTTCATCTCAGTTTACCCGAAAAATATTAATTTCAAATTGAGCTGCTTTTTCTTTTTATAAGTTATTTTTTTAACCAAAGAATTTTTACTTTTATTATTTTGTACAATTTTAAATTTTATATCTTTGAAAACAGAAATTAATACATTTTTGAATAACATTTGTTTCAAATCTATAGCTTGAATTGCTGATTTTTTAATATTTTTCATACCTTAGAATAAGAAAGTCAGTACACGATATAGTATCCAATTTTAATATCCTTCAATTCAATCTGGCAATGATAATTATGATGCATAAAGATTTCTACTTCCTTCTATATAGTGTACTAGCAGGCTTTGCCCGCTTCGCTTGTCATTTTATTGAAATTAATTTCGACTTTCGGTTTTTAATGGATTTACACGTTGTAAGAGCTCCTGAAAACAATTTGACTATTTTTAGATAATTTCTATTTGCGTGTGTGTGTTCTATGTGTGTGGCGAAAGTTTTGTTCCAACTAGATATCAGGAGCTACTGCTCAGAATTACATATAAATTTATATGCAATTGAACCTTGATGTATAATAGCGTTTATCAATATTTGGTGTCAATTGCTCCACATGGTGCTGCTATACAGTGATTGCCGCAATTTCAGAGAAGGCTATATCTGAGTAACTAATACATGGAATTGCATAAATTTACAAATAAATTTACATTGTTACAAATTATAGTGCTTATCAACTTTTGTACCAATATCTCAACATGTGGCGCTGCTATACAGCGATTTTCGCAATTTAAGGATATAATGAAACAAAACTTATTATGTGAAAAGGCCATTATGAGACATTATGCTGATTCAATCTCGATGCCTATCGGCCGATAAGTGGAGCTCATATACTACAATTTTTTTTAGAACTGAAAGGATGCCATCTGCATGGTGAAAATTTACTTCCGTTGGACATTTTGTGCAACAATACCTCTCTGAGTTGATAATATTCAGCATTCATAATGAAAAAAATAATAAATAATTTGTGCTGCGTTAATATGTATAGGAAAATGTAAAAGAAAGTTTTGTGATGGACACGACATACTAGTCTGCATAGAAAACCCATGGATAATGTCTAGCAACCAGAATTATGGAAAGTTTAACGCAAAGAACAACATCGCACGAAAGCTGAGTTGAAATCCAGGACATATCTGATGTAAAGTATCAGGTTAATTCCAGTAAATATAAAAACTATTTAAAAAAAAATAAATGATATCTACAAAAAAGACACTTAAAACGTACAAAAAAGCCAAGCTCAAAGAAAGAGAATTGATTAAAGTTGTGTCTGAAAAGGGTGTGATATCAAATTCCCAAGCTTACATTCAAATACTTATTTAATATTCCCTTTTAACTAAATTTTCACATGTGAATCAAGTGCCTTATGATATGTTGATAAAAATCCTTCTTTCCTGTACTAAATACATAATAGCGTGTTTCTGAAAAATATTATTATTTTTATTTATGTATGATGGGCTTGGCGGCCATCTTTCAAGTAATGAATAAACATTCACACAATTTGAAAGAAGTTTCTTAAAATATATCTCATATAAAATTAATTTTGCTATTCCATTCAGCAGAGACGGAAATATTTCGATAACATCATTTCTTATAATTATTTAGTATTAAGTGCACTTCCATCCTATAAATGCCGAGAATAAAGAATATAAAAATTTAAATTAACGTAAAAACATGAAGGAGAAGGGGGGGGGGAAACATAGAAGCTTCCACCCCCCGTTATATTTACCCAATTTGAATTTAGCTTCTTGGAATAAATATCTCGTAAAAATAATATGGTTATTCCATTCAACAGGGGTTGAAATATTCAGATTAAAAAAGAAAAAAATCTGGAGTGACTCCACTCGACTTTCCGAACATTGAGTAATTAACAGTTTTGTAGATAAAGTAAAGAATGAGTAGTTGTTAAACAAACAAAAGAGAGAAAACCATAATAGAGTGTTTGAGTATTTTTCTCCATCTATTACACGTTGTTTTATTTAACGCTACTGAACTTTGAGCCCATAGATCATAATGACAAAGAAATTTTCGTTGTGTCCCTGTAAAAACCTATAAATGTTAGATTCACCAAAATGCTTATAGTTAGTGCAACAGTGATTTATAATACTCATATAAATTTTCAGCTGAATTCAATAAGGCGTTTAGATGCTATCGTACTTTTAAAAATTTAGTCCAATAGGCCATAATGATAAAGAATTTTTCTTTGTGTCCCTGTAAAAAAAACTGTAAGTGCTAGATTCACCAAAATCTATACAGTTAGTTCAACTGTGATCTATAACATGTGTACAATTTTTTTGCTCAGATTAATAAGGCGATTAGACGCTATCACACTTTTAAAAATTTGGCCCCATAGGCATAATGATAAAGAATTTTTCTTTGTGTCCCTGTAAAAAAACTATAAGTGCTAGATTCTCCAAAATCTATACAGATTGAGTATTTGTGATCTATAATATGTGTATAAAATTTTTGCTCAATTGAATAAGGCGTTTAGATGCTATCGCACTTTTAAGATTTTGCTCCCATAGGCCATAATGATAAAGAATTTTTCTTTGTGTCCCTGTAAAAAAACTATAAGTGGTAGATTCACCAAAATCTATAGGGTTCGTACTATGGTGACTTACAATATGCGTACCAACTTTCAGGTTAATCGAACGAAGCGTTTAGACGCTAGCGTGTTCACCCACAGACATACACACATACACACATACATATACATATATCATCGTAAAAATAGTGAAAACGGACTCAGGGGACCTCAAAACGTATAGAAACATCAAAATCTCGAATTCGGATTTTTGACATGATTACAATACTTTCCTCACTATAGTGTTCGGAAAGTAAAAAATGCATTAAAAACATCGCAAAAGCCCCGTTAAGCACACAAGTTGAATCAATTTAAGTTTTAACAGTGTTAAGTTTGGCGCACTCCCATCCTCCCATCCTATAATTATTTCTCATTGCGCAGCACTAGTGCGATATAAAACTCAAGTAACCAACCAATCAACCAACTCATCCTATAATTGATGAGATTTATAGAATTCAAACTAACGTAAAACTTTGAAAGATGGCCGCCAAGCCCATCATACATAAATAAAAATAATAATAGTTTTCAGAAACACGCTATGATGTATTTAGTACAGGAAAGAAGGATTTCTATCAACATATCATAAGGCACTTGATTCACATGTGAAAATTTAGTTAAAAGGGAATATTAAATAAGTATTTGAATGTAAGCTTGGGAATTTGATATCACACCCTTTTCAGACACAACTTTAATCAATTCTCTTTCTTTGAGCTTGGCTTTTTTGTACGTTTTAAGTGTCTTTTTTGTAGATATGAATTACAGTTTCTTTCATCTAATTAAAATAATTATTTAATATTTTCAAATCATTTAAACTGCAGGTAATAAACTTCAAAATGATAAACAAAATCTTCCTACCTGAAAACATCTTCGGCGATAAAAAATGAAAACTCTATTCATATTCACTTGTTTTTCTAGAAAGATAGCTTCTTCTTTAAGACGAAAAACAGTTTATTATATAAATATTTACGAGATGAAGAGAAAACACTATTTACAAAATGTATTCATTTTACGGTCTTGTAACATCCATTTCATTCTACCTTTTAACAATACTGTTTCTAATTATTATACTTCAAGAAAAATGGAGTTAAAATAAAATACTCTAATCTATGAGCTACCTTTTCTATTTCAGATTTCAAACTGTGGCTCCATGAATAATAAAATTAGGCCAAAAGGGCCCGAGAGCGACTTACTATTTCATAACTCGTTGCTCTCTATTCTTAAACCAAACTCAGATTAAACTAAAAGTCCCGGAAGAAGTAGAATATTCTTTCTATCTCAATTCAACGGGACTTCTGGTGCCCTCTAGTGAGGCAAAGGATTACTATAGCCAATACCTAACATCCTCCCACCTTTAATTTTTTAGGTGAGAGCTAAAAAATTAAACAGTTAATTAATTAAGAAACTTTAAACTTATAAAACTACATACTAAGAAAAATTAAAGCTATAAACTACAAAGAGTAAAATATTAAAGTTACAAAGATTCAAACTAATGAAAATAAAGAAAAAAAATCTGGAGTGACTCCACTCGACTTTCCGAACATTGAGTAATTAACAGTTTTGTAGATAAAGTAAAGAAAGAGGAGTTGTTAAACAAACAAAAGAGAGAAAACCATAATAGAGTGTTTGAGTATTTTTCTCCATCTATTACACGATGTTTTATTTAACGCTACTGAACTTTGAGCCCATAGATCATAATGATAAAGAATTTTTCGTTGTGTCCCTGTAAAAACCTATAAATGCTAAATTCACCAAAATGCTTATAGTTAGTGCAACAGTGATTTATAATACTCATATAAATTTTCAGCTCAATTCAATAAGGCGTTTAGATGCTATCGTACTTTTAAAAATTTAGTCCCATAGGCCATAATGATAAAGAATTTTTCTTTGTGTCCCTGTAAAAAAACTGTAAGTGCTAGATTTACAAAAGTTTACCACAGTTAGTTCAACTGTGATCTATAACATGTGTACAATTTTTTTGCTCAGATTAATAAGGCGATTAGACGCTATCACACTTTTAAAAATTTGGCCCCATAGTCATAATGATAAAGAATTTTTCTTTGTTTCCCTGTAAAAAAACTATAAGTGCTAGATTCTCTAAAATCTATACAGATTGAGTATTTGTGACCTATAATATGTGTATAAATTTTTTGCTCAATTGAATAAGGCGTTTAGATGCTATCGCACTTTTAAGATTTTGATCCCATAGGCCATAATGATAAAGAATTTTTCTTTGTGTCCCTGTAAAAAAACTATAAGTGCTAGATTCACCAAAATCTATAGGGTTCGTACTATGGTGACTTACAATATGCGTACCAACTTTCAGGTTAATCGAACAAAGCGTTTAGACGTTAGCGTGTTCACTCACAGACATACACAGATACACACATACACACACGCATACATATATCATCGTAAAAATAGTGAAAACGGACTCAGGGGACCTCAAAACGTATAGAAACATCAAAATCTCGAATTCGGATTTTTGACATGATTACAATACTTTCCTCACTATAGTGTTCGGAAAGTAATAAAATATTTTAAAGTTCAATGCTGATTTTTCAACAACTATAATAAATTGTCTTTGGAAAAGTTTTTTTTATAGTTTTTGACCATTTTCAGCAGGCGCGGTTTCAGCTTCTCAGTTTAGGGGGGGGGGGTGTCACGAATTAAAAAAGAAAGAAGGAAAGAAAAGAGAAGAAAAGAAAAAGTAAAACTGTGATCAGAACTTTCTATAGGTAAATTTTCCTGACTGAAAACCAGCAAATCCATGTTATAAGAAATAAATCAAATATAAGATACTATTTACATGAATCATTTATTAAATAGGCTTTTTCGACATTATAATACAAATTCCAATCTTCTCTTTGAATATTTTGAAAATCTGTATTACTGCTTCAACATCAACATCAATATCTCTATGAATATTTAAAAGGGCGAGTCGTATGAGGCATTCTTCTCCCATGGATGCTCGAAGTCAATTTTTTAACCGCCGTAAAGTTGAAAAGCTTCGTTCACTTGAAGCGACGCTTACTGGTAAAGTGGCATGGATACAAAGCAAAATGTTAATTGATGGGTACATATCTTTGTCACATTCTTCTACTATATTAAGAAGACAATGAGAAGTATCTGTTCCATGTGTTTCTTCGGCTTTTCTTTGCCACTTCGCAATTCATAATTCATATTCTGAAACGACTGATGGAATTGGAACATTATTAAGAAGTCCTTGATAATTTTCTGCAACTTCACGTACAATTTTGATGTCATCATCTGTATAAGATTTTCGTGGCAAAAACACGTTTAAATTAAAAAGCCTCATTATAGCTGAAGAAAATCGGTCTTTCATGTCAGAGATTACATTTTCTAGAAGTGGGATGTAAACCACCCTTCTAAAATATTCTTCAGGAGTTTCTGCAGGTATGTTTGCTCGCTGCGTTTGCCGTGACGTTATTCTAGGCATCTTTATCTCTGTATCTAATTTTGCAGCAAGTTGAAGAATCTCTGAGAAAATTCGATTGAAAACAGTCGTCGCATTGAATCTCTTGGTTGTTTAAGACATTTAATGTATCCGTAAGATTTTCTGTGGCTTTTTGTAAATAAATCGACGGCGATTGGAGGAATCTGCTTAGAGAAACAGTGACATCTAAAATAAATGATAGACAATTATATAAAAAGTGGATATTCTATATAGATTAAATAAATTACATCAAAAAATACGAAAATTCTTTAATTACCTAGAACATCACAGAGGCACATTGCAGCAACAATGAAATCAGAGCTACGTAGAGCTTGATATAAACAGGCAGACTCTGATGCAGAGCTACTGTCGCTCCATTCAGCAATCTTCTGTAAAACATTGCAAATTTCAACAAGAGAATCTCCTTGAAATTGAAGATGTCCATCATGTCGCTCTGCCCAACGAGTTTCACTTAATCCCTGGAGAGAATCTGTCAATTCCTCCTTGAAAACTACCTGCCTTTTTGCTGATGCATTAGCGAAGGAAATAACTTTTTTCATTGTTGCAGTCGCATTCATGCATGATGTAACTTTCAAAGACTTAGCTAACGAATTATTTAATGCATGGTTGCTACAAGGACATCTTTTTGCATATACAGCTGTCTTCATTAACTCTTTTGCAGCTCCTTTGGCGTCTGATGCCATCGTTGAGCAGCTGTCTACACCTATTCCAACACAATACTTCATATCCATATCGAATTTTTTCATAAGATCAGCAACAATATGGGCTATTGCTGCTCCAGTTAATCGGCACTCTTTATTACTTTTATCTTCTTCGCGAATATAGGCATATGCATCGCAAAATGTGACAAAATCTTCTCTTATAGAACCATTAAAAATATATCTTAAACATATACTTAATTGTGATGTATGTGATAAATCGGTGGTTTCATTAAAAATGACTGAAAAAAGTTTAGCTTCTTTCACTCTCTCTAGGATAGATTTTTGTATTTCGTCTTTGCAGGCATTAATTAATTCATTTTGGGTAGTATTACTAATGTATGTTGCGTTTGATTTAGCGGTATCCATATGATTTTTTAATATTATATCACCTGCTTCGATTCTGAATCTTAACAGAGCTCTAAAATTGCCGTCATTTGTAGCCACTATGCTTTCGTTCTCATCCTCAGTATTTTCTTTTTCTGTTGTTTCTGTGCAAAGAGGGCCGTAGTCCCTATGACCACGCAAAGCAAAGTTTTGATGGCCATAAAAATGATTGTGCTGACGATAGGTCGCAGACGTTGACGATTTTCCTCTATACGGATTTGTCTATGCTTCGATACCAGATTTATGACTTCAAGAGCCGGTTTATGGTACGTTTTCAAAAAGTTTTTCCCCGACTCCACAGCAGCTTTGTGATACTGGTTGTTTTCATGAATTGTGAGTGCTCCATTTTTGCCTAATCATCAGAGCCCGATTAAAGCCTGCTGAGGCCCAAGGTCCAAGACGATTTTGATGCCCCCCCCCCCCACCAAACAAATTAAAACATTTTTTTTTCCTAAAAAGTTAAAAAAATAAAAAGGTTAAGAAAACGTAACTGGATACCAACTTAAAGTTTAGATTCAGTGGGTTTAGCGTTGCATTAGAGATAGGCAGTACGAAAATGGTGAAGATTTGGGATCTACCCTATGTGAGTTCCGTAGACATGCCGTACAATTTTGATTCTCCATGGATGGGAATAGATTTTAATTAAAAATTGTTATCATTGGATAACTTTCTGTTAATTTTCTAAAGGAAATCTTTGCCAAAAAAAGCCTTTTAATATTATTTTGGTGCCCCTAGATAGAGGTGCCCTAGGCTAAGGCCTAGTCGGCCTGTGCGATAATCAGGCCCTGCTAATCATCAAAGGCCTTCAGCGGTTCTTTAACCAAACACGAGCCAGTGAAACTTCTCCAAGGTGTTGTTACTTGACTTTTTCTCCATGAGCATCACTTGATTTTCAGACGAGGAGACTACAGAATCTGGTGATGCCCTAATGTGTTCTTTTTCATCATTTTGAGCAATTCTTTGTTTCTTTTGAAAAAAACTATCTATCATTCGATTTTCTCCCCCTCGTTTGACAGAACTACAGAATTTGTTGACTGGCATGCCTAAGGAAAACAAATCCACTCATAAAGGAGACAACAGAGTTTTGCAAAAAATGAAACTTTAAACAAAATGTAACAAATATCCAAAATAATGCATGCGCATGCGCTTCTTACAATAACTTATTAATTACTAGATGAGAGTATATCAAATAGGGTTTAAAAAAAAGTTAAGAATAAGAATTGCCCTTATTATATTTTGGAACAGCGCTCATTCAAACTTTTGAGCTCTAATGTTAAAATTTTTGAAAATTTAAAAATCGTGTCTCTGGCAGACGATAGTTTTTCTAATTTCCGCACTTCGCTCAGACTGTACCGAAGCTTTTATGTTTCCCTAAAATTTTTCCTGAAAGTAAGACAGTTTGGGGAGTCATGACCCCCCTGACACCCCCACCCCACCCCCCTTGAAACCGCGCCTAACTTTCAGTTTATTGTATCTTTCACAGTTAAGTGGAAACTTGATTTCAAGTGGCCTCACTTAATTTAAGAGTTAAAATTGAAATTCTTACTTTTATATATATTTACTTCGTTCTTCCGCCACTTTTAACAAAGTGGCGGATAAAGTTCATTAATAAACTTAGTTGAGACACTTATGTGGTCTATATTTACATCAAAATTCAAGCAAATCCTTCTTTATATACGCCTTTTATAGTATGGATTTTTTCAAGTAGCCGCCACTTGAAAACAAAAAGGTGGAGCAATTTGCTTAACGAACTCCTCCAAGATATTTATAAGAGGAGTTCACTGTCCAAATTTTGTTCGATTTGGAGTATTATTTCAGAAGTTATCGTGATGACAAAATTTTCATTATATATAGATATACAGATAGATAGATAGATAAACGAAGTGATTGAAATAGGTCGATTTCTAAAGAAATAAACTTAAAACAAGTGCTTCCGACTTATTCGGAAGGGTAGGTTGATTTCTTTTTCCTTATCAAGTAGCCATCATATTGTTTCAAAATGTCGGCTACAAATTATTAATGGAATTGATAGAAATATTGATGTAGGCTATGCACATATGGAGTTTTAAGCAAATCGGTTCATAAATACCTTTTTATGTAAATTTAAAATTTTTAAGTGGCCGGCGCTTGGAAATAAGATGGTGGGCCAAGTTAACAAATATATCAAATGCATTTGTGAGATAAGTCTATGTACAAATTTACTTCGAATTAATTCAGAATCTCAAAACTTATCGTGTTGAAAAATTAAGTGGATCAAAATGGCAGAGAAAGTTGCTCAGCGAACTAATCTAAGATATTGTTGCAAATTTGTAAATAATTCTATTTTTATTTTATTTATTTATTTGTAAATTCTTTCAAAGAGGCTTACTAAATTGATAAAATGTTAATTTTCTGCATTTATAGTTTGTTTTAGAGTTAAAACAGCCTAATTTCCCCTCAAAACGCATTAAAAAGCTTCAATAAGGTAGGTAATGGATTTGGCGCCCAATTTGGCGATTTTTCACCTTTGGCGACTTTTTTGGCGAGAAAATCCTTACTATCGATATACCAAAGATAGACGCTGTAACGTGATTGGGTAACGAGTTACGTGAAATTTCTAATTTTTTCTGGGTTCGTTAAAGGGGTATGAAAGGTGGCCGAACGCGCGAAGTCAGTCAGTCGCAGTTGAGTTTTGCCAAACGCTTGCATGGCTTTTGAAAGAGTTCTGAGCCTCTTTTAATGAGCCTTGCTTTATGTTAATGCTTTGGTACAGTTTGAACTGTGAATTTGCTGTTGACAGCTGTTATTTAAGCTGTGTTTACTGGTGAAACTGAAGTTGCACCGACCTGTATTCTTCTGGAATTTTCTGTAAATAAATTACTGAACTTTTGCAAGTTTCGCCTTTCATTCTCAGACAATTTATATTATAAGATATTTATAAGAGGAGTTCACTGTCCAAATTTTGTTCGATTTGGAGAATTATTTCAGAAGTTATCGTGATGACAAAATTTTCATTATATATAGATATACAGATAGATAGATAGATAGATAAACGAAGTGATTGAAATAGGTCGATTTCTAAAGAAATAAACTTAAAACAAGTGCTTCCGACTTATTCGGAAGGGAAGGTTGATTTCATTTTCCTTATCAAGTAGCCATCATATTGTTTCAAAATGTCGGCTACAAATTATTAATGGAATTGATAGAAATATTGATGTAGGCTATGCACATATGGAGTTTTAAGCAAATCGGTTCATAAATACCTTTTTATGTAAATTTAAAATTTTTAAGTGGCCGGCGCTTGGAAATAAGATGGTGGGCCAAGTTAACAAATATATCAGATGCATTTGTGAGATAAGTCTATGTACAAATTTACTTCGAATTAATTCAGAATCTCAAAACTTATCGTGTTGAAAAATTAAGTGGATCAAAATGGCAGAGAAAGTTGCTCAGCGAACTAATCTAAGATATTGTTGCAAATTTGTAAATAATTCTATTTTTATTTTATTTATTTATTTGTAAATTCTTTCAAAGAGGCTTACTAAATTGATAAAATGTTAATTTTCTGCATTTATAGTTTGTTTTAAAGTTAAAACAGCCTAACTTCCCCTCAAAAACGCATTAAAAAGCTTCAATAAAGTAGGTAATGGATTTGGCGCCCAATTTGGCGATTTTTCACCTTTGGCGACTTTTTTGGCGAGAAAATCCTTACTATCGATATACCAAAGATGGACGCTGTAACGTGATTGGGTAACGAGTTACGTGAAATTTCTAATTTTTTCTGGGTTCGTTAAAGGGGTATGAAAGGTGGCCGAACGCGCGAAGTCAGTCAGTCGCAGTTGAGTTTCGCCAAACGCTTGCATGGCTTTTGAAAGAGTTCTGAGCCTCTTTTAATGAGCCTTGCTTTATGTTAATGCTTTGGTACAGTTTGAACTGTGAATTTGCTGTTGACAGCTGTTATTTAAGCTGTGTTTACTGGTGAAACTGAAGTTGCACCGACCTGTATTCTTCTGGAATTTTCTGTAAATAAAATACTGAACTTTTGCAAGTTTCGCTTTTCATTCTCAGACAATTTACGGCCCTTCCCCCCCCCCAAGTATGCAACAATATTGCAAAATAAGTCCGTCTAACTTTGGTTCGAGTTGTTTGAATGAATAATCCATTTTTCAACTTTGGTTTGAAAGTTACCGTGATAACAAATTTTCAAGTGGCCGCCACTTGGAAACAATATAATGGACAAGCTGCCCAGTAAACACATCCAAGATATCTGAAGCATAGGTTCACTATCAAACTGTGGTTCGAATCAGTGCAGTTTTTCAAAAGTTATTGTTATGGCAAATTTTCAAGTGGCAGTCTAAGTGGCTGCTACTTGGAAACAAAATGGCGAAACAACTTGCCCAACGAAATCATCCAATGTATTTGTATGATAAATTCATTGTCCAGCTCTAGTTCAAATTAAATAAGTATTTCAAAAATTATCGCCATAAGAAATTTTCAAGTGGCACCACTTGGAAAAAAAAGCGTAGTGAGATGCCCAGCGAAGTTATCTGAGATATTCGAATGATAAATCTGCTAACCAAATTTGATGCGAATTGATTCAATATTACTAAAGTTACCATAATCATAAATTTTCAAGTGGCCGCCACTTGGAAATAAAATTGCGGATCAAGTCACCACAAGTGAACTTATCCAAGATATTTGAACCATAAGTTCACTATCCAACTTTTATTTGAATCAGTTTAGTATTTTAAAAGTTATGGTGATGACATATTTTCAATTGCCAGTGTGATTTCAAGTGGTCTCCACTTGAAAACAAAATGGTAGAGCAACGTGATTAGCAAACTCATCCAAAATATTTATAAGTTCACTGTCCAAATTTGGTTCGATTTGGAGTATTATTTTAGAAGTGATTTTAAATTTTCACGTGGTAGCCTGATTTAAAGTGGCCCCGATTAACTTAAGATATCTATACCACTTTATTAAATATGGCAAATAAATTTCATTACTAAGCTTCATTGAGACCCTTATAAGGTCTATTCACATCAAAATTCAAACAAATTCGGAATACGCTTTTTACAATTTGAATTTGAAATTTTCGAGTAGTCTCCACTTGAAAACAAATTGGCGGAGCAACTTGATTAACAAACTCATCTAAGATATTTATAAGATAAGTTAAGACACTGTCCACGTTTGGTTCGATTTGAAGTATTATTTCGGAAGTTATTGTGATTTTAAATTTTCAAGTGGTAGCCTGATTTCAAGTGGCCCCGCTTAACTTAAAATATCTGCCACTTTATTAAAAATGACGGATAAACTTCATTGAGACCCTTATGTAGCCTGTATTGACATCAAAATTCAAGTAAATCTTGCTTTAAAAAAGCTTTTTACTACGTGGGTTTGAAATTTTCAAGTGGTTTCCGCTTGAAAACAAAAAGTCGGAGCAACTTGGTTAACGAACTCATCCAAGATATTTATATGATCAGTTCACTGTCCAAATTTGGTTCGATTTGGAGTATTATTTCAGGAGTTATCGTGATGACAATATTTTATTATAGATTGATAGATAGATAAACGAGGTGATTGCAATAGGTCGATTTCTAAAGAAATCAACCTAAAACTATGTCCTACACTCATATAAGTTCGTATATGCCTATCCTATATAGTTTTATCTTAATTGAATGTAGAGTTTAGATGCTATCACATTTTAAATAATTCCATGGGCAATGATAATAAAGTCTTTCTCGTTGTGCCCCTGCGTAAAAGAACTACGAGTCCTACACACATCAAGATATTTACAGGTCGTGTGACGTTGACGTAAAATTAACTTATAGCTCAATCGAGTTGAACGTTAAGGCGCTATCGCACTTCAAATAATTTGAATCCATATGTAGACAATAACGATAGAGTTTTTTTTTTTTTTTTTCGTCACTATAAAATAATAGATCCTATGCTCATTCAAATTTATACAGTTCGTGCAACGGTAGCCTATAACATACCTTATTAACGCTGAGCTCAATCGGGTAAAGTGTTTAGACACAATAGTGTTTACTCACACACATGCATACACGCAAGATTATAAAAATAGTAAAAATGAATTCAAGAGACCTAAAACTTATAGTAAATCAAAATCTCATAGTCCAAATTTTTCATGATTACAATATTTTCTTTATATAGCATATGTTCGGAAAATAAAAAAGACATAGAAACCAATTTCAAGAAAAC
Source organism: Salticus scenicus (assembly GCA_963930645.1). Classification (NCBI taxonomy): domain Eukaryota; kingdom Metazoa; phylum Arthropoda; class Arachnida; order Araneae; family Salticidae; genus Salticus; species Salticus scenicus. Next base: position 38,829,468 of record OZ005653.1, on the reverse strand, counting down.
AGGAAAATATTGATAAATATAAGTAATAAATTTCAGCTGTATGATGCAAAATTGTTTTTAGGACTGAGGGCCTATCCGCGTTTGTAATGATCGATAGATGACGCTTTTTCAGCTTTTGTTGTTAGTAAATATAATAGCCACGTGTATTATTATTGTTCTTTTTGCTATTCTACCTAATATTCGTACTATAACTTCTCCGCCATTACATCATGGAAAATTGATTGCTTTTGGAAAAAAATATTTCAGTTTATTCAAAGTTTGATCGGAAGTAGATTTTTAACTGAAATTGAACAAATATTAGTTTCAAATCATCTGATTAATTCTTTACTTCCGTTAGCCGAAGCAACTGAAATTTTAAATTTGTCATTTGGAAATAAATGGAAGCTTAATTCTGGATTTATTGATCCTTTGGAGTTACACTGTAGCACACAACGGTATGTGTTATCTTTTTTACCGGATTTATTCATTTTTGTTCAATAAATATATGTGAAACTAAACATCGGCAAGCAATGGCGGATGGATGGAATTCGAATTAAAGCATGTTTATTGTAATTTCACCTTAGCCCACCAGAGGGCGAGCATTTCATTACAATCGCGGATTAGTCTCAATCTGGGATTTTTGCGTTGTCGTTTTCGATAGTTGGACATTTGTCGAAATCTAAAATTTATCGAAAATATAATTGAATAATTTGAAAGCGATGTTATAATTTGAAAAAAAAAAAAAAAAAAACCTAATAGTCCTCCGTCCTAAACTAAATTCTGCTTTTGCCAGAATTTCATCAAAATCTTTTTTATTATTATTATTATTATTGAAAGAAAAAGAAAAGAAAATTAATAATAATCAGTATCGTTACAAGCGATCCGCGTTTGTAATGATCGATAGATGGCGCTTTTTCAGTTTCTGTTGTTAGTAAATATAATGGCCACGTGTATTAATTTTTGTTCTATATGTGTACTACTTAATATTCGTGCTATAATTTCTCCGCCATTACGTCATGGAAAATTGATTGCTTTTGGAAAAAATATTTCAGTTTATTCAACGTTCGATCGGAAGTAGATTTTTAACTGAAGCTGAGCAAATATTAGTTTCAAATCATCTGATTAATTTTTTACTTCCATTAGCCGAAGCAACTGAAATTTTAAATTTGTCATTTGGAAATAAATGGAAGTTTAATTCTGGATTTCTTGATCCTTTGGAGTTACACTGTGGCACACAACAGTATGTGTTATCTTTTTTACCGGATTTATTAATTTTTATTCAATAAATATATGTGAAACTAAATATCGGCCAGCAATGGCGTCTAGATGAATTCGAAAGCTATGCATGTTAATTGTAACTAGTATCGCCCAGTGGTCGAAACTCGACCATTTTTTTGCAAAGCAAGGCAAAGCAAAGTTATTGCCTTGTCCTAAACGCAATTAAATTGCAACACAGCTGCGGCAATTGTTTGCCGATATGCACTCTAACTGAATCAACAGAGTTTTACTTATTATAACTATTTCTCTCTGTAGATGTTAGTCTTTCCTGAAATGACAGAAAATCGCAACGTGAAAACGCCCCTTGTTGGGTAATACAGCCCAAAAGCTAATCGGTACCATGTCAAACCAAGGTCAAACCAAATATCAAATTCTGTTAAATTAATTCGATTGGTTCATAAAGTACAGAGTTTGAACTCAAAAAGAAAGATATCTTGCAAAAATGGTCGAATTGAGTTCGGGAAATTTCGAAACGTGTATTTTTATCGAAAACCGAAATTTTAAATTTTTCTGAATCTTATATTTTCTACTTCTATATGCAAAGGAAAGAATAATAAATCCATTTTTTTCTAAATAAAAATCAGTAGTCAATTTCAGTTAATTGAAATGCAAGGAAATCTCAAAACGTGTAATTTCATCGAAAACCGGAAATCAAAAGTTTTTCCGTATCTTCTACTTGCTTCTTATACCCACAAAAGCTAGCAATAAATGCACTTAAAAAAAAAAAAAAAAAAAAAAAAAATAGTCAATTTCAAACGATAAAAGAACCAAATATTTAAATAAATAAATAAAGTCCCTTTTTGTTGCCAAAAGACAAATAACAAAGAACATTTGAAGTTTAAAAAACTAAATAATATATATTATTTACATATTAATACACAAACATGAAATTTATCGTACGGCTAATATCTCTTTAAATTACAGCTGACATAAATCATAAAACAAAAAAGAAAGAAATTAGATCATAAATAAATTAGAAAATAAAAAAAAATGATTTTTCATAAATCAAATCCTTAGGCAATCTTTTCTGTGGTTCCACGGACGGCAAGTGACGTCATCACTTCGCTTGCGTATAAGGATGCTATACAAATTACTGTGTCTATGGTTTTATTTGAGTTTTATGAAATTGCCAGATTTAACAACTTTCCACTTTTAGGTATATTTTAATGTAAAGGAATACGTGTATAAAAGGGAAAAATGGGGGAAAATGCATAAAAAATAAATGTATTTTTAAATATCTTCTTGACATCGTAAGAAAATAATATTTGTATTCGCACCTTTCGGCTAACCATACCTTTCGAATGATACCATTTTCAACCCTCTACTCCCATAATTAATATGTTAAAAAGGGACAACAAATTTTATGCTTGCCTATTAATATATAGATTTCACCTTAGCCCACCAGAGGGAGAGCATTTCATTACAATCGCGGATATCGAAAAAGTTTTTTTTTTTTTTTTTTTTAATTTTGAATTAGGAAATAAGAAGTGCGCGAGCAATATAAAATAAAAATAAGTAAAAAAATGAATTTAACGGTTTAATTTTTATATAAAACAAGATCGCGTGCTATCTTAAAAAGTAGATGTAAAATTTAAAGTTTAATTTTTTTGATAACAATTATAAATTAAAATAAATACTTTAATGAAAGTTTAGAAGTTAGAATTTATAATTTTATTTATTTACTAGCGAGCTTCGCCCGCTAGCGGGTCAGTATTTTCAAATGAATCACTAAAATTAATGAATCACTAACAGTAACTTTTAGTGTTAAGAAAAGAAATTAAAAAAAAAAAAAAATCATTTCTGATCGGGTAAAAAGTCGGCCCGGGTCCCCACTGCCTTCGGCAGCGCTGCCCCGTGCGCGCTGCATGCGCGTATTCCTTCCCTGACCCTCCGTGCCCACCCCTCAAAAAAAAATTCTGATCGGGTAAAAACTCACACCGGGTCCCCACTGCCTTCGGCAGCGCAGACCCATGCGCGCTGCGCACGCACGTGTGAAGGTATACGCGCGCTACGCGCACATATTCCTTCTCAAATCAAATTTTTAATCTTAAGAAAAGAAAATGAAAAAAAAAAAAATCATTTCTCATCGGTTAAAAAGTCGGACCGGGTCCCCACTGCCTTCGGCAGCTCTGTCCCGTGCGCGCGGTGCACGGCTATATCTTCCCCACCCTTTCAGCCCTTCCTAATTAATCTACATATACCAATTTTGAACGGTCTAACTGAATTAGCTGAGATGCAAAAGAAAACTTAATCAGGAGACCTCAAAACGTGCAAATCTGGTTAAAACTTTCGATAATATAAAAGAACTTTAATATATCTTTCGAATGATGTATTAAAAACAATTTAATCATAATTAGAAATTGAAATATTGAAATTTAAAAATATTACAGCGCCATCTGGCGGTAGAAATTTCTGTAATCTACTGTTCGATTTCAAACCAACAAAGCTATCTTATGATGTATTACTTATGGAGTTATTTTAATTAGTAGCTCAGATACAAAAGAAAACCGATTCAGGAGACCTCAAAACATGTAAATGAAGCGAAATCTTTAATCCCGCTTTCGATAATATAAAAGTACTTTAAAATATCTTTCGAATGATGTACTAAAAATAATTTAATCATAGTTAGAATTTGAAATACGCGTATTATAATAACATTTAATTTGCAATTAAATAGTACATTTTTTATTTATTCTCGAAACCCGATGATATTTGACCTAGAACTTCGTCTTGTGATGTTAAAAGTTTGTAGCAAGTTTGAATTAAGTTTGAAGAAAATTGAAGCATTTTGAAATTTGCAATTTTTATTTCCAGTACAAAATCAGTAAAGCTGGAAGTAAAATCTATTTACTCTTTCGCCCGGCGCCATGGTAACCGCATGTTGCCACCTTTTTTTTCATACTTTAGTTAATTTTAAAAAATCTAATTGCCCTATAGATAAGCTATTTAAACCGTCGGATTCAGAAAAATCGGACCTTTCATTTGATATCTTATTTGTAACGATACGACTGATATTTTTAATTTATTTTACACTTTTTCCGTAAAAATGTCGCTTTTTAAGCATTTAATCATGAATTCTGGGTCATTTTTCGGTAGATATGGGTCTACGTTTTAATTAATGTCTCCGCTAATTAGGGTCGCATCGCTTAGTGAATTATCGCGATGTCGAGATGAAGAAATTTTGCGTCTGTCGACACCGGTTTCGAAGCGCTGCGACCATTAGCGCCGGAGCTTTAGCTATGACAAGGCATTTCTCACAGACAGACAGATGCGCACAGATTTTAATAATATAAGGAGACTAGCGAGCTTCGCCCGCTAGCGGGTCAGTATTTTCAAATGAATCACTATAATTAATGAATCACTAACAGTAACTTTTAGTCTTAAGAAAAGAAATTAAAAAAAAGAATCATTTCTGATCAGGTAAAATGTCTCCCCGGGTCCCCACTGCCTTCGGCAGCGCAGTCCCGTGCGCGCTGCGCGTGCACAAGTTAAGAGATACACGCGCTGCGCGCGCGTATTCCTTCCCTGATCCTTCGTGCCCCCCCCAAAAAAATCATTTCTGATCGGGTAAAAACTCACACCGGGTCCCCACTGCCTGCAGCAGCGCAGACCCATGCGCGCTGAGCGCGCACGTGTGAAGGTATACGTGCGCTGCGCGCAAATATTCCTTCTCAAATCAAATTTTTATTGTTAAGAAAAGAAAAGAAAAAAATCATTTCTCATGGGGTACAAAGTCAGCCCGGGTCCCCACTGCCTTCGGCAGCGCAGTCCCGTGCGCGCTGCGCGCGCACAAGTTAAAGAATACACGCGCTGCACACCCGCATTTCTTCCCTGACACTCCGTGCCCCCTAAAAAAAATCATTTCTGATCGGGTAAAAAATCACACCGGGTCCCCACTGCCTTCGGCATCGCAGACCCATGCGCGCTGCGCGCGCACGTGTGAAGGTATACGCACGCTGCGCGCACGTATTCCTTCTCAAATCAAATTTTTATTCTTAAGAAAAGAAAATTAAAAAAATTATTTCGCATCGGTTAAAAACTCGGACCGGGTCCCCACTGCCTTCGGCAGCGCAGTCCCTTGCGCGCTGCGCGCGCGGAAGTTAGGGGATACGCGCGCGGTGCTCGCCTATTTCTTCCCCACCCTTTCAGCCCCTACTAATTAACCTAGGTATACCAATTTTGAACGGTCTTACTGAATTAGCTGAGATGCAAAAGAACACCTAATCAGGACGCCTCAAAACGTGTAAATCTGCTGAAAACTTTCGACAATATAAAAGAACTTTAAAATATCTTTCGAATGATGTATTAAAAATAATTTAATCATGATTAGAAATTGAAATTTGAAAATATTACAGCGCCATCTGGCGGTAGAAATTTCTGTATTCCACTGTTCGTTCGCAAATCAACAAAGCTTTCTAATGATATATTACTTATGAAATTATTTTAATTAGTAGTTGAGATACAAAAGAAAACTGATTCAGGAGACCTCAAAACGTGTAAATCTGGTGAAATCTTGAATTCCATTTTCGATAATGTAAAAGTACTTTAAAATGTGTATCGAATGACGCATTAAGAAAAAAATTAATCATGATTAGAAATAGAAATATTGTAATTTAAAAAGCCATCTGGCGGTAGAAAATTCTGTAATCTACTGTTCGATTCCAACTCAACAAAGCTTTCAAATGATGTATTACTTATGAAATTTTTTTAATTAGTAACTGAGACAAAAGAGAAACCCATTCAGGAAACCTCAAAACGTTTAAATCAGAAGAAATGTCGAAATATCGAATTTCTGTAATTTACTATTCAATTCCAAATTAACAAAGCTTTCAAATGATGTATTACTTATGAAATTATTTTAATTAGCAGCTGAGATACAAAAGAAAACCCATTCAGGACATCTCAAAACGTGTAAATCAGGTGAAATCTCAAATTCCACTTTCGACAATTTAATTAGTAGCTGATATACAAAAGATAACCCATTCAGGAGACCTCAAAACGTGTAAATAAGCTAAAATCTCGAATTCCACTATTGCGATGCAAAAGAAAACCTAATCAGGAGACCTCAAAACGTGTAAATCGGGTGAAATCTCGAATTCCCCTTTCGATAATGTAACCGTACTTTAAAATGTGTATCGAATGACATATTAAAAAAAAAAAAAAAAAAAATTAAACATAATTAGAATTTTAAATATTGAAATTTTAAATTATTACAGCGGCATGACACCTCAAAACGTGTAAGTCAGGTGAAATTTCGAATTCTATTATCTACGGTAGTCGGTTAATGGAAGTAAATAGAAAAAGAAATATTTTTACCTTAAGTGTATTTGTGTCGTTTTGAAACTGGTATCCTCTTTCGACAGATAAAATGTCAGGCGTGTAAAGATAAAATTTAATTTGCAATTAAAATGTAAATCTTTTGTTTATTGACCAAAATCGATGAAATTTGAAATGCAAGTTTGTTTTGTGGTGCTAAGATTGTATACTAATTGAAATGTGCGAATTTTGAAAAATTGAAGAAAATAGAAAATTGTAATTTTTAATCCCAGTACAAAAACACGTGATCTCATTAAACATCAGATGTTTTTTCTTTCCATTCAAGATCGTCTGCCAAGTTAAAATGCTTGTGATTTGTTGCCACCATTTTTTTTTAGTTTAGTTAATTTAAAAAAATCTAATTGTCTGATCGATAAGCCGTTTACACCATCGGATTGAGAAAAAAAAGCCCTTTCCAATGGTATCTTGTTTGTAACAATACGACTGATATTTCTAATTAATTTTCCACTTTTTCCGTAAAAATGTCGCTTTTTAAGCATTTAATCATGAATTCTGGGTCATTTTTCGGTAGATATGGGTCGACGTTTTAATTAATATCTCCGCTAATTAGGGTCGCATCGCTTAGCGAACTATCGCGATGTCGAGATGAGGAAATTCTGCGTCTGTCGACACCGGTTTCGAAGCGCTGCGACCATTAGCGCCGGAGCTTTTGCTATGACAAGGCATTTCTCACAGACAGACAGACAGACAGACAGACAGATGCGCACAGATTTTAATAATATAAGGAGATTTTTTTTTTTTTTTCAGAGCAGTGTAATCGAAAGATAACTTTCCAGAAATAGTGATGGTCTGAGACAGTGTATGGGTTGGCCTCTCTGATAGTGTATGCATCTTGAAAATAATCAGAATATTAGATGTATCTCTTAAACCAGTTCATTAAAATAGCTAAAAAGTACCGATTACGGTGGGAAATAAACAATCATTCGTCCCTGTTCTAATATTTAATTAACTGTTTTAAACTTTAACAGTCGGAATTCTTTTATTTTTCATTTAAATATCGTTGTTTTAAATTACAACTTGGTTTAACGTATATTTTCTACTAGATTTTTTTTTTAAATCAATTTACCCTCTCTAGATAGAGGTGTAAAAATTAACCAAGTGTTAAAAACAAGATTAAAAAGCTTAAATCTACCACGTTTTCAACTCTTAAACTTTTCAGCATGATAAAAATGATTATTATCGTATGCATCACTTAGAAAATAGTCTTTTTTGACCTGAAACGAATTATCTCTAATTAAATATATTCTATTCATAACAGATATTCGCGCATGGGAGAAAAAAAAATTACATTTGTTCATTTTACTTTATTTTAAAAATTGAAAAGTTTTGTTCACGCAGAAAGAAGAAATACACAGATGTTTCCATGTAAAATTTTTACAGTCGAACTACAATAGAATTATTAATACCGTTTTTCGTTCGCAGCAAACCTTTTCTACTTGAATGACAAAAGTTAATTAAATTAGTCTGGAGCTAGAAAAAGAAAAGAAAATTTATGGGCGCCTTTTCCGCACTTAAATGTTAATGGTTTATGGCTGTTCAGTTCCAGAGCGACAACATTTTCTTGGTTTTATTTTGTATTTAAACATGTTTAACTGTTTATGGACCAAATTAAAAATAAAAATTAGAAATTCTAACTTCTAAACTTTCATTAAATTATTTATTTTAATTTATAATTGTTGCCAAAAAAATTAAAATTAAAATTTTACATCTACTTTTTATGATAGCACGCGATCATGTTTTATATAAAAATTAAATCATTAAATTCATTTACTTATTTTTATTTCATGTTGCTCGCGCACTTTTTATTTCCTAATTCAAAATTATTAAAAAAAAAAAAAACCTTTTTCGATATCGTTTGTAACGATACTGATTATTATTAATTTTCTTTACTTTTTCTTAAAAAAAAAATGATTTTGATAAAATTTTGGCAAAAGCAGAATTTAGTTTAGGACGGAGGACTATTAGTTTTTTTTTTTTTTTTCTTCTTCTTCTTTTTTCAAATTATAACATGGCTTTTAAATTATTCAATTATATTTTCGAAAAATGATTGCTAAAAAAACTATCGAAAAATGATTGCTACAAATGTCCAACTATCGAAAAATGACCCTGCAAAAATCCTAGATTGAGACTAATAGTCCTCAGTCCTAATAATAATAATAATAAAGGATTTCAAACATAATTTTTTACTTAATTTCTAATAATATATCCAACAAAACCGCCAAAATTAACGGTATTTTGATCGTTATGTGATTTGGATAACACAATTCAGAATTTTTTTTCCAAAAGTACATAGTGTTGAGGTTCAAGTTAAGGTCAATTGTTTACACTCGGAACCTATACCTAAGGCGGACCTGCTCTCCGTGGGTTTCTTCCGAGGCGTCCTAGCCCGTATTTCCGCGAGTTTCACAAAAAAAACAAAACTCCGAACGGCTAAATCGACGAGTGCGAGCAGAGATCGAACCTGGCATTTCCCGTCTTCTTGTTTCGAGAGCGGAACCTCTCGGCCACCTGTAGAGAGAGAGAGAGAGAGAGAGAGAAATAAATATAGTTTAAAAAAACTAAAAAACACGCTTTTAAAGCACATCAAACTAAAAAGTGAAAAATAATTCTTAATATAAGCTGAAAACAATAATGAACGAAAAATACTAGTATAATTGTGAAAAAAGCGTGGGGTGCTTTGTGCCATATTTTTCGTATATCGAGCAACCCACGCTTTTTTCACAATTATACTAGTATTTTTCGTTCATTATTGTTTTCAGCTTATATTAAGAATTATTTTTCACTTTTTAGTTTGATGTGCTTTAAAAGCGTGTTTTTTAGTTTTTTTTTAAACTATATTTATTTTTCACTTTTTAGTTCGATGTGCTATGAAAGCATGCTTTTTAAACTATATTTTAAACTATATTTATTATTTTATTATTTATCACATAAATAGCTACAGTATGTAAGTTTTTGGTTAAAATATTTACACACAATCGAAAATATCCCCATTCGACTTACAGGCCTCTTAAATCTATCTGTACCAATTTTGAACGGCCTAACTGTATTTCTATTTGTTTTTGCCCCATAGCCCCCCACTTACCCCCTCACCCCCCTACCCGCCCCTCCTAATAATTTTACAAATTCAAAAATATCCACACTCGATTTGTAAATATCGAAAACCTCTATGTACCAATTTTGAACGATCTGACACTAGTTTTATTTTTTTGCCCCCCCTCCCTTCCCCCCTTCTTGCCCCTCCTAATAACTTTACACAATCGAAAATATCCCCATTCGACTTGCAGACTTTAAAACCTATCTGTACCAATTTTCAACGGCCTAACTGTATTTCTATTTGTTTTTGCTCCATAGCCCCCCCTTACCGCCCCACCCCCTACCCACCCCTCCTAATAATTTTACAAATTCAAAAATATCCGCAATCGATTTGTTAGTATCGAAAATCTCTATGTACCAATTTTGAACGATCTGACACTATTTTTATCCCCCCCCTCCCCTCCCCCACTTCTTGCCCCTCCTAATAACTTTACACAATCGAAAATATCCCCATTCGACTTGCAGGCCTCTTATATCTATCTGTACCAATTTTGAACGGCCTAACTGTATTTCTATTTGTTTTTGCTCCATAGCCCCCCTTACCCCCTCACCCCCCTACCCACCCCTCCTAATAATTTTACAAATTCAAAAATATCCGCAATCGATTTGTAAGTATCGAAATCCTCTATGTACCAGTTTTGAACGATCTGACACTATTTTTATTTTTTTGACCCCTCCCCCTCTCCCCCCCCTTTTTGCCCCTCTTAATATCTTTACACAATCGAAAATATCCCCATTCGACTTGCAGACCTTTAACCCTTTCAGGGGCGGTGGCTAGAGGGTCTATCCACCTACTTTAGAAATTTTTTTCTAGGTGTGCAGTGGCTACTTTTTCTATCCACCTTTATGAAAAGTTAATGTGTACTTCTAAAATTGAAATAGAGACGGCAGCACTACAGTAACATTAAGCAGGATGTGCCTATGACATTTTTAAATGGACAAGTTGCGGGAAAATTTTTTGAAGTTTCTTTTATATATTTTTATGAAAAATAATTTTTTATTCAAAAGTATTTGGTAGTGTAAATATACTGTAATGCACCTTTTAAATACAACAGATTTACATATTATCTTAGATCATTAATTTTGGTTTGATTTTTAGGAGCATCTTTTAGGTGGATAGACCCTCTAGCCACCGCGCACATATGTCAGGGGAGATACCATAAGACCTGCTGGGGAAAAGAATCTCAATTGCTTTTCCTTTGAGATAAATAAAGAGGGTATTTTGGGGTTAGTGAACTGTGATAAATATAAACAGTAAGGGATAGCAGAATGTAAATATAGATGTAAACAAGCGTGGGAGGGTTCTTACAAAAAAGCTATTCAGTATTTCTGTTTACAGTATAGAAAGAGGCTGCTTTTTTCTATTGCTCTTATATCGTGATTTTTAAAAATAAATTTTTATTTCCACAGCTTTTAAATTTAGTTAATTTATCTAAATAATCTTAAATTAAATGTATATATCTTAATTTTTATCACAATAATGCCTAGAAAAGGCTTATCTTTGGATGAAGCTATTGCTCTGTTTGAAGAGCTACCCTCAGATGATGATTCTGCAGTATCTGGATCAGGAACAAACAAATTTTAAAGAACATTAATATTTTTAAAGTTTTCATATTTCTGTGTATGCAATTTGTGAATTGAATATTTCATTACAATATGAAGGTAAGATATTATGTCTTTTTGTTTATGTACTGAATCAATTTCAAAATTTATTGCACTTACAATATAATTGAATAACTATAATTTTTATTCCTTAAATAGTGAATAATTTTTTCTTATTACTAATGCATAGAGGTTTCTAAACAAATTTTAAACAGCCCATATATGTGTGTGTATATATATAATAAATCATTAAAAAAGGATAAAGAAGCATTATAATTTAAGTAATAATTAATTATTGTTACATTATATTATTATAATTACATTTTCAAGGCATAGTTTCAATTTTCTTTCTTTAAATATATAAATATTTATTTGCATACGAAAATTAAGGTACATGACGTATGTGCGCAGTGGCTAGAACGTCTAGCCACCACCCACAAAAAAATCCCCACATGCTGAATTTTTTTCTTCATCAAATATGACTTGTAGGGGATGTTTACTTTATGATGTCTATATATTTAAAAGGAAATTCAATCATTTTTACTTAGTGCCCCTGAAAGGGTTAAAACCCATCTGTACCAATTTTCAACGGCCTAACTGTATTTCTATTTGTTTTTGCTCCATAGCCCCCCCCCCCTTGCTGCCCCACCTGGGGTCTGAATTTCTAAAATTCCAGAAATTGGTTTTTAGATAGTTGCCTTATCTATATTTTAGAGCAAAAATTTCACGTATATCTATTTTTTTTTTTGTTTTGGATATATAGGATTATGCGAAATCACGTTTTACGCATGTGAAATCACGTTTTGCCCCTCTCCCCCCGCCCCCCTTGGGGACCGAATTTCAAAAATTCCAGAAACCGATTTTTAGACATTTGTATTAGCTATATTTTAAAGCAAAAATTTTACGGATATCTGTTTTTTTGTTTAAGATATGAAGGATTTTGTGCAATCACGTTTTGCTCCCAGAGAAGTTACAAACAAACATACATACATACATACATACATACAGGTGAAGCTAATAAAAGCGCGTTAAAAAAAGATACTTAAATGTAGCCCTGAAATGGTTCAGTTTCTGAAATTATTTTTGTAATTTTGTGACGGATGTGACATTTAATAAAAATGACCGTTATCTGAAATGGCATAATTAATGCAAGGACTATAATAATTAAAATATTTCAGTTTTTGAGGGAAATATTACTATTTCTCTGCCGTTTAGATAACTGAAAAGCTGTCCGCCATGATTGTTAGTATATAGGGGAGTACGAGAGGGAACTGGGGCATATTTGCCCCTTCTAAAATTCTCTCTCTATCTCTTTTTTTTTTTTCTTTTACATACATAAAACTTCAGAATTTTTTTTTTTTTTTTCTGTTTATGTATCTTTTTTTAGTGTAATAAGTGAAAGTCAATTGTAAAGAAATTGGTAGTAAATTTTACACTTCCCAAGGAATCTGAAAAATGTTTATCCGGTTCATTTTATCTGCCTGTCTTTGCTGATGCTGTCGCTAAAATTCTTAACGACTTTATAAAAATCATCATTCAAACACATGTCGCTACTTTGGCGACTCATTTCAGATATATCTTTTCATATATAGTTATTAATAAACAATTTCAGAATATTAAATTTAAATAAGGTAAATATCTTACCTTATCGGTCCAGATTCGTGGGGACTGCCGGCCTCTGTTGTTTCCTTTCTATTCATTGGAGTCGATTCAAGACATAAATCCAAAATAATAAGAGATCAATTACGGCTACACACATTTATTACATACTACAAAAAACGAACACGAAGAACACACTAAGGAGAAAAGAAGAAACAGAACATTAATATCGGCGCGCAGCGCCATCTATAGGTTTAGATTAGACCAATAAACAACACATTGGCCCCCGGATGAACATTAACTTTATGTTCATTTTCCCATTGTAATTATATCTGACATTTCTATATCTAATATATTTCAAATTGTAAGTCCACACAAATGTCATAGTTTATAAATGAAAGTTTTTAAAGTTTATTTAGTCCTTTTTAAAAATTTCAACTGGATAAATCAACTGTAAAGGACGTCTCAATGTACCTGTAGAGGTTTTTATCTCACAAGATCGAACCTTTCCATCTCTACCGGGAAACACTTGTGTTATTACTCCCAATTTCCACAAGTGCCGTGGCAATTTGGAATCGTGGATTAAAACAACATCATTTGGAGTATATTCACGAATACTGGAGTGTCGACTTGTCATGGCGTTTTTGAGCTGAAGAAGGTATTCCTTCTTCCATCTTGACCAGAACTGGTCCAATATTCTTTCCTTTTGATTAAAACGTTTGATATATGTTGCCGAAGTTCCAGGAAGCACATGTGGTTTCATATGCACGATAGGTAGGGTAGTAAGTCGCTGACCTACCAAGAAGTGTGCTGGCGTAATTGGGGAAGGTTCTCCTGAGTCTGCATATGTGTATGTAATGGGTCGCGAATTTATTGACCCTTCAATTTCACATATAACTGTATGTAGTTGTGTGTGTGTTAAAGTGGTTTTGCCAACCACCTTTCTTAAGGCAGATTTTACAGATCGCACAAGTCGTTCATAGAAGCCTCCCCACCATGGCGACATTTCCATGATAAACTTCCATTTTATTTTATTACTACTATAGTAATCTTTAACGTCGGGATGGGTAATTGTTTTCCAGATGTGCCTTAACTCAATATCAGCTCGATGAAAGGTTCGTGCGTTGTCGGAGTAAACCGTATGGCAAAGACCCCGCCTTGCTACTATTCTTCTGAAGGCCAATAAAAATGTTTCTGAAGATAGGTTCTCTACCAATTCTAGGTGCACTGCTCTTGTGATTGCGCATGTGCACAATAATATATATATTTTGCTATCCGTATTTCGGATGTATAAAGGGCCTGCAAAATCAAGGCCTATCACTGCAAATGGCTTTTGTTCATTGATACGATCTGCAGGTAACGGAGCTGATATCTGGGCTCCAGCTCTAGAATTAAATTTTATGCAAATTCTGCATCTTCTTAATACGCTTTTTACTGCCTGTCTGCCCTTGATTACCCAAAATTTCTCCCGTAATTGTACTAATGTATCATTAATGCCAAAATGGAAAACTTTTTCATGCGCATTTTTTATTAACAAATCAATTAATTTACCCTTTGAAGGCAACAGGATCGGGTGTTTTTCGTTAAAGGAATAATTTGATTTCTGAAGCCTTCCTCCGATGAGCATTATTCCTTCGGAATCCAAAAATGGTGAGAACTCAATTAAATTTGAATTTTTAGAAATAGGTTCCCCATTTACCAAACAGTTTAATTCATTCGGAAAACTAATTTTCTGTGTATATTTAACCCATATTGTTTGCGCACTACCAATTTCTTCTGCCGATAATGGACCGCTAACCTTCTCGTTTTTAGGATTCGCGTTGTTAAGAAATCTCTTTATCCATGCCGTAATTCTGAGAACTCTTAAAATGTTACTATATTTTTCAAGATCCAATATTGGTTCAACTGTTTCTATAGAGATTTTAAACTGAATTATTTTTTCAGGTGTTTTCCTTTTTTCTTCGGTAATATACTGCGTGTCTACCTTTTCCCCAATATCATTACCTTTACCATTTAGCTCAGATAACCATTTTGGACCTTTAAACCAAAAATCATTATTAACTAACGCATTTGCGCTAATACCACGAGTAACTAAATCTGCGGGATTGTCCTTTGTATTACAATATGACCAATTTTCGGGTACTGACAATTCTTGAATTTCAACTACTCTATTTTTAACAAAGGGTTTCCACTGTTTCGCCGATCCCTTCACCCAGTGTAAAACAATAGTAGAATCTGTCCAAAAAAATTTCTCGATGTTAATTTCCTTAAATATATCACAAATATATTTCGCTACTCTAGCTGCTATCACCGCTCCCATTAACTCCAATCTTGGTAATGTTAGTTTCTTTAGCGGCGCAACTCTAGCCTTTGACATAATCATACTTACATAACATTTTTTATCATTACTGATAACCCGAAAATATGCAACGCAACCATATGCAAGTGGTGAAGCATCTGAAAAAATGTGTAGTTCTACACGCGAATTTTTCAAATCAACATACGTGAAATAGCATCTATCTATTCGAATTTCTAATAAATCCTTAATTTCGTTACACCACTTTATCCAAATTCCCTTAAGATCATCCGGCAATTCGTGATCCCAATCCATACCTCTTTCCCACATTCTTTGAAGAAAACACTTTATCCTAATTAAAAAGGGAGATATAATCCCAATAGGATAAAAAAATTTTGCAGCTGTATGTAATACATATCTTTTCGTACATACCGATATATCCAAATTTTCAACTATAGATTTCAAAGCTAATCCTAATTTATCACTATCTTTATCCCACACCAATTCAAGAATATTTATTACACTATCATTATTTACCTCCGAAAAAGAATCATTTTTATCCCACATGTTCTTTAATTTCTGTGAATTCGTACTAAACTTTCTTAATTTCATTCCAGCCTTTGCTAAAATATTTACCGCAGTAGAAGTTAATTCATAGGCACCGTTTACGGTATCTGAGCCATAAAGCAAATCGTCGACAAACAGAGCTGAATTTAACATTTCATAACTATCCGGATAAATTTCCCTATATTCCTTAATGTGTTTCTTAATTGTTGCCGTTAAAAAGAAAGGAGAAGTTGTACAACCAAATGTAGCTCTGGTCATTCGCATTATTTTATAATTCTCGGTATCCTCGTCAAACCATAAAAACTTTAGAAAATTTCTATCGGGTTCCGCAATTTCTATCATTAAAAACGCCTTTTCAATATCTGCGCAAAACGCAATCTTAAACATTCGAAATCTATTAATTACATCCAAAATTGGAGGTGTAAGACATGGCCCTTTTACGAGACAATCATTTAAAGATTTACACCCCGATACTCTACTGGAACAATTAAAAACAATTCGTACCTTTGATGTTTGTTTTTCCCGTCTTACAATTTCTCTATGTGGAGCGAAATACTCCTTTTTTGTGCGACCGCATTCTTCAACGATACCCAATTGTTTTTGTTCTGTGATTATCTGCCTATATTGCTCGAAAATCCATTTATCCGCTTTTAATCTTTTTCTCAAATAATCGAATTGTCGTCTTGCATTTTCAAAA
The DNA here is from genome assembly GCA_963930645.1 of Salticus scenicus. Taxonomy (NCBI): domain Eukaryota; kingdom Metazoa; phylum Arthropoda; class Arachnida; order Araneae; family Salticidae; genus Salticus; species Salticus scenicus. The sequence continues at coordinate 38,813,020 of OZ005653.1, read as the reverse complement.
TTATTCTCAAATTTATCCATACCATGATCATTCCATAATAAATGAGTAACATAATGACCCTGTTTATATTCTAACTGTTTATCAAATTTATTTATTATTTCCTGATCGGAAGCAGAAATCAATTTATCATCATTTATTCCCAAAAAATCCAAAGACCATAACCTTTGCAAATCATTACCCGTAGAATCGGATGATTCATTTTTTTTCATGCATGGATGGTTTTCATGTAAACAAAAAGAGTTACCACATTCGATCTTTAACACGCTGGCGCCAGTAATTAATTTGTCTGGGTTGTTTCCTGAATTATTTTTGCCTGACAATGTCCATCCGAATAATGTATTTACAGCAAACTACGAACGATTAATTTTCTTTTTATTTTTTTGCAGTTTCCAAAATAAACCTGCGCCGATTAATATCTCTGGAGCCTTCGAATGGAATTGCGCAATTTTATTTTCTTCCCCCTCTCTCGAAACCAAAAGTTTTCGAAATGATGCGTCATCCAGAATCTGTAACTTCGTAAAAGAGATTTGATTTACGACCAATGCCTCTACATAACATTTCTGTTTGTGGTTTTTTAAATGAGACAATTCGAAATTTACGACTGAATATTCGTTAGATTGGGGCTGTTCACACGAAAACGGATAGATTAAGAGAGTTTCTTTTCTAATCACCGGCAAATTTAATTCACGGGCGAGTGATATGTTTATGAAATTTCTTTGGGATGCATTATCGAATAATACGGCACACTTTAGAGAGTTTAAATTAGAACTATTTGTTATTCTTGCGAAGCAAGTTTGTAAATATATTTCATTATTCTCAAGCGGATTTTGTACAGGACACTTATAGGACAATACAGAATTATCATTTTCGCAAACACTGTTCTCAGAATTATTTGTTTGGGTATGTTCGATGTGATTTTTATCTTTCATATGAGCCGTTGGATTTTCCGATTTTTGCTTATAGCAAATTAATGTATTGTGTTTTCCTGAACATGTGTCACATTTGAGTCCCGATAAACAGAATTTTGCGGTATGTTTACCTCTTTTGAAACATAAATAACAGATTCCCTGTTTGCGTAAAGACAATTTTTTATCCTCTAAATTTAATTTACACATTTTACTGTCATGATCGTTATTTGCATCAACACAAAATATACATTTACTAACAGTTAATTTAAAGGCTGATGCCTTTTGCATTGTGTTAGAATTTTTATATCCCGAACCAGATTTCCGGTAGTAAGCATTATTATTATTATTATTTTCCGATGATTTTGAATCAAATCTGGAATTTGAGTTTTTATATCCGCTATTGTGAGTTTCTACTTCGCGTTTTAAAAATAAAAAGGTTTTTTCCCTAGTCTGAACTTCTAATTTTAAATGTTTTAACAAATCTTGTACATCCCATTCCTCGGATTCTGTTTTCATTTTATTATAGTCTATCATAATACTGGTGGGTATTAATTTTGTAACAATTGGAAATAACAAATTTCCGTAAGATTTTAAATCCACACCTAAATTTTCGAGAGATTTAATATTAACATCAAGGGCGTCGTGCAGTAAGCGTAATTCTTTGATTTGATTTGGAGATTTAACAGGGTTCAAATTTAATAACGCGTCAATTTTATATCTTATTATAATATCTTTTTTTCCGAATCTAGATTTTAATAAATCAATTGCAGTATTGTAATTTTGATCTGAGAGTGCTAAACCCTGAATAGCTGTTAAAGCTTGGGCTTTTAAAAAGCTGCGTAAATACACAAATTTCTGCACATTAGAAATGTTGTTGTTGTTATGTATTGTGATTTCATACTGACTCCAAAATTCAATCCAGTTTTCTGGAGAACCGTCATAAACAGGAATTGATAACTTGGGTAATCTCACAGAACTAACATTAATTCTTTCTAAATGCAGATTGGGTGTTTGCTCATTTCTTGGCTGCGATAAGATCGGAGTAACGTTTAAATTTTTAATTTTCTCTATCTTATTGATAATTTGAGCTTTTACATCAATAATTGAATCTCTGTACTCTTGTCTCGTTTCTATTTCCGTTTGTAGCTCGTTGAGATCCGTGATTTTGGCCTCAATTTGATCTTCAACTTCTATAATTTCGTTATTCTTTACTTGCAGTTTTTCTAACTGTGATTCTAATTCAAAAACATTTAACCCTTCGTCGGGTTCATTTAATTTTATATTTATCGTGTTCATCAATTTTGTAGACAATCCTTTTAGGGTAGATCTTTTTCTCTTCAATTTTTCAAGTTCGGTAGCCATATTGATTTAATTTACAAATTTGGACTATAGTATAAGTAACAGCTTTAAATCATATTTAAGGGCCTGGCAGTCCCTGTTCGGGCGCCAATAATTATGTCGCTAAAATTCTTAACGACTTTATAAAAATCATCATTCAAACACATGTCGCTACTTCGGCGACTCATTTCAGATATATCTTTTCATATATAGTTATTAATAAACAATTTCAGAATATTAAATTTAAATAAGGTAAATATCTTACCTTATCGGTCCAGATTCGTGGGGACTGCCGGCCTCTGTTGTTTCCTTTCTATTCATTGGAGTCGATTCAAGACATAAATCCAAAATAATAGGAGATCAATTACGGCTACACACATTTATTACATACTACAAAAAACGAACACGAAGAACACACTAAGGAGAAAAGAAGAAACAGAACATTAATATCGGCGCGCAGCGCCATCTATAGGTTTAGATTAGACCAATAAACAACAGATGGTTTTATTTGTAAATATGTAGTGTTTCTGCCATTTATATTTTTTCCACCACTATATTTGGATAAAAATCTTAGCCATTTTCAATAGCATAAATTTATTACAAAAGATTGTTAGTTATAATTAGTTGGGAAAATAATTCCAAGCATCGACAACTCTGAATATGCTTACATTATCATAAAACTGCTATATACATATGAAAATTCATTGCAGAAATCTTCTATTGAGAATAGTGTACATATCATTTGCAATTTTTTGTAGTGCCACATAAAATAATTTGATCTACATAACGGTCTACAGCCATTAATAATCTGAACTGTACTAAACTAAAACTGTTACAAATAGAAATAAATATATGTGTTTTTGAAACTTACTATAATGTAATATATGTGGGAAAAGTACATGCACCACTATATAAATATAATTATTTAACAGAAATAGAACCATAAAAGATAATTCGAGCATAATATGGACTACGATTTTTAAATGTTTAAATGTTTGATCATTGTGAGAGCCCCTCCCTCTTGAAAATTTGAAAATACAGCGTTTATGGTTTAGTTAATTATACATTTATTATTTAAAGAAGTGTCCTTTATTAGAATGTGAACGGTTAAATGGTTGGATCGAAATCGTAAAGAGTTCTACCATGTCACTAATGTGAAACACTTTTAAGCCCGTAAAATGAATATTTCATCAGTAGATAGCATTGCATATCATCTTCGTAATTAGTTGACGTACAGTATAATGAATTTTTAAAATCCTTTCAGATAGCCTTTCCAATAAGAGATTGCTTAATGCAAAATTTTTGTACAGAAATAGATAAAGAGTTCGAAAATTGCGCATCGCTCAAATAAACACAGCAGATCTATTTTGAATATTAAAATGAAGTTTTGTGGGGCATGGAGCTATTATGCTTTTTTGAATTGGTAGCCTATTCAAGGAATTTTGTAAAATAGAATAGTGATTGAATTCCCATAAAATAAGTGGCAAGTTTAAGAAGACTTTTTACTTTCTTTTATCTATATAAGAAGAAAGTATAGGGATTCGTGAAAATTTTCGACTCCAGTTTTCGGCGGTTGGTTGGTTGGGTTTAACGTCGCACTAGTGCTGCGCAGTGGGCAATTGATGTGACGATGGTCTGGAACACACCCCTAGGGGTAGTCCGGAGACATGCTATCACATTTTTTATCCTTCACGGATGGGATGGTTCCCCCGCTTCGGTGACCCCCAGAGGTATAATAATGTGGATGGGAACATGGAGGACATTGTGCCCACGATGGAATTTACGTGCACCAGCCGCCATTACTGTACACGATGGTCTTTGACCGGCTCTAGTACCGAACCAGCAATCTTTCGATTACGAGCTCGCCGGGCTACCGCGGCCTCCCTTTCCTGGTTTTCGACGGATTTATACATTCTGATATGTTCTGAACACGCTCTCACCATTTTTAGAAAATATCTGTCTATTAGTGTATGTATGTGCGTGTATAAAAATTTTTTGTGGACAATGTTATCTCCCGAACCAAATTACCCATTGCTCAGTACTAGTGCGATGTTAAACCCCACCAACCAACCAACCTCACGAACCCATAGATATAGTAATATATATAGATCTATCATCCTCATGTTATCGTGCAAAGATTTTCGATGCCGAAAAAAAAAGCTTTGGAATTAGCCATTTAAGTGGTATTGAAAAAATTTTATGTGGACACCACATGACTTTCTTATACACCTATTGGAATATACATATTGTTATGAAAACATTGATATTTTTGTGTGAGTGTGAGGTAACTGATTCGTAAATATACAGACATATTCTAACCACAAAAAAAAAAAAAAACTGAAAAACTGCTACTCTAACCACAAAAGTCGTAATAATAAGTCATACCACCAAAGAAATATACTAGTCTTTTCAAGAACTTTCTTATTACAGAATCTCTCACTGGCAAATACATAGTTTAGTTTAATGAAAATCGTTCGAGTATAGATGGCCTACTTTTGTTCTCTTTGTCAAAAATTAGAGGTGAAAAATGACACATTTTACCGAAACATTAACTCACTTAAAATTGAGAAAGGATTTACTAATTCTGGCTATCCAGAAACAATATTTGCTGCCAAATTTGATCACTAATCTCACCAAATTGCCAAATTTATAGCCAACGCTAATTTTGGACTTGGGATAGCTTTTGGCGATATTGCGTCGAATTTGGTGACTTGGCGAACGAATTTGGCGAAATTTTTAGATTAGGGTTGCCAAAGTTTGGAAGCTCTAACTTCAATAAGAACGGAATTCTGGAATTTTCCGAAAAGGTACATTGGTTTATAGCGCTGAACTAAATTCTTTAATTAACAAACAAGACTAAAATAAAATAAACCGCATTCGTCGACTAAAAGCTGTTTATTCATTCAGAATTACTTTCTACACTCAAAAATGTCGGCAACTTTCATAACAATATCATTACGTTCGGAATATTCATTAAAGTGCATTCGTCGACTAGAATCTGTTTATGTCTTTAAGAATTATTTTCTGCACGCAAAGATATCGGCAACTTTCATAAAAAATATCATTACGGGCTCTATTTACACGTTGAATATCCATTAAATAAAATGGATTCGTCGACTAGAACCTGCTTATATCTTTACAAATTACTTTCTACACGCAAAAATGTCGAAAACTTTCATAATAACATCATTACGGGCTCAATCATTAGCTTATTTTGAAATCTCTATGATGGTAGATCATATATAATGGCCAATATCTTTGTATATTTTGCCATTATGGATACAATTTTCTTAAATATCTCTAAAACGGAAAGTCACAGAAAGAACAAAAAGGGAGGTGCACAACTAGATGTTATAACAAACCTATATACCAATTTGTAACATTCTACGTCGCACTGTTTTTGAGTAATGTGAGATACATATACACACATACAGACGTCACGAAAAATCGTGTAAATTCGCTGATATCTCTAAAAGAGAGCTCGTATTAAGACAAAACTTACAGGTGTACAACTAGACATCATAGCAGTATAAAATCAATTTCGGAAATCGGGATTACAATACTTCCTTATACTTTGTATAAGGAAGTATTTTAAGTAAAAGAAAAATGAATTTGAAACTGCATCTGGAGTTTTTCTTTCACCCTTAGTATATTTTGGTAAAATCGTCGTCTTTTCTCAAGTGAAAAGGAATCACTTTTTTCACCCCAGTGATCAATCTATATATTATTACTATATCTATGCACGAACCAGAGGACAGTATTTAATTAAACTTGATACTTAATTAGACCATAACTTTAAATGGTGCTTGTTACATTTGGGAATCAAATGCTCGAAGGGTGGCACTGTCATCCCATTTTTTTCCCCGATAATTCTGAATATGACAGTATAAGACAAAATTTCGTATAAATGCACATTTTGAGAATTATTGTTATTTTTAAGACCTTTTCTTATACCCGCTCTGTCTGTCACCGGCGTTTGTCCGAATGTGTCACATCTTTTTGCTTATATCTCAGCAATCAGACCACCTAAAGACTTCGGGTTTTCACTAAAATATTAGTCATGTCTGACACTACAATTTAACACACACAAAAAATTAACATAATTGATTAATTTTCTTTTAATTAATAAAAATATGAAAATAATAAGCTAATAATAGCAAAAAATTAGCCATTTAAATTTTATTCATAATTTAATTATTGCCAAAAAAATTTACAAGTTCATTTTTTTTTCCAACAGGAAAATAAATACATTTATCCAAACGTGAACAATTAAAAAAAAAAAAATGTATCTCACAAAAATTGACGTCATTGTCACTTGAAAAATTTTTTACACATTGATAAAGTGCTAATAATATATTTTACGATGCAAATATATGTTTATAAGTCATGCAAATATATGTTTATAAGGCGGTTATATATATAATAAAAGTCCTGTTTGCTGCCAGAAATTTTCTGTAATTTAGAAAAATACATTCTATCAACGGAAAAATTGCGTTGATAGAACGTATTTTTCTGAATTACAGAAAATTTCTTTCAGTAAACAGAACTTTTTTTTTTTTGACAGTGTAGATCCTTCTGGGCGATTTTTTAAATTTTTGCGTTGAAATACACCGAACATTTTTCGTCAAGAAGTTTATTTTAGCAACAGCGATTTTAATCTAGGTAGCTCATCAAAAATATGAAAATTATAAAATATTACAAAAATAAAAATAATAACACTTATTTTAAAAAAATAAGTAACATGCCCTTTTTTAATGCACCAAAAAGAACAAAATAACCTTTTCAGCTCAGTACCGCCGATCTGAATAATTGCATTTTACTACTATTCCAATAAAATTGCACCTGAAACGAAGAAAAGGGCAGCTCAAACCATTTTATACCAAAATTTCCAATCTGGCTAATTTCATCTCATACTTTCACAAAACCAAAATAATTTAAAACTAATTTAAAATTTAAAATTATTATGGATTTATGAAAATATGAGCTGAAATTAACCAGCGTTAAGATTGGAAATTTTGGTATAAAATGGTTTGAGCCGCCCTTTTCTTCGTTTGAGGTGCAATTTTATTGAAATAATGGTAAACTGCAAGTATTCAGATCGGCGGTACTGAGCTGAAAAAAGTTATTGTGTTCTTTTTAGTACATTAAGAAAAGGGCATTTTATTTTTTTAAAAATAAGTATTATTTCAATATAAAATTTGAAATTTTTTTTTTTTTAATAGTTAACCAAAAATTTCTTTTGTATATGTAGCAACATTGCCCCTCCCCCCATGGGAGAGGGAATTTTCAATATGCGTATCTTTTAAAAGAACTCATCAATACCTTTAAAAACAAATTTTTTAATAATAGATCTGTGATTAGTTAAAATAAAATTATCGAGTTCTCTATTTTTAATAAAACGAAAACTTAGAGAATAATAACAATAATAATAATAATAATAACAATAACAATAAATGCATTTCCTAAGATATCTTCAGGTAGATATAGCATTTTCCCCCCTTATATTTACTGTTATACTTCTTTGAGATGAAAATCGTTCGCGTTATTCATCATGGAAATAATCTGACAAATAATATATACTGCATATATTTGTATAGGAATATATAGAAGAAAGTTTTGTGGTGGCCATAACATACTAGTTAATGTATGAATTAATGTTAATTAGCTGTATAAAAGAAGGTTAAAAGCAATTTCATTTATAGTTTAACACTTTCCAGTAAAGATAAAAAGGGTTTATCACTTCTTTTGGCCTGTCTATCCTCGCTCTCCATTTTTTGACTTCTGTTACTTTTCTTGTTGGGCAGCGATATGTTACTAAATTTTAGTGTGGTATTTTTCCCATGGAAAACGGTATAAACACCATGACTGGTTTGTGTACAGGGAATCCAAGAGAATGTCAATACATTGTGTTCTATGAAAGGCAGTTTTATAAATTATATTTAAATACTATTGCAGGGTTGCTAAAATTTTAATTTATTCCGGAGTATTTTTAGCCCCGCCTTTATTTCGCACCAGTTTTATTTTAAGAGTAATTTTTTCATATTTTATCGTAGTTATATGTTGGAGAAAAGTTTTCTATAAATACATATAACGAACTTGACATTTATTTATTTTTCATATGCACAAAACAAAAGATATTTTCTATAAAATATGGTATGATTAGTTTAATAAAGAAGCATCAATAAACTGGCGTTGTAAAAATATTACTTACAAACTTTGAATAAACACCATAAAATGCAATAAACTCGCAACAATTAATTCGGGTCGAAAAAACACACGACCCTTCATCAGGCGAATAAAGTAAGCACGAGTGCTGCAGTCAAAGCGGCAGCACTGACTGCAGCACTCGTGCTTACTTTATTCGCCTGATGAAGGGTCGTGTGTTTTTTCGACCCGAAACAATCGTTGCGAGTTTATTGCATTTTATGGTGTTTATTCAAAGTTTGTAAGTAATATGGTATGATTAGGTTTTAAAGTTTACAAGCGCACACAAAAAGTTTCAGATACATTAAAGGTTATAATTGGATATTGCTAAAATTGCATTTTCGTATCTGTTAAGTCTTTCGAGATACAAACTTATGTCCCATTTCAGATTTTTCAATTTTCCCCAAAAGTTCGAAAAAATCTTCTGTACACTAGACCTGTATTAATTCGTAAATTTGTCTAAGATACTTTGGTTATGTCATAGTGTAGGAAATTCCGAACAAACAAATGCACGTTTTACGTGTTCTTCTTTAGCATTCTTGTCTAAAAGATATTTTTTCATACTAAATCGATGATACTTGCCAACTTTAATTAATTTTTTTCTCACATCTCGTATCGAGGCCGCGGTAGCCCAGTTGGTAGAACGCCGGGCTCGTAATTGGAAGATTGTGGATTCGGTACTCGAGCCAGCCAAAAACTGTCGTATACACTAATGGTGGCTGGTGCACATAAATCTGTTGTGGCCGCAATGTCCTCCATGTTCCCATCAAAATTATACCTCTGCGGGTCACCGAGTCAGGAGAGCCATCCCTTCCGTGGAAGATCAAAATTGTGATGGCATATGTCTCCGGACCGCCTCTAGGGGGTGAGTCCCAGAGCGTTGCCCATTGCGCAGCACTAGTGCGACGTAAAACCCAACCAACCACATCTCGTATCATTTTCGCGATAGGAACACTAACTCCATGTTTTCTACCAGGTGTTGTTGTAAGTGGTCGCTTCTCATAGCGCATAGCTACTTTGCTACACTTAGACACCACTTATAACTATAGCTGCAGCCGTTCCGCAGTTTAAAGTGGGAATGGATATTATTTAGTATCATGTACTTTGTTTAGATCTTGATGATATCGTAATGGGACTTTTTTCACGCCAAACTCTTTACAACAAAAGACTAGTATGATGTGGCGACCACATGACTTTCTTCTACATAAGTTTACGCAAAATTCATTCAATACAAATTAATTATTAAACTATTTGAAATTATAAATGCAGACGATTTTTATGTGACAGAATTATATAACTAAATGCCGAAAGAAAGTCAATATTTTGCAATTATCAGAAGAAATACGATTTTTTTGTTTCTTTTCGTTAAAAAATAAAAAAGTCGACAACTTTCTTTTAAATTATCACAGTATCATAGTTCAACCATTCATTTTAAAGGTATTGACGAGATCTTTCGAAAGATAACCATATTAAAAACTTACTCCCCCCGAAGGGTGTACCCCCCCCCCCCCCCCAAGGGGGAAGGGATGTTCCCACATGCACAACATTTTTTTCCTAGTTTACTACCACTATTAACAATAATTCATATTAATTTTACAATCGCACGTTAAAAATAACTCTCATTATGTACAGTTGGGGAAAAAAAACGCAGCACTCAACGTAACTTCGTTGCTAATCGATGTAGAAAAATATAATAGGTATCATTCGACGGGAAATTTTAAGTAGTTTCAGAAAATTAACTGAAATTTTGAATTGGGGGTCGTCTACATATTAAAATGCGCACCAACTTTGATTTTTTTAAATGGTAATGCCCCATTTTTTATTTTTTATTTGTATTCCTGGGATCGCAAGAACGCGAAAAAGTATATTGGTTGTATATTTTACTTATTTTTTCATAGAGTTATAAGCGTTCAAAGTTTGAAGGTTCTAACGTTAAATTCACATTTCAAACTTTTATTAGTATCTTCACAAAAAATAACTTGATCGATATATATATATATATATATATATATTTTTTTTTTTTTTTTTTTTTTACTAGATACAGTGAAGAAACCCAAACATAATCCATCATTACTTTTGATTCTGTAAAATATTAATAAATTCATATTCATAAAAATTATGAATTATGACCTATATTAATTTTTACATAAAATGAATCCTAATGCTAAAAAACATGGGTGTGCAAATTTGTAGCTCATTCCAGTTATTAGTTTTCGAGATATAAACAAATCTTTCTTTTGGAGTGGTTTAGGGGGCCGTCTCTTGTAAAGGTTTGCATGAGATAACGAATCAAATCTTAAAAAATAACAAAGAAAATTAAACAAAATATTTTTATATTTTATTTCTGGGTAAAATTATATAACAACAACGTCAAACGCAAAGAAATGAAACAAAAATTAGGATTTTTAGACATTAGTGTTAGCATTCAGAATTCCTGTTTTCTAAAGAAGACAAGCCCCGCCTTCATCGTTCTTCAAAACAAAACAATACAGAAAAGAAAAGAAAATATGACATTGAATATTCGTGTTAAACCCCTTATTTTATGTTGACAAAAATATGCACAAGTGGTATTTACTTCATCGATTACTGGTGATAAACTTTGAATCTTTTAAACGAACACTAGAAAAAAAAAAATAACTGAAAAAATAACTCAATAGGCGGGATTTACTGTTTTAAATAGAAAAATAGGTTTAATGTAAAAATTGTCAATTAAAAAAAAAAAAAAAAGAATGGAATTGGAATGCAAGACAAACTTGTAAAATCGTTTCTTAACTACCGTCATAGTTAAAGGCTTTATCATTTGCTTCATATATTGCTTTATTTACATTTTATTCATTTATTTTGTAGGAGGGAGGGGGGGGGGGATTATTATTTTAAGGATACTTTAGTCTTTAAAATTTTATTAATATATTTTAACTTTATATATTTTTAAAAATATGCTTTAACTTTTATAAATATATTTTAACACTTTTTGCGACCGTAGGATTTTGTCTTTTTGACAGTAAGATCCACCCCACAAGCGTTATTCTCTCAAAATTAAATATTTCAGGACAAATTTTCTGTATTCACAGTTATTTTACAAATGAATATACATTATAATTATATGCTTTCTAATCAATATATTTCCATCAATAGTATATTTTATTGCAAAAATATGAACACTGAGTACACACTTAAGAAATATGTAACACACAAATTACGAAAGAAACGCCCATTGACAGAATTGCAGATTTTCAACTGACGTGAATCTACGTCAGCAGTCGCGAAAGGGTTAATTAAGAAATTATATTTTCATAGAAATTATAAAACAAATCTACAGTTCCAAAGAGTTCAACTGACCCAAAACTGGTATGTGCGATTAAATTTTTTTAATATTTACTTCATGAACCCTTACAATAATTTATCCGAAAAGATTTAGTTTATGCGTTGTTGTATATATATATCTATATTACTTCATTTCGTATATTATGTTACACCTACGAATGAAAATTTAAGCTTTATTGGTGATCAGTACAGCCATAGTAGATACTTTTACTTGAAAAATATTGCACTTTTTTTCAAAGAGTACTATCGCAAGTGTAATGTATTTAAATAGATATAAAAGCATCTAAAAAAGTATTGAAACATATCTGTACTGATAAGTATAAAGGATTTAAGTCCAAATATGTCGATTTTGAGTTAAGTACATAGTTAGACACAGAAAAATATTCTCTATCGACTGGTATAAAAGATTTAAATTAATGTCATTTATTCTTTGAGAAAATCCATTGGTAAAAAAAGATTCAAGTCAGAAATTTAGCATTAATCTATGGTATAAAATATTTAATTCGATTTTTTCCCTTTATTAAATTAAGGTTGACAATGACTGAACGGTATAAAGGTATAAATCAACATAATCCCTTATTCCTAATCGATTCTTCTGATTAGTTTTTAGTTAATATAACTTTATTTTTCGTCTCCTGAAAAATGAAGAATATGGACTTAAATCCTTTATACTTATCAGTACAGATATACAAATCTAAAAAACTGAATTGGGGATAGTTAAGGAACTGCAAAGGAGTCAATACTTTTATTAATTTTTATAATTCTTTTTTTTCTGAAAGATTTCCGGTGTGAAACATTATAATTTTATCTTTTTTTTTTATAGGATCTTAATTTTATTTTTCTACATTTACAGATACCCCCCCCCCCCCAACACATTTTTGATTATAACTCTATAAATACTAAAGATAAAGTATACAAACAGTATACTTTTCCGCACTGACAGACTTTCAGAAATCGAATGTGAAGTCAAAGTTGGCTCTCATTTAATATGTAGATGACCCCTAATTCAAAATTCGACGACATTTTCAGAAAGTGTATTTAATTTCCTGTTGAATTTAGTCTATTAGATGTTCCTGCGAACCTAACTAATAACGAAACTACAGCGGGTGTTGCGTTTTTTTCCCCCGACTGTACATTTATACGAAATTTTTTCCTATACTGCCATGCTAAAAATTTAGAAAAAAATGCAATGACAGATCCACCTGTTGAGTGATTGATCCCCAAATCTAATTAGCACCAGATTATGTCAGGGTCCAACTAAATGCTAAGTTTGATTAAATTTCGTTCATTGGTTCGTGAGATACAGCGTCCACAAAAATTATGATACGCACACACAAACAGACATTTTCTAAAAACAGTCAGATCGTGTTCAGGACATCCCAAAACGTATAAATCCATCGAAAACTGGAGTTCGAAAATTTCGGAGAACTGCTTTTAAAGCATTACATAAAAAAGAAAAAAATTATGAAGCATATCAGTTTACCGCGCATTCTTATGGGGAGAGATTTTATATTTCATAAATATTTTTACTTTCTCTTAGCCATAAGGTAGAAAAGCATTTTTTTTGGGGTCAAATTTTCGAAACTGGGTTTTAGTTATATTTACAAGTTCTGAGGTCCCATGAATCCAAAAATCATGTTTTTAGCGGTTGGTCTCTGTGTGTGTGTTTCCGTCTGTTATAAGCATATCTCAGAAACAAATAATAGCAGAAAGTCCAAACTTGGTATTCTAAATGTGTATGATATAGAGATGCTACACTAAACTTTTTGTTGAGATCAAGAAAGTGGTTCATGTACAGGGACACCCACGAGAATTCAAATATATTATGTCTATGGGCAAATTGCAGGTAAGTAGAGTTTAACATCTATAGACTGCACTAAACCAAATGAAACGAATACTATATATATATTATGTACGTAAAAACATGTTTCATGTAGAATATGGTATAGAAATCGAAATCATTCACTGTTCGTTTACAGAACTAGATTATAGTACGGCAATTCTTGAAAATTGATGGATATACCTTTTGTTCTTTCCGGCGTTAGACTTTTTTTTACGCATTTTAACATTGTGAGGTTTTTTTTTTTTCATCCCATGCTTTTTCTATGGATTTTTACCTTTTTTCCCTCACTTTTTACATTGTAAAGTGCGGTGGCCATTCTAAAGTGCGGTGGATTGTACTTCAGGTTGTGCTGTGTGTTATTAATATAGGATTATATATATGTCCTCCACGTAATGTGTACATAACTTTTAGAAGATATACAGAGCTGCCAATATTTAAGCCATAACGTTTTTCTTCATTGTTAGTGGAAGTGCTTTACTGTAATATTATACCATGTCCAGGAAAGCTGCTCAGGAATTGAAATTAATTCCTCATAGCCATATAGTAAATAATGTATTTCTTTAAGCTAAATATTCGTCGCTTGGTTTTTTCGTATATTTAGACGTTTTGAGGCTTCCTGAATACCGAAGTCAAGTTTTTAACGTTTGACCTTTGTCTATGTCTGTTAGAATAAATTAAAAACAAATAATTTTAGGCGATACAAATGCTGTATTTTGAAGTTAATATGTTTGTTACTAGGAAAGTTTGATAAAGAATAAGTTTCAATGAATGTTGGTGTGAAAGTTGTCTCAATAATTTTAAATGAACTTTTGAATTTAATAACAGATTCGAATTCTATATAAATATAGGCACAGTAATGAAACGGGGGTTGAGGGGATCTAATCCCCCCCCCCCTCACGCAGAATTACTTGTCAAATAAAGCTGTTCCGAAGCGTAATTTGAATTGTTTTAGCATAAGTTTGCATAACAGCACTCGTTATCTTACCTCTTAATCTCCAATCTGTATTTATAGTATTAAATTTCAGGGTAAGAGAAAGTCGTGTGAGGGACACACCAGGTTATTTTTAATTAAAAAATTTTGATGAATATTAAAATTAAATATAAAAAAAAATAATAATAATATCAATTTTTCGTTATTATTAACATTATTATTTGTTTATTAAAAGCCATATTTGTGTTTAAAATAACCAAGTCTATAATCTTATATTTCTTTAAATGGTCGAGAAAGAACTGTTTTTGGGTCAAATTTCCGAAATTGAGTTTGTTATAATTGCACGTTTTAAGGTCCCCTGAATCCGAAAAACATGTTTGTGGCAGTTGGTCTTTGTGTGTGTTTCTGTCTATGTGTCTGCTATCAGCATATCTCAAGAACAAATAACAGCAAGAAGTTCGAACTTACTATCCTAAATCTGTATCATATAGGGATGCTACACTAAACTTTCCGTTGAGATCAAGCAAATGGTTAGTGTACAGGGATACCCAAGGGAATTCAAATACATTACTTCTATGAGGGAAATTGCAGGTAAATAGAGTTCAACATCTATTGGCTACACTAAAACAAATGAAAGGAATTTTTTTTATGCGTAAAAGCAGGTTTAATGCACAATATGGTACGAAAATCATTCACCTTTCGTTTACAGGACTACACAAAATAACTGAAATATAGAGGGAGAATACTTAGAAATTGATGGAAGTGTACTTCAGGTTGTGCTATGCATCACGTGGTGTGTACATAATTTTTAGAGGATATACAAGGCTTCTAATAATTAAGCGAAAACATTCTTTTTCATTGAATGTAATTAGTGGAAGTGCTTCATTATAATATTTTACCATGTCCAGAGAGAGTCCTTTTTTTTTTTTTTTTTTTTTTTTTTTTTTTTGTATATTTACCTGTTTTGAGGATTTCTGAATACCGAAGTCAAGCTTTTAACGTTTGGTGTTTATCTCTCTGTCTCTCATTAGTGTAACTTAAAAACAAATAATTTCAAGCAATTCAAATATATTTTGAAGTTAGTATAATTTTATTACTTGAAAAGATTGATCAAGATTGATAAGTTTCAAGGAATGATGCTAGTGAAAGTTGCCTCAATAATTTTAAATGAACTTTCAAATTTAACAGTCGTAGGTACAATAATCAAATAGAGAGTTGAGGTGGTGGTGCCCCCCCCCCCCCCACACACACAGAATTATTTGTCAAATAAAGCTATTCCGAAGTGTAATTTGAATTGTTTTTAACGTAGGTTTATAATAGCACTCGTTATCGTACCTCTTAATCTTCAATTTGTGTTTATAGTATTAAATTTTAGTGTAAGAGAAAGTCGTGTGAGTGCCACACCCGATTATTTTCAGTTGGAAAATATTATGCATAGAAAATGATTAGGGTAAGTGCGCTAAAAATAAAAGTACAACGACCAAAGTGAAACATCGATCTGTAGTTTAACTTCAGGGAGAATTGTTATCCCAGTCATTCGAAATTCGTCAATCGAAACTAATGCAGCTTTCATGCTCTACTATATAAAATGAGTTGAGCTGTTTTCATTCACCCAGGTTTTCGGTTCTATAAAGGTGAGTTTTGTAACTTTATAGCATTCTTTAACTTGGAATTCTTTTTATGACGATTAACCGAGATTAAAAAAAAAAAAAGGATAAAGAAAAGATAAAGTGATAACTGGTAAAACTGATGTCTAATGTCAAATCTCTCTCTCTCTATCTCTCTTTTATTCTTAAACACTGTCCAACAAAATTGAAAAGAATTTACGATTTGTTTCGTCTGTTTATCATCGAATGGCTGAATAGTTAGCGTTCTGGTTTCAAGTGTTGGGTTCGAGTCGCAATTCAATCTTAGATGTTCGTAGTGGCTACTACTTTAAACCGCAGATCTGACCCTAATTTGTTCCACAGTACAAAAAAAAAAAAAAAAATAAATAAATAAATAAATAAAAATAAATAAATAAATAAAAAATAAATAAATAAAATAAAATAAAATAAATAAAATAAAAATTAAATAAATAAATAAAAATCAGCATGCAACGCGATCGGAACATGTCAAACAATTTCCATCAACCCGATTACCGATTCGAACCCAGAATAAAGAATTTTGACGACCAATATCGAACCCGAGTCCGACATGAAATCCAAAATTTGAATGCAATTAATAATGCATTTAAAAATCATGTAAATCTTTTTAAAGTCATAAAATAAAGAAAAAAATTTCATTGTCATATATACAATTCGTAAATTATTTTAAAAAGAATTGAAAATTTAATTAATAATACACTAAGTTAAAATGTCATAATTCCGAAAAATAGATCAATAATAATTTTTAACCATTTATGTGTATTTTATAACTTCAAATGTACAAAAATGTGCGTCAGATTTAGTATTTGTAGTTTATTATTTAATACTTAATTATAAAATTTATTTTTATTCAATGCTTCTTTGTTCATTACCTTTGTTCGATAAGGCATTCTACTTTTATTATAATAATTTGGATAGGGATATATTTAATCATGGGTGCATATAGTATGTTTACATTAGTTATACAATTATAATTATGTCAAACAAATTTCTGCTTATTACTGTAAAAAATTCTTCAAAAATGCTCAGAACTCGACTCGACTTGTTGAAAAACGAACTCGACCCGCAAGAAAAAAAATTAAGTCAATTCTCTTACCCGAACCCGAACCACAAGAAAAAAAATCAGTCGATCCGACTCGCGATTTTAATCGAGTTGTGATCGCGTTACCCGACTTAATTAAACTTGAACACATTTTTTAAAAGTATACTTCAATATCTTTATGCTGTACATAACACAATAGATTTAATGTACATTATGAAAATATACAACATTATTTTTATAGGAGAAAAAAGTATGATTAGCATAAATGATTGGTTTACAGAGTCCTATAAAGTTGTTCAGATGCATTATGGGATATAAATGAAAACTTTCTTGTTATAAGGAATTTTTGTACACCATATTCTAAGTATGTAAATTCTAGGCGATACATATGGCTACACAAAAACAATATTTCTAACGTTTTCTCATTAGAATTTTCTCATTATTTCTCAGGTTCGTACTTTCGTAGCTGAAAATAAAATTTATTTTACTAATCTTATTGCTTCTATACAATATACAGGGCAACACAAAATCCTAGTTTCCCTTTTAAAGTAAAGCAATACAGATAAATTTTGAAAGTTTCCCTTTTCCATAATTAAAAAGAGTAATACATTTTTAGGTGTCAACAAGCAGGTTAAAAATAAATTGAATATTAAATTATGTAATGTGTAAATACAGTTGGAAAATGTTTATAATTTATGCGGACTGAATGTTTTTTTTCTTTTTTTCTTGTTCCCCCCTCCTAGATGAATTTTTTTAGACTACTTATTTTTACTTTATACAAAATTCAATAGAAGAAAGTATATTCGATTCGTAAAAATTTCGGCTTTCTATTTTCGATGGATTTACGCGTTTTTACATGTCCTAAACGGCTCATTTCAAGTGAAATCACCTAAGTCGGTTGCCCTCATGTCACAGATTTTAATGAAATTTTTTTATTATAAAGTACATAGTGAAAAAGGCTTAAAATATTTTTTCAGAATTTTTTAGTCAAAACTAAAAATAAGGGGTCATTTCGAAATTTGACTAAATTTAACAAAATGGCGTCAATGAGCATGACGGTTTATGAGATTCAAACCGCCATAACACTTTTATTTATGGACCGATTTTGTTCATTTTGGTATCATTAGAAAGATAAAAGTGTAAACTATGAAATAAAATTGTGCAAATGCTGAAAATATGCATACAAGCATTTACAAAATTGTAATGAAAGCAATTTTTTTGCAAACTTCAAGAATTTTTTGAAGTAAAACCCCACATCACACCACACTAATTTTTTTTCACGTGATATAAAATGACATACTTTTCAATATAAAAAAAATCAAGAGGGTGTTTTTTGTATTTTGTGATTAAAAAGTTAAAAAAGTAAAATACATAAATATTTCATTAAGTTCTGTTTAATGACTGACTGATGCACAAAAAATTATCTTTTAACCACACAATATGCATTCTTAACATTTTAACAATTACTAATATTGTCCAGTTGTTCATACTCGAGCATTTTTTTACAAGGTAAAGCAATTAACAATATCCGTCTTTTTGGGTTCGAAGCTAAATTATACCCAACAGGTGATTTCCAATTCTCCATTCTCCTATAAATTTCCCAATAGGATAAAAATATTTAATTAGAAAACGAACATTTCCCTATAAGGAAAGCGCAGGTAACGTTATGCCTGAACAAACTTGTTAAAACTCGGGGCACAGCTCACCCTTTTCAGGGCAAAACCTTGGTATTTCCACCAATACAGATTGTTCTTTTGCCACTCATGAGTGGCACAGATTGATTGACGGAGCGTTTGTTTGTAAATATGCCCTTTCCTTATACAATATGAATATAAACATTATAATGTTGCATTTTTCCCTACAGTGGTCACATGTCAAGGGTCTTATGACGTAACAAGGATAAAGTCCATTGCTTTTTCATAAACGGAATTAAATTGCAACACAGCAGAGCCACTTGTCGGCTGAAATGCACACAAATTAAAACAGCACAGTATTACATAATGTCCATATCATATATCATGTTTGGTGCATTTATATACTATAGAAGTTGAGGTATAGCCTTAACTTAAATGGGGTGAATCACAGCATAGTAGCACCATGAATTGGGTGATATATTCGAACAGCTAATTAGCACCAAATTAAATCAAGGTCTAACCAATTATCAGTCGTACTTAAATCCCGCCTATCAGTTCATGAGGTACTACAAAATTTCCTTAACACATCATACTCAAAAAGAGAAATAGTCATTTTCTAACAATGAGAGAATCATGTTTAGGACATCTCAGAAGGTGTAAATTTATCAAAAACCGGAAGTCGAAAATTTTTTTTTTGCATTCTGCAAATCTGGCTAATCATACCTTTTGAATGATATCACATTCAACCCTCTACTCGTATAATTAACACGTTTAGCGCCACACAAATTCTCAAAACGGTGGCGGATTTAAGGAGGGGGACTAGGGGGCTGAAGCCTCCCCCCCCAAAAAAAAAAAAAAAAAAAAAAAAAAAAACACTGACCTTCACAATTGAATATTGAATTTAAAATTTTTTATCGGTCTAGAATAACACTTTGAAAAATCTTAGCCCCCCCCCCCACCCCCCCCCAAAAAAAAAAAAAAAAAGTCAAGTTCTGGATCCGTCACTGTCTTAAAATACATTAAAATCCCATAATGCATGATTCCTCCTGTAATAAATAAAAATTAATCAAATTTTTAATAAATTTTCAATCATTAAATGTAATATTTTTAGTTTTATATCCTATTTTATATCCGCCACCGATGGCTGACAGAGTGCTCAACGTTTAAATTTTTTATTGGTCCTGCTTTTACTTTTGGTGTAAAACTTTGACTTAAAACTTAAACGTTTGGAGTAAAACTTAAATGTTTGAAATATAACATATTATGCACACTCTTAAAATTTCAAGGTGATTCCTTCAGTACTTAGAGATATGTAACAAAATATCTAGAATCTAGAATGGTTGACATGGTGCTTAACGTGTTAATATGTTTAAAAGTGTACAGCAATTTTCATGCTTGCCTATTAAAATACAGACTATTATTTTAAAATAATTTCTGAATGGATAATATTATATCTGAGTTGAAAGTAATAAGTAACCAGTGCTTGTGCTTGTGCTTGAGATAGGCACATTCATTAAAATAGTTTCATGTGGAACCCAAAAAATATCAGAATGATTAGGCCATGAATAAGCTGAGGAAGTTCTACTTGGTTTCATAAATTTCATCTTTGCATCTCGATGTTCTTCAATAATCTTCAGTATTGTTCCAAGCCACCAGTTATTGTTATAGATAGCTACAACAATTTTTTCTCCTTTAACATTGGTAAATTATTTGATTTGAAGTCCAAGAGAAACTTGAAAAAATATATTAGATGATGAAACATGCTTTACAGCAGTCTTCTTTCATCCAGTGGTTGCAAAAAATGATTTACTGTTATCCCAGGAATTTTTGAACAATTTCCATATCGTTTATCTAACATCTTTGTGAACTTTGTTACTTCCTCAGTTGTAATATAAAATATGTATATTACTGGAACATAAATTTTGGCAAATGTAAACATTTCTTTTGGACTTAATATGTGATTGTAACATGAACATTGTAACTTTGCTCTTGTAGCTAAACATTGTATAGTACCACCAATTCCAGCGCATGCATTTTTACCATGACGCGCAGCACTATTCGTTTATATGCTTTCGGCTCAGATATAATATTATCCATTCATAAATTATTTAAAAATAATAATAATCATTAAAATATTAAGAATGCATGTTGAATGGTTCAATTGTTGTACATCAGTTAGCCATTAAACAGAACTTAATGCAATATTTATGTATTTTACTTCTTTAATTTTTTAATCACAAAATACAAAAAACACCCTCTTGATTTTTTTTTTATATTAAAAAGTATGTCATTTTATATCACGTGAAAAAAAAATTAGTGTGGTGTGATGTGGGGTTTTACTTCAAAAAATTCTTGAAGTTTGCAAAAAAATTCCTTCAAAAAATTGCTTTCATTACAATTTTGTAAATGCTTGTTTGCATATTTTCAGCATTTGCACAATTTTATTTCATAGTTTACACTTTTATCTTTCTAATGACATCAAAATGAACAAAATCGGTCCATAAATAAAAGTGTTATGGCGGTTTGAATCTCATAAACCGTCATGCTAATTGACGCCATTTTGTTAAATTTAGTCAAATTTCGAAATGACCCCTTATTTTTAGTTTTGACTAAAAAATTCTGAAAAAAATATTTTAAGCCATTTTCACTATGTACTTTATAATAAAAAATTTTCATTAAAATCTGTGACATGAGGGCAGCCGACTTAGGTGATTTCACTTGAAATGAGCCACACGTGATTTGATTTTTATAAAATATCCATATTTGTCTGTTACAAAATATACATCTGTGTCTGATTTTAGAAAATATCTATCTGTGTCTGTTACCATCTGTATCTATATTGTTTAGAAAATATCCATGTGTGTCTGTTATCAAATCTACTTCGAGAATTAATGCATTTTAATTTCATAAAAAAATTATATTTAGTTGCACTTTGATAAATTACTACTTATCAATTTTTGGTGCTTATCCCTCAACAGGTGGCGTTGTCGTCCCGTTTTATTTTAATATTAAATGCACACAATCAGAATTATTTTCCACCAATTTTTGTATATTAATATATATATTTATATTTAGAATACTAATAGTCAGTAAGGATAATATATATATATATATATATATATATATATATATATATATATATATATATATATTAATCTCCCTCTCGGGAGAATGGGAATGTCAATTTTGAATATGAGTATTCTTTAAAAGAACTTCTCAATGTTTTTCAAAAGAATGCTCGAACCATGTATCTGTGATAATTTGAAACAAAATTATCGATTTATTTTTATTTTTAACAATAAATAAACAAATAAACGTAAAAAAAAAAGAATAAATAAATAAATGCATTTTCTAAGATGGAGCACAAAATTGATTTTATTTCGATAATTCGAATTATACTTTCTAAGGTAAAAACTGTCTGCATTAATCATTGAACATAATTTTGATAAAAAATAATTTTAATAAATAATTTGTATTCCGCGAATTTTTATAGGAAAATACAGAATAAGGTTTTGGGATGTCCACAACATACTAGTTTCACGTCTTGTCGTTGTGACAACAGACCTCTCAATCCAGATTAACTGAATTTGTAAAAGACACCATCTATAAAATAAAATTTTCAAAACTGAGTGTTTGCTCTAATTACACATTTTGAGCTCTCCTGAATTTCAAAATCATGTTTTTTTTACATTTTATCTGTGTGTTTGCTATCAGTATAATTCAAAAGTAGTGGCATGAAGTTTAAATTTGGCATTCTAAGTTTGTATGATATGGTGATGTTAATTCACTGGTACTAAACAAATGCTCCATGTACTGGGAAATACAAAAGATTTTAAGTACATTACGTTTATATCCGTAATTTCTCTTTGATGCATTTTAATAACTTTAAACTACACTAATCATAAAGAAATGGACATGTATGTTCTATATGCACAAAATATTTCTCTAATGAATATGTTTTAAATATACAAGACCACACAAAAGAATTCTGAAATATCTGCAGCTATGTTCCGAAATGGTTCCAAGTGTATTTTAAGATGCATTATACATTTTTTTTGTTTACTATGCAAAATTTAAATATGTGTCACTTTTACATTTTACAAATAATAAACAGAGCTACCAAAAATTAGACGAATATTTTTTTTTTTTGCTAACGATCCAATTGATGGAAGTGCTTTACTAAATTACACCTTGTCCAGGTGTTTGGTGTTTTGGAAGTAAGGCCGATTGACTGCTCCAAGGTCCTAGGCCTGAGGAGGAGTGCCATCCATTGGGTCTTTCTGAGGGGTCTTAGCCCGTATTTACGCAAGTTCCGAAGAAAACCACGGAAAACTCTGAACGGCTAGGCGCGACTTAGGATCGAACCTGGCACTTCATGTCTACCTGCGTTGAGCAAAAAAACCGCTCGGTCGCTGTGGGTACGCCATGTCCAGCAAAACTGTCAATACGGGCATACAGGATTATCTTGAAAAGTATAATCCTGCATTTCCTCAAACGTATTTTACATAAAATAAAATTTGTTTTCTTTGTACATTCCATTTTATACTTCTTTGTGATGAAAATAACAGTTTTAATAAATAAAATGTTCTGCGTGAATTTGTATAGGAAAATATGGAAAAAGTTTTGTGGTGGCCATGACATGCTAATTATTATATGTTGTTGTTATTAAAAGTGGGAAAAAAAAAAAAAAAAAAACTTGATACTATACAAATACTCGTTTTAAGGGTATTGACTCTCTCTCTCTCTTTTTTTTTTTTTTTTTTTTTTTTTTTTTTTATTATTATTAATACTAAAAATCTACATCAACAAGATGTGTACTTTTCTTGCGGCCTTTGAAAATGATACACTTACATACAAAAATTTTATTCTGGTTGACAAGTTGACTAGGGTTGACCTGGTTAACTGGTATTATATATACATATAAAAAAAATCTTAATTTCACAATAATTGTTTAAAAATAATCCGCATTATGTGCATTTATACAAAATTTTGTCCTATGCTCCCAAATTAAAAATTTGAAAATAATAATAACAATAATTATAATAATACGACAGCGCCACTTATTGAGCAATATACACCAAAAGTTGATTGACATCAATTTAAGTCCAAATTGAACTAAATATGAATTTCATAAAATTCTATGCTTTCAGTTCTTTATCGAGGTCTGTCGCAAAATTTTGTCACACACACGCATAGATAGACACACATCATTCTAAAAATGATCGAAACGTTTATAGGTCTCCTTAAATCGCATGAAACTGACAAAAGTCGAAATTTTTACGAATCCGAAACTTTATTTTTATGCATAGAGATAAAAGTAATAATTTCTCATTTTATCTTTATACAGATTAAAGATTGATTCTCCAAAGAGCTATAAATCTATTCCATGTTGAATTTGAAGTGGATGAGAATTCTTGTTTTAATTAGTCTGACTGCGTTGGTTCTGCTTTACAGTCGCTACAGCAAAGTACCTAATGCAGAAAGGAGACTTAGACCTATATTAAAAGCTAAAAAGACTTGCTCAACAGGTAGATTTTTTTTTTTTTTTTAAGTACATTAATATTTGTTTAAAGGGACCTGACACCTTAGACTTGGCACTACTGAAGTAGGTTTCATATAAAAGCTTATATTTCCATTTAATATTCATAAAGTGAACTATATTAGGTTTGTTCAATGAAATATATATTGAGGCAACAATTCGTATAGATTTTGATATTTTTTTTTTTTTTTTTTTACAGATATGAAGCCTATAAATTGCATTTTCTCAGTTCACATTTTTTTTTTTTTTTTTAATAATTTATCATTTTCAAAATTTTAAAACTTTACACGTATATTTAAGAACAGACTTAATGTTTTTTTTGGATGTTTAATAAAACCTGCTTAAAGGAATTAGGGATGAATATTGATATTTATTAATTAGTTTTTGAGAAAAAATTAAAAAATACATACCTATGTAAAAAAAAAAAAAAAAAAAAAAACATTTTTCAGAAAATATTTATTCCACTTTTTTATATATATGCTGTTTTAATAATTATGAAAAAGTAATATACAAAATAACTTTCAGCATATCAATCTTAAAAACTTTAATAAATTTTATTTTATTTCCAACGTTTCGGTTAAATTCCTTCATTAACCTTCTTCAGGGAAGAAACGACGTTTAAAAAACTTAAACATAGGTAATTTAGGTTATTCCATGATATCACAAATACAACTTCTAGGAAAATTAACAGATGATTACACAACTTATAAAAATATACTATATACATTTTAAAAATATGCTAAAACATTTAAATGAACTTGAAACATGACACTACAAGAAAAGGAACTACTAAAGCAAATGGAATCAAAAGTATCAATATTGCGGGGTTGCCAGAACTAAGCTAAAAGCAGGGTAACCATAAATTAATTTAAGCCCAAGAAATGAAGCCAAATTGATGGGGGGTTTATGGATAAGGAACCGTTACAAATTTCTGTTTTTCTTTTAATAATTTCGAATGATTCATAAAGAAGAGTTTGGTTTCTATTGTCAGTATTGTAAATTTTCCTGGCATTTTCAAAATCGGGGTCAATGGGATTAGTATTATAATTTCGTGAAAAAGCTGTGTTGGGTCTGTTATATTTTAAATCTGCAATATGTTCTTTCATTCTATCACAAAAAGGTCTATTAGTCATTCCTATATAGTAGTTAGTTTTATTATCCACTTTATATGGGATTTCATAAACACCAGATTTTAATTTGGAGGGAGGAGGATCAAATTTTTTAGAAATTAATGAAATTAATTTTAGAGGAGATTTAGCAACCAAATGAACTTTTTTATGTTTAAATAATTTAAAAACTCCTTCATGAATACCAGGCCAATATTGAATTTTCTTAAATTTATTAATAGAGGAGATATTATCATTAGAAGATGAAGAAGGGGGAGGAGGGGACATAATTTTATAAATTAATTTATTTATAGTCTTGATTTTATAACCATAATTTAAAGCCAAATTATAAATAAAATCGATTTTTTGGTCTAAGGCCTCAAGGGTAGAACAATGACTAAAAGCACGTTTAATCAAAAATCTAAAATTAGCTATTTTATACAGGGTTGGCAAACTGGGCCCAGCCCAGAAAAACCCGCCCGGGTTTTTCGGGGCGGGCCCACCAACAAAAAACCGCTGGGTTTTTGTTAAAAATTGTTTATAATTCACAAATCCCATCTATAAAGTATAGAAAATACCTTACCTTTTAAGAATAAACTCTTATTTTTATTTTCTAGAAAAAATATTAAACATAAAAAGTAACTACAGTTATAAATATAATAAAAGCAGTTTATCTTCTATAGTTGATTCAATTTTCCTTTTCCTGTAAAACCGAACGATATTTTTGTTTAACAGCGGACATAAATGTAGTCCAGAATCAATATTTAACTAATTAAATTGTTTAGTTTTAAAACTTTATAATTATTTTATTTTAATTTTAGTAGCAACATAATTATAAATCTAATAAAATTTTCTTCTATAACCATTTCAACTACATATTAAAAAAAAAAAAAAAAAAAAAAAAAAAAGGAAAAGGATAAATCAGTGCAACTTATTTTTATAATTAAAACTAGTTGGCATAGGTGGACTCTGCTCGGTTCCCCATCATATATATGTTCTCATGAATTTCTAGTACAGGACATTCTCTTAACATGATTATCATGTTAAGAGAAACGAATTTTACCAAACGCTTGACACAGTGACAGAAGGAAATCCCCGCCTAATAGGCTATCCATCGTTCACTTCGATATATTTATCTTATTCTAATATATTAATTTATTTTATCAGGGTCAATTTCGTTTTTAAGTTTTCATGCTACTATTTCCAATGCAACAATCCCTCAAAATGCATATTTATATGGGATATCGCCCATTTTGCTAGGTTGATAAAATATTAAATTACGAATAACTTGCAAAATTTTCCTATTAGAATATTTGTAGTCAATCATGTTCAAACAAGTATCATAAATGTTATTTTTAAGTTGTCTGATATATTTATAATCCTCAAAATGGATGTTTACGCTCAATTTTGCCCTATTCTGCCATTTTAAATAAATTGTAAATTCCAAATAATTTATGAATTTTTTAAATTAGAAAACTCATACTCTATGATATTCATGCCAGTATCCTAAATAATATTTCAAAAGTGGTCTGACATCTTTACGGTGAAAATAGCCTTCAAAATTGACGTTTATGTGAAATTTTGCCCTATTCTGCCATGTTAAGAAATTCGTAAATTTCTAATAACTTGCGAAATTTTCAAAGTAGTATGTTTCTAGTTACTGATATTCATTCTGACATCATAACTCATATTTTAAAACTGGTCTCACATTTTTTCATTAAAATTTTTCCATTTAATACACGTATAAGTGAAATTTTGCCCTATTCTCCCACATTAAGAAAAGCATAAATTTTTAATAACTTACGAAGTTTTTTAAACCGAGGTCGAAAAATTTCACGATTACCTAAGTTCCCCATACCTACAGCATGAGGGGAACTAAAAAATTTAAATGATATGTATTGTACTTAAGAATTTAAATTCTTTTATTTTATCAGTTATTATCATTAAGAATATTTATTTTGAATAAGCATACATTAGAATAAAATATAGCTTAATCTTACTAATTAACACTATTTTAATATTAGAATCAAACAAATTTTTATTTCTGAGATAAATATTTGATTAATTATTAATTTGTAGTTTAATATAATTAGGTGTATTACAACTAATATGCTAAATAACATACATCTAACATTACAATGCAAATGTATTCAAGCAAAAACCCAGGTGGGTTGGGTTTTCCTAGAAAAACCCGGGTTTTTGCCAACCCTGATTTTATAGGACCAGGGTAAAGGATAACTGCTATGAAAAGTATATGGAAAAATATTGGGCTTTCTATAAACAGAAGTTTCAACATATTGATTAAAACGTTTAATTTTAATATCCAAAAAGGTTAAAACATTTTCATTATTTTCAGTTTGAAAATTTATGTTTAGTTAAATTTAAATATGGATACTGAATCGTATCATGTGTGTGATTAAATCCTTTTTGCCTGAGATGTAGTATATTATATTTTCGATCCAAATTTTCTTGTTTTAACTCTTTAGTCCTTTGAATATTATATTCTAATCTCCCCATTAAAATATCAAAATAACTGAAAATAATGAAAATGTTTTAACCTTTTTGGATATTAAAATTAAACGTTTTAATCAATATGTTGAAACTTCTGTTTATAGAAAGCCCAATATTTTTCCATATACTTTTGATAGCAATTATCCTTTACCCTGGTCCTATAAAATAGCTAATTTTAGATTTTTGATTAAACGTGCTTTTAGTCATTGTTCTACTCTTGAGGCCTTAGACCAAGAAATCGATTTTATTTATAATTTGGCTTTAAATTATTGTTATAAAATCAAGACTATAAATAAATTAATTTATAAAATTATGTCCCCTCCTCCCCCTTCTTCATCTTCTAATGATAATATCTCCTCTATTAATAAATTTAAGAAAATTCAGTATTGGCCTGGTACTCATAAAGGAGTTTCTAAATTATTTAAACATAAAAAAGTTCATTTGGTTGCTAAAGCTCCTCTAAAATTAAATTCATTAATTTCTAAAAAATTTGATCCTCCTCCCTCCAAATTAAAATCTGGTGTTTATGAAATCCCATATAAAGTGGATAATAAAACTAACTACTATATAGGAATGACTAATAGACCTTTTTGTGATAGAATGAAAGAACATATTGCAGATTTAAAATATAACAGACCCAACACAGCTTTTTCACGAAATTATAATACTAATCCCATTGACCCCGATTTTGAAAATGCCAGGATAATTTACAATACTGACAATAGAAACCAAACTCTTCTTTATGAATCATTCGAAATTATTAAAAGAAAAACAGAAATTTGTAACGATTCCTTATCCATAAACCCCCATCAATTTGGCTTCATTTCTTGGGCTTAAATTAATTTATGGTTACCCTGCTTTTAGCTTAGTTCTGGCAACCCCGCAATATTGATACTTTTGATTCCATTTGCTTTAGTAGTTCCTTTTCTTGTAGTGTCGTGTTTCAAGTTCATTTAAATGTTTTAGCATATTTTTAAAATGTATATATAGTATATTTTTATAAGTTGTGTAATTATCTGTTAATTTTCCTAGAAGTTGTATTTGTGATATCATGGAATAACCTAAATTACCTATGTTTAAGTTTTTTAAACATCGTTTCTTCCCTGAAGAAGGTTAATGAAGGAATTTAACCGAAACGTTGGAAATAAAATAAAATTTATTAAAGTTTTTAAGATTGATATGCTGAGAGTTATTTTGTATATTACTTTTTCATAAACACATTTTTGTTACGTACATATTTTTATTTTTTATAATTTCCTTTTAAAGGTATTGCAAAATCCATTGCTAATTCTTTTAAATATGTTCTATTAAACATCCAATATATACGTTTTTATAATCATACGTCTTTTTTTAAATATTTGTAGAAGTTTTAGCATTTTTAAGATCATTAATTCATGAAAAAATTCCAACGCAATTTAAAGATTTGAAATTTGTAAAAAGTATTAAAAACCATAAGAATTGTTGCCTTAATACATATTTCATTGAACAAACCTAATATAATTCAATTTATAAATACTAAATAGAAGTATAACCTTTTATATAAAATCTACTTCAGTAGTACCTAACCAAAGGATTTTGTACATTCAATAAATCAAGTTTTCAAAAACATTTTTAATGTATAATTTAAAATGTTAGAAACATTTTAAAACACAACAAACCGCACCAAAATCGAGGGGAAATTTTGCACACAACAACTGAAAGTGTAAAGGCTAACCATAGAGCTTTCCCTATTACAAATAAATCATTAAACTTATTAACTCAATTTCTGATTTTTACATTTTTCCACAGTATTAAGAAAAAGTTTTGGATGGAAAGCTATGAAATTTCACATATGTTTTGTATGTATAAATTTTTATTCTCTGAACTTTAATTCTTTCACAATGTGATTTTTTTTATCATAGCATAATCAACCAAAAAAGCTTAATATTTTAAAATTTCTATGATTTTTTTTTTTTTTTTTTAAGTATTGTAATAGTATCACATAAATTTCAAACTAGAGGTTTACAGAATAAAGTTAATATTTAGTTTTCATTTAATGCAAGGATATAGGTTTTAATATATATTTCAAAAAATAATCTTGTGAGAAACAGAAAGCGAGTTTTTTTTTTTTATTTTTTTAAAGGGGACTTTGCGTTTTTGACAACGTTACTGAAGTAGGTTTTTATAAAAGCTTGTAATAACCACGTAATGTCGTACCAAAATTCCTGGCTCAAATCAGCTACGTTAAAAACTTATATTTCCATTTAATATTTATAAATTGAACTGTATTAGGTATGTTCAATAAAATATATATTCAGATAACAATTCTTATGATTTTTGATACATTTTTTACAGATTTGAAATTTTTAAATTGTATTTACTCAGTTTGCATATTTTGATGAATTCGTTATCTTCGAAATGCCAAAACTTATACAGATATTAACATTTTGAAGATCAGGAATTCATGAAAAATGCAAACTGAGTAAAACACAATTTAAAAATTTCAAATCTGTAAAAAAATGCATAAAAACCATAAGAATTGTTGCCTGAATATATATTTTACTGAACAAACCTAATACAGTTCAATTTATAAATATTAAATGGAGCTGTATATAAACTTCAGTGGTACCGACAAAAGTGCCAAAGTCCCCTTAAATTATGGGTATATAGTTTATGCTACTTGAAAAATATATTTATTAAATATTAAAATCAGGTTTAGATTTTCAAACCTAGGACTTATTTCATTTTAAAATGAGCAAAAGTTTTCAAGCATGTGAAGTTGAACAATTTTTGGTTTCGAAAGATTTTAACACTCCTTAAATAGAAGCTGTTCATAGTTGTTTAAAAATTAATCTTTTAAAACTTTAGAAGTGCTCAATATTGGTTGTTGGATGCATCGGCAACAAATTTATAACTATATTTATCAATTGTCTATCACAACATAAATATAGATGATGTAGACAATTGTAAAATAATATCTTTCGAAATTGATTGCTTTGTTTTAAGCACTTTTGAAAAGTGAAATACAATTTATTATACGAATTTAGCACTTTTTTGTTACACTAGGTAAACTAATAAAAAGCTATGGCGTGAGAAGAAGTACTAAAATGTTAAATTCAACATTTTAAAACAA
The DNA here is from genome assembly GCA_963930645.1 of Salticus scenicus. Classification (NCBI taxonomy): domain Eukaryota; kingdom Metazoa; phylum Arthropoda; class Arachnida; order Araneae; family Salticidae; genus Salticus; species Salticus scenicus. Next base: position 38,781,882 of record OZ005653.1, on the reverse strand, counting down.
AAATGAAAAACGAGTTTTAAAGTATGCATTCTCATGTAGTATTTATTTAGATGGCTGTCGATTATTGAACTTGAATTTGAAAAGACAGCTTTAGTTCTTGTGATGTGTCCAGATAATAACACAGTGCTCGATAATCCAAATAAACAGGCATTTTCTTGTAGTTATTATGATGAATTTTATTATATACGAATTGTTGACATATTTAACACAATATAGGTGACCAGATAAGCATATTACTATGAAATGGTATGTATAATTGGGATAATTAAATAATTTGGAGTGGGAGACGCTAAGATTTTTTCATTAGTTTCGCCGAAGCTCTAATCGAAGCCAAATTCAAAATAGTACAGAAAAAATGGCTGTAATTGTGTTACGTATAAACACATACAATTTTTGAAAAGGTTACCACATAATTACAATTGAAACGGTCCTCACTAATCGCCAACATACGACATGAGAACCCGGAACTTTTAAGCAAAAATTAACGTACCATGTTATAAGACAAGGAATGCACTCATGGTGTCAAAACTGCATTTATTTGTAAGGTGAAAAGAAACCGAATTAGGAAAAGTCATTACAAGCTATTGTAGATCTGCATTAACGTTAAAGAACTAATAATACATGAACAAAGGTTTCGAAAGAGCTGCAATTAGAAAAAGATACATATGTGGGAGGAGGGAGAATGTAAAAATTTAAAGAACGTATTGCATGAGAATTTAAGTTGCAATTTAGAGGTTATGAAAATGTGTTCGTTACATATTTTATTTTATTTTTATTTATTATTATTATTATTTATAAATGAAAATATATTTGTCTAGAATATGTGATAATCGACATCACATATTTTCTCAAAAATACAGTAAAACTAAAAAAACTAGTTGGCATAGGTGGACTCTGCTCAGTTCCCCATCATATTTATTCTCTCACAAATTTCTAGTGCGAGACATATTATAATCATGTTAAAAGAAATGAAATTGACCAAAGCTTGATACAGTGACAGAATGAAATCCCCGCCTAGTAGGCTATCCACCGTTCACTTCGATATATTTATCTTATTCTAATCTATTAATTTATTTTATGAGGTTCAATTCCGTTGTTTAGTTTTCATGCTACTATTTCCAATGCAATAATCCTCAAAATTCATATTTATATGAAAAAATTACAATTTCGCTATGTAAAATCGTAAATTACGAATAATTTACGAAATTTTCCTATTAGAATATTTGTATTCAATCATGTTCAAACAAATATCATAAATTAATAAAGAAGCATCACAAAACTGGCGTTGTAAAAATTATTACTTACAAACTTTGAATAAACACCATAAAATGCAAAAAACTCGCAACAATTGTTTCGGGTCGAAAAACACACGACCCCTAACGGACTGACCCACGTCTGGTCAAATTCAATTCTTTTAACATGATTATAATACGTCTCGCACTAGAAATTTATGAGAACATAAATATGATGGGGAACTGAGCAGAGTCCACCTATGCCAACTAGTTAATATATTTAAGTTACATTTCATGCTTATGTTCGCATCATGGGACACAGCGGAGCACCTCAAGTAATTAAATCTGTTGCATGGACATAAATGTAAGTGTTTTTAGTTCCCCATCATACTATAGGTATAGGAAACTTAGGTAAAGTCAATTCTTTTAACATGATTATAATATGTCTCGCACTAGAAATTTATGAGAACATAAATATAATGGGGAACTGAGCAGAGTCCACCTATGCCAACTAATTAATATATTTAAGTTACATTTCATGCTTATGTTCGCATCATGGGACACAGCGGAGCACCTCAAGTAATTAAATCTGCATGGACATAAATGTAAGTGTTTTTAGTTCCCCATCATACTATAGGTATAGGAAACTTAGGTAATCGTGAACATTTTCGACCCCGGTTTTTTGACTTTTTTACACGTTTTCAGGTGTGAGGAATCCGAAAATGACAAAATTTGTATGGTGTCTGTCTGTAGGGTGTCTGTTAGTGTGTCAGTCCGTTAGTGTGTCAGTCCGTTAGTGTGTTAGTCCGTTAAACCGTTAGTTTGTTAGACTGTTTAAACGATATCTCACGAACAAATGATCGCAGAGAGGACAGAACAGTTTTAAAACATTATTTTAGACACTGGCAAGAACCCTATTTATTTGCAACATTCGAATTAAAAAACTTCGTAAGTTATTCGAAATTTACGATTTTCTTAACATGGGAGAATAGGCCAAAATGTCACTTAAACTTGCATTAAATGAAAAATTTTTGCTGTAAAAATGTCAGACTAGTTTTAAAATATCAGTTTTGATGCCGGAATGAACATCAGTTACTATAAACATGCTACTTTAAAAATTTCGCAAGTTATTGAATATTTACGAATTTCTTAACATGGGAGAGTAGGACAAAATTTCACATAAACGTCAATTTTTAGGGATAATTTCATCGTAAAGATGTCAGACTGCTTTAGAAATATTATTTAGGATACTGGCATGAATATTATTCACTATGAATTTTCCAATATAAAAATTTCGTGAGTTATTAAAATTTTACGAATTTCTTATCATAACAAAATAGGGCAAAATTTTACACAAACGTCAATCTTGAGGGATATTTTCATCATAAAGATGTCAGACCACTTTTGAAATATTATTTAGAATACTGACATGAATACCATAGAGTATGAATTTTCCAATTTAAAAAATTCGTAAGTTATGTGGAATTTACGATTTACTTAAAATGGCAGAATAAGGCAAAATCGAGCATAAACGCCCATTTTTAGGATCATAAATATATCAGACAATTTCAAAATAACATTTATGATACTTGTATGAACATGATTGACTACAAATATTCTAATAGGAAAATTTCGTAAGTTATTTGAAATTTAAGATTTTATCAACATAGCAAAATGAGGCGATATTTCATATAAATACGCAGTTTTGGGAAAGTTGCATTGGAAATAGTAGCATGAAAATAAACTACGAAATTGACCCCAATAAAATAAATTAGTAGATTAGAATAAGATATCGAACTGAATGGTGGGTAACCTATTAGGCGAGGATTTCGTTCTGTCACTGTGTCAAGCGTTTGGTCAAATTCATTTCTCTTAACATGTATGTAATATGTACAAGATATGTACAAGTACATATCTTGTATAATATGTACTATCTACATATCTTATATAATATGTACAAGTCCTGTACAAGAAATTTATGAGAACATACATATGATGGGGAACTGAGCAGAGTCCACTTATGCTAACGAGTTTAAATTTGGATGCAAAATCTTATATTTATTTCTATACTTGGAACATCCAGAGAAACAAAAATATAAGCACAATCGAAAGAAAAAAAATTCCTGCGTTTACTACTTTTAGATTGCCTTATAACATACTTTCTTGAAATTTTAACTTTAAAGAGTAGTGCAGTGTAGAATGTTTCTGATGAATGTAAATGTGTTAATAAATGTTGTTTAGTTTTTGAATTACTGATTCATAGCCATAATTTTTCCGACGTACCGCGTACAATTAAAGATGGAATTATACCTTCACTCAAAAAATTTGTAAGCGTAGACTGACTTAGACATATTGCACATTAACTTTAAATTTTCTAATAATATATTATAATATCAATATATATATTATATATCTAATATATATATATATATATATATATATATATATTATAATATATATATCAATATATATATTATATATCTAATAATATATTATAATTTCATTATAATATACTTTATCAAAAAATATTTAAATAATTTATCGCACAGTATTTAAAATAAGATTAAATTTTTTTTTCATAAACTTAAAACAGAAAAAATACATAGCGCAAAAAGGAACTTAGCGACATTTTTTCCCTTTTAAACATCATTAAATGACATTTTAGTAAATCAGGTAACATTACGAAAATTAAATTATTAACACTGTTAAATATTTTAGCTTTAAGTTGAATTATTCAAATATGCAAAATAGTTAGTTGCAGTTGCGTGATTTAAGGCCGATTCATTACATTACGATTCTAGGACAAATACTCTCCATTGACTTCTTTATAAAGAATTCTAGATCTGGAGTTAATGATCTCCATTGAGTTCTTTATAAGGAATTCTAGATATGGATAGAATGCCCTCCACGGAGGTCTTTCTAAGGAGTCCTAGCCGGTATTCACGGGATTTTCAGAGAAAACAACGGAAAAATCTCAATGGCTTGAGCGACGAGTGCGACCTGTGATCCAGCTCCTACCTTCTTCCAGTTTTGATAAAAGAACCTCTCGATCAGTAGTGGACCAACAAAACAACTAGACGAATCCCAATATGAATTTTTCGAAACTTTAATAAATCATTTTTGTGACTGAATCCTGAAAATTACAGTAATTTTCAAACAAAACGAATAATATTCTAAACAATCTAATTGAAAATTTAACTATTTTGCTACTTTTCACATTTACCTTCGTAGATTTAAATTTGACAGTTTAATAATTTTTCTGCTTATAACAACCGAAAATAAATTTTTTGATTAATTTCACTCTTAGTAGTTTTAAATTGATTTCTCTAATTAAATATGAGCAATATCTAGAGTCGTAGATAATGGTACAATAACTGGCGAACTTCGTCCGCTGTACTGGTCACTATATTTAATGAAACACTAATTTTACTTTCCAAACATGCATGCGTTAGGTAAGAAAAGAATTGTAATGCAAAAACTCGACTGTAAAATTCTGGTGTACATCTATACGTTTTGAGAACTCCTGAATTCATTATTGCTATTTAAGCGGAGGTGCCCGGGCTCGATTCCCGGCTCTGGTATTTTTCACATAGTTGTTATATAAAAATATCAGCCTTTACACTCCAATTTTTGCTTAAAAAATCATTATTGCTATTTCTACTGTGATGTATATGTATGCAGGTGAGTAAACACTATAACGTTTAAGTGCTTTATTTGATTAAGTTGAAAGTTTGCAGGTATGTTATAGGCCACCATGGCACGAATTGTGTAAATTTTGATGAGTGTACCACTTAAAGTTTTTTTACAGGGACAAAAAGAAAAATTCTTTATCATTATGGCCTATGGGGTCAAATAATTTAAAGTGTGATAGAGTCTAAACACTTGATTGGATTGGTCTGAAATTTAGTAAGTATGTTATAGGTCATCATCGCATATATTAAATAGATTTTAATAAGTGTACAACTTATATACATATAGGAACACAAGGAAAAAAAATATTATTACGGAGTATAATAATTTTTTTTTTCTTTGATAGAGTTAAACTATTTGAAGTGCGTTAGCACCTAAACTGCACACTCGATTAAAATATAAATTGGTATGCATGTTATAGGTTATCCGTGTAAGAACCTTACATATTTATATGAATGTAAGAACTTATAGTTTATTTATTTTATTTTATTTCATTTATTTATTTTAGAAGGTTTTTAATTGAAATTGACTTGGTCATCGTGTCTTCGTGTCACGCTAGTAAACAAGGCGCCTTCATTTTAAAGTAAATATAAGGTGTTTCGTTTGTCGCTCTTTGGCTCAGTTGGTAAGAGCGTCCAGTTAGTAGCGCGGTGGTCGTGAGTTCGGTCCCTGAAAGGACCAGCGTGTTAATTTTTGAAGCTAATTAGTAGAAAATGTGTCTATTGATACAAGAAAATTTGTCGTTGCTTACACTAAAAATTTTTTGAGGAGTTTTTTTAAGAAGCATTTATTATTATTATTATTATTATTATTTATTTAGATATTGGAAAACACAAAACATTTTAGATATTAAAAAAGCACAAAATAAAATGTTTTAAGTAAAAAATACATAAAAAAATAGTTTTAGAAGCTTTATATATATTATACATTACTATTATATGAAATTGAATTTGTCATCGGCTTTTTGCCACGTTAAAAATCCAAGCCACTTCCATTATATATAGATTTAAAAAAAAAAAAAAAAAAAAAAAAAAAAAATTAAGCAACTCATTGTATCTCTTAATAAATCAGCTGGTTACAGTGTCATGTTGATAATGCGAGAGTCGTGTGTTCGATCCTCGCCTTGCCGAGGTGTTATTTTTTGCAAGTAATTAATATAAACGTGTCAATTGATAAAAGAAAATATTTAGGTGTGTGCACAGTATTCTAATAATTTTTCAAGAGTTTTTCAAACGGCTTTTTATCTAGTTACAAAAAGCACAAAAAAAAAAAAATTGCAAGTAAAAATAAATAAATTTTTTAGAAGGTTTTTAGAAGGTTTTTATATGAAATTTACTTTGTTCAGTTTGTCGCTCCATGGCTCAGTTGGTTAGAGCGTCACGCTAAAAACGCGGTGGGTGAGAGTTCGATACCCGAAGGTCCGGCGTATTAATTTTTGCAGATAATTAGTAGAAAAAGGTGTCAATTGATTTTATTAAAAAAGCTCAAATTAAAAAGTGTCAAGTGAAAAATACATAAATGAATACTTTTAGAAGCTTTATACATATATTATTATATGAAATTGAATTCATCACCGCGTTTTCTGTCACGCTAAAAAATAAGACACTTCCACTTAAAAAAAAAAAAAAAAAAAAAAAAAGAAAAGAAAAGAAAGAAAGAAAATTGTAAGCAATTTATTGTATCTCTTAATGGCTCAGTTGGTTAGAGCGTCAAGTTAATTTTCGCAAATAATTAATAGAAAAGGTGTCAGTTGATAAAATTAAATATATCGTTGTTTACACAGTATCCTAATAACTTTTGAAGAATTTCTTATGCAGCTTCTTATCTAGTTACATCACAAAATAAAAATTTAAGTAAAAATAAGTAAATAAATAATATTTTTAGAAGCTTTTTATTGAAATTGGATTTCGTTATCGCATCTTCGTATCAAGCGAATAAATAAGGCACCTCAACTTTAAAGTAAATGTCAGCAGGTCTCATCGTCGCTCATTGGCTCAGCTGGTTAGAGTGTCAAGTTGCTAATGCGATGGTGGTGAGTTCTTTCCTCCGAAAGATGGATGTGTTAAATTTTCCAGATAAGTAATAGAAAATGCGTAAATTGATAAAAGAAAATTTTTCATTGTCTGTACAGTATTCTAAGAATTTTTGAAGAGTTTTTTTTTTTTTTTTTTTTTTGTAAGAAGCTTCTTTTTAGATACTAAAAAGCACAAAAGTTAAGTTAATATATATTTATATATATATCTATATATATATATATTCTTTTAGAAGCTTTTTATTGAAATTGGATTTTTATCATCGTGTCTTTGCGTCATTCTAAAAAAGAAGGAGCCTCCACTTTCATATAAATTTAAACAATCATTTTCGTCGTTCGTTAGCGCATTTGGTTAAAGCGTCATGATAATAACGCGATGCTCGTGGGTTCGATCCTCGCAAGCCGATGTGATACTTTTTTGCAGATAATTAATAGAAACGATGCCAATTTATAAAAGAAAATCTTTCATTGTGTACACAGTATCCTAAGGAATTTTGATAATTTTTTTAAGAAGCTTTTTTTGAGTTACTAAATCGCACAAAATAAAAATTTCAGAAAATATAAATAAAAATAAAAATAAAAATAAAAAATAAATTAATAAAATAAAATCAATTAATTAAAACAACACTGAAAGTTTTTTTTTTTTATTCTGGAGCCCTAAAAAGCCTAAAATAAAAATTTATTCCAGCAGAGAGATGCTATAAAATCGTAAAAGTTTCAACAAGAAAATTTTAAAGAAAAATATAGATATTTCACTTTTGCAAAAGAAGAAAAATTTTAAATATTCCAAATATTTTAAAAAACATTCGAGAACAATATTCCTTTTGTATAAGTATTTTTTAGATTTTTTAGAATGTTCTATGATTTTTCTTGACAGTTCTCAGACTTTTAGTTAGAGCGTCATGCTGATTACGCGATGGTCCCGGATTCGGTCCTCGAAAGATGATATAAGTACTTTTTTGCAGATAAATAAAATTTAAAAAAATGTCAATTGATTAAAAAAGAAAAAAAAAACTTTCATTGTCTACACAATATCCTAAAAAATTTTAATTAGTTTTTTTGAGATTTTTTTTTTTTTTTTTTTTTGTAACTAAAAAGCACAAAATAAAATTTGAGTAAAAAATCATTTTTTTTAAGTTAGAAGCTTTTTATTGTGAAGCCCAAAAAAGTATAAAATAAAATTTGTTCTGGCAAAGACATGTTACAAAGAAATGAAAGTTTCAAAACTAAGAAAATTTTAGAGAAAAATATAGATACTTTCCTTTTGCAACACATGAAAATTTTTTAATGTTCAAAATATTTTAAAAAGCTTTCGAGACATTTGAAATTTGTGGCCTAACGAATGATTATACAAAAACTAATAACTAAGAATATTTGCTTTTAAAATATTTTGAACATTAAAAAATTTTCATCTCTTGCAAAAGCAAAGTACCTATATTTTTCTCTAAAATTTTCTTTGTGTTGAAACTTTCATTTCTTTGTAACATGTCTTTGCCAGAACAAATTTTATTTTATACTTTTTTGGGCTTCACAATAAAAAGCTTTTAACTTAAAAAAATGATTTTTTACTTACATTTTATTTTTTATCTGAAATACAAAGTAGAATTTTTATAAATTGCAGTTTATTGTCTCAAACTATTTAAAATTTGCTTTAGTAATGTTAAATTGCTTAAAACATCAAAAAAAAAAAAAAAAAAGCATATAACTATTTGACATTGCAAACTTGCCATTAATAATTCTTTTTTACAGGAACACACAAAAGAATTTGGATAAACTACGATCCAATAAAAGACATACAATTTAGAGTGAAATACTCAAACACCTATTAAGATTTTCTCTCTCTTCTTTATTAAATGACGTCTCTCATTTTAATTTATTTAAACAATCGTTAATTAATGAATTTTCGGAAAGTCGAGTGGTGTCACTACGAATTTTTATATAGCACTATTTTTCATAAATCATTAAAAAAAAATATCCTACATAAATTAATAAATTAAATACTGTTATGCAAACCTATGTTAAACAATTCATATTAGGCTTCTGAAGAGTTTTATATGATAATTAGTTCTGTGTGAGGGGGTCTACCGCCCCCCTCAACCCCCCGTTTCATTAATGCACCTACATTTACATAGAATTTAGTTCGGTTATTAAAAAATATTTCTCTTTTTTAAAAAATAATTTATTAAAATTATTATTTAAAAAAATTATCTTTTATGATAAGGCAGACGATTTCCATATTAGAGAAGTAGTATAACACCAAATATCCAAAAAAAGTCCATTTTATTCTCAATATTAAAAAAAAAAAAAACGATTTTTTTTTTTTTTTTTTTTTTTTTTTTTTTTTTTGTTAAAAGTAAAAAAAATCGATAACTTTGTTTTAAATTATCGCAGATCGATGGTTCAACCATTCGTTTTAAAGGTATTGGCGAGCTCTTTTGAAAGATACCCATCATGAAAATTTACTCCCCTAGAGGGGGGACTTCCCCCCCAGGGGGGAGGCGAGGCTCCTACATACACAAAAAAAATTTTCCCAGTTAACTGTCTCTATTACAAAAAATATATATTTGTTTCATTTGGTTTAGTGCAGTCTATAGACGTTAAACTCTATTTTCCTGCAATTTCCCCCATAGACTTGTAATGTATTAGAATTCTCTTGATTGTCCTTGTACATGAACCATTTGCTTGATCTTAACGAAAATCTTACTGTAGCATCCCTATATGATACACATTTAGAATACCAAGTTTGTATTGGGCTTAGAAGGCAGAGCACGCAAATTATAATGCATATTGATGAGTCCATATTAAAATGAAACACTTTTAATTAGACGAACACTCACATCACATAGTTACATATAGAGAAACAAAAATTCAACAAGGTACAGGTAAAAGATGCGCCGTACGAAAACAGTCCAAGTGGTGGCGCGCCAGTCGTTATTGGAATGATCTATTATACAGTGAAGGAGGGTAAATACAAGAGGCATTTGTAATGGAAAATAAATGTAACCTAACACCCCCCCACAATGTCGACGTATTTACCTAAATAACAATGTTACATCTTCCAATCCCATAATTTTACAACAGTTGTAATGTTTTGATGATGTTAATGCTTTTGTAAGAATATCAGCCCCCATATTTTCAGTAGACACAAAATTTAAATCAATAATTCCATTTTTCAGTGCATCCCTTATGAAATGATGCCTAATGTCTATATGTTTGGTGCGCTTATGAAAGATCGGATTTTCAGCTAATTTAATAGATCCTAAGTTATCTGTAATTATACTCACTTTTTCAATTTTGCCTTCAGATAACTCATTTAGTAATTTACATAAATATATCCCTTCCTTAGTGGCATCGGATAAAGCCATATATTCAGCTTCCGTTGATGAGAGAGCTACGGTACACTGTTTACGGCTTTCCCATGTAATTGCACTCCCGCAAAAAAAGAAACAGTAACCTGTATATGACCTACGGTCATCGAGGGAATTCCCCCAATCCGCGTCAGTGTAGCCGATTAACGGCTCATTACTTTTTTTAAATACAAGTCCAAAATTTATTGTTTTCTTTAAGTATCGTAAAACTCGTTTAGCGGCAGTCCAATGAGTTTTATCAAAACAAGTTAGAAATTGACTTAATTGACTGACGGAATTTGCAATGTCTGGCCTGGTGGAAGTTGCAAGATACATCAAACTTCCAACTAATTCACGGTAGGGATATTCGTTTTCACAACATTTTTCGGCCTTTTTCAATCGAACGCTTGTATCCATCGGACAAGCTACGGGCTTGGCTTCTGTCATGCCAAAACGCTCTAAGAGCTCTCTAATATAACTATGTTGACTCATTGTTATAAGGCCATTTTCTAACTAAAAATTTATCCCTAGACAATATTTAACTATACCTGAATATTTAACATCTAGTTTTTCATTAAGATGAATTTTGAAGTTTTCTAACATATCAGGGTCCTGTGACATAAACAATATGTCATCAACGTAATTCATTATAAGAGTCAACCCTTTATCACTTTTAATATAATATAAACATGGATCTGCATTTGTTTGTTTTGCTCCAAAATCATTCAAAATTTTATTTAATTTAGTGTTCCAACACCTCCCGGCTTGCTTGAGGCCATAGAGCGATCTTTTTAACAAAAGAACTTTATTCCCTACATTTAGATATTTAAGAATCTCGGCTGCTTTATCAGATATGCCCCTATCGCAATTTTCATTTATAATTATTTGAAGTATTTCTTTAAAGTAATCGGGAACTTCCATAAAAATTTCCTCATCTAATTTTCCATTCAAATATGCTGACGTTATGTCAAATTGATGTATTTTTATTCCTAATTTAGCAGCATAACCTGCTAAGATTCTAATAGATCCCATTTTTGCTACCGGAGAAAAAGTTTCACGAAAATCTATACCAAATTTTTGACTAAATCCGCGAGCTACTAATCTCGCTTTATATTTCAAAAGAGATCCATGTTGATCATATTTATTTGTAAGGACAAATCTACCTTTTATGCATTTTTTCTGGGGCCTTTCTACTACTTCGAATGTATCATTTTTTAATATTACTTTTATTTCGTCAGTCATTGATTTATACCAATTCGAAGATTCGTGACCCTTCAAAGCATTATTTATTTCTATTTCCGAATTAAAACTATAAACAGCATTTGCAATGGAATCCGGCTGGCGAATTATTTCGCGATTACGTAATGACAATATATTTTTCTCTTCTGAATCTTCGAAAGGCGCAGTTGCAAGGTCACGTGACACTTCATTACTCTCTTTTTTTATTTCAAGAGGAGGAGAAATTTTTTCTTCTGACTGCTGCATGTGTGACTCATTTTTCGATTCGCTTAATTGTATTTCTTTCTGATAAACATCCGGATACAATTGACCTATTTTTATAAAATCATTAGATTTCTCTTCAAAAAACTTTACGCTACGCGATAAAATGACTTTGTTTGATTCAGGAAGATAAATACGAAATGCTTTAGAATTTTCTGAATAACCCACAAATAAACCCTTTTTAGACCTTGGGGAAAATTTGTGTTTAGGGTGGTTATTGAAAAAAATAAGAAGTGCAGCCAAAAGATTTAAAATAGCTAACGTTAGGTGTTATATTATTCCATAATTCATATGGGGTTTTTCCATTTAAAGCTTTTGTTGGGCATCTATTTCTTATATAATTAGAAGTATTAATAGCTTCTGCCCATAAATTTAAGGGTAACAATAGACAACGGGCCATTTCGACGAGAGTTCTATTTTTCCTTTCACAAACACCTGATTGTTCCGGACAATAAGGGGTTGTTAATCTATGCTGAATACCATTTTCTTTTAAGAAATTTTCAAATTCAGTTCCAATAAATTCGCCCCCATTATCACTCATGAATTTTTTTATTTTTATAGATTTTTCATTTTCCCAAAGAACTTTGATTTCTTTAAATGCATTTAATGCTTCATCTTTAGTTTTTAAGAATTTTACTGCACAATAACGAGAATAATCATCAATAAAATTAATAAAATAAAGGGACTTACCTATTGAGGGAACCCTAATAGGCCCACAAAGATCCGAATGAACTATTTCAAACATTTTTGTAACACGATCTGAGTGCTTAGGAAAAGGAGCACGGGTCATTTTATTTAACGCGCAAACTTCACAATTGAAGTTGGATACCTTTTTAATATTTAACCCCCTAATATGACCTTTTAAATTTGAATCAATCAAATCTTTTACATTTAGATGACCCATTCTACAATGCCATTTTTCTACATTGGTCTTTGCTTTGCTTGTGCTTTGAGGTGTAGGCTACAGCTTGTGCCGGCATTACCTCAATTGATCCTCAGCCGACGCAGCATCCTAGCTGGCCAGCAAAAAACACCAACAAAAAACGAAAAAAAAAAAAAACCAAGAGTAGGCAAGGGATATGAAATATGAAACGAAACATTAAAAAAAACTCGTACTGAAACAGGAAAAACCAAAGAAAAAGTATATTACAAGAAGCAGGAAACAAACAACTCAGTTTCTTACTGTTGATAATTTAAAACTTTAAAACCGCCCACTGTGCAAAAACAGTCTGATGAAAAGCCGATAGAACATAGTGTTGGAGCTTAGTAGGTCCCAAAACTCGGACCATTCTGGATTATTTGAGCTGTCGATATTCATTTCTTAAGCAGGTAAGTTCTTTCGTCGGCCCAGGCGCGACAATTAAAAATGTAGTGCTTTTCAGTTCCGTAATCCGCCCCAGAAAATGAGCACATGGGCGAGTCTCTAAGCTTGCATTTAAAAAGCCTGTATTCCGTAGGAAGGCTTTCGGTACGAAACCGAGCTAACAAAACGGCTTCCTTCCTATTATGAATATTAGTATAGTGAAGCTTCCCTAGGTGATTGCAATTTTCTGCATATTTGCTATTATTCCACCATTGTTCGAATTTGTACTTGAGAGTTCGGTGGAGATGATTCTTGAGGTCTTCTTGAGCAATACCACTATACGTAGAGGTAGCAAACGGTCCGAATTTGGCCAGCTGGTCGGCGCATTCGTTGGCATGGATACCAACGTGTCCCGGAACCCACATTAAAATTAGTTTTTTAGCTCTCTGTGTAGCTTGCTGCAAGGTATGATAGAGATAGAGGATACAGGCAGGAGATTTCTGATTGGATGATTTGAGAGCTGCAAGAGCTGACTTGCTGTCGGAGATAATGATGTAGTTTTCATTTTTCACGAAAATTTGAACTGCGAGATTGATGGCTAACACTTCGGCAGTAATGACTGAATTTAAGTGCTGGATAATATGGGCTTTTTTTTGGGGGGTAGTAATATTAATGGTGGCAATGGAGGTTTTGACCATGTCTTTAGAGGCGTCTGTTGCAATAATTTGGTAATGCCGGTAATTTTCTGCGAGATATGCGTAAAATAATTGCTGGATAATGGTGGGAGGGAGATCCTTAGTTTGAAAAGGGAGACCGCCATCAACAATCTCCACATACTCTGAGATTATTCCGTTGGGCCAATGCTTTTGAATGAGCATGGAGTGGGAATACATCGAACCATTAACAAACCAGGAGAAGTCAGCTGAATAGGAAGCAGGAGAGAGAAGATTATAACTTGCAGCCTTAGAGCAGCGAATATAAAAACAGTCAGCTAAATAGTTTCTTCTAAATGTCAGAGGAATTTGATTGGCTTCGCGATATAATTTGTAAATGGGGGTCCATTTTGGAAGACCAAGGGCAAATCTTAGAGCAGCATTATATATAATGTCCAGAGTCTTAAGCACAGTTTTTGATGCAGTTTGATAAATCACACACGCATACTCAATGGTCCCACGAATCATGACGTTGACAATATGAATCAAATGCCAGGAAGACGCACCCCACCGAGGGGATGCGATTGCTTTAAGAAAACTAAGACGCTTAAGACATTTCCTTTGCACCTGTTGGATATGCAGCCTGTAGGTCAAATTCTTCTCAAAAACAACCCCTAAGATCTTCATGGAATCTTGCCAAGGGATGGTAACACCTTTAAGAGAGAGGAAAGAGTCTGAAGTATCATTCTTACGTGACAAATTAATAGCTGCGCACTTGTCAGGGCGGACTTCTAAATGCCAATAGTTACACCATGTATTGATCCTGTGCAGGGTTTCATTGAGCTTACGGCTAACGTTTTCCATTGAAGTATCAGAGTAGTAAAGAATTATGTCATCTGCGTAGACGACCATATTAACACCAGAATCAATACATTCAAAGAGATCTATCATGTAGATCAGGAACAGAATAGGGGAAATGACACTGCCTTGGGGGACACCACGATTGGTTTCTACAGAGTTGGAAACAACACCACGCCACCTAACTTTTAAGATCCTGTTATTAATCCAGTTGGTGATCCACAAGGCCACGTTACCACCAATTCCAATGGTGACCATTTTGTAGATGAGGGCATCTCTCCAGATAGAATCATATGCTGATTGGATATCCAATTTAACAGCACACTCATAATTATTTTGGCACCTAGCCTGTCGAATGTCTCTCTCCAGAACCCATAAAGCTTTAAAACAGTCGCTGTTTGGAAGGAAGCCAAAGTGTCTCTCGTTCAGGATCGGATTAGACATAATCCAGTCTAACATACGTTTGAGGATCATTCTCTCCATTACCTTGCAAAGCACAGAAGTCAGGGCAATTGGACGATAGGACTCCACATTGAGCTTGGGTCTACCAACTTTCCAAATGGGCAAGATAATAGCAGATCTCCATCCTTCAGGGACATGACCACTTTCAAACATGCAGTTTATCATGTTAAGGAGATTCGCCCTACTTTGCTGGTTGAGAGCTTTAAGTCTGCTGACGGTGACCCTGTCTTCACCAGGAGTTGTGTTTCTTGACACACTAATAGCATTATTTAATTCCTCTAAGGAAAAGGACTTATTCCAGAGGGTGCATGAGTTGCTGAGATCATAGGGAATCCCAGGAAGAATTTCCCGGTTCCCGAAATTTTCAGCAAACGCTTGAGCTTGCTCCCTGCGATCTGCAATATTTACGCCATTAAGGATGATTGAGAACTGCGAGTCAGCTTCCGGGGCTCTCCTAGAGATCCCTTTGATAATTTTATAAATGCTGCCGGAATTGGCGGTAGCACAAACGTTGCTCCAATAAGCTCGAGCTTGTTTTCTCATATAAAGTTTAAGCTGAGCAGAAAAGTTTTTGTACTGACGCCAATGGTCCCTACTCAGGTAGACTTTCGAGAGACGGAGAAACTTTCGTTTTTGTCCCAACAGCCAAGCGCACTGGGAATCCCACCAGGGAGGATTATCATTCAGTTTAATATTAACAGGGAAAGAGTTCTTTTTTGTAGAAACCTGAAGGATCTGTGCAAAATCTACAACAGTAGGGTTGATTTCATCTGTAAGCCAATCATTCATATTCATGTCAACGGCAGACCAATTAGTCCACGAACGCCTACAGTAAACAGGACTAGAGGAAACGTCAATGTGAATGGTAATCGGAAAATGATCCGAGTCAAAAGGATCGGGGTGCACCTCCAGGTAAGTTCTGCGAAACAATTCTGGGCTGGAAATTGATAAGTCAATCAGCGACATGGCCCCATTAGGACTGATGTGAGTGGGCTTACTAGAGTTTAAAAGACAAACATTACAGTTGAAAAGCCAATTTGCTATCACGTCAGAACCCGGAGAATTGCAGGAGTTGCCCCAAGCCACATTCTTTTGATTGAAATCTCCTAAAATTAGGAAGGGGGGATGAAGATTTTGGACAAGATTTTGAAGCCAAGATTCTCTGAAGTTGCCATGGGCAGAATATAAATTTATAATGGAAAGCCAACGATTAGAAAGCCAGACTCTAATACCAAAAGCTTCAACTCTGTCCGGATCGGAGAAGTCAGTATGAATCCGGGCTGAAGAGAGCTTGCTATTCACAGCAAACAACAAGCCCCCACCTCTGCCAGCACGATCAAGGCGATAGACAGTTTTCCCTGGGAGGATAAACTCCTGCGAGGGGGAAAGGAAAGTCTCCTGAATAACCATAATATCAGCATTGGCGAAACTAGAGCTCTTAAGCCAAAAAATTTTAGACCGGATGCCCCTGGCGTTCCACTGAACAAGACGAGAAGAAAAAACTGACGCACCTTGAGCCATAAAAAAGGAAAAAAGGAAAAAGGGGAAAAACATAAGGAAAACGAAAGAGGGGCGAGACAAGGATACCAAGGAGGGAATACTAAGTATCCCCCTCCATACCTTCCTCGGAAAGGTTGGTAGCGGGATCCTGGTAAAATTCAGCATCAGAGGAGTCGTTGACAGCGGCAGAAGGAAGAAGTTCGTTAACTGGAGACGAGGGTTTTCGACGCTTATTTTTAATAAGCTGAGGAGACTGTTGAGATTTGTTTACAGTAGACTTATCAGTTTTACCTTGAGTATTACCGGTGGAGACGGTTGTCAGAGAGGAGGTTAAGCCCTGAATAGCTTGCAGAAAAATTGTTGCTTGTTGCTGCATAGCTTGCACTATTAACTCTTGAGTCCGTTGAAAAAAGGAGTCTAAGGTTTGAGTAAGCTCTTGTTTAGTAATAAATTTATCAAGTTTTTCAGGAGCAGAGGAAACAGCTGTTGCGTAATTTTTTGTACGGGAATGTTTAGCGAAACGTCTTCGAGCTTCTGTGATAGGTAAATGGCTATCTGTCTTGAGTCTTAAAAAGTCCATTTCTTTGGCTCTAGCAGAGCACTGGAGGTCAGAAGCTAAATGGGCAGATTCACAATTAATGCAAAAGAGAGTGTCACAGGTACAAGCATTAGCGGAGTGAGACATTTACGGCACACAGTTTCATATTTGCATTTCGCCGTGGCGTGGTCAAAGCGCCAGCAATTTAAACACTGCCGCGGCCTGTCGTAAAAAGGCCGTATTCTTTCCAGCATATAGAACATTTTTACTTCCCTTGGAAGACTGGTGCCAAAAATAGTTACAAGTACCGTTTCTGACAATTGAACTGAACCAGAGCGGTCTTTCCTCGTAAAGCGCCGCATCTCTTTAATTTTTAAATCATTCGAGTTTTGAATTTCTTGGCCAAGCTCTTGGAGGGGAATACTAGAGTCTATGTTGTGGACCGCGAAACGGGAGGTAATGTATTCTTGCTGTACGTTCACCTGAACTGGGATGTTCATAAGTGAGTTTATTTCCGCAGCAGCGAGAGCACATTTTTCATCAGATGTTTCTATAAGAAGTCTGCCTGTTCTGGTAAATTTTATATTCAATGGGGCGTTAACACCGAGTTTATTGTCTATCTCGGCTTTTAGTACTTGAGGTTTATTGCGTGGTAAAACACCGGTAAGTGGGTCAAGAAACATACATACATTAGTAGCACCATTAGAAAAAGCATATTTGAGTTGGAGCACTGGGCTAATTATTTCTTTAATGTATATGTTAGGGTCATTGGAGCTCGCATCACTGATTTTAACTTCAGAGTGCATTTTGAAAAAGAGGGGAAAGAACAAATACACCCTCAGCCGACTAGGCGGGGTAAACCAAGGGCACTTAACCTAGCAGTGCCCACAGAAAAAAGAAATACCAAAAAGAGAAAAAGCAATAAAGTAATATATAATTAAAGAAGCACTCACCCAAGAACTACCAGGGGAAACGAAAAAAGGACAGAAAACCAAAATAACTCACTACCCTTACGTAGCCGAAAAGAGCCACGTCTACACCTAAGTCCGCTGGAGCAGCTGAGCACAAGTGCAAGCTACACCTCCGAGAACCAGAGAGCGAAAAAAAACTCTACATTGGCAAAAATATTTTTAGAACTATCGATTGATTCACTCGAAAAATTAACTGCATTATTTATATTTGCATTATTATCCCGCAGATAATAAAGTTCATTTTTTCTGTCCGCAATTAGAGTCACATTTTTTTGTCTGTTATTTATAATAGCACATTTGTCTTTAAAAGTTACAGTGAAACCTTTGTCGCACATTTGTGACACGGACAATAAGTTCGTTTTCAATTCTGGAACCAATAGAGCATCATTTATCTCTACATTTTGAAGTTTTGAATTGACTTTTGTTTTAATTAATATTTTACCAACACCGGACACATCAGTTGTTTCATTATTCGCTAAATTTACAGATTTTATATCCGTATCCTTTAAATCGTGAAAATTGGAGTCATCCTTCCCCATGTGTCGAGTACAGCCGCTGTCGACACACCAAAGATTCTCGGATTGTTCTTTGAATAATATGTTCGTATTCGTTGAATTTGTGCTGGCCAGTAGTCCTAAACTGTTTTGTCGATATTTAAATGATTTATCTTTTTCACACTGATTTGCACGGTGGCCGATACGTTTACATTTCCAGCAAGTAATTTTTGAATTATCTCTTTCGTTCTGAGTGTACTGTTCAGTAATCTTAGGATTCCTTTTATTTTTATTCCACGGAGCAGGTTTCTTTCGGAAATTCCCAGTCATGAACGCTCCATCGTTCGGTCTGTCATCATGGCGTCTGGCGTCGTTTTCTTCTACTATTTTTATTCGTAGTACTTCTGGTTTCGGTAGCTCATCCCTGGATTCTATTGCGCACCGGAAATTTTCATAACTGGATGGTAGGCTGTATAACAACATCACAGTTAACAAGTCATCATCTATTCTAATGTCCATTTCAGATAGTTTATCGACTATGTCAAAAAACTTTCGAAGATGATCTCGAATGCTCACAGAAGAGGAATCTGCCATTTTATGTTGAATAAGCGATTTTAACAGTGACGCTTTTCTAGCGGGGCCTTTAGATTGATATATCTCTTCTAATTTTTTCCATATATCCAGGGATGTTTCACAGTTTTTTATTTGTTTCAGTTCAGAAGGCGATATACACAAAATTATGTCGGCTTTGGCCTTTTCATCCATATCAGTCCATTTATCGAACGCTTCTTTTGATGTCGCATCACCTGCCACGAGCTCTGGCTTTGGTTTAGAGCCAGATACATAAATCCAGGATTCATTTTTTATTAAGAGTGCCTTCATTTGTATCTTCCATGTCTCGTAATTATCTTTGTTTAAAGTTTCAATACGTAGTGTTCCATAAGACGCCATTTTTAAACGTGGTCGTCTATCTAACAGATAAAAGTCTATTTATCGTAAATAAAAATTAATTTGCTCCATAACCTATTGGGCTTAGAAGGCAGAGCACGAAAATTATAATGCATATTGATGAGTCCATATTAAAATGAAACACTTTTAATTAGACGAACACTCACATCACATAGTTACATACAGAGAAACAAAAATTCAACAAGGTACAGATAAAAGATGCGCCGTACGAAAACAGTCCAAGTGGTGGCGCGCCAGTCGTTATTGGAATGATCTATTATACAGTGAAGGAGGGTAAATACAAGAGGCATTGGTAATGGAAAATAGATGTAACCTAACAGTTTGAACTTTCAGCCATAATTTGTTTTTGAGATATGCTGATAACAGACAGACACACACACATACACACAAACCATTTGCTAAAAACATGATTTTCGTATTCAGGGGACCTCAAAACTTGTAAATATAAATATAACAAAATCTCGCATTCAAAAATTTGACCCAAAAACAATACTTTCTCTACCTTATGGGTAAGAGAAAGTAAAAATATAGAAAATAATCTGGTGTGCCACTCACACGACTTTCTCTTACCCTGAAATTTAATACTATAAATACAGGTTGGAGTTTAAGAGGTCAGATAAAGATGTTATGTAAACCAATGTTAAACAATTCAAATTAGGCTTCGGAAGAGTTTTGTATGATAATTAATTCTGCGCGCCCCTCAAAACCCCGTTTCATTACCACACATACATTTATATATAATTTAATTCGGTTATTAAAAAATAATTCTGTTTTTTAAAAATAATTAATTAAAATTATTATTTAAAAAAATTATCTTTTATAATAATGCAGACGATTTCCATATTAGAGAAGTAGTATGGCACTAAATATTCAAAAAAAGTCCATTTTATTTTTAATATTAAAAAAAAAAAAAAAAAAAAAATACGATTTTTTTTTTTTTTTTTTTTTTTTTCGTTAAAAGTGAAAAAAATCGATAACTTTGTTTTAAATTACACTGTAAAAAATTTTGGTTCAACGTTGAACCAAAATATGGTTCAATGCTGGGTGCATCCATATGATGGTAAAACCTGTCTCCATAACATGGTACTTGCTTTGAGCCATACTTTGGAACTACGTTGAACCATGTTTTGGGAAAAGGTTGAACCATATTTTCAGAAAAGCAAGAACCATGTTTTGAGAAAATGTTGAACCACATTTTCAGAAAAGGAAGAACCATGTTTTGGGAAAAGATTGAACCATATTCTCAGAAAAGGAAGAACCAAGTTTTGGGAAAAAGTGTAACCATAATTTGGAACTACATTGAATCATGTTTAGGGAAAAGGTAAAACCATAATTAGGAATTATTAGAAGCTTCACACTACGGTGGTGGCAATATATGATCACTTTAATCTATTTCTTTCCAAGTCCATATTCTTTTAATTTATTCCCTCGCTATTTCTGTTTCTGAAACCAAACTTTAACCACAAGTATATTTCAGTTATAATAATTAAATAGGAAAATTTCCACAGTGAAAAATGTTGACAACAAAACAAGATTAATGCATAATTTAAGTGGCATAAAATTAGTTTTAAAAACCAGAATAGAACAAATCTTAATTTAAACTTGTGATTAGCAGCAACTCGGTTAAGCTAAACTGTTTTGTGATAAATATAATTACAGTCAAACCTCATTAATACATCACTTTTGGGACTTCTGAAAAACTGTGTTAAGCGGTTTGACTTGTTATGCGGAGTTAAAGGAATTTTGGGACTAAGAAAATTTGGGACTCTTATGTGCAGAGTGATGTATTAACGAGGTTTGACTGTGCAACTATAAATAGAGTTAACTCTTACATATTAGCATGTATTAAAATTTAAACTAGATTCCACCGTGTTAATTTAAATAGAACCATAATAATTTTTTAAAAGAACAACAACCAAATAAAAGTTAAATATCATAAACAGGGATCTTTTTGATATTCCCTGACTTTTGAAGGTCATTTTGGTGGTGAAATTGGTGCTGAAATGTTTATTAAATATGGATGTATATCGGCCGATAGGTGGCACTGCTATAAATGTCTATAATTTTCCACATTGCTGTATCTCAACACCTATTACTTAAAATTACACTAAACAGTAGGTATATTTAAAACATTTGTTGTGAGAAGCTATGTTAATTACATTTTTTGTGCATTTAATTAATAGGTGGTACGTGGTACTGTACTGTTATTTAAACTGATATAGGAAAAGAATTTGTAATGGATACAACGTACTAGAATGATACATTTTACATGAAATTTCATAAGTCTTAAATAAGGAGAACATATTTTAAGGATTAAAATAATTTTAAGCACTGCTAAAAAATAAAATAAAATAAAATAAAATAAAATATTGCACATTCCCCTTTTACAATTCAGAACACATATATTTACAATATTTTCAGGATTATAGTATAAATGCATATTAATCTAAATTGCCTAAATTGTTTTAACAGACATTGTACATTGACTAATCTGTTTATCCAAAAATTTTGCTTCATCTCTTAAATGTGCTTGATTATCATTACTATTATTTCCAATAAAATTGTTAATGCAGTTACTGATAGAAAATTTAATCAATGTAAACAGAAATTAAAATTTGCAATTAAAAGAAAATCAAATGGCTATAATTTTAACAACAACAACAACAATAACAATAAATAAAATCTAAACTAAAATTAGGAGTGTTAGGTTGCTTGCTCTCTTCACAAAATTTAAATTCATAAACAAGCATTTCAAAAACATTTTGTTTAAGTAAATGATTAATTCAAATTTTTGTATGCCTAAAACCTGTTTTCAATATTGTATGAAATTACTGCATATGCACACACTTAGTTCAATAAAACATTGGTAGCTTAATATTATATATTTTTATATTAAACAGGAAATCGGTTGACTGCTGATGCTAAAGTTTAAAGCTTTGCTCGATATCTTTTTTTTTTTTTTTTTTTTTTTTTTTTAACAAAAATAGTAGAAATTTACATGAGTATTTATTAATTTTAAAAAATGTACCAAAATTTTAAACCTAGATGCACACCAAAAATTAATGAAGAAAATACAAAATTAAAGAAGAAAATAATAATAATAAAACACTCACTTCATTACTAGCTTCTTCAACTTGGAAATACTAGCAGGTACAAAACCCAAAGCCAAAGGATATTAAAACTTTGAGCTTTTAAGGATTGTACCAGCTTGCAAGTGGTAAGTAAAATATCATTTACCTTTCAGGACTACAATGAAACTAAAAGTAGTTTCAGGCTGTGTTTAATCCATTATGATTTCACAGAAAATTTACACATCACTTTTAACAGGATAGATAATAACGACAACGGTCAACGACAAATGACAACTTCATACAGTTTCAAAATGGTGCACGCCATGACGCTTTTGAGGTTTGCCATAGTATACTTGGCGATTTCGCAGATGGAGCGGGGAAAAACGTATCAATTGTGCAAAGCTTTCGTTAGTTACGGTTTCCGTAGCCTTCCTTTCTTATCTATTAGAAGTTCTTTGCCTGAAATATCTTTCTGAAACTACCTGAAACTTTCACAAAAACTCACCGTAAGCACCAACAAGAACAAGTCGTCTCGTCATAAGTCACGTGAGCAGCGGAGCAGGCTTCTGAGCGAGCATGCGCAAAGCGGTGTTCTGGACTAAAGGTATTCCCATGGGTTGGTTCAACTTTGAACCATGTTGAAAGTTGAACCATGATCACATTTTTCGAGAAAGCAAGTGTTCCATTGTTTGGAATTTTCTCTTAGCTAGACCCATTCGCTGGTTCAACATTGAACGGAAATTTTTAAGAGTGTATCGCAGATCGATGGTTCAACCATTCGTTTTAAAGGTATTGGCGAGCTTCTTTTGAGAGATACCCATCATGAAAATTTACTCCCCTCGAGGGGGGACTTCCCCCCCAGGAGGGGAGGCGACGCAGTCTATAGAAGTTAAACTCTACTTACCTGCAATTTCCCCCATAGACGTAATGTATTAGAATTCTCTTGATTGTCCCTGTACACGAACAATTTGCTTGATCTTAACGAAAAGCTTACTGTAGCATCCCTATATGATACACATTTAGAATACCAAGTTTGAACTTTCTGCCATAATTTGTTTTTGAGATATGCTGATAACAGACAGACACACAGACACACACACAGACCATTTGCTAAAAACATGATTTTCGTATTCAGGGGACCTCAAAACGTGTAAATATAACAAAATCTCGAGTTCGAAAATTTGACCCAAAAACAATACTTTCTCTACCTTATGGGTAAGAGAAAGTAAATAATCTGGTGTGTCACTCACACGACTTTCTCCTACCCTGAAATTTAATACTATAAATACAGGTTGCAGATTAATAGGTAAGATAACGAGTACTGTAAGGTAAAACTATGTTAAACAATTCATATTAGGCTTCTGAAGAGTTTTATATGATAATTAGTTCTGTGTGAGGGGGTCTACCGCCCCCCTCAACCCCCCGTTTCATTAATGCACATACATTTATGTAGAATTTAATTCGGTTATTAAAAAATATTTCTCTTTTTTAAAAATAATTTATTAAAATTATTATTTAAAAAAATTATATTTTATGATAAGGCAGACGATGTCCATATTAGAGAAGTAGTATAACACCAAATATCCAAAAAAAGTCCATTTTATTCTCAACATAAAAAAAAAGTACGATTTTTTTTCAAAGTTTTCTTTTCGTTAAAAGTAAAAAAAATCGATAACTTTGTTTTAAATTATCGCAGATCGAGGGTTCAACCATTCGTTTGAAAGGTATTGGCGAGCTCTTTTGAAAGATACCCATCATGAAAATTTACTCCCCTCGAGGGGGAACTTCCCCCCAGGGGGGGAGGCGTGGCTCCTACATACACAAAATTTTTTTCCCAGTTAACTGTCTCTATTACAAAAAATATATATTTGTTTCATTTGGTTTAGTGCAGTCTATAGACGTTAAACTCTATTTTCCTGCAATTTCCCCCATAGACTTGTAATGTATTAGAATTCTCTTGATTGTCCCTGTACACGAACCATTTGCTTGATCTTAACGAAAATCTTACAGTAGCATCCCTATATGATGCACATTTAGAATACCAAGTTTGAACTTTCTGCCATAATTTGTTTTTGAGATATGCTGATAACAGACAGACACACAGACATACACACAGACACACACACACACACACACAGACACACACACAGACCATTTGCTAAAAACATGATTTTCGTATTCAGGGGACCTCAAAACGTGTAAATATAACAAAATCTCGCGTTCGAAAATTTGACCCAAAAACAATACTTTCTCTACCTTATGGGTAAGAGAAAGTAAAAATTCAGTAAAAATGGCTAAAACTTCGATTCAGGACTGCAATCTTGATAATAAAAGCCTTGGTTTCCGGGATGCGATACTGAAAACTATTATTATTGCTATAACAATGTATTCAAATGAAGAATGTGAAATTTTATGAATAGTTTCAATGCGTGCATTTTAAACGAACAAAATAATGAAAATAATCTGGTGTGTCACTCACACGACTTTCTCTTACCCTGAAATTTAATACTATAAATGCAGTTTGGAGATTAAGAGGTAAGATAACGAGTACTGTCATGTAAATCTATATTAAACAATTCAAATTAGGCTTCGAAAGTGTTTTATATGATAATTAGTTCTGTGGCCCCCTCAACCCCCGTTTCATTAATGCACCTGCATTTATATAGAATTTAATTATGTTATTAAAGTTAAAACTTCACTTAAAATTATACAGACAATTTTCACACGCAACATTCCTTGAAACTTACCATAATGCAGACGATTTCCATATTAGAGCAGTAGTATAACACTAAATATAAAAAAAATGGTGAATTTATTCTCAATATTACATTAAAAATTAATTTGATCAAACATCACAAATGAACTTGATCAAACAGTAATTGAATGAAATACCCGCCTAATAGGCTACCCACCATTCAGTTCGATAGGTTTATCTTATTCTAATCTATTAATTTATTTTATTGGAATCAATTTCGTAGTTTAGTTTTCATGCTGCTATTTCCAATGCAACAGTCACCAAAATGCATATTTATATGGGATATCGACCAATTTTGCTATATTGATGAAATCTTAAATTTCGAATAACTTACGAAATTTTCCTATTAGACTACTTGTAGTCAGTGATGTTCAAACAAGTATCATAAATGTTATTTTGAAGTTTTCTGATGTAATTATGATCCTCAAAATGGACATTTATGCTCAATTTTGCCCTATTCTGCCATGTTAAGTAAATCGTAAATTCAAAATAACTTACGGATTTTTTAAATTGGAAAAATCATAGTCTATGATATTCATGCCAGTATCCTAAATAGTATTTCGAAAGTGGTTTGACATCTTTACGATGAAAATATCCCTCAAGATTGACGTTTATGAGAAATTTTGCTCTATTCTGCCATGTTAAGAAATTCGTAAATTTCCAATAACTTACGAAATTTTTATATTGGAAAATTCAGTCATTAATATTCATGCCAGTGTCCTAAATAATATTTTAAAAGTAGTCTGACATCTTTACGATGAAAATATTTCTTTTCATGCACGTTTGAGTGAAATTTTGTCCTATAATCCCATGTTAAGAAAATCGTAAATTTCGAATAACTTCTGAAGTTTTTAAATTAGAATGTTGCAAATGAATAGGTTCTTGCCAATGTCATAAATAATGATTTAAAACTCGTCCGACCTCTCTGCGATCATTTGTTCGCGAGATATCGTGTACACAGACTAACACACTAATGGACTAACAAACTAACAGACACCCTACAAACGGACACCATACTCATTTTGATATTTTCGGATTCCTCACACCTCAAAACGCGTAAAAAAGTCGAAAAACCGAGGTCGAAAAATTTTACAATTACCTAAGTTCCCTATACCTATAGTATGATGGGGGAACTAAAACGCATGATCTGAAATTACTTGTGGGTTATAGGTTAAATTCGAGTAGCTAAAAAGCCAGAAGTTCCATTTCCTACTGTGGCTGCTTTGTTCCAAACTGTAATCAGGGAAATCCTAACGGAAGCCTTGAAACTTTATAAAAATAATATTATAAAAATGGTAATTATCATAATTATTAATTCCATTTACATTTTACACTCTACTTAATTTTATAAGAGCTTTATTCGCAAAGTTAAGTACTCACGAGATGAAATTAAGCTAAGTTCGCTATCCACGTGCTCACTGGGACAAGACTATTCATACATGCTGGTCAGTATTCCCATCTGTTTCTATAAAAGTGCTAAAAGCAAACTTGCGTCTTCCCCCGAGTTACCTTACAGATTTATTTTATTTCATTTTTTTAACTAACCATTACTATTATAAATATATTTTTTAAATTTCACATTGAGAAGATAAAAAGAAAAAGAAAGGAACAGTGCCTCTACATATAATTTTTTTTTTTTTTTTTTTTAAACCAATGTAACATTTAAAATGTGATAATGAATACAAAAAATTTTAAAACTTTTAAAATACATTTTAATTAAAAACATTAAAATACACGACAGACGTTTCGGTTAGAACACTAGCCCTCCTCAGTGTCAAACATACAAGCACAACATTTACAAAAATTCATAATACATCAAAACAAGATTATATATTCAGGAGGAATAGCTTTAGCCTCGTTCAAGGCAGAATGTTGTATTTTAGTAAAAGCGCCCTCTAGAAAAATACGGGATTCATATATACTTACATTAGAGGCTTAAATTTTAAAGTTGTCAAAATCAGGAATATGATCACTATTGAGAGAATGGATTACGAGTTTCGATCTTAATCTCCTGTTTTATATGAGCGTTTATGTTCCTTTAATCTAATTTCACCTGTTCTGCCAGTTTCACCGATATATGTAGAATCACAATTTTTACAGGGGATACTATAGATTACAACTAGACGTTTAGGGGAAGGGGGGCAGCGGGTTTAAAGTTTGAGAGAAAGTTACTAATACTAAATATATATGAATCCCGTATTTTTCTAGAGGGCGCTTTTACTAAAATGCAACATTCTGCTTTGAACGAGGCTAAAGCTATTCCTCCTGAATATATAATATCTTGTTTTGATGTATTATGAATTTTTGTAAATGTTGTGCTTGTATGTTTGACACTGAGGAGGGCTAGTGTTCTAGCCGAAATGTCTGTCGTGTATTTTAATGTTTTTAATTAAAATGTATTTTTAAAGTTTTAAAATTTTTGTATTCATTATCTCATTTTAAATGTTACATTGGTTTTAATATATTAATGTGACGTATAAGTTATGTTTAATTTTATTACAAATTTTCTAGTTCACTATTATTATTACTTTCACATTGAAATGTTAAAATTATTTCTCGTTATGTACATTTATATGAAATTTTGTCCTATACTGCCATAACAAAAATTATTAAAAAATGATGTGACTGCGCCACCTGTTGAGCGATTGATTCTCAAATGTAATTAGCACCTGTTTAGGTCAAGGTTCAATTAACTACTAAAGTTGGTTAAACACACAGACACACAGACAGATCTAGTACTTTCGTATATAGAAGATGTATTATAATGAGGAAGATCTTATATGTATAGAAGAAAGTAAAAGTTACATCACAACTGCAATATTTATTGATATATAAATAAGTATATATATATATATATATATGTCCCTGGTTTGCATGGTTTCGGGTGATCCGTTCATTGATTCAAATGATATATTTCAAATTAAACATTATAAAATTCATTAGCACATTTACAGAGAAAATCGCAAATAAAAATTTATTTTGAGCATAGTATATTTGTATATAATATAGCTCACTTGTTTGCAAGAAACAAAGCTCGAATAAAATAGAACAATTTATTTTTAGAATAAACTCTTTTCGTTGCTATGCGAAATTTTCATACGTCATGGGGAAATAATAATAATAAATGTGTAGAATTTAGCTACTTCTCAAGAAATTAAATATAGACACATAGTAATAAAATTTGAATCAAAATAATATGATGTCATTTTATTTAAATGTAATGTAAACCAATGTTTAGTATTAAACTTGCAAGGAGAAATAATTACATATGTGTAAAAAACGTACGCTAGGAGGACGCAGACCAAACTAATAATATAATAATTATACATTCTTAATAATATACGCTAATAATATACATTATTACATATTCACACTGGTGTAATTTAATAAATTGTAACTTTAAAAGACTTTTTCTAAATTATGTAGTTACTAAAACATTCTACCTTTTTTTTTTTTTTTCAGATTTTACATTGTTCATTGAAATAACTACCGTATGTTATGGATGACAGAGTCTTTTAATTTCTCTACTTTAATTGTTATCGCCATCACCCTTCCGTGAAGAGGCGTGATCCATTATGTCGCATCAATATTTAAAGAATGAACTAATGGTCTTGCTGAGCAGTAAATACGCATTTTTCGCTGAGCATTCGTCGCGCATGACTGAATTCGCTAAAAATGTAGAAAGATTACCTTTCAGTAAATTTATTATTAATATGTTTGGATAAAAATAAAATACAGTGTGAGAGATTTTAGAAAAGATTGTTTAAAACATTTTCCATTAAAATAAAAGACACAAAATGTTCCAAAATTATTAAAATGCAGTTTTGATTTTCATCTATTTAGTCATATTAGTATAATAAAAGATAAAATTATATGGATTAAATGCACTTGTCGACTTTTTTATCTAATATTTAGAATTCATATATTTTTTTATTTTCTTCTATATTCAATAGAAAAAAATATTGAATTCGTAAAATTTTTCGACTTCAGGTTTTCGGTGGATTTATACGGTTTGAGAGGATCCAGAACACGATTTGACTATTTTTAGAAAATGTCTATTTGTGTATGTGTGTGACAAAAATTTCGTGGCAACTTTATCTCAGGAACTACTGCACAGAATTGCATATAATTTCATATGTAGATGCACCTTGGCCTGAATTAGTGCCTATGAACTTTTGGTGTCAACAGCTTACCAGGTAGCGCTGCTATGCAGCAATTTCGACAGTTTAAGGGAAGGCTATATCTGAGGAACTACTGCACAAAAATGCATATAAAAATATATATTGATGCAACGATATAAATTAGTGCTTATCAACTCTTGCTGTCAACAGCTCAATAGGTGGCGCTGCAATGCAGTGGTTTCCACAATTTAAGGTAAAGCTACTCAGGAACTACTGCACAAAAACACATATAAATTCATAAATTCATATATAGATAGATACAACTTGATATAAGTTAGTGCCTATCAACTTATGGTGTCAACCGCTCAGTAGGTAGCGCTGCTATGCAGCGATTTCCACAATTTAAGAAAAGGCTATAGCTCAGGAACTACTGTATAAAAATGCATATAAATTTATATGTAGATGCATCTTGGCATATGTTAGTGCCTATCAATTTTTGGGGACAACTGCTCAACAGGTGGCACTGCTGTGTAGCGATTTTCGGGTTATATCTCAGGAACTACTGCGCAAAATTGCATAACAATTTATTTGTGGATGCACCTTCACATAAGTTACTGTGAGTAAATTTTGGTGCTAGCTGCTCAACAGGTGGCGCTTCCATACCGCGATTTCCTCAGTTTAAAGGACGATTGTATTTCAGGATCTAATGCGTATAATCAAACAACACTTGATATAGAAGAAAGCATCATGAGACATGCCGATTCAATTTGGATGTATATCTACCAATACGTTGCGCTGCTATAGTGCAGTTTTTCCTGAGAACGGAAATGCTATATTTCAACTTTCATGGTATTTAATTGTACGAAACTTGATACATGAAATAACCATTATGAAAACGCATTTTTAAGACGTTAGTTAAACTGTGTTTCTTTGGATATTTTGTGTTAGTTTTCTCTAAGATGAATATCGCCTGCATTCTTGATGGGAGATAATTTTAATAAATAATAGTTTTTGTAAATTGTTTGAACTGAGTGAATTTATATACAGGAAAACATAGAAGAAAGTTTTATAATATGGTGGCCACAACAGACTAGTTTTCTATAAAATTCCAACTTTAAATTTATCTCTTCATAATTTTTAGAAGAAAACCCTATTTCTTTCAGATAAAATAGATCAATTGTAAACTTTTTTTTTCTTTAGCATTAAGTTTAAAAAAAAACAGTTTGTGATTGATTACAAGCAATGCGCTCTACGTAATTTTTATTCAAAATTAAATTCTGTTTAAGACAGAATTTTTATTTATTTAAATGTGTAACTTTTCTTTTATAAAATTATCTTTTATGAAAACAAAAAAAAAAAAAAAAAAAGAAAAAGAAAGAAAAAAAAGAAAGAAAGAAAGAAAGAAAGAAAAAGAAAGATTTTTTTTTTCTTTTTCTTTTGAAAAGTAAATGTATTAACATCATGCGTACAACAATATATTCGTAAACAGAAATAAACAAGAAAAAAAAAAAAAAGCAGCAAATGTAAATATTAACTCTAAACATGCAATATTCTATTGAAAACAACTTGTTTAGCATATAATAAATGTCAATTTCATTATGATTTGTGCAGAGTGAAGTTACTTAAACAAATTTTTAAAAATGCCTTTCATAAATTGCAATGCCCTGGCATTTTTTGGATGTCCCTGCACACAATCTAGCTGTGCTATTTATAACTTTTTAAATAGGGAACATTCCATAGTGAACTTTAATGACGTATACATTTTGAAGAAATTCTGGAAATATGTACAGACGCTATCATTTTAAAGAAATTCCATGAACGTTTACGGAAGTTAGAACGCGGACGGACAGACAGGCAGAGAAACCGAAATCGTAAACACTTTTTAACTTTGTTAGAAAATCTTAAAAAGTTAATTTTAAAGAATGTAGGGCGTCAGTGTCGTCACAAAGTAAAATAAATTATTATCCATGGTGCAAACTGGTACCCCGTCAAAATCGCCCAAGACAAAAGAGCTCCGGCAAAGGAGCCCGACAAAACAGCCTTAACAACAAAACAGCCCCAACAAAACAGACAAAAAAGCCCGACAAAATAGCCCAAGACAAAATAGCCTCGACCAAGCATACCCGACAAAAAAGTCCCGCAAAAACAGCCCTGGCAAAATAGCCCCAATAAAATAGGTCCAACAAAGCAACCCCGACAATAAAGCCCCGAAAATATTGCTTTAATGAAATAACCGCAGGCAAAATAGCCCTGATAAAGTAGCCTCAGTTAAAATAGCTGAAGCACAAAATAGCCCGGGTAAATTAGCCCAAGACAAAATAGCCATAATAAAACAGCTTCAGAACGAAAATGATGCTGTTAAAATAGCCCCGACAGAGCAATCCCAGAAAAAAATAGCCCCGTTAAAGGAGTCAAAATTTGTCCCGACAAAATATGTATAGGATAGAATTAACACGTTAAATTAGCCCCGAAAAAACAGCCCCATAAAAAACCCCATAAAATTATCCCGATATAATAGCTTCAAGAGGAAATAACTTTAGGCAAAATATTTTTAAGATAAAATAGCCCGGACAATATTTAGCCAAGACATAATGTGATCAGAAGACAAGATTAAACCTAACAAAGTAGACACCTAAAAATTTTCCGGTAACAGAAAGCTCGTACACGTATAAAGACGTATATAAAACAAACTTATATAGCGAGTTAAAATATATATATAATTTATATTACATTGGTAAGGCCCTTTTTTAAAACATCAGTATCCGAGATCTAAAACTGATCTACCTAATCAGATGACTGTTAATTTTCCTGTAATAAACCAGTAATACATGAGAAAGGATATTCAAAATGGGTTTATGCAACAATTTTTAAGAAAATCGTTAGAGCCGTTTTTTAGATGCCGACTTTTACCAAAACTTGGCATGCTCAATTGTTGATCGGAAAATAACAATTACATACAAAAAGGATATCTAAAAAGGGGGATAATACGACGAGTTTGAAAAAAATCCGTAAGCCATTTTTAAAGGAACGCACTTGCGAGACCTGAAATTGAACTATTTATACAGGGCGCTTATAAATTTTCTTGCACTAACCAACTAATTCATACGAAAGG
Organism: Salticus scenicus; assembly: GCA_963930645.1. NCBI lineage: Eukaryota > Metazoa > Arthropoda > Arachnida > Araneae > Salticidae > Salticus > Salticus scenicus. The sequence continues at coordinate 38,749,274 of OZ005653.1, read as the reverse complement.
ACAACTAATAGTGTGTTTATATAGCAACTTTGAAGAAAATAGTTAGAGGTATTTTTGAGATATGGACTTAGGGTTCCACTTCTGGTTTCCGATATCCCACTTCTGTCTTCCCAATTTTTACCAAAAAGAGGAAGAATCATCTGTAAACCAGACCTGTTTCGATTCTGAAGTTTCGTAGTTCTATCTTTATTAATTTCGGAAATATGATAATCAGAAGATTCTCCACATACATACACACACACTGACCAACTGCCAAAAATAACTTTTTTGGACTCAGGAGATCTTAAAACATGTGAATCAAAGGAAAACTCGATATCGAATTTTCAGACCGAATACAATACTTCCATTAGTCGGGTAATGGAAGTAAAAAAGCGTATAAAATCGAATATACGGAAAGAATGTAAATGGTAATCATAAGGATCGAGCGTGTATACTTTTCTTTAGTGGCACCCTATGGCAGTAAACAAAGCCATTTTTATTAATTTTTTTAGAAAAGAATTTTATACCTTGCTGTCACTGTTTCTGACTGCCACTTTTCATGATCTTTACCTGTGTTTTAAGTTTTAACTAATATAAATGTTACCCCAAGAATCTACTACCAATTGAAGAAAAAATATGAAGATGATGAAAAATGTAATTTTGCATTTCTTTCAGAGTTTTCCTTCTTTATTTTTTCTTTATTACAAAGTAATCTTCCTATTCTTCGACCACATTTCTTGAGACCATGGAAGCCTCTGCGCAAATGCTGACTCGACAAGTCCAGTGATAAAATGGGGAAGATAGTCATCTGATTTAGTGAAAATAAGCGATAAGAGCTCGCGTCGAATTACTGGAAATCTTCCAAATCTCAAGCTGTCGGTCAGTTTGGCACCCCTCCAAGCTTTTGGGCTGTTCCTCTTTATTCGACCTGTATTTACCGATAGCAGGGGAATGTCTCTGGTTGTGGGCACAGTTTTGATTTTGGCTTATAACTTTTGATAGAGTAGATATTATGCAAACATATGAATACCGTAGAAATTTTTCACGATTACCTAAGTTCCCCATACCTATAGTATGATGGGGAACTAAAAATAATTTTCTTTATACACATTTATACAAAATTTTGTCCTATGTTAAAAATTTAAAAAAAGCGGGATGGCAACGCAACCTGTAAGATAATTTTTACCAAAAGTTGATAGGCACCAAATTAAATAAGGTGTAACTACATACCAATTTGTATGAAATTCTGTGTAGTAGTTCCTGAGATACAGTGCCACAAAATTTTGTCACACACACACAGACAGACATTTTCTAAAAATTTACAAATCGTGTTCTACAGCTCTCAAAACGTGTGAATCCATCAAACACCCGAGGTTGAAAAATTTTACGAATCCAATACTTCTATTGAATATAAACGAAAGTAAAAAAGTGATAGATACCTTACTTCTAGAGAATATCAAATGTTTTCGGAATTACAAACAAGTACCACGGAGCGTACGTAACAAAAAAATCTGGTGTGAAACAGCCACACGACTTCCATTACACGTATTATACGTATTTTTTGGAGATAACGTGATCAGAAGACATAAAAGTGACCTAAGGAAGTAGTAGGAACCTAAAATTTTTCCGGTAAGAGAAATTTTATGGGTTGGGGACAAAATCTCGTCTATATAAATGAATGGAAAGCAAAAATAATGTGATTGGTGTTTATATGAATAAAATGATACTTTTACAACATTTTATTCATACACATGTAAAGACATTTAAAACGATGCTTACATATAGCGAGGTAAAAAATGAGGGGGGTGGGGAAATGGTAGAGTTATTTTTGAAACTCCAATTTCCAAGATTTAGAACTAACCTACCTAAGCAGGATGACTGTTAATTTTTCTATAATAACCACGTAATAGATGAAAAAGGAATGGATTTATATTACAATTTTCAAGAAAATCGTTAGAGTAGTTTTTGAGATACCAACTTATACCAAAACTCAATTATTGACCGGAAAACAATAATTACAACACAAAAGGATATTTAAAAGGGGGTTAATAGTGCAAGTTTGAAAAAAATCCGTACAGCGGTTTTTAAAGGAACAAGCTTGCGAGACCTGAAAATGAGCTTTTTATACAGGACGACTGTCAATTTTCCTGAACTAACCAACTATATCATTCAAAAGGACATCTAACAGAGTGTTAATAGAGTAAATTTGAAGAAAATCGTTGGAACCGTTTTTGAGATACGGACTTGCGGTACCACTTCCGGTTTCCGATGTCCCACTTCCGATTTTTCAATTTTCACCAAAATTTGGAAAATTCATCTGTACACCAGACCTGTCTCAATTCTGAAGTTTCGTAGTTCTGTCTTTATTAGTTTCGGAGATATGATAACCAGAAGATTCCGTACATACACACATACATGCATGCACACACACTGACCAATTGCCAAAAGGCACTTTTTTGGATTAAGGGGACTTTAAAACGTGTAAATCAGGTGAAATCTCGATAGCGAATTTTTGGACCAAATTCAATACTTCCATAGGAAATGGAAGTAAAATGTGTTAAACGCCTTCTCATTGGGTCAGGGCCATACATGTGCAAAAATGTAATTTTAGCGATGCAGTCGCAAGTTATACAAAGGAAACTCACTTTTCGGGAACGCCTCATATACCTTAAATGCAGTTTTTTTACTTTCTTCTATATTCAATAGAAGAAAATATTGGATTCGTAAAAAATTTCGACCTTGGGTTTTTGATGGATTTACACGTTTTGAGATCTGTAGAACACAATTTGACCCATTTTAGAAAATATTTGTCTGTCTGTCTGTCTCTCTGTCTCTGTGTGTGTGTGTAAGAGAGAGAGAGAGACAAAATATTGTGGCAACTGTACCTCAGAAACTACTGCACAGAATTTCATACAAATTGGTATGCTGTTACACCTTGACATATATTAGTGCGTATCAACTTTTGGTAAAAATTGTCTCACAGGTTACGTTGCCATCCCGCTTTTTCTAAATATTTGGTATAGGACAAAATTTTGCATAAATGTGCATACAGAGAATTATTTTTTAATAATCATTATGAAATTTGCAAGAATTATTTATAATAGAGATAGTCAACTGGGGAAAAAATATTGTATATGTAGGAGCATCGTCTCCCTCTCCCCCCCCCCCTTCCCCGGGGAAGGTCCCCCCTCGAGGGGAATAAATTTTCATGATGGGTATCTTTCAAAAGAGCTCGCCAGTACAATTAAAATGAGTGGTTGAACCATCGATCTGCTATAACTTAAAATAAAGTTATCGATTTTTTTTTAATTTTTAAGAAGGAAAATATATACACTGATGGAAAAAAAATCCCAACACCAGGAAGGAGCTGTGCTAGATAAACGAAATTTGGTAGGCGTGTTTATACATCTGAAAGATGACGTCGATTCAAATTTCGAGCTACGCGCATAAGTGTGGCGCTAGTAGCGACACTATGAACATGCAAATGAGGTTTGCTTTAAATAAGCGCTGTAAGGTTCGTGATCGTTATTTACAGTTGAGATTTGACGTAGTAGATTAATGTTAGTCAAGGATGCCTCTAAGAAGACGAAGAAGCCATTATCAACAGCTCACTGAGTTTGAACGAGGTCGTGTAGTAGAGCTACGAGAAGGTGGGTTTTCTTTCCGCGATATTGCAGAAAGACTTGGCAGGAATGTATCCACTGTGCATGAGTGTTGGCAGCAGTGGTCAAGGGAAGGTACTGCCTCAAGAAGACCGGGTTCCGGGCGGCCACATGGCACTACTGAGAGGGAAGACCGCCGTGTTCGGCGTATGGCTGTGGCTAATCGTACTGCGTCTGCAGCTGAAATTCGAGCTGCAGTTGGCACCACAGTGACACAACGAACTGTTACAAATCGGTTACTTCAAGGACAGCTCCGAGCCAGACGCCCTGTAGCGTGCATTCCCCTGACTCCAAACCACTGCCGTTTGCGACGTGAGTGGTGTCAAGCAAGAGCTCATTGGAGGACGGAGTGGAGATCTGTTGTGTTTTCTGATGAAAGCCGGTTCTGCCTTGGTCGCAGTGATAGCCGTGTGTTAGTTAGAAGGAGGCCAGGTGAACGCCTGCTAGCGACCTGTCTGCGGCCTAGACACACAGGGCCTACTCCTGGAGTTATGGTTTGGGGAGCAATTTCGTATGACACCAGGAGCACTCTCGTGGTTATCCCACGCACCCTGACTGCAAATTCGTACGCCAGTCTAGTGATACAACCTGTTGTGTTGCCATTCATGAACAGCATTCAAAGGGGTGTTTTCCAACAGGATAACGCTCGCCCTCATACCGCTGTTGTAACCCAACATGCTCTACAGAGTGTCGACATGTTGCCTTGGCCTGCTAGATCACCAGATCTTTCTCCAATCGAGCACGTATGGGACATCATTGGACGACAACTCCAGCGTCATCCACAACCAGCATTAACCGTCCCTGCATTGACCGCCCAAGTGCAACAGGTATGGAACTCCATCCCACAAACTGATATCCGACACCTGTACGACACAATGCATGCACGTTTGCATGCTTGCATTCAAAATTCTGGCGGTTACACCGGTTACTAATGTACCAACATTTCACATTTGAAATGGCTCTTCTCGCCAATGGCTCTACCTGTGATCTTGAAACTTTAATCAATTAAATATGTTACCTAGACAAATGCATTGCTGAAATTTCATTACTGTACAATAATTTTTTCTTGGTGATGGGATTTTTTTTTTCCATCAGTGTATATATATACTTTTTTAAAAAAAATTATTTATTTAATGTAATATCGAAAATAAAATGAACTTTTTTTCGGATATTTAGTGTTATACTGCTTCTCTAATATGGAAATCGTACTGCATTATCATGGAAGATAATTTTATTAAATAATGATTTTAATAAATTATTTTTACTGAGTGAATTTGCATAGGAAAATGTAGAAGAAAGTCATGTGGTGGCCACAACATTTTAGTTTTAATTCACAATGTAATAAATAAAAGCATAACACGGTTTTCATCAAGGTAAATAACAGATTTATGCAGTAGAAATGATTCACATATTGCTTTTTGAATAAATAAATAATCCCTTCCTTCTTTCAGTACATATCTATTTTTTGAGCCCGAGGATGATTACGTACGAGAAGAAGTGAAAAGTTATTTTTAGTATATTAACTTCCAAAGATTCTTTATCTGTTATCATCTTACACCAGATTTTTACTTTCTTCTATAATCAATAGAAGAAAATATTGGATTCTTAAAAATTTTCGACTTCCGGTTTTCGACGTATTTACATGTTTTGGGAGGTCTAGAACATGATTTGACTTTTTTTAGAAAATGTCTGTCTGACTGTCTCTCTCTCTCTCTGTGTGTGTGTGTGTGACCAAAATTTTGTGGCAACTGTATCTCCGGAACTACAGCTCAAAATTACATATAAATGCACCTTGACCTAAATTAGTGCCTATCAACTTTTGGTGTTGACTGCTCAACAGTTAGCGCTGCTATAAAACGACTTCTGCAATTTAAGGAGAGGCTATATCTCAGGTTTTATTGGGTATGATCAAACAAAACTTGATATGTAAGAAGGCCATGGCAAAGCATTATGAATTTAAATTCTTATTGGCCACCAGGTGGCGCTGCTATACAGCGATATCTGTAGTTTAAGGAAAAGCTATGTTTCAGGATCTACTACACAGAAATGCATATAATTTTATATGTAGATGCACCTTGACCTAAATTAGCGTTTACCAACCTTTGGTGTCAACTGCTCAATAGGTGGCGCTGCTATACAGCGATATCCGCAATTTAAAGGGAAGGCTATAGCTAAGGAGCTACTGCACAGAATTGCATATAAATTTACATGTAGATGCATCTTGACCTAAATTAACGTCTATAAACTTTTGGTTTCAACCGATCAACAGGTGGCGCTGTTACACAGCGATTTCCGTGATTTAAGGGAGGGCTATATCTCAGATTCTATTGAGTCTCATCCAACAAAACTTGATATTCGAGAAGGCCATTACGAGACATTATTCTTATTCAATTTGAATGCTTATCAGCCAATAGGTGGCGCTGCTATACTGAAAATTTCCCCAAAAACAGGAAGGCTATATCTCAATTTCTATGGCATATAACAATACGAAACCTGATATATGACATGCCGTTACAAAAATGCTCTTTTTAAGATGTTATTTACAGACAATAAAACTGTCTTTCTTTGGATATTTAGTATTAGTTTTCTCTAAGATGAAAATCATTTGCATTCATTATGTTAGATAATTTTAATAAATAATAGTTTTAATATATTATTTGCATTTACTGAATTTATATAGAAAAATATAGAAGATAGTCTTGTGGTGACCACAACATACTAGTTCTCTCTCTATATATATGTATTAAATTTCTGATGTTTCTTAATTCTATTTATTTCTTTTTTGTTTTAGCTAACAAATGTTCTTCAGTAGCTGGTATAAATTCTTCACCTATGAAGTTGAAGCCAACGAAATCGAAAGTAAACGCAATTACCAAAACACCTTACCTTGAAAGCGTTCACATTTTACCAACAGAAAATCAAAAGAAAGATATACAGGTAATACTATTTCAAAACACTGAAAGTAAGCATAAACCCCTTCAGATAAAACTATTAATAATATCATACTTTGATTTGGGACCTCTTCATATTGGCGACGTTCTAAGTCAACACCCTGATGTGTTTTTTTTTAACGAACCTTTGCTTCCATTTGACTCGTCAACACTGAAAGATGGTGAAGAACCTATATCACGCAGATTAATAGCTGATGCGACAGAATACATAGAAGAATTATTCGAATGCAAAATTTTGGAATCGAAAATGGGATATTCCGACCAAATCATAAAGAAGATTGCAAAGAAAGCATATTCTGCTTGTACCACTTCTTTTAACAATGCATCAGAGTGTGTGCAAGAGACATGCAAGTCAAGCCAGATTATTATGGCTAAAACTGTTCGTTTATACATCGAAGATGCCAGGGGCTTTTTAATGCGCAACAAAGGTCACTCAAAAGTGATCATCATTCAAAGAGATCCGAGGGTTAATTTAAACCTGCGCAACAAAAAAATGAAACCAGGATGGTCTGCTGGTTCAGACCTGTTCTTCCAGGGTCGTAGTTTATGTTCTAGGATGTTACATGATGTACAGGAAGCCAAACGCTTAGAAGGAAGTGGATTGAATAATTTTTATAGGATTGTGTTATTTGAACACTTTCTGAAAAACCCAGAAAATGTTCTTAAAGGTCTTTTTGCTTTCCTCGGAGTTTCATATGAAAAAGAAGATATAAAACAATTGCTGAAAAAGGCAAACGTCTACAAGCAAATTAAAAGAATATTGCTAAACAAATGGGATTGGATTCCAGATGATGAATCAGGTCTGTACGTTGATAAAGCTTGTGGGTTTTTCTATAAGAATTCTCTGTACAATCCTATGAAGCGGTATCGTGGTTTTTTGCAACGATACAATTTGTGTCAACTTTGTGATTGATTAAATGTACATTGTTCAACAAGTTATTAGGAATTATATTTATAAGCTTTCAATTCTATGTTCATTCTTTATAGCACAAACTGTAAAATAAATTAATCTTTGTATAAAAGTAATCATTATTATTTTTCTTTAATAATAAGATATATTTTAATAAAAATTTATGCTTTTTCCTAAAGTTTTATAAATAATGGGTTAAGGATGTTTTTTAATGTGCTATTATTCTCTTAAGTTAAATCTCTCTTTGGGCCATTTACTTAGCTATAATTTTACGATAAACAATGCTCTCATAGTTTTACAGAGAAAAGATAAAATAATGTTGAACACTAGAGAATTATGTAATTTATTATTATCACAAATTTTTTCGAAAATTAAACTAAAACTTGAAACATAAAAGTTTTTTTTTTAAATAAAAGAATACATTTTTGTTGTGTTTTTTTTTATCGTTAAAAATTATCAAAATATTTCTTCAATCTTTTAACTTTTTTATTTTAATCCAATTATTCGCTTACAGTTTGGCAATCGTATAAATTTAATTGTTTCAGCGTTATCAGTAATCTATATATATAAAAATGAATGTTTGTCTGTATGTTATTTATAAAATCGTAAACGGCTTGACCGATTTCGATCATTCTTTTTTTGTTTTTTTCCTTATAGGTCAGGGATGGTTTAGGAAAAAAAAAATTGAAAAAATCTTTAAAATTAATTAAAATATGAAAATAATAAACTTATTGACTTATATTGACTTAATATAAGCCATTTAAATTTTTAATTGTTGCCAAAAAAAGTTTACGAGATATATTTATTTATTGTTTTCAGCATAAAATGAAATATGCTTACATGCGAAAAATAAGAAATTACTAAATGTTAAATTGGTCGATGAGAAAATGACACATTATAATTTTAAAATAAAATAGTAATATTACAAATCTAACATATTTCTTCTGAATTTTATTTCACAGCATTTTTTCTATATACCTCAACTTCAGATTTTTTTTTAGTATGGCGGATGAAACACGCTTGGCATAAAAGTTAATTCAGCATTATGGTAAAGGTATTTTCTTATTGATAATTCTTGACAATTTTTTATAATTTTGATGCTGAAGTAGATCGGACATTTTTCGCCAAGGAAAAGATAGAAAGAAATATGCAAGCGAAGTGATGACGTCACTGGCCGTTCGTGGATGCAAGAAAAATATTTCCTATGTTAAACGCCCATTGGATTTTTTGTAAAAAATTATTAAAAATCGAGGAAAAATATTTCCCGATTTTAATCCACATATTTAGGTATAGATATATATTAGTTATCATGCCCATGCATTAGATTAAGTTATTTTTGTTGTAAAATTGACAAAATTTGAATTTTTAATTTCAAAACTCTAGAAAAAAAAATGGCAAACTTCCATATTCGATTGAAAACACAAACATTTAATTTCAAAGGATGATATTAACACAATAAATATCCAACTAATATACTGATTAAAAGGGAAAAGATAAATATTCTATCATAATTTGAAGTCAAATTTGTTTTCAAATGTCTAAATAAAGTATCTGATATAAGATACTAATATGTTGTAGCGGAATAGATTTGATATCGGTCATCCTTGGTAGAAAAATAAAATATCGCCAAATTATTTGGCGAACATAATTTAATTCCTTTCAAAAATCATGGTTATTTTAACAACTTATTTTAAGACAGTAATGAATAATATGAAACAATATTTCGTACAATGCATATTACGAAAATATACATCTGGCATGTATATTTTCGTATTACGTTTTTGATCACCAAATACAATAAGCGCCAAGAACGACAGAGTTTTGAAATTTAAAATTAAAATTTTGTCAATTTGACAGCAAAATAACTCAATCTAACACATGCACATGATAACTAATACATATGTGTACCCAAATATGGGGATTAAAATCGGGAAATAATTTTCGATTTTTAATCATTTTTTACAAAAAATCCAATGGGCGATTGACATAGGAAATCATTTTCTTGCATCCACGGACGGTCAGTGATGTCACACTTCGCTTGCGTATAGGAACAATAATCGCATAAATTATATTTTGGTCTAAAACGGCAGCAAAAATTTAAAAGTCGCCAAGGGCATTAAGGCTGTACCATGATCAAGTTTACATACTAATTTATTTATTTTTCTATATACCAACTACTATTAACTAAGCATGAAGTATATATAACCACAAAATAATAATTGTCTCATGCGATAGAAGTTGCCGATCATAGCATATTGTATTATTATATGTGGCTTGAAATTGCTGTCATTCTATGGTTGATTGATTAAATCAAATAAATATAGGAAATAACTTGAGAGCAAATATTATGTACATCACATATTATGTTGTACATATGTAACTGGGATTCAGATATCAAAGAGTTACTTCAAATTTTTCGATACTGTCCGTATCGAAACTGTTATGTATGATAAGCAACCAAATGGAAGCCCACGGGTAAGCCATTGTCGCAGGCAATAGGGACAGGCACCGGAGATTGCAAGGACGAACAAGGCGCTGCCTAAGGCAGTGGGAACCCAAAGCAAGCTTTTGACCGATTTCAGTTTTTTTTTTTTTTTTTTTTTTTTTCATAAAGCATATAGAAAAGAGTTTGCCAGTGAAGCGGGCAAAGCCGTCCAAAATTGTTTAAGAACTAAAATATTATTCAACAATTCGCCGGGAAATCAAAAAAAAAAAAAAAAAAAAAAAAAAAAAAAAAAATCATTTATTTGTAAAAAAAAAAAATTAAAAATTTGAAACTCATAAATATTATATGAATTTCACCACATAGTTAAATTTTTAATTAACCAGTCACCAAATTATTATTAGAACCAGATTAATATTGTGCAATAGTGAACTAAAATCATACAAAGAAAGGTTTCGAAATAAAATTCATAATTGACGACCCAGTTTTTATACTTCCACAACGCAGTACTGTTTTAGTACAGAATCCCTATGGACGAATTTTAAATTTTTATCGCCATGTTGGCGATAACTTTTTATTTATTTATTTTGGCATTTTATTTTGGCTTTCAATGAGTTACAAATTTTTTTGAGTGTACTTTATCAGACTCTGTTTTGCACAGCACCACAATGATAAGGTTTCATTTCATTTCATATTATGATCAAACCGTCAGTTCCCACACATACACATCAAAATTTCCACGTGAACGAAGTCGCGGGTAACAGCTAGTTTAAATAATAAAATACTGATTCTGAATACACTATAGATTTTTAGAATAACACTACGCAATATGTGAGAAATTTCATTACCATTTCATAAATGACCGGACACGTTTGATTGCAGACGTTTTGTAATATATCTATAAAAACACTTCAGGAATTATCTTCAGTCTTTGGTTTTGCAGAGAACATGCTAATCTTTATATAAGCAAAAGTTTTGACTAGAAGATAAAAAGAAGATCAATAACAAATTATAGAAAATAATGCCTGAAATTCGTTCTGGTTGTAGCATGTGAATGTGACGCTTCCTCTATTTATCTGTATTCATTTGAATGAGACTAGCACATATATTCGTGAAAATATAAAAGTTTCTTCAAAAAATTAAAATATATATATATATATACACACACACACACACACACACACACACATATATATATATATATATATATATAGCATGCAATGTATTAAACGCATTGCAAAGCCATTTTTTGGAAACCTGACATACTATAAGGTGTGCCCAAATGAAAAGGAGACCTTAGCTGTAGCGGCGTTATATCAAATCCCAGTGAGTTAATGTGTTGGCCGATATATGGCATGGTGGTATTGCTACATGCACATGCGCAGTTAACGGCTTCGCATCACTATCCTCATTGCTGTAAAGTTATTTCCGCAGTTTGTTGCATGATGGATTCCTCGAGATCAGCACAAAGGTGTGCTCAAATGAAAAGGAGACTAAAATTATATGTAAAGAAATTTTAACAACAATATTATAATTACAGTTCGTGTGGTATAGTACAACTACATATAATTGCCATTTGGTACACTGGTCCCAGTGCGTAGGAAGGGAGTGGATGGCTCAACAGATGGGTCAGGCAAACATCCATTCTTTCCGTCTTCTGATTCTCTGACAGATGCTTGGGCACCCATTGTGCACAAACTTTGCCATAACCAAGCTTTTTGTGGATTATGTGAGGCGCAGTTCCTTTGTTTATCGACAGTTCAACAGCAATTTCACGTGTGGTGATCCGGCGATTCTGCCGTTTGAGCTCATCCACAGCCGATCTTTTTGTGCTGATCTGGAGCAATCCATCATGCAACGAACTGCGGAAATGTCTCTCTATAAATGGGAATATTGATGCGAAGTCTTTAACTGCGCATGTGCATGTAGCAATACCACCATGCCATATACTGGCCAACACATTAACTCACTGGGATTTGATATAATGCCGCTACAGCTAAGGTCTCCTTTTCATTTGGGCACACCTTATACATTACATGGGACACAACGTCCGCAATTAGAACATAATACTAATATGAAATAGCTAATGAAATATGAGCATTTTACTAAAAATATTTTAACTGCGCAAGCATAAACAAAATTTCATTTGCATAATTTATTAGCCAAATGTATTGAGCTACTTAGATGAAAACACTAAGCACATACCGCTAAAATTAAAAAAGTTATCTTCGACAGAATAGATTGAATATCAGTTCCTCTCTCTCTCTCTCAAAAAAAAAGAAAGAAAGAAAAAACTGTAAGCAATTTTACACATTTTTTATTGTGATCTAACCAATGGTAATATAGTGTTCGTTGATTGCAAATAAAAATTGATAAAATCACCTATCAAATTTCTTTTCTCTCTCTTTTTTTCAGAAGTACTGAAATTTAGTTCTTTCTATCAACGACAACTTTTTAAAATTTTACGATATTTTCTTGGTGTTTTCCTATAAGTAGCTCAATACAAATGGTTAATTAATGAATTATATAAATGAATTTTTGTTAACGCTTGTGCATGCGCAGTTGAAATTTATTTAGTAAAAATTCTTGTATTTCATGAGATATTCTCATTGCAGTATGTTGTGTCTAATGCGGTATGTTAATATTTCTAAAAATGGCTTTACATTGGCTATAATAACCTACTTATTATAATTCACCTGTTAAAAACAAAATCTTACATTTCACCAGAAAAATGGCTCCAATTAGCTGCAACCAATATTTTGGTGTTCTGTTCCACCGTTTCAGCGGTGTCAGTTTAGTAGTAAGATCTATTGAATGGCTGAAACTGAATGGGTGTACCGAAATATCGGTTGCAGCTGAAATTTTCTATTTAACACCGTTCTTTTGCTGAAACGTTGGCCTATTACACAGGCCTACAAAAAGGATGTTGACAAAATTTGATTTGTTGATTTTAGCTGATCTTCATGTTTTTTGATGTGCTGAAACCGAAAATGCAGCCCACTTTTCTCTATCACGTATAGACTTTTGTCAATACAGGGTGATTTTCGACACAATTTCTTACATATACCATCATAACAATAGGTTGGTTGGTATGGATTTACGTCGCACTAGTGCTGCGCTATTACAACAATACATATCCATGATTAATTAATCATGAAAATATACTATAAAATTTACCATACAATTATATTGCTGGAAGAGTAATGGAAGAAATTATACAGGTAAGCATCCTATATTGACAAGAATCTATACGTGCTAGAGAAAAACTGACTAACTGACTTCATTTTTGGATTCAGCTCACCAAAAAACATAAAGATCAGTCAAACTTATAAAATCAAAATTTTACATGTCAACCTGTGTTACTTGTATTTTAAACAGTGTATAAAGTTATTACAATGCACCCATTAGCTTCTTTCCAGTTTATCCTACATCAGAAAGTAATAATAACTATTTTCTTGCAAAATTTGCTTGCTTTCAGTATTTCATGCTACCTTTCTTTCAGAAACGAAAAAAAAAAAAAATTAATTAAAGAAAAAAAAAAAAGAAACTGATTTTTCAGTTAATTAATTTATTGATTATTTAGTGTGTATGTTTGTGGGGGGGAGGGGGGGGGGGCGAGGAGAGTACGATTGCAAATTAGGGGCGGGGTGAACACACAAGGATATTTTGGTGAGAAGTTAAAAATTCGAATTCAGTGAATTGAAAAACATAAAGCAAGTCAATTTCAAAAACTACCTGGACTTTTTCCAGGTAAAATCCCCTATTGCCTGAATTACTAAAAAAATTTACTAGTAAATGTAGACAATTTGAACTAACTCTCTCTTGTAGAACGGGCTTTAGAACAGCACGTCAAAATAGATGCATTTAATTAAACATTTAAAGTGTAAAAAGCTTTATTTAATCATTTTGTCGGATAATTAGTAAATTTTATTTTTAATTTCGCTTTTCCGTTCATTTTATAAATAAAACGCAGTCGTTCATGAGATATTTTTTAGTAAATAAAGAAATGTGTGATAATGCATGATAAGAATCTACTGTATTCAAATTTATCAATAACGATAATAAAGAATAAGATATTTTAGTATTCTTTTATTAGAGATTTCAATGATGAAATACTATTTCAGGCATGCAAAACTGAAACGTTTTATTATCTTTGAAAGATAAATTTCACGAAAAATATTTAAAATGTTATCTCGAATTTTATTCTTGCGATAGAATGGTTTCTACATAGATTATTCTTTTCTCTCTCTCTCTCTCTCTTTTTTTTTTCCCCTGCGTGATTTTCCAACACTTTTTTTTTTTACTTAAACGATTAATTTTCTTCTCGAATTTTAGCATAGATTATCAGAAATTTCAATACAGAAAATATATTCGGTAAAATACAATGCATCTTAATAGTTTATAGACAGCCTTTTTTTTTTTTTTTTTTTTTAACCATTGAAAAAAATGAATAAAGAATTCAAAATCATTTTTAATTATAAGTAATATCAAGACAATAATAATATTATACAAAAATAATATCCTACAATCAGAGACATTGTAATAGAAACTAAAACTGAAAATTTACTGTCCCAAAAGTTTATAGACAACTCATTATTTTTTCTTTAACATTCAAATTTTTGAGCCATTTTTCCTAATCACTTCAAAAACCCGAGCAGGCATACTGAAAACAATAGTTTGAAGAATTTCTGGCTTTAGATAAAACCAACTTCTTTTAGTTTGCAGCATTTGATCTTGAACTGATGCAAACTGACACCATTAGCATATACGTCTCAAGATAATATTCCCCAAATGTTATCCATTGGGTTCAGGTCAGGACTTAGGGCTGGCCAGTCCATAACAGTTACTTGGTTTAGTCTAAATCTGAACCATTGCATTGTAGAGTTTGACGCTATTACCTTGCTGATATATCCATTCTTCCCCACTTAGCAACTTTCCAAATAGACGTAACCGTAACTTCTAGCATTTTCTGGTAATCTTCGGAACATTGACGACCTTTTAAAAACATAATATCGGTAGAGACAATAGTTCCTTTAAAGGAAAATGCTCCCCGCACCATGAGTGAACCCCCTCCTCGTTGTCTGCTGAAAATAGTTTGTGGTTCTTTGCGAATATTGTGCCAGTAATATTCCCAACCATCGGAGCCATCTAAATTGAACTTCTTTTCATCACTAATCAGAACGCTCAACCATTCATGTATCCAATTCATATGATTTCGAGCCCACTAAACACAAGCCTCTTTATGCCGTTTTGTCAGCCTTTTTGCCATTTTGCGATAAGCAAGCAATTTTACTTACCTGCAGCCGTCGATCCACCGTGGATCTTGATACTGGAATGCTCATCTATCTAGAAATTGACCGTACAGACAGGTTCTGGGTTGAATCAAATCTGAAAATCTCTGTGTACTGTCGTTTAGTTGTTTTCTTTGGTCGCCCAGAACGTGATTTTCTTTCAAAACTATAACCTTTTGACAGAATTTGGTAAATACCAGCCCTGCTGCATACCGGTTTTCTTGAATAATCCACAACTTTCATTCCACGAGCTTTGAAACAATAAATTTCCAAAATTTCATTATTGGAAAACTGCACGTTGCGAGGCATCTGTACAATCAGTCAAAAAAAGAAAGGCAGCTTCGCTTTTATCTCATAAGGAAACATTCAAAAAGTGTCGTCTTCAAAAAATATTGAAAAAAAATATATGTGATTCTACTCTTCATAAAACACCAGGAAGTGAAAAAATTATCGGCTGAATTGAATTACAGCGACCACGAAAAATTATCAAAATTAAGCATATTTGGCGATTTAGCGCTGTTAGGCGTTCAGTTCGCTAGCACCGAGATTGCCGTGTACGAACAGAACCGTGTTTTGTTTCTCCGCGAAGTACTCAAAATCAATGGTGCCACTTGTCGCGTGGGGCACAGCCCGGCACATATAACACTTAGTTTTCCTGCTTAAATTAACAACAACGTTGCCCATTCTCAAGAAGGATTTCATAAAAACTTTCACAGCACAAAAATTTATAAAGACTTTCCGAGCACCAATTTTTTCTCATGAACTCTCAACAATACCTTGCTACCAAATATCTTTAAGCCACTTGTAACTTTATCTACCAGCATAGAACATGCCGCTCCTTGTCGCGTGGGAGACCTGTCTCTAGCGGCTTTTGTAATATTTTTTTTTTTTTTTTCTTTTTTTTTTTTAAGAGTTTAAATAAACTCCGGAAGAGGGGCCTAGCATAGCTAGAATCGCTCGACACTGCTCCTAGAGCGGTGAGCGGCATCTCTTCCCTGTTAAATCGCTTAACAATGTGAAATCGCCAAATATGCTTAATTTTGATAATTTTTTGTGGTCGCTGTAATTCATTTCAGCCGATAATTTTTTCACTTTCTGGTGCTTTAGGAAGAATAGAATCACATGCATTTTTTTCAATATTTTTTGAAGACGACACCTTTTGAATGTTTCCTGTCAGAAAATTATTACGTCACAAGTACATGACCTTGAAATATCCAAATTTGAAGATCAGTACTTCAATCAGCTTTTAACACCGGTTGTCTATATACTTTTGGGACAGCAATATTTTCGTTTTATTTTTTTATATTAAATTATGTTTAAAGTTCATAACTACAAAAACTCAGAATTGCAATAGGTTTGGTGTACAGATGATTTTTCCAACTTTTGGTGAAAAGTGGAAAAATAGAAGTGAGTCTATATCTCAAAAATGGCTCTAACACTTTTTTTTTCAAAGTTGCATTATAAACATTCTATTATAATCCTTTCGTATGAATTAGTTGGTTAATTCAGAAAAATCAATAGACGTCGTATATAAATTGCTCAATTCAAGGTCTCACAAGTGCGTTCCTTTAAAACGGCTGCACGATTTTTTTTTTTTTTTTTCGGATTTGCTATATTAACCTTCTTTTAAATATTCTTTTGTATACAATTATTTTTTTCCGGTCAACAATTGAGTACGCCAAGTTTTGGTAAAAGTCGGTATCTCAAAAACGGCTCTAACGATTTTCTTGAAAATTGATACATAAACCCATTTTAGATATCCTTTCTCATGTATTACAAGGTTATTACAGTAAAATTAACTGTCATCCTGATTAAGTAAGTCAGTTTTAGATCTCGGAAATCAGCATTTCAAAAAATGTCTCTACCGATTAATTTTTTTTCTTATTTTTTAACTGACTATGTAAACTCTGTTTTATATGTCTTTACACGTGTGTCAACTTCCTTTTACAGGAAAAGTTTTAGGTGCCTACATTGTTGGGTCAATTTTATGTCTTCTGATCACAATATTTTCTAAAAATGCGTATAATACGTGTAATAGTGGCTAATGTTAGTCAAGGGGTTGTTTCACTTGAGATTTATTTATTATATATATATATATATATATTATGTATATTTAAAAAATGGTTTTTTCTAATTTTTAATTTTTTCTTAACCCACCCCCCCTCTTTGATTTATTACTGTTATGAATTAACATTATATTCTAAACGTATTGGATATTTTTCTGTGAACTCATTTATAAATAAATTTCTTTTTATATTCTGTTCCTTTCATATACAGCAGAGAAAGTATTGCTGTTGGGTCAGATTTTCAAAATTGTGTTTTTGTTATATTTACTCGTTTTAAGGTCCCCTGAAGTGGTTGGTCTGTGTGTCTTTTAGCAGAATAGCTCAAGATCAAATAGCAGCAGGCAGTTCAAACTCGGTATTCTAAATCTGTATCATTAGGGTGGAACTTAAAAGCGATGATTTTTTATTATTTTTATTTTTACAAATCTCACCCTTTTAATTTGTTCCTTTTGATACAAAAATACTATCTAAAATGTTTGAGCAATAAATTTTAATATTTAATGGTAGCTCAATTGACTCAAAATTTATAAAATTAGAAAAAAATAATCTTAGCTGTACTGCTTTATTGCTTATTTATTTACTTTACTGTACAAATTATTAGCTTTTTATGTTACATTAAAATTTTATTGTCTTTGCAAAGGCTGAGACAGGGTTTTTTTTTTTCCCCCTGCTATCTGGGTACATTTTGCGATGATCTTCAACAACTTGTAGCAGAAATTGTAGTTGCATTTCCTCATGAATTATCAAACTACTGTATTCCTGAATAAGTGCAACTACACGTTCGACATGGTCATTTACTACTTGTAGGGATTTTATCTCTTTAGCCTGTTTAAGAGTCCTCTTTTGACACCCACAAATCAGGATCAACTGCAAGATATCCAGCTGGAAGTTCCAACAATTGAAACAATAACATTGACTTTGCTGTCACAAAATCTTCCAAGTTTTAATCTTGAATGAATAAAGAGCAATACTGATTCAATTAGAGTAATGTTTAGCTTGATTTCCTGCTTTAGCATCATTCTGTGAAGCATCAACCATGCGTCTTTTGGTTAATAAACTGACACAGCTATCAAATAAAGATAAGTAAACAAGTCCTTCTGACAAATACCACAAGTGATTAGCAAATTTACGTGATGATGACTTGGAAATTGCTGAATGTATTAATGAGTATTCTTATAGTGATTTGAGCAACAACAAGTCATTAAAAGGGGCACATGCAGCTTGAGGTGCCGAGATCCAAGCTTTCAAGTATACACGGACTATGAAAACGCACACATCACGTACACCTTCTTCCTTTTTTGAAGTCAGTTTAAATTGAGTCTTGAACATCCAGATCTTGAGACAATATATCACTTTGGACATCCTGCGGGCATGGTGCATTGCACCTGGTGACATAAATATGACTTCCCTACCTGGGACAGCACCAAGAAACATAATTACAAGTTCTAAAAATTCTTTATAATCCCCTCTTGGCTTTATATCTCTTTGTCTTCTAGGTACTTCTTTTAATAGTTGATAGTATTTTGCTTTATATCTTCTACTAAATTTCCGACATCATCAAACTTAATTCCTGGTTCTTATTTTTCTCTATCAGTTAAGCTCCAATATTCTTGAAAGCATTTAAATAGTGTAACTTCTGGAGAAAATTTGACTCCGATACATATTTCAAACACAGTACTAATTATCAGTTCCATAATGTGATGCTTGCAAGCAAGTGATAAGAACTCTTTTTTTAACTTTTGCTCTGTAAGGACCCATTCACCAGAATTATGACCAGTGTTTGAACTGGTAGTGTCAAAGCACATTGCCCGAATATTATCTGCTACCCAGTCTTGAATGGCTTCAAAGACAGCTGCTGCCTGTGCTTCTCCTGTTGCAGATGGAATCTTGGCAACAGTCAGCAGTTAAGAAACTCTTTTCCCAGAAACTATTACTGATACTGATAACCTACCAACATTTTTCTTTTCGAGTCAGATCACAGACTAATTTTCCATCCCAATGAATGAATCTATTCGTTTTTGCCCATAGCCCCCCCCTTACCGTCCCACCCTCCTTCCTGCCCCTCCTAATAATATTAAAAATTCGAAAATATCCGCAATCGATTTGTAAGTATCGAAAACCTCTATATACAAATTTTGAACGATCTAACTCTATTTTTATATTTTTGCCCCCTGTCTCCCCTCCCCCGTTCTCGCCCCTCCTAATATCTTTACAATTTCGAAAATATCCCCATTCGACTTGCAGCCCTTTAAAACCTATCTGTACCAATTTTGAACGGCCTAACTGTATTTCTATTTGTTTTTGCCTCATACCCCCCCCCCCTTGCAGCCCCACCTGGGGCTGAATTTCTAAAATTCCAGAACTTGGTTTTTAGACATTTTCATTAGCTATATTTTAGAGCAAAAATTTCACGTGTATCTATTTTTTTGTTTGGGATATATAGGATTATGCGAAATCACGTTTTACGCATGTGAAATCACGTTTTGCTCCCCCCCCCCCCCCCGCCCCCTTGGGGACCGAATTTCGAAAATTCCAGAAATTGGTTTTTAGACATTTGTATTAGCTATTTTAAAGCAAAAATTTTACTGATATCTGTTTTTTTGTTTGAGATATGAAGGATTTTGTGAATTCACGTTTTGCCCCCTCCCCCCCTTGGGGGGCGAATTTTGTAAAATCGCTTCTTAGTGGATGCCTACGTCATAGAAAGAACATTGTCACGAAATTTCATGTTTCTAGGTCCAGGGGTTTGGTCTGGGCGATGATGAATCACCCCCTCACTCACTCAGTCAGTCAGTCAGGAAGAACGATTTTATATATATAGATATATTAAGTTTTATAGTATGTTTTCATGATTAATTAATAATAGATGCCTATTGTTGTAATTGTGAAAAAACATAGCGAAGAAAATTTTTTTATATTGATTTGACTTGACATTGGAATAGATATTTTCTAAACTCTTTTCATTTTTTTCTTTTTCAACATGGATTTAAATTTGAAAATTAATGTGTGATGGTGTGATGTCATGCCAAAACTATTTCTAACACATTTTTCATTAATTTCTTCCGTACGCTAAAAAAGAAAACATTGGATTTGTGAAAATTTTCGATGTTCGTTTTTCTATGGGCAAAAACAAATAGAAATACAGTTAGGCCGTTCAAAATTGGTACAGTTAGGTTTTAGATGCCTGCAAGTCGAATGGGGATATTTTCGAAAGTGTAAAGTTATAAGGAGGGCCGGGAAGGGGGGGCAGAGGGGCAAAAAAAAGAAAATAGAGTTAGATCATTCAAAATTGGTACATAGAGGTTTCTGTTGATTCATGGGAAGCGGTAAAGGCGACAGCCGATCAGAAGTAGACAGTCATGTGACCAGAAAGTGAAACAAAACTCATTCTTTTTCTTTTTTTATTATTGATTCTGTTTTTCTCTCTGAACTATTCGAAAAACTGAAGTAACATTATTCTTGAATTGACATTCTAATATTCAGGCTGCATTCGTACAGCCAAGTAATCCATTAATTGTTATATTATTAAAACAATAAGTATTCTTCTGTTTATTCTTTATAACTCATTCAAGGCATAAAAAAATGCCTTTATACGTATTCTGAATGTTTAAACCTGTGCTAAAGTTTGTGAAAGATTCTGTTTTTATTCATAAAATTCTGAAAGAAAATCTCTGATTAAAAACAACTATAGTAAGCAATCGGATTTCATCTTTATTGACTTGTAAGGCCTAAAATGTTTTTTCAAGCGACTACAGGAAATGCAGGAGAGAGGTGAGTTAGCTTTTCTTAATATTATGCATGCTGAAACTTATTTCGTTTTAGTAAAATGTTTTGATGCAGGTCAATTCTTTATGCATGAGTCTAGTTATAATTAATCAACATGAGTTTTGGTCCGTCCTAGAGCCATGAGTCTATCGATGATTTATATAGATATATAAAAAAAAAAAAAAAACTATATATATTTAATATGTATTTGATATTCTTATTCTTATTCTTATTCGTAATCATTTATTCTTAAAATGATTTATTTTTGTTCTTGAATGTTTGTTCTGTAATTCGAAGGCCTATAGTTATGTGTATTTAAACTTATATATTCTAAAATGCCGAAATTATCTAAGCAAGTTTTATTATTTGAAAATTTATGTAAGGAAATCGATAGTTTTAGAGATAGAGTAAAGGGGTGTAGTAAAGATGAACAATCTAAGGTTAAATTATTAAAAAACAAAGTTCAATCGTATGATCATGAAATCGCGGAAATATTTAAAAATTTATCCGCTAAAGAGAATGAGGATTATATGGATATGTATTTGAGATATAAGGGAGGGGTTTTTGATTTATTGGTGGAGTTAGAGGACAAAACAGAAGTAAATGCGTGCGATTCAGATACTCACGCGGAAAATAAAGATGAGAAAAATGGTAAATCGTCTCTTATTAAATTACCTAAATTTGATCTTCCAAAATTTTTTGGTGAAACCGAAAATTGGATTTCTTTTAAAGAAATTTTTAATTCGACAATTCTACAAAATAATCAATTATCCAAAATTGAAAAATTGCAATATTTACATTCTTCAGTGCGCGGAAACGCAGCTAAATTAATTCGAGGATTCGCTCTAAAAGAGGAAAATTTAGATCAATGTTGGGAAATATTAAATGAAAGATATGAAAATAAGAGACAATTAGCATTGAGTCAAATTAACAAAATATTTTCTATGAAAATTGTAAAAGCAAACAATGCTAAAACTTTACTTGAGTTATTAGATACTTGTAACGAAGCCGTCAGAAACTTAAAAACTTTGGGTTTAGATTCTAATGCGTTAAGCGACTTAATTATAATAAAATTCATGATGGGGAAATTGGATGAATCGTTAAAACAGAGATGGGAATTAATGTTGGACAGTGATAAATTGCCTGATCTTGATCTTTTTAGGAAATTCGTTGAGCGCGAAGCGCGCGGTGTTGAAGAGATAAAATGTAAACAAGACGTAAAATTCACTAATTCGAAGAAATCAAACGTATTGAGTACAATTGTGAAAAAGGAAAATACGTGCATTCTTTGTAATGAGCGTCACGCGCTATTTAAATGTCCGACATTTAATTCAAAACCGGTTAAAGAAAGATGGAAATTTGTTGAATTAAATAAGTTATGTCAAAATTGCTTACGCCAAAATCACAGGCTGGAGAATTGTAGGATAAACATTAATTGTAAAAATTGTGCAGAAAAACATCATACGTTATTGCATGTTTATGGTAGAAATTCAAATTCTGAAAGGGCGAATCATGTATCGCCAGATATATCAGTTTCTAATAGTGCTCAGTTTTATTCTAGTAATGTTTTGTTATCTACAGCACTAATTAAAGTTAAATCGAATAAAGGAAAAATTATGCATTGTAAAGCTTTGATAGATAATGCTAGTCAAAATTCATTAATTACTAAGGAATGTGCTAAGCGACTAAATTTGCCCTTACGGAGCACGTCGCATAGTATAATAGGGATTAATTGCGTTTTAGCAGAAACTGCTCTCAACGAAACAGAATTTAAATTCACTCCGCATTTTTCATCGGAGTCATTTTCAGTCAGCGCTTTTATAGTTGATAGGGTTATCTCACCTCTCCCTAATTTCCAACTACCGCAACATGATTGGCCACACATAAAGGGATTACAACTAGCGGATCCCAATTATGACGTTAGTGGTCCAATCGATATTCTTCTTGGGGCAGAAATAGTCGCCTCAATCTGCAATGGCAGTCCAATTCAAGGGCCAGCAGGAACTCCTACAGCATTCCCCACAAAGTTGGGTTACCTCCTTTCAGGACGAATAAACAGTTTTCAATGTACAAATATCAGTTTAACGTGCCATATGACTATTGATGATGATATCAACAACACTTTAAAACAATTTTTTGATACAGAATCAATTCCAAATGTAGAATCAAAAAAGATAGAAAATGATCCTGTGGAAAATATTTATGTGACCACAACTAAAAGAAATAGTCAGGGAAGATATGTCGTTCACCTACCCTTTAAGCCAGATAAGGCACCAGGTGACAGTAAGTCAGGTGCTATTTCAAGATTTCTTTCCATTGAAAATAAAATGAAAAAGAACCCACAATTAAAAATGGAGTATTCGAATTTCATGAACGAATATATAAATTTGGGTCATATGACAAAATTAAATCCAGCTGAAATTAATGAAACGCCACATTATTATTTACCGCATCATGCGGTGGTAAATGAAAACTCTGAAACAACAAAATTACGTGTAGTATTTGACGCCTCGTTTAAAACAACAAATAACAAATCTTTAAATGACATTCTATATATTGGTCCTAAACTGCAGTCGAATATTTTTGACAATTTAGTAAAATTTCGAGCCAACCCTGTAGCGTTCAGTGCAGACATAGCTAAAATGTATCGGCAAATCTTAATTGAAAGGAAACATAGAATCTACCAAAGAATTGTTTGGAGAGAATCTCCCAATGACCAATTATCTTTTTACGAATTGAATACTGTCACCTACGGAACAGCTTGTGCACCCTATTTAGCGTTACGCACCCTTAAGCAATTATGTGAGGATGAGGGACAAAATTTTCCATTGGCAGCAGAAATTGCCAAGGAAGATTTTTACATCGACGACTTATTGTAAGGGGCACAATCCCTTCAATTAGCAAAAGATAGAATAATGGAGCTGCAGGCTCTAATGCAAGCTGGAGGGTTTAAACTTAGGAAATGGGCTTGTAGCCATCCAGAAACGCTCTCTGATATTCCAGAGGAAGATAAGGCTAATTCGGTCATTCATTTTTTTGAGGATAAAGAAAAAATAAATCAAAGAGTACTAGGAATGTTCTGGGATTTAAGTGAAGATACTCTTCAAGTTAGAACCTTAGCTGATCAACAAATTAATACAAAAAGACAGTTGCTGTCCGTAATTGCGCAAATTTATGATCCCCTTGGAATTATTTCGCCATCTACTATTATCTTAAAAATCATTCTACAAAAATTGTGGAAGTTGCAATCAACATGGGATGAGCCTATACCTCCAGATATTTTGCAAGAATGGAAAACTTTTTATAATGAAATTAATGAGTTTAAATCTATGTCCATTCCACGCTATGTAGGTTCAAATACTAAAGATTGTACAGTTGAACTGCATGGCTTTTGTGATGCCTCTCCGAGGGCGTATGCGGCAGTCGCATATTTAAAGATCATAACGAACACGATTCAGGTATATTTAATTGCTGCTAAAACTAGAGTCGCACCCATAAAAGTACTCACTTTACCGAAATTAGAATTGTGTGGGGCTGTACTCGTAGCTGAGTTAATTTGCAACATTCAAAAATCCCTTAAATTTACTCATTCGACATACTGGTACACTGACTCTTCTATTGTATTAAACTGGATAAATAACCCTTCAAACAAAGGAAATAGTTTCGTGGCCCATAGAGCTACCAAAATCAGAGCTCTTACTCAACTAAAATCCTGGAGACATATCCCAGGAAAAGAAAACCCGGCCGATTGTGCCACACGCGGATTGTCCCCGGCTAAGTTGAAAGCTAGAACTGAGTGGTGGGAAGGGCCAAAATGGCTCCATAGTTTTGAGCTACCACCAATGTGCACATTACATTCAGTTTCCGTTCAGAAACAAACTCATCAACATTCGACAGATTCAAGTTCTAAGCCAGTGTTGGGCAAAATTCAATCATATGGATGACTAACGATTAATGATTAAATTAATCGTTAATCAAAAATATTTTGACTAATGATTAATTCAATCGTTAATCAAAAAATATTTTGACTAATGATTAAATTAATCGTTAATCATAAATATTTTGATTAACGATTAATTTAATCATTAATCGCAAATGTTTTGATTGACGATTAAATTAATCGTTAATCGTAGATTTTACGACTAACGAATAATTTAATCATTAATCATATTTTTTTATGACTAACGAATAAATTAATCGTTAATCGTATTTTTATGACTAATGATTGAATCAATCATTAATCAAAAGTTTTATGACTAACGATTAAATCAGTAATTAATGATAAATTTCATATAAGAAAGAATAAGAATTCACAGTAAAACATTTTTCAATATCATTTAAATGTGTTTAGGACTTCACATTTCGGTCTGTCTATATGACTGTCAATCTTTCCATCAGATTTCTTTCATAGTTTCAGAATGACCTGAAACTGATGTATATCATTCAGGATTCAGGTAGCTTTCTGCAACGGGTGTGAGTCGGGTTAGCATTAATTTTTGACCTACGGATAAAAACGTGAGTCTACCAATATTAGAGAATTTTTTTATGTTGCTTTTTCAGGAATACAATCTATTGAATGCATCTTTTCTCATGTTTTTACAAGTTGGTGCGGCTCTACACGACTTCTCTTAGACCTCACAAAACCGTGAGAAAGCCCAAAGCCGCTATTTTCCTCTCGTTTTTAGAATCTGGTGCGGCTCTACACGACTTCTCTCATCTCCGGACATTGTCTCTATTGCAGTTAGACCTCACAAAACCGTGAGAAAGCCCAAAGCCGCCATTTTTCTCAAGTTTTTAGAATCTGGTGCGGCTCTACACGACTTCTCTCATCTCCAGCCACTGTCTCTTAAAGATTGCAGCCGGAAACGTTGCAGTTAGACCTCACAGAACCGTGAGAAAGGCCAAAGCCGCCATTCTTCTCACGCTTTTACAATCTGGTGCGGCTCTACACGACTTCTCTCATCTCTGGACACTGTCTCTTAAAGATTGCAGCCGGAAACGTTGCAGTTAGACCTCACAAAACCGTGAGAAAGGCCAAAACCGACATTTTTCTCACGTTTTTACAATCTGGTGCGGCTCTACACGACTTCTCTCACTTCGGATACTGCCTCTATTGCAGTTAGACCTCACAAAACCGTGAGAAAGGCCAAAGCCGTCATTTTTCTCACGTTTTTACAATCTGGTGCGGCTTTACACGACTTCTCTCATCTCCGGACACTGTCTCTTAAAGATTGCAGACGATAAATTCTCATTTACTAATATATCTTCAAATTATACATAGTTTTTGTTATTTTAGTTTTCTAGTCAGGAAGACAAAACTCAAATCAGATTTTCATTCAAGAATATGTACAAACGCAAAATAAATTCATTACATAAATAATTATATAAACGGTTGATGTAGCTAATATGTTCTCAGTTATATTTTTAAGAAATATTATTTTATGCATTTTTAGTAGACTTACGTAAACTGAAAAGAAATTTCAGTTTAAACTTCATTTTAAGTATTTTTAAAATAAAGAAAAGTATCGAAAATTTAGCACCTAATAGTTTTTAATTTTAATTTTTATAATTTTAATTTTTGAATTTGCGAAAATATCATGTAAACTATTAACTATTTATAAAACAAAAGACCTCTATTTAAGAGATATGCAACCTACCAATAAGTATTTGGGTACTTTCGAATTAAGAAATTTTGTCAGATATCTAGAAGAATTCTATAGGAATCATCTTGAAACTTCGGTAGTGTAAAGAACATGTTATGCCTCGCATTTTTCAGCAAAATTTGTGTCCTGAAGAGGAAAAGTGCACCAGTGTAAAAAAATAAACAAAAACCAAAATGTTTTGGATCACCTTGTAAAAGGTAATGCTTTAAACTCGTTTTGGTTGTAGCAAATGATTATGACGATATTTTCATTATATGTATAAATTTTAAGAGGTTACCTCATATACTCATGGGGATATAACGGTTTCTTTAAAAAATCGCAAAAACAATTTATCCTTTTTTAATTAAAACACGTAGGGCATTAGATGCAGTGGAAATCCATTTTTAAGAAACATGGTATGCTACATTAGGCACACACACAGCAATCAGAATGCAAAAATGTTAAATATCTTATGAAATACGAGCACTTATACTAAATAATTTTCAACTACGTATGCACAAGCTTTATAAAAATTTCTCTTGTATAATTTAATAGCCAAAAGTATTGAGCAACTTACATGAAAACCCCCAAACAAATATCATGTAAATTTAAAACCTTACGAGAGATACGAGGCTTAACACAAAAGAAAAAGCACATGGTAAATTATAATTGCAGCTATTAATGTATCTGAATATTTTAGTGTAGTCCTGTAAATCTGAAGGTTAATCATATCATATTCTATACAAAACATTATGTTAGAATATTAACAATGCATAAAATTTCTATATGATTTTTACAGTAAAAAGTTATTTAAATATGATTTTTAAAAACGTCCGACCTAAAACGCAAACCTGACCCTGTACATAAACTAGTTGTACACGACCTATTAATGTCATTTTAAATAGGGAACATTCCATAGCGAACTCGACTAATATATAACATTTTTTAAAATTTCTAAAAGTATTGCTGGGGGCAGGAGACAGGCAGATAGAAAAATAAACAATCGGACAGACAAACACACTAGTTGAAATCATATTCACACCTAAAAATAGTTAGAAAGTGTTAAAAACACTTAACGTAAATGAAAATACAATTCCAGCAAATTTTTATTAATAGTTCTTAATGTAACTGAATCTTTATGTGTAGCCCGGTAAATCAATTGCTAATTATATTATATTCCATGGTGCCTATGAATAACATATTTCAATTTCATTAAGCTTTGTAATAATGTTATCAAAATTTGGTTTATAGAAATACCTCACAGAACGCACGGCTTTGGAGTGTCCCTGTACACAAACCAGTGGTGGTATTTAAACAATATACATAGGAAATAACCAATTATGAACTTGAATAACATATTTCAATTTCATTAAAATTTGTGTTCAATAAAGGTATTAAAATATGGTTTATAGAAATACCTCCCATAAGACACAATGCTTTGAAATAGTTTCGGGTGTCCCTGTACACAAACCGGCAAAGGTATTCACTCCATTTTCAATAGGGAACATCCAGTAGTAAACTTGAATAACATATATCAGTTTCAAGAAATTCCATAAATATTTATGACAATTAGAGCGCGGACAAACAGACGAACAGACAGACAGATACACAAACTGAAGTAAAATTCACACTTAAAAATTGTTAGAAAGTGTTAAAGATACTTAATGTAAACGAACGTGCAATTCCAGCAAAATTTTACTAATGTCTCTTAATGTAACTGAATATTTTTGTGTGGCCCTGTAAATCTAATGCTAATCATACTATAATCTATAGAAAGCATTCTTTTGCGCATATAAATAACATATTTCAATTTCATTAAGCTTTGTAATAATGTTATCAAAATTTGGTTTATAGAAATACCTCACAGAACGCACGGCTTTGGAGTGTCCCTGTACACAAACCAGTGGTGGTATTTAAACAATATACATAGGAAACAACCAATTATGAACTTGAATAACATATTTCAATTTCATTAAAATTTGTGTTCAATAAAGGTATTAAAATATGGTTTATAGAAATACCTCCCATAAGACACAATGCTTTGAAATAGTTTCGGGTGTCCCTGTACACAAACCGGCAAAGGTATTCACTCTATTTTCAATAGGGAACATCCAGTAGTAAACTTGAATAACATATATCAGTTTCAAGAAATTCCATAAATATTTATGACAATTAGAGCGCGGACAAACAGACGAACAGACAGACAGATACACAAACTGAAGCAAAATTCACACTTAAAAATTGTTAGAAAGTGTTAAAGATACTTAATGTAAACGAACGTGCAATTCCAGCAAAATTTTACTAATGTCTCTTAATGTAACTGAATATTTTTGTGTGGCCCTGTAAATCTAATGCTAATCATACTATAATCTATAGAAAGCATTCTTTTGCGCATATAAATAACATATTTCAATTTCATTAAGCTTTATGCAAAGTAAAGTTACTAGTGGATCTGCAGATCAGGAGCCTCAACGTCCTATTTGCATCGGACATTATTCAATAGGCCATTTTTATTTATTCCTTATTATATAATAGTATATATTGATTCGATCGACTTCTTACCATAATCACATACATTACAGAGGGGGGGGGGCTACCGCCCCCCTCAACCGCCTGCTTTATTTCTCTTTGTATACCTATTTGCATATCATATAAAGTGTTACGGAATTGTAAATAATTATTTTTGCATAATTTCTTTCAAAGAAGTTTAGTAAGCTGATAAAATGCTAATTTTGTGCATTTCTAGTCGTTTTAGCGTTAAAATAGCCTAATTATCCTTTGAAAATGGATTAAAAAACTCCAATAAGGGAAGAAATGGATTTGGCGCCAAATTCGGTGATTGTTTCCCTCTTTGGCGATTTTTTTGGCGACCTTGGCGAGAAAATCCTTATTAGGGATATACCAAATATGGAAGCTCTAATCTCATTGGCTGATGTGATACGAGAATTTTCCAGAACAGTCTGTGTTCGATAGAAAAGTATAAAAGAAGCATTATTTTCGCCAAGGCGGTCAATCTCAGATCTGTGTCAGTTTCGTCAAATGCTTGCTTTGCTTTGAGCCTCTTTGAATGAGACTTGCTTTATGTGTTATTGATAAAGAGTTTGTACTGTTGTTTTACTGTTAACGGCTGTTGCTTAAGCTATGTTTACTGGTTGAATTGAAGCTGATACTTGGTTTATAGACCTGTATTTTTCTGGAACTTTCTGTGAATAAATCACTGAATTTTTGCAAGTTTCGCCTTTCATTCTCGAACCCCCACTTACGAACCCCCAAGTACGCAACAATATGTATTCTTAATAAACGACGGTCTTGTTTTATTTCCCTGAAATTCATAAATACCAAATTTCATAACTATCAAATTTCATACAAAAAAATTTACATAGCATATCGGAAATATTTTGCATAACCTTTAAACTAATTATCAATTCTATGCCCACAATTTTCAACAGGAAAACATACTTTTAAAATTCTAATAAAATTTCATTATATTAGATGGGGTGTAACCTTGTTAAAATACACTTATAAGAAATACCGACTATAGACCGTAATAGTACGAAATTCCTTTATGTATCCAGGAAAAGTAGCCACAGTCATTATAATCGCCAATAATAAGAATAAACCTAATAAATTATAACTCATTAATTTTTCAAACTAATTTGACATCATTTGGATGATTACAGTACATACTCGGAATTACTTTGTGTGGTCCCATAAATTATTTAGTCTATACACAACCTTTTTTAAGAGTAAAAATGATTTTAAGCAGCTTTATAATGTATATTAACTTTATTAAGTTCAATTCAGCATAAACGAATGAAAGTGCGCGCTTAAATTAAAAATTTGTCCATAGGCTCTAATGTTACAAAATTCTTTCGTGTGTCTTTGTAAACTAACCATAAACATTGTATACACCAGTAAAAACTATTCAGCTTATTTTGCGTTTAAAATGAATAAGTGTTCCAAATTTAACATCGTTTGGATGACTATGTGACATTGTCCGAACACTTTAGTAAGATCCTGTACATTAATTAGAAAGCTTAAGAGCACATATTTTCTTCAAACAACATAAGATTAAGCATCTTACTCACGTACGCTAGTTTCATTTTCTTCATTGCAAAGTAATGATATTAAAATGCGTTTAAACGAAATTCATCCCATACGCCGTAATGTTAAGAATTTTGTCGTGTCCCTGTACACAGTTTATAAAAAATACAGCAATACAAATTATACAGCTACTTATATGCAAAGATGGAACGTGTGCGCCAATTTGCAAGTCAATCGAAGGATTTTTGCGGCCGCTATTGCGGTACATGCAAATTCTTCCCATAGGCCGTAAAAATAAGAAAAACTTTGGCGTCTCCCTGTACACGAACGACAAATGGAATGCACACCTAACACTATACAGCTAACTCCGCTGTCCTCATAAATATGTCTACCAAATTGCAAGTCAATAGCGTCATTTGGGGGGCCGCTATCGCGGTACATACAAATTCTTCACATAGGCCGTAATGATTTAAAAAAAAAAAAAAAAAAAGTTGCACTTCGGGAGTGCCGACAGAAGTGAAAACGTGAACAATTACGTGTGTATTTCTTGAATCGTCAGGAAATATTTTATTGTGTAGGAAATACTTTTAAATGAAGTGTTTTTTTATTCATTAATAAAAACTACTACTACAAAAATTACATTACAATTTTATTTGATGCGCTAATTGCAATAGAGACAGGGTCCGGAGATGAGAGAAGTCGTATAGAGCCGCGCCAGATTGTAAAAGCGTGAGAAAAATGGCGGCTTTGGCCTTTGTCACGGTTCTGTGAGGTCTAACTGCAACGTTTCCGGCTGCAATCTTTAAGAGACAGTGGCTGGAGATAAAAGAAGTCGTGTAGAGCCGCACCAGCTTGTAAAAACGTGAGAAAAATGGCGGCTTTGGCCTTTCTCACGGTTTTGTGAAGTCTAACTGGAATAGAGGCAGTGTCCGGAGATGAGAGAAGTCGTGTGGAGCCGCACCAGATTGTAAAAACGTGAGAAAAATGGCGGCTTTGGGCTTTCTCACGGTTTTGTGAGGTCTAACAGGAACGTTTCCGGCTGCAATCTTTAAGAGACAGTGTCCGGAGATGAGAGAAGCCGTGTAGAGCCGCACCAGATTGTAAAAACGTGAAAAAAATGGCGGCTTTGGCCTTTCTCACGGTTTTGTGAGGTCTAACTGGATTAGAGACAGTGTCCGGAGATGAGAGAAGCCGTGTAGAGCCGCACCAGATTGTAAAAACGTGAGAAAAATTGCAGCTTTGGCCTTTCTCACGGTTTTGTGAGGTCTAACTGCAATAGAGACAGTGTCCGGAGATAAGAGAATTGTGTCGAGCCGCACCAGATTGGAAAAACGTGAAAAAAATGGACGCTTTGGCCTTTCTCACGATTTTGTGAGGTCTAACTGCAACGTTTTCGGCTGCAATCCTTAAGAGACAGTGTCCGGAGATGAGAGAAGTCGTGTAAAGCCGCACCAGATTGTAAAAACGTGAGAAAAATGGCGGCTTTGGCCTTTCTCACGGTTTTGTGAAGTCTAACTGGAATAGAGACAGTGTCCGGAGATGAGAGAAGTCGTGTGGAGCCGCACCAGATTGTAAAAACGTGAGAAAAATGGCGGCTTTGGGCTTTCTCACGGTTTTGTGAGGTCTAACAGGAACGTTTCCGGCTGCAATCTTTAAGAGACAGTGTCCGGAGATGAGAGAAGCCGTGTAGAGCCGCACCAGATTGTAAAAACGTGAAAAAAATGGCGGCTTTGGCCTTTCTCACGGTTTTGTGAGGTCTAACTGGATTAGAGACAGTGTCCGGAGATGAGAGAAGTCGTGTAGAGCCGCACCAGATTGTAAAAACGTGAGCAAAATGGAGGGTTTGGCCTTTATCACGGTTCTGTGAGGTCTAACTGCAACGTTTTCGGCTGCAATCATTAAGAGACAGTGTCCGGAGATGAGAGAAGTCGTGTAGAGACGCACCAGATTTTAAAAACGTGAGAAAAATGGCGACTTTGGTCTTTCTCATGGTTCTGTGAAGTCTAACTGCAACGTTTCCAGCTGCAATCTTTAAGAGACAGTGTCCGGAGATGAGTGAAGTCGTGTAGAGCCGCACCAGATTGTAAAAACGTGAGAAAAATGGCAGCTTTGGGCTTTCTCACGGTTTTGTGAGGTCTAACTGCATTAGAGACAGTGTCCGGAGATGAGAGAAGTCGTGTGGTGCCGCACCAGATTTTAAAACAATATACAGTATATAATTGTTAACACTTCGCATTAGCAAGTTAATTGTATGATACATTATTTGTATCATACAAGGATGGAAAGCATTTGCTGACGATGACGTGAATTCAATGATTTTTGTTCACCCAAATGTTTTCACTTCAAATGGAAAGCGTTAGCTGACGATGACGGGAGTTCAATGATTTTTGTTCACCGAAAAGTGCTCAACGCACCTAAAGAAGATTTTACTTCAAAAACTTTGGCGTGTCCCTGTACACGAACTACAAATGGAATGCACACCCAAAACTATACAGCTAATTTCGTGGGGATCATGAACATGTGTACAAAATTTCATGTCAGTAACGGGATTTTTGCGGCCGCTATCGCACAACAGACAGACAGACATACGGACAGACGGAACCCAAAATCCTTTTGAGTCTCAACAGAGGGCCTTCATTGACGTTTCGGCAAAAATTGGAAGTCAATAGCTTGATTTTTGCGGTGGCTATCACGGTACATACAGATTCTTCCCATAGGCCGTAACGATAGAAAATCTTTGGCGTGCCCCTGTACACGAACTACAAATGGAATACACTGTTGCTAATTGACAAAAGTATTATTGATAAATATTTCAATTTACTTCTTATATATTTTATAAAAATAGTTCAAGGTTTATAAGGTAAGTAAAATGCACTCACCTTGGTTGTGAGTATCCTCTTTTATATCAGCTTTCAGTATCAACATGTTGTATTTTGTAAATGAAAATAAATCCATTGGAGTATCAGGAACTATCAGTTGACTGATGCTGTTTAAAATATATAATTTGATATTAATTAATTAATGGTTTTAATTGAATTAAACCAGCCTTCTTTAGCTTGGTTTATGAATAGGAAAAAATAATGTATGTGGGAATAAAAAGAAGAACCCACATGTTTTCCTTTTAATCACATTTTTATTATGAAAACTGAACATCGAAGAAGGAGAAAAAAAAACGAAAAATATATCATTACATGTACATAGAAACACAGACGGCCAATCAGAACAAAATGCGTCATAGCGTCGCCCCAATGTAGATGTATATATGCATGAAGAAATAAAAGAGTCAAATGAAATGTTTTTAGAATAATATGAAAATGAAAGTTTTTGTAATTATTGAAAGAATGTCATTTTGAGTTTATTTCTCACCAACACCCCTGCGTAAACTCGATGACATTTAATCACAGTTCAACAAGGAAATTCGCAATTTTCGAAAAGAATGTCTCGGCAGAGGCTTGGTGAGCACGTCTGCTATCATATTATCCGTACTTACGTACTCAATCTTTATTGTGCCTTGCTCAACAAGGTCTCGAATCAGATGGTACCTTAGTTCAATATGCTTAGTTTTCTGTCGAAATTTGTCATTTTCGGCCAATTTGATGCAAGAAAGATTGTCTTCATAGAGTGTAATAGGACAATTTTGTTGCATATCAATTTCTTCAAAAAGGTTTATAAGCCATTTTACTTCTTGCGCGGCACTTGCTGCAGAAATATATTCCGCTTCTGCTGATGACATTGATACAGATTTTTGTTTTTTGCTTGTCCAGTATACAGTATTTGCTCCTATGCAGAACAAATTTCCTGTTGTAGACTTACGATCACTGGGATCGTTTGCCCAGTCGGAATCTGCATATACCCTCAAGACAGGCTCTTCAATATTATTATATGTCAATTTAAGATTAATTGTACTTTTTAAATATCTCATTAATCTTTTTACCGCTTCCCAATCTTTTGCTCTTGGGCGCTCATTTCTTCTACTCAAAATATTTACCGCGGTGCTAATATCCGGACGTGACACGGTTGAAATATATAACAATGCGCCTACAGCCTGTCTATATTGTGTATTTTCTGGTAAAAGGCTTTCTTCGTCATTTAATTTTATGTAACCTGTGTCCATAGGAGTGTCTGTAGGTTTTGAATTTTCTAAACCGTATTTGACTATAAGTTCTTGTATTTTGTGTGTTTGATCAAGAGTCATTGTATTTTCATTAGGACGATTAATATTTATCCCAAGATATTGTTTTGCTTCTCCCAAGTCTGTTAACGGGTATTCTTGTTTTAGTTTGTTTACAATTTCATTTATTTATTGATCATTCCCCGCTATTAACAAATCATCGACATACACAAGTACATAAGTAGTTACATCGTTTTGTTTACGTTTATAAAGACACTTGTCGAATTGACTTTGAATAAAGCCTAAGTTAAGTAATGACTCATTCAATTTTAAATTCCATGCTCTCGCGGCCTGCTTTAGCCCGTATATTGCCTTTTTTAATTTACACACCTTATGTTCTTCCCCGGATACCACGTATCCTTCTGGCTGATGCATATAAACATCTTCACTCAATTTACCGTGTAAAAATGCAGTCTTGATATCAATATGTCTAAGACTTAAATTCTTATAAAGACTCATTGCCAAAAAACTTCTCAAAGTTGTGTGAGACGCCACTGGGGCGAAAGTCTCATCGTAGTCTATTCCATATTTCTGTGAAAAGCCCTTCGCAACCAGCCTAGCTTTGTATTTTTCAACACGGCCCTGACTGTTATATTTTGCTTTGAATGCCCATTTGCACCCTACTATTTTCATCCCTGGTGAAACCTCAACTAAATCCCAGATGTCATCCTGCTTGAGTGAATTTATTTCATCTAATGTAGCATTGATCCAATTTTCCTTTTCTACAGGGTTTTCCATACTTATTATATCATCCCAGCATTTTGGTTCACTTATTCTTTCATTGTGTAATGTGAATGCGAATCTATCTGGTGGTACCCCTTTATTAGATCTTTGTGATCTACGTGGAGTATTTTGAGAATTATCTGACACAACACTATCATTAGTTTCATCTATCTCTGAGTCTATTATTTGCAAATTTGGTGATGGATTTTTATTATCACTTTTCTCATCATTGTTTTGTGATGTTTCATATTTAAGTATCGCTTGTTTTTCATTTTCTACAAATTTTACGGTTCGACTAATAATTATGTTTTTCCCATTTGTGCAGATCCTATATCCTTTACTTCTGTTATCGTACCCTACGAATATACCTTCCTGTGCCGTATTATCTAATTTTCCCCTGTGTACCTTTTGTACGTATGCATAGGCACGACAACCAAATGGTTTTAACATCGATAGGTCAGGTTTTCGACCTGTCCATAATTCATAAGGTGTCAATTCACACGAAGATGTTGGGAGTCTATTTTGCAAGTAAACTGCGGTATTTATTGCCTCCCCCCAGAAAGAATTTGGTAAATTGCCATCCTTTAATAAACAACGTGCCATTTCAACTAAAGTACGATTTTTACGTTCAGCAGTTCCATTTTGAGAAGCTGAATAGGGAACAGTGAATTGGTGGTCTATACCTAATTTTGTTAAGTAATCGTTTAATTCTGTCCCGGTATACTCCCCTCCGTTGTCGGAGCGGATTGCATGCAAAGTTCGTCCGAACTTGTTTGATGTCATTGCGATGTATTCCCTCAATTTTGTGAAAACTTCATCCTTTTTTCTCAGTAGGTATATAACTGTAAATCTACTAAAATCGTCAATGAAGGTTAAAAAATAGTATTTTCCACCGACCGTGGGGGTTGTCATTGGTCCACACAAGTCAGTGTGTACCAACTCTAGTGCTTTAGTTGCCCTAAACTGAGCCTTTTTGGGATAAGGATTGTCCGTTAATTTAGTTAATATGCAAGTTTCACATGCATTATCATGTTTGCAGTTGTCTAGTTTTATCCCAACTGCCATGTTGTTGTTTACCAATTGTTTTATATGACTAATGTTTCTATGGCCTAATTTAATGTGCCATTTATCAATGCAATTTGTATTTTCACATATTTTTACCATGTTTATAGTGTGTGTTGTATCATAGTTAACTTTGCATTCGTATAAATTGTTGTTAATGTAACCTTCAATGCATGTTTCTCCTTCATGCATTATTTTGCATGATTTGTTTTCAAATATTGCTACACAACCATTTTCAGTAGCTTCTTTTACAGATATGAGGTTTGTCTCTATCTCTGGTACATATAAAACATTTTTCAATATTATAGTATTATGTGTGTTATTGGAATTTATGGTGTTTAATTTCACAGACCCATGACCCAGGGATTCTATCTCCTGTCCATTCGCGATTGTTACGCGTGAATTATTATGATTAAATTCATGAAATTTACTCCTATCATTGCATACATGCGTTGAACAACCTGAGTCTACATACCAATTGTTAGATTTCTCACCGATAAATAGAGTGAATATTTTATCGTTAGGTTTTTTATTTTCACTCTCAGTAATAAGAGCCCTATCCGCGTTATGTCTGTCTTGAGAGTACATACCAGATTTAAAAGTTGATCTGGCATTGCTGGCTTTTGTTTGTTTCAGAGTCTTTTCTTTATTTTTATTTTTAAGATGCCAGCATTCTTCAATTGTATGCGATTTTTTTTTACAATAACGGCAGAACTTTGAATTTTCTGGTTTCGGTTTAAATTTAACCTTTAACACTGAATTATTTTCAGATTTGTTTTCTTTTCTTTTAGAAAATTCATCAATCAATTTCGAGCGTATAAACTCTGGTACAAGATCCTTTTCATCACGCGATTCTAAAGCGGTGATTAATATATCATAACTTGGAGGTAAGGAACAGAGCATTAGGGCTGAAAGGTGCCTGTCATTTATTTCTTCTCCGAGTG
This sequence comes from Salticus scenicus, assembly GCA_963930645.1. Classification (NCBI taxonomy): domain Eukaryota; kingdom Metazoa; phylum Arthropoda; class Arachnida; order Araneae; family Salticidae; genus Salticus; species Salticus scenicus. The sequence goes on along the minus strand of OZ005653.1, from coordinate 38,711,621 downwards.
ATACTAACTTATTTCGCAATTGATAAATGTTCGTTAAGTGGTCTATCATATCGCCACCCTCAGTTAATTTCGTAGAGTAAAGCTTTCTAAGCAAAAATAGTTTACTGCTGAGGGTTGAACGCTCATGTACAGCTTTTAAGGCGTTCCAGCATTCTTTAGCGGTCTCGAGATTTTTGACATGGATTATTTGATTATCCTCTATTAAGAGGTTTATAATGGCGCGTGCTTTCCTATTTTTGTTATTCCATGTGTCCGTAATGGGATTCGGAGCATCGTTAAGAACCACGGAATATAAATCTTCCTTTTGGAGAAACATTTCCAATTTAAACTTCCACACATCATAATTTTGTGCGTTAAGTTTTTCAATTATAGTGTCCTTGAGGATACTCATTTTAATATTTCAATTTTGTTTTCTTTCTAGTTTATAATAACTACAATTTTATATTTAATCATTCATATGTTTATTTTAAACATTCTTTTACTTCTTTCGTTTTTAATGTTTATACAGATTTCTATACTTTCGTTTTCAAGAAACAACAAAAAACATATTTATTTATTTTCGCTTACATTTTTTATCATTATTATTATTTTAAATGTAGCAAAATAATATTATTTTAAATGTAGCAAATGTTTCTTCAAATATGCAAAGAAAGAACTTTTGTCAAGAATAAATTTAAAAACTCAATAATTTAGCGCATCAGTTGACATAATCTGTTGCTAATTGACAAAAGTATTATTGATAAATATTTCAATTTACTTCTTATATATTTTATAAAAATAGTTCAAGGTTTATAAGGTAAGTAAAATGCACTCACCTTGGTTGTGAGTATCCTCTTTTATATCAGCTTTCAGTATCAACATGTTGTATTTTGTAAATGAAAATAAATCCATTGGAGTATCAGGAACTATCAGTTGACTGATGCTGTTTAAAATATATAATTTGATATTAATTAATTAATGGTTTTAATTGAATTAAACCAGCCTTCTTTAGCTTGGTTTATGAATAGGAAAAAATAATGTATGTGGGAATAAAAAGAAGAACCCACATGTTTTCCTTTTAATCACATTTTTTTATGAAAACTGAACATCGAAGAAGGAGAAAAAAAAACGAAAAATATATCATTACATGTACATAGAAACACAGACGGCCAATCAGAACAAAATGCGTCATAGCGTCGCCCCAATGTAGATGTATATATGCATGAAGAAATAAAAGAGTCAAATGAAATGTTTTTAGAATAATATGAAAATGAAAGTTTTTGTAATTATTGAAAGAATGTCATTTTGAGTTTATTTCTCACCAACATACACACCTAAAACTATAACTATTCAACTGATACCGTTGGGCTCATGAACACGTGTACCAAATTGCAAGTCAATAGCGCGATTTTTGTGGCCGCTGTCGCGATACTTACAAATTTCTCCCATAGGCCGTAATGATAAGAAAAACTTTGGCGTGTCCCTGTATACGAACTACAAGTGGAATACATACCAAAAACTATACAGCTGATTTCGTGGGGCTCATGAACATGTGTACCAAATTTCAAGTCAATAGCGCCATTTTTGCGGCCGCTATCGCGCGACAGACAGAAAGAAAGACAGACAGACAGAGAGACACACAGACAGAGCCCAAAACCGGTTTTTAGTCTCAACAGAGGGCCTCCACTGACGTTTCGGCAATCAAAATTTGGTTTATAGAAATACCTCTCATAGAACGCAATGCATTGGAATACTTTCGAGTATCCCTGTAAACAAAACAGTGCACCATTTACACCATTTTACATAAGAAACATCCAATATTAATCTTGAATGACATATTTCAATTTCATTAAGATTTGTGTACAGTAAAAGTATTAAAATATGCTTTATAGAAATACCTCCCATAGATTACAATGCTTTGGAATACTTTCGGGTGTCCCTGTACACAGTGCAGTAGAGGTATTTACTCCACTTTCAATAGGGAACATTCGATAGTGAACTTGAATAACATATATCACTTTCAAGAAATTCCATAAATATTTACGGGAGTTAGAGCTAGAGCGCGGACAGACAGACAAACCGAAGTGATTAACATTTTTCAACCTTGTTGGAAAGTTTTTAAAAACCGTTACTGAAAATTGCTATCAAAAATTTAGCGGCATCATTTGATCTTCAGAGAAAGGGGGGGGGGGGGATATCAGCTATGGATACAACTACAATTCAATCACGATTAATTTAATCATGATTAATTTAGTCATGATTAACAGTTAATCATTTGCTGCAACTAATATATTAATCACGATTGATCTAATCATGAATAATTTAATCATGAATAACGGTTAGTTGTCTGCTTCTCGAATAATTTAATCATGATTGAAATTTTAGTTGCAGCAAATGACTGAAATATTAATCACGATTGATTTAATCACGATTAATTTAATCGCAACTAACTGTTAGTCGTCTGTTTTTCGATTAATTTAATCGCGATTGAATTTTTAGTTGCAGCAAATGAATGACCGTTAGTTGTGATTAAATTAATCGTGATTAAATTTTTAGTCAACTAATTAGTTGATTGAAAATTTAATCGATTGATGCCCAACACTGTTCTAAGCCTACACTTTCTAATAACACTTTCATATCACATATCACGAAATACTCTAACTATCTAAAACTTTTAAGAATTCTAGCTTATGTTTTGAGATTTATCAATAAAATTAAAACCAAATCAAAGGAAAGTGGTCCTTTAAAGGCCATAGAGCTAAATCAAGCGGAAATGTGGCTTGTAAAAATTATTCAAAATGCAGAATTTAGTGATGAAATTGCCTTACTAAAGAAAGGCAAACTTTTAAAACCTTCACACCATCTATTCTGTCTTGATCCTTTTCTGGATGAAGCAGGCATTCTTCGTGTTGGAGGACGCCTGCGGAACCACCCATCCTTACGATTTCAAGAAAAACACCCCATATTACTTCCCAAAGCAAATCACGTTACTTCCTTGATAATAACATATTATCATAACTTAAGCTCCCATGCTGGTCCCAATTTAGTACTTTCACTCCTTAGAAACAAATTTTGGATTCCCCACGGACGCTCCACCGTAAAATCAGTATTAAGACAGTGTATACTCTGTTTTCGACTGTCAGCTAAGCCAATAATTCCAAAGATGGGGGATCTACCCTCAGAAAGAATCACACCCATTCGGCCCTTTTCGAAGGTTGGTGTCGATTTCGCGGGACCAGTAATGACAAAATGTCAACATAAACGAAAAGCGACAACCTTTAAATCATATATTGCCCTTTTCATCTGTATGGCGACAAAGGCAGTGCATCTTGAATGTGTTTCAAATCTTTCTACAGAAGCCTTTCTCGCAGCCTTGAAACGCTTCATAGGTAGGCGTGGATACCCCTCTGACATATTTTCGGACAATGGCAGAAATTTTGTCGGAGCCCATTCTTACCTAAAACAGCTATTTTCTTTATTCAAAGAAGAAAAATTACAAAATTTTGCTTCCCAACACCAAATAACCTGGCACTTTATTTCCCCGTATGCTCCAAATTTTGGGGGACTCTGGGAAGCGTCGATAAAATTAGCCAAACATCATTTGGTAAAAATCACACAAGGCGCAATTTTAAATTTTGAGGAACTGTCCACTCTTCTATGTCAAATAGAGGCTGTTATAAATTCGCGGCCTCTAACACCATTGTCCAATGCTCCTAATGATATCGCAGTTTTAACACCAGGACATTTCTTGATTGGAACTGCATTATTAGAATTGCCAGAACTGCCATTAACAAACAATTCTCTTAGTCTTTCTTCTAGGTATAAGCTCTTATTGCAGATGAAGGAAACGTTTTGGAAGAGGTGGAAAGCACAATACCTGCCAACATTGCTGTATAGATCCAAAAGAACCAACAACCACCGTCACAACTTTTCTCCAGGGGAACTCGTCATCCTGAAAAATAAAGTATCACCTCCACTCCATTGGGATCTCGCCAGAATCATCAAGTTGATTCCCGGACCTGACGGAATCGCCACGGTCCTGCAACATAAGACCTCTTCTGCTGGAACTCTGATTCGACCGGTTACGCAGGTGATCCCTTTTCCAAGTATTTCGACTCCTGCTCCGGTGCCTTCCCGCCCCGCCCAGCCTGTTGATTCATGGGAAGCGGTAAAGGCGACAGCCGATCAGAAGTAGACAGTCATGTGACCAGAAAGTGAAACAAAACTCATTCTTTTTCTTTTTTTATTATTGATTCTGTTTTTCTCTCTGAACTATTCGAAAAACTGAAGTAACATTATTCTTGAATTGACATTCTAATATTCAGGCTGCATTCGTACAGCCAAGTAATCCATTAATTGTTATATTATTAAAACAATAAGTATTCTTCTGTTTATTCTTTATAACTCATTCAAGGCATAAAAAATTGCCTTTATACGTATTCTGAATGTTTAAACCTGTGCTAAAGTTTGTGAAAGATTCTGTTTTTATTCATAAAATTCTGAAAGAAAATCTCTGATTAAAAACAACTATAGTAAGCAATCGGATTTCATCTTTATTGACTTGTAAGGCCTAAAATGTTTTTTCAAGCGACTACAGGAAATGCAGGAGAGAGGTGAGTTAGCTTTTCTTAATATTATGCATGCTGAAACTTATTTCGTTTTAGTAAAATGTTTTGATGCAGGTCAATTCTTTATGCATGAGTCTAGTTATAATTAATCAACAGTTTCCAATACCTACAAATCGATTGCGGATATTTTCGAATTTTTAAAATTATTGGGAGGGCGGGAAGGGGGGGGGGGGAGTAGAGCGGTAAAAAAATAAAAATAGAGATATATCTTTCAAAACTGGTGCATAGAGGTTTTTGATACTTACAAATCGATTGCGGATATTTTCAAATTTGTAAAATTATTAGGATAGATAGGAGGGGGGGGGGGCGAAGTGGGAAAATAATAGAAATAAGAGTTAGAGCATTTTGGGAATTTTTTCCGAAGGCAGTGAGTACCCGGTGCGACATTTTTCCTACTCAGATTTTGTTTCTCTTTTTTTTCATGTGATAAAAATTAATGCAATTTTGAGAATTCATTATAGTGATTCATTTAAAAATAGGGACCAGCGAAGCGGTCGTTGCCTGCTAGTATATACATATATATAGGAAAGTAAGTATGGCCATCTAAAAGCTTATTCTGTACCATTTTATATAAAAGCGTCAATTACGTTTAACATGCGTATAGATTTAATAAACATGGTTTCTCACAATTAACATTTTACATAAACAATTTGGTACAATTTTCACCAATAGGTGCTGATAATATATAGGCAACTGAGTGTTAGGTTACATTTATTTTCCATTACCAATGCCTCTTGTATTTACCCTCCTTCACTGTATAATAGATCTTTCCAATAACGACTGGCGCGCCACCACTTGGACTGTTTTCGTACGGCGCATCTTTTTACCTGTACCTTGTTGAATTTTTGTTTCTCTGTATGTACCATGTGATGTGAGTGTTCGTCTAATTAAAAGTGTTTCGTGTTAATATGGACTCATTAATATGCATTATAATTTGCGTGCTCTGCCTTCTAAGCCCAATAGGTTATGGGCCCAGAGCAAATTAATTTTTATTTACGATAAATAGACTTTTATCTGTTAGATAGACGACCACGTTTAAAAATGGCGTCTTATGGAACACTACGTATTGAAACTTTAAACAAAGATAATTACGAGACATGGAAGATACAAATGAAGGCACTCTTAATAAAAAATGAATCCTGGATTTATGTATCTGGCTCTAAACCAAAGCCAGAGCTCGTGGCAGGTGATGCGACATCACAAGAAACGTTCGATAAATGGACTGATATGGATGAAAAGGCCAAAGCCGACATAATTTTGTGTATATCGCCTTCTGAACTGAAACAAATAAAAAACTGCGAAACATCCTTGGATATATGGAAAAAATTAGAGGAAATATATCAATCTAAAGGCCCCGCTAGAAAAGCGTCACTGTTAAAATCGCTTATTCAACATAAAATAGCAGATTCCTCTTCTGTGAGCATTCGAGATCATCTTCGAAAGTTTTTTGACATAGTCGATAAACTATCTGAAATGGACATTAGAATAGATGATGACTTGTTAACTGTGATGTTGTTATACAGCCTACCATCCAGTTATGAAAATTTCAGGTGCGCAATAGAATCCAGGGATGAGCTACCAAAACCAGAAGTGCTACGAATAAAAATAGTAGAAGAAAACGACGCCAGACGCCATGATGACAGACCGAACGATGGAGCGTTCATGACTGGGAATTTCCGAAAGAAACCTGCTCCGTGGAATAAAAATAAAAGGAATCCTAAGATTACTGAACAGTACACTCAGAATGAAAGAGATAATTCAAAAATTACTTGCTGGAAATGTAAACGTATCGGTCACCGTGCAAATCAGTGTGAAAAAGATAAATCATTTAAATATCGACAAAACAGTTTAGGACTACTGGCCAGCACAAATTCAACGAATACGAACATATTATTCAAAGAACAATCCGAGAATCTTTATTGTGTTGACAGCGGCTGTACTCGACACATGGGGAAGGATGACTCCAATTTTCACGATTTAAAGGATACGGATATAAAATCGGTAAATTTAGCGAATAATGAAACAACTGATGTGTCCGGTGTTGGTAAAATATTAATTAAAACAAAAGTAAATTCAAAACTTCAAAATGTAGAGATCAACGACGCTCTATTGGTTCCAGGATTGAAAACGAACTTATTGTCCGTGTCACAAATGTGCGACAAAGGTTTCACTGTAACTTTTAAAGACAAATGTGCTGTTATAAATAACAGACAAAAAAATGTGACTCTAATTGCTGACAGAAAAAATGAACTTTATTATCTGCGGGATAATAACGCAAATATAAATAATGCAGTTAATTTTTCGAGTGAATCAATCGATAGTTCTAAAAATATTTTCGCCGATGTGGAAAGATGGCATTGTAGAATGGGTCATCTAAATGTAAAAGATTTGATTGACTCTAATTTAAAGGGTCATATTAGGGGGTTAAATATTAAAAAGGTATCCGACTTCAATTGTGAAGTTTGCGCGTTAAATAAAATGACCCGTGCTCCTTTTCCTAAGCACTCAGATCGTGTTACAAAAATGTTAGAAATAGTGCATTCGGATCTTTGTGGGCCTATTAGGGTTCCCTCAATAGGTAAGTCCCTTTATTTTATTACTTTTATTGATGATTATTCTCGTTATTGTGCAGTAAAATTCTTAAAAACTAAAGATGAAGCATTAAATGCTTTTAAAGAAATCAAACTTCTTTGGGAAAATGAAAAATCTATAAAAATAAAAAAATTCATGAGTGATAATGGGGGCGAATTTATTGGGACTGAATTTGAAAATTTCTTAAAAGAAAATGGTATTCAGCATAGATTAACAACCCCTTATTGTCCGGAACAATCAGGTGTTTGTGAAAGGAAGAATAGAACTCTCGTTGAAATGGCCCGTTGTCTATTATCACAATCAAAATTACCCTTAAATTTATGGGCAGAAGCTATTAATACTTCTAATTATATAAGAAATAGATGCCCAACAAAAGCTTTAAATGGAAAAACCCCATATGAATTATGGAATAATATAACACCTAACGTTAGCTATTTTAAATCTTTTGGCTGCACTTCTTATTTTTTCGATAACCATCCTAAACATAAATTTTCCCCAAGGTCTAAAAAGGGGATATTTGTGGGTTATTCAGAAAATTCTAAAGCATTTCGTATTTATCTTCCTGAATCAAAAACAATAATTTTATCCCGTAGCGTAAAATTTTTTGAAGAGAAATCTAATGATGTTTCAAAAATAGGTCAATTGTATCCATTTGTTTTTGAAAGAGAAATAAAATTAAGCGAATCGCAAAATGACTCACACATGCAGCCGGCAGAAGAGAAAATTTCTCCTCCTGAAATAAAAAAAGAAAAAGACGAGCTGTCACGTGACTCAGATTCGGCGCTCGAAGATAAAAACATATTGTCATTGCGTAATCGCGAAATAATTAGAGAGCCGGAATCATTTTCGAATGCTGTTTATAGTTTTAATTCGGAAATAGAAATAAATAATGCCTTAAAAAGTCCGGAAGCTTCGAATTGGTATAAATCAATGACTGACGAAATAAAAATAATATTAAAAAATGATACATTCGAAGTAGTAGAAAGGCCCCAGAAAAAATGCATTAAAGGTAGGTTTGTCCTTACAAATAAATATGATCAACATGGATCTCTTTTGAAATATAAAGCGAGATTAGTAGCTCGCGGATTTAGTCAAAAATTTGGTATAGATTTTCGTGAAACTTTTTCTCCGGTAGCAAAAATGGGATCTATTAGAATCTTAGCAGGTTATGCTGCTAAATTAGGAATAAAAATACATCAATTTGACATAACGTCAGCATATTTGAATGGAAAATTAGATGAGGAAATTTTTATGGAAGTTCCCGATTACTTTAAAGAAATACTTCAAATAATTATAAATGAAAATTGCGATAGGGACATATCTAATAAAGCAGCCGAGATTCTTAAATATCTAAATGTAGGGAATAAAGTTCTTTTGTTAAAAAGATCTCTCTATGGCCTCAGGCAGGCCGGGAGGTGTTGGAACACTAAATTAAATAAAATTTTGAATGATTTCGGAGCAAAACAAACAAATGCAGATCCATGTTTATATTATACTAGCTGACCCGTCCGGCTTCGCACTGATGAACAAATTTTAGTTAAAGATGGATTGATATGTAAAAAATCAAGAAATATATCAGTTTATATGTTATAGTCAGGCAATATTATTAACTGGAAAGTCAAAATATAATTTTACAATTATTTTTTTTAATTAGTTGTTAAATGTTGGCAATTTTTACTTAATGCTATTTATTTATTTATTTATTTATTTCATAAAAAGAAACATTTCTTTACTCATGAATAAAAAATATTGAAAAATAAACCTATGACATGAAAATGTTTTTGATAAAATTGACGTCATAATAGCTTTAATTATTATTTATTTTTCATTTCGCAAATATATTTAATTTTTTCCATAATTGATTATTATTTTAATAATGTATATTAAAGGAGAAATCAATAATATGAAGCAATATTCGTACAATATATTACGAATAGATTATCGTTACAGAATCTGGTGTGAAACAACCACACGACTTCCATTACCCACTATTACACGTAATATATACAATTTTTTGGAGATATTACATGCATTTTTTGAGATTTTCGAGTAAGAGAAACTTGATACACGTATAAAGACACATACAACAGAGTTTGCATAGCGAGTTAAAAAATAAGGGGAAAAAAATAGATAGTTATTTTTTTAAACACGAATTTCCGAGATCTAAAACTGAACTACCTAATCAGGATGACCGTTAATATTCCTGTAATAAGCACGTAATACTTGAGAAAGGTTATCTAAATTGGATTAAAGAAAAAATTTTCAAGAATACGTTAGAGCCATTTTTGAGATACCAACTTTTACCAAAACTTAACATACTCAATTATTGACCTAAAAACAATAATTACATACAAAAGGATATTTAATAGGAAGTTAACATGGCGAGTTTGAAAAAAATCCGTACAGGCGTTTTTAAAGGAACGCACTTGCGAAGTCTGAAATTGAGCTGTTTATAGAGGACGCCTATCAATTTTCCTGAACTAAGCAACTTTTCAATCGAAAGGGCATCTAATATATTATTTATACAGCAACTTTGAAGAAAATCATTAGAGGTGTTTTTGAATATGGGCTTAGGGTCCCATTTCTGGTTTTCGATGACCCAATTCCGGTTTTTCAATTTTCACGAAAATTTGGAAAATTTATCTGTACACCAGACCTGAATCACTTGTGAAGTTTAGTAGTTCTATTTTCATTAGTTTTGGAGATATGACAGCCAGAAGATTACACACACACGTGCACATATACACGCACACTGACCAATTGCCAAAACCTATACAATACTTCCACTATCTACGGTAGTAGGGTAATTGAAGTAAACACATACATCTCGCATTTACTACGATAATATACAGATTTTCGTATTACGTTTTCGATCGCCAAATACAAAAATCGCCAATGACGATAGATATCAAATCTATGCTTTGTTTTCAATTAAAATATTGAAAATTTTAATTAAAAATTTATTTTACCAAAATTTATTATAGCTTCTAGCACTTAGAGAGAGACAGTGTAACTTTTGATTATTGAAAGAAAAAAAAATAAAAAAAGCAATCGGCTTTTTAGTTCTAGCGATCGTTCTCTACATATGCATATAAAACTTTCTTTTTTTTTATATTAGTATAGCTATAGAGCATAGGTATATTAAATAGGTTTCCAGTCAACATAATGTAACTCAAATAATTAAATGCTATTTACATTTCAGTAATGGCTGTATGCGCTATGTATATTGAGCTACTTGCCATAACTGTTAGTTGCTAAAAATAGTCGCCAAATAAATTTAAACATCTCAATACGCAAGCAAAGTATGACATCACTGACCGCCCGTGGATGCAAGAAAAAGATTTTCCATGTTAATCGCTCATTGGATTTTTTTTTTTTTTTTTTTTTTTTTAATTAAAATTCTAGAAGAATTATTTCCCGATTTTAATCCTCATATTTGGGTATAGATATGTATTAGTTATTGTATGCATGCGTTAGATTGAGTTATTTTGCTGTCAAATTGACAAAATTTTAATTTTAACTTTCAAAACTGTCACCCTTGGCGTTTTTTGTATTTGGCGATCAAAAACGTAATACGAAAATATACATGCCAGATGTATATTTTCGTAATATGTATTGTACGAAATATTGTTTCATATTATTCGTTACACTCTTAATGTAAGTTTTTAAAATAACCATGATTTTTGAAAGGAATTAAATTATATTCGCCAGATAATTTGGCGATATTTTTTTTTTCTGCCAAGGATGACGGATATCAAATCTATTCCGCTGCAACATATTAGTATATTATATCAGATACTTTATTTAGACATTTGAAAACAAATTTGACTTCAAATTATGATAGAATATTTATCCTTTCCCTTTTAATTAGTTTATTAGTTGGATGTTTATTGTGTAAATATCATCCTTTGAAATGAAATGTTTATGTTTTCAATCGAATATGGAAATTTGCCATTTTTTTTTCTAGAGTTTTGAAATTTAAAATTCCAATTTTATCAATTTTACATCAAAAACAATTTAATCTAACGGATGCACATGATAACTAATACATATCTATATCCAAATATGGGGATTAAAATGGGGAAATAATTTTCCTCGATCTTTATTATTTTTTTACAAAAAATCCAGTTCACTTTTTATATTATTGTTCGCGTGAAAATATATTTTATTATATGTCTAAAAATAAATGAATTCGTAAATCTTTTTGGCAACAATTATAAATTAAAATAAATAATATTATAAAATAGAATTTCTTATTTTATTTTATTTTATTTATTTATTTATTTTTAAATTCCAATTTCGTTTACACACATCAGTTTAAACCACGGAGTAATAAAGACTCCGTGGTTTAAACATTGATGCTTAGATATTATATCATATCATATCAAATTAAATTATTAGAAAAATAAACACTTTTAATTCTATAATGACGTCAGATTTAACGTGTAAGTTTAACAATTAAAAAAGCTTTATATGAATTTCAATTTAATGCACGTGCAAATATATTTCTTTTCTTTTCACGTCAAGATATTTTAAAAACGAAATGAATATGTAAATGTTTCTTTTATGTTGGCAGCAGCTAATTTTTTTAATATTTCATTATTTCCATTTCTATTACGGCTTCTATGGGGATTTTAATTAAAATGCTCAGATTTTAAACTAAAATTTATTTTATCAAAATTAAATATAGCCTATAACAATATGGCACACTGTAGCTTTCGGTCAGTGAAAGAAGTTTTTAAATCGGTTCAGTAGTTTCAGAGATTACCCTCCACAAACAAACAATTTTTTGCGCTTTATATAATGATATAGATTAAAAGTGATAAAGGGTTGACTCTTATAATGATTTACGTTGATGACATATTGTTTATGTCACAGGACCCTGATATGTTAGAAAACTTCAAAATTCATCTTAATGAAAAACTAGATGTTAAATATTCAGGCATAGTTAAATATTGTCTAGGGATAAATTTTCAGTTAGAAAATGGCCTTATAAAAATGAGTCAACATAGTTATATTAGAGAGCTCTTAGAGCGTTTTGGCATGACAGAAGCCAAGCCCGTAGCTTGTCCCAAGGGCGTATCCAGAAAAAAATTTCGGAGGGGGCCCAACTTTCACTAAGATGTTGGTCGTGTACCCGCACATGTACACACCAAGAGCGTGTACGCTAAAGTTTGTCCCCCCCCCCCCCACCCAATCACCTTAACTTTAAGAAAAATATAAGTTGTTACCTTAAGCTTCATATCTAGGCATAGTAAAATGGTTATGCGCTATAAATAAGATCAGTTACAACGTCGCATGTCGGTAAACAATGGAATTAATATTCCTAAAATCGGAAATGGCAAGAAAAGATTTAATGATAATAATAATTCTAAAATGTGCCTTGGGCCTAAAACTGATGGAACTAGTCCTTTAAAATACATGCCTCAGCTAGAGAGTTCTTTAATCCGTGATGTTGTAAACCACTGACAAACGGAGAAAATCACCAAAAACTGGACTCACGGTAGTCCGGTTAATAAGGAGTCGAGCTCGTAATTGAAGGATTGAGTGATCGATACTGGAGCCATCCAAATACGGTCATGTAGATAGTAGATTAATGATATCAGTTGCACGTAAAATCCGTTGTGTCCTCCATGTTTTGTAAATGCAATAGCTCGGGTATACTGAAATTGGGGAAGCACCTTCTCCGTGGAGGTTTTAAATTGTGATGGCATGATTCCGGATTACCCTAGAAATGGATTACAGACCGTTGTTTTGTTGTCTGTCTAGCTTTAGTGCAATGTTAAGTCCATTCAAATTTAACGTAACTGGCTGACGTCGTAATTCAGTGGCGCATGATTTATGTGCCATGCACAACCATGTTTCAAATACTTTTCGTTTTTTTTTTTTTTTTTTTTTTTTTTTTAGATATAACTTCTTTTTAATACAGCCGAGATATATCTTTTCCATAAAAAGATAAATCTAGTGCAGCTACGCTATCTGCTGGGCGATATACCCAAAAATCTTATCAAAATATTTATATCTAAGTTTCCAAAAAATAGTCTTATGGTGTTCAATGCATCTAAAAACATGTAAATACATTGAAAACTGGAAGTCTAAAAGTTTCCGAATCCAATGCATTTTTCTCTTGTTTTGTGTGTAGAAGAAAATAATATATATACATGTTTTTTTAATTAGATAATATTGCTTACTTTAGATCATATTATTGGAAACATGAGGACCTGTGTGCTGGCGTCCACTAAACCGAGATATATTACATGTCTATGTTGGGCGAACACATTGAGGTCTTCTTATATGGCTTACCGTTTATCGTGTCTTCTACAGACCCTGGGGCTGGGGCCATGGTTATATGCGTTGTAGTTGTTGAAAATCTTCTGGCATGGCATACGTATCGAACTATCTAGCGTTTCTAAATGTACCCAGGGTGTGTATCAACCAGGTGTCTCATGTGACACAGCGTATCTTCAACTGTGGCTGCACGTCGTTATTGGTTATCATTTGGAAAGTTACCGGTGAAGCGATGGCCCATCATCCCGTTCTACATCAGACTCAGATATCTCTGCTTTATGATGATCGTAACAAAGATGTTTACATAACGTGTTGGCTTTTTAAGGCCTACCTTTCATCACATGTCTTTCTGTAAAGTAGATTTTATATTGGCTGTTTATTTATGTTAGAAAGGAATGAAGGAAGGAAGGAATGGAAGGTATACTACGTGCATAACTGACAAAACCAGAAGTTCCATTTGCAACTGTGATCTTTGTTAATGACGAATCTTTTGTCTCAAAGGAAGGAATTAAAATGCTATTTCTGGCAAGAGAAAGGAGACACATTACAGGGTTCAACAATAAGTATCATAAAGTTCTCTTTTTAGTGTTTTTTACAAAAAGCTAATATGCATTTCGGCAATTTGGACTTTACAAGACAGAAAATTGCTGATAAATAAGGTTTCACAAGCAAACAAATTAACAACAACAACAAAAAAAAAAAACATATTGTGGAGAAAAAATTCATTTTTTTACATTTTTTTTTTTCTGGTCAGTAGAACATGAAAAAAGTTATCTCGGAAAATTTCGGGGGGGGCTCGAGCCCCCAGAGCCCCCCCTGTGGATACGTCCCTGGCTTGTCCTATGGATACAAGCATTCGATTAAAAAAGGCCGAAAAATGTTGTGAAAACGAATATCCCTACCGCGAATTAGTTGGAAGTTTGATGTATCTTGCAACTTCCACCAGGCCGGACATTGCAAATTCCGTCAGTCAATTAAGTCAATTTCTAACTTGTTTTGATAAAACTCATTGGACTGCCGCTAAACGAGTTTTACGATACTTAAAGAAAACAATAAATTTTGGACTTGTATTTAGAAAAAGTAATGAGCCTTTGTTCGGTTACACTGACGCGGATTGGGGAAATTGCCTCGATGACCGTAGGTCATATACAGGTTACTGTTTCATTTTTTGCGGGAGTGCAATTACATGGGAAAGCCGTAAACAGTGTACCGTAGCTCTCTCATCAACGGAAGCCGAATATATGGCTTTATCCGATGCCACTAAGGAAGGGATATATTTATGTAAATTACTAAATGAGTTATCTGAAGGCAAAATTGAGAAAGTGAGTATATTTACAGATAACTTAGGATCTATTAAATTAGCTGAAAATCCGATCTTTCATAAGCGCACCAAGCACATAGACATCAGGCATCATTTCATAAGGGATGCACTGAAAGATGGAATCATTGATTTAAATTTTGTGTCTACTGAAAATATGGGGGCTGATATTCTTACAAAAGCATTAACATCATCAAAACATTACAACTGTTGTAAAATTATGGGATTGGAAGATGTAACATTGTTATTTAGGTAAATACGTCGACATTGTGGGGGGGGGGGGGGGTGTTAGGTTACATTTATTTTCCATTACCAATGCCTCTTGTATTTACCCTCCTTCACTGTATAATAGATCTTTCCAATAACGACTGGCGCGCCACCACTTGGACTGTTTTCGTACGGCGCATCTTTTTACCTGTACCTTGTTGAATTTTTGTTTCTCTGTATGTACCTTGTGATGTGAGTGTTCGTCTAATTAAAAGTGTTTCGTGTTAATATGGACTCATTAATATGCATTATAATTTGCGTGCTCTGCCTTCTAAGCCCAATACTGAGAAATCACAAAAATGTATAGTAGCGCCACCTTTCGACCGATATATACCAAAATCCAATAAACATGTTTTTTTTTTTTTATAATATATATTTAATACACCAAGTTTATCACGTTTATATATCATAGAAGCAGAATTATAGTTTTTTCGTACACAAGAAATAGTACAGCACAGCCGTATCATCTATTGTCCATTATGCAGCCAAATTGGAATCAGCATAGTTTTACATAATATTCATCTCAAATATCAAGTCCATCTTAAAAGCATCAATTACATTTAACATGTATAAAGATTTAATCAACATAGCTTCTCACAATTAACATTTTACATAAATAATTTGGTACAATTTTCACCAATAGATGCTGAGATATATCGGCAACTGAGAAATCGCAAAAATTGATAGTAGCGCCACCTTCCGGCCGATATATATATCAAAATCCAGTAAGCATGTTTTTCCATAATATATATTTAATACACTAAGTTTGTCCTGTTTATATATCATAGAAGCAGAATTAAAGTTTTCTCGTAAGAGGGGTGGGCGGGGGGGGAGGGGGCAAAATAAAAAAGTACTGAGATTCACAATTGAATATTACAATTGTAAACTTTTCATTGATCTGGAATAACATCTTGAAAAATCTTAGCCCCCCCCCCCCAAAAAAAAAAAAAAAAAAAAAAAAAAAAAGTTAAGTTCTGGATCCGTCACTGTATCTATTCACTATAGAAGTTGAGATATACCATTTTAATATGTGTTCTTTGAAACGGGATTAGATTGTAGCATATTAGCGCCACCTGTCAGTCGATATGCCCCCAAATTAAATCAACAGAGTCTTACACAATATGCAATTCATTCACTAAGCTTGGTACACTATAGAAGCTGAGCTATAGCTTTTCCTCATCGTGGCTGCGCTACCTGTTGCGCGATATTTCTGAAAAAACAATCAGTGCCAATTTAACTTCCAACCAAATATTAAATTCGGTTAAATTCTGACCATTGTTTTGAGAGATACAGTATCCACATTCCACAATGTTTGGTTAAAACATACAGACTTACTTTGCTTTTAATACAGACACATATATTTTACATTTAGCCGAATCTTGTTCTTGACATCTCAAAACATGTAAATTCATTGAAAATCAGAAATCGAAAGTTTTTACCAATCCTATACTTTCTTCCTATGTATCGATATAAAAATAAAAATTCCATAAAATTCAAAAATAAGCAGTCAATTACAGTTAACTGTAAGGCATTATGCTTTAAATAAAAAATATGACGATAAATTATAGCTGACAATCATAAAAACAAAAATTACAAAATAAATAAATCAGAGTTTTCATCTGTCTATATTTATATATATTATATTAAATTAATGTTAAGTTTAGCAATGTAAAATTTCGATTTACTGACTGGTATTTAGAAAGAATGACTACGAAAAAACTTCAAAATTAAATATTTAAATTGTAATACATGCAATTTTTAACTTAGAAACTTGATTTTTACAGCCTTTGGTCAATTCATAGAGACAGTCAGATTTACAATTTTTTGAAAAAATTGGAACAATTCTATGTTAATTACGGCGTTCTTAATTTTACCCCAATACCTTAAAGAATAAAATGTAATTATCTTTTATTCCAGACAAGATGTCTGTTATTGAAAGAGAATCGTCTGTGAGAGGAAATTGGCAAGAGATACTGCGTCATAACATCGCCGGAAAAACATAGAACGAAGTCAAATTTCATATTTTAATAATTTTTATAACTGTAATAAAAAATTCGAAAATCAAGCTCCGAAGTGCATCAAGAGGGGACAAAACAGACCTCCGTGTAATTTTTTTTTTTTGCTGGCATCCGTTTGTACACAACACAAAGCGACCGACATGCACAAAAAAAAAAAAAAAAAAAAAAATAGACACTCTTTACTATATGTAAAAATAAAACTTGTTCTTTGGCGCAGTGCTGCCAGATTTGAGGGAAATTTTTATTCAACAGCCACTGTTAAATTTTACTTGTAACAGTTACCTAATTACATAGACGATTTCTGTGAAAAATGTTTCGAAATAATTACGAAACCGTTTCAAATAAATTTTAGCGGTGGGAGTTAAATAAAAATTTCCCTCAATCTGGCAGCACTGCTTTGGCGATGTTTCTGTCAGCGATATTTTTGGCACGGTGATGCTTTCGCGGCGATGTTTTGACGTCTATGTTTTGACGCACGATGTTTTTTCCGGCGATGTTATGACGCGATACCCTGATCCATTATGTGAATAGTTTAGGATCCTGAATGTGGATCGTTATGAACGCATTATTTAGATCGGATGTGGCGGAAAATAAGCATTATTTATTTCTGACAAAGATGGAGGTCTATTATTATATCTATTATTTTTGGATCATAATTTTCAAATCTTCCACTTTATTGTTTTCTTTTTTTTGATTAAAGTTATTTGAGACACTTTTCTGTTTTCGTTTTTTTTTTTTTTTTTTTTCCATAAATAAATTATCTATGCTATTTGATTTTAAAATTTATTTTATTTCATTACGTGTTGTCATAATTACTTTTATATCCTTTATTTTGCTGATAAAAAGCAATTTACAATTATTTTTAAATGAAGGATTATTTTGCCCTTTGGTAAGGGTAAAATGATTCTTTGGACCCTTTTTCAAAAATCATTTTTTTTTCATTACTTAGTTTAAGTTAAAAATATTATTAAAGTATAATATAAGGGATGTTTATAATGCAAAATATCGTATAAAACACATTAGCAAAGGGCCAAAGTTTTATTTAAACATTTATGTTGGTTATTTTCGTATATGGGGATTTTTTGAAAATGATTTTCATTTAGGGAAAAATTTTGGTTTTAACCTTTCAAATATCTTAAAAACTAATTTTTTAGAAGAAATTGAGTTGCGGATTTTTTTTTTTTTTTTTTTTTTTAAATAAATAAATAAATAAACCCTGATTTGGGGAAATTTGAAAGCCTGTTTGGGAAAATTTACTGTTGACCATCTGGCAACACTGCTATGGAGAGCCACTGATCACAGTCTGCATGCAGAGCAAAGAGCAACAAAACTTAGCAGGGGGGTTTGTTCGGAGCACGCAGGAGTGCATTTCATCGAGATTTTTTCGACTTTTGAATTCGATTTTTTTGAATTAAATTTTTTCTCTTTCCAAAATTGATTTTTCTGTTTTATTTTCTTAAATTTTATTCAAACTGCGTACAGTGGCGGATCCAGAACTTGACTTTTTTTTTTTTTTGGGGGGGGGGGGGGCTAAGATTTTTCAAAGTGTTATTTTTGACCAATAAAAAATTTACAATTGCAATATTCAATTGTGAATGTCAGTGTTTTGGGGGGGGGGCTTCAGCCCCCTAGCCCCCCCCTTAAATCCGCCACTGACTGCGTATTCTTTCATTTTAGTCGTCGCGTTGCTTAGCAACGGTTTATATATTGTTTGCTGTTATCCATTCTTTCGTAATCAATCATGTGATAAATATAATTTATATAAAATCACGAATTTAATATGGAAGTACCTTTTCGACCTTTGTGATATCAGTACGTTTCGATTTGGGGGGGGGGGGGGATCTTAATCTGGTAACACCTTTTCCTAAGCGAAGCGTTCGTTTGGATTTTTAATATCCAATAAAATGCGATATTTCATTTCAATTGTTAAGTTAACTGTGTTTGGGAAGCTATACAAATTCCTTTGAAAGACATATTTATTACCATGTTACATGTTACCATGTTTTTATTAACTTCTATTGTAGTTTGTTTGTATGTTTGTTTGTTTGTCCGGTACAAATCTTGCAATCGAATTTTAACTAACTTCCATACTAGCTGGACATTTGAAACTTTCACAGTAGCTCAGAACTAGGGATGAAACGGATAGTGATTTTGCTGGATACCGGATATCCGGACCTCCTTTGCCTGCCGGATACGGATATCCGGCATTAGTTTTTTTTTTTGTGTGTTGTATATTTCTTTTCTTTTTCTTTATTTTAAAACAATAAAATATAAACATATTTCATATACTATTCTTTTAAACACATTTTATTTGCTTACAATTTCATTATAGCAGAATGAGAACTAAACTATATATGTCCCACTACTGTGTCTCAGTAATACATGGTATTAACGTTAAAACGTTCAGTAGATACTGAGATATAGATTTGTAAAATTGCGTTTTTTCAATAATAACAGCGCCACCTGTCGTCTTATAAACACTCAAATTGAAATGCTCGGATAAGGTGCTGTTGCAGACAATGTAAACCAGTATCCAGGAACCCGAAAAGAGGTTTTGAATGATTTGAATAATATATATAAATTAATATAATACATATATATATATATTTATAAAGTCATAAAAATAGAAATTCAAATTTTTTGTTTAAATTCATTTGAATACAGCGGTCAAGGAAGTTGGGAAAACTTGCTAGTACGAAATAACTGGTAGGAAATTTAATTAGAATCACGCATAATTATTATAATAAAATGCACCGAAAAACTGACATTGTATAATATAGAATAAATGCATTTCATACAAACATCATAATATGCACAAACATGCAACAATTATTTCGATCTGAAACAACTGTTGCATGTGGAAACATAACTAATAGTTTTTTCTTTCTTATATGTTCAATAAAATTCAAGAATTGGTCCAAATCTTAGACTTCGATTATCGATGGATTTACTCGTTTTGAGACATCCAGAATACGGTTTGGCCATTTTTTAATAATGAATGTCTGTCTGGGCGAAAAAAGTTTTGTGGTAGCTCTAGTTCTAGAATTAATGCACAAAATTTTATGCAAATTCATATGTAGTTGCATTTTGACATAAACTAGGGTTTATCAACTTTTGGTGAAGAGAGCCCGGCGATTCAATACTTTTTTTTTTTTTTCCTCATGAATTTTAATATGGCAGTATGGGACAGAATTTCGTATAAATGGGCCCAATGAGAACTATTTTTGAGAAATCTTGTGAAATTAGTCAAATAGGAAGAGGAAAATCGTGTGCATTCATCATGGAAAATAAATAATCATTTTAATGGTTTAAAAAAAAAAAATAAAAATAAATAAAGTCTTTTTATTTTAAAATAATATTTAAAAAATTTTAGTTACTGATTTAAATTTAACTTCAGATTTTATTTTCTTTTGTAAGGAAAATATTAGGAAACATTTTTATTGTCATTCGGTTTAAATAACTATAACCCTAAACGTTCACGTACAAACTTATTTTTGCGCATTTCCAATCATCTACGTCATCAGATTATAACGTCTTTGTTCCAATCGCTATCAAAACAGAAGCGAAACTTTTTGCTGAAATCGGGTCTTCCCCGTTTTCTGTTCTATATCTATAAAGTGCCATTGTCAGGAATTTTACAGTTATAGAGTGTGTCGTGACGTGAGCTGCTTAGCTTTTTTCCTGAAAAAATAATGGAAAGCATCGTAGCTTCTCGTAACTATAATCCTGGAGATGTGATTTACAACGAACCAGCATTTGCAAAAGTTTTCAAACGTGAATTCAAGGATGCAGCATGCGAATTTTGCAGTGGAAGGTAAGAGTTACTTTTAATAAACTAAGTGTTACTTCTAAATATAATATTAAAAATAATCTAGTCTGGCTTACACACTATTTTCTCCCACCCTAATTTTACTATAGACATATTATTACAATTTTGAGGTGCGACATAAGTACTACTGTATTTGAACATTTATAGTACATTTTGAATGTTAGTGCAAAACAGTTTTGGAACAGTTTTATTTGACAAAAAATTCTGAGTGAGGCTACCGAACACTCTCTCCAGTTATAATTACAATAATCAACCTTGAATATTGTAGCTACATCTATGAAGCTTCTAATGTTATTTTTAATTTTTAAAAAAATATTTCATTGAATTACCATCCAAAACACTATCTGAAACTTATTCAAATATTTTTTAGTAGCCTGCATATTGACTTCAATTTATATACGCGACAAACAATATGCTTAAATATGGAAAAACTAGTATGGTGTGGTTATCACAAGATTTTCTTCCATATTTTCTTGTATATATTATTTCAAAAAAAAAAAAAATAAAATAAAATAAAATAATAATAAAATTATTTTCCATAATCAATGCAGATGATTCTTGTATTAGAGAAGTTTAATATTAAATGTCGAAAGAAAATCAATTTTGTGTTTGTACTGATATCTTAGTAAATACTTTTTTTTTACTTCCATTACCCGACTATTGTAGGTAACGGATGTATTGTATTCGGTATCGAGTTTTTACCTGATTTACAAGTTTTAAGGTCTGAGTCAAAAAAAGTAGTTTTTGGCAATTGGTCAGTGTGTGTGTGTTTGTATGTATGTACGTGGAGAATCTTCTGGCTATCGTATCTCCGAAACAAACTTCAGAATTGAGGCAGGTCTGGTGTACAGTTGAATTTTCCAAATTTTAGTAAAAATTGAAAAACCGGAAGTGGGACTGTAAGTCCGCATCTCAAAAACAGCTCTAACGATTTTTTTCAAAGTTGCTACATTTGCATTCTATTAGATGTCCTTTCGAATGATGTAGATGGCTAGTTCAGGAAAATTGATAGTCTTCCTGTATAAATAGCTCAATTTCAGAGCTCACAAGTGCGTTCATTTAAAAACGGCTGTACGGATTCTTTTCAAACTTGCCACATTAAGTCCTTTTAAATATCCTTTTGCATGTAATTACTGTTTTCCTGTTAGTAATTGAGTATGCCAAGTTCTGGTGAAATTTGGTATCTCGAAAACGGCTCTAACGATTTTCTTGAAAACTTTTACATAAATCCATTTTAGATGTCGTTTCTTGTATATTACGTAGTTATTACCGGAAAGAAATTAACGGTCATCCTGCTTAGGTAGGTCAGTTTTAGATTTCGGAAGTGGGTGTTTCAAAAAATAACTCTACTATTTTTATTTATTTATTTTTTTAACTCGCTATGTAGATTTTATTTGATATGTCTTTTTACGTGCATTAAGTTTCTCATACCGGAAAATTTTAGGTTCCTACTTCGTTAGGTCAATTTTATGTAATCTGATCATATTATCTCAAAAATAAATAAATAAATAAATAAATAAATAAAAGCATATAATACGCGTAATAGTGGGTAATGGAAGTCGTGTGGTTGTTTCACACTAGAGCCATTCATTTTAAAGGTATTGGACGTTTTTTTTTTTTTTAAATGATACAATATATGGAGGGAAACTTCCCCTCAAGGGAGTAACGATTATTCTACGTTATTTCCTAATTTACTATTACTGACTATTATGAATGAATTTTATTAATTTCACAATCGCACTTTGAAAATAATTCTCAATATGTTTGATTATACGAAATTTCGTCTTATACTGTCATGTTAAAACTTTTGAAAAAAATAGGATAATAGCGCCACCTGTTGAGTGATTGATCCCTAAATGTAATCAGCTTCAGTTTGTGTCATAGCCCAACTAAATACCTAGTTTGACTGAATTTCGTTCATTGGTTAGTAAGATAAAGTGTCCACAAAATTTTTGATATATAGACAGACATTTTCCAAAAATGCTTAAATTGTGTTCAAGACATCTCAAACGTGTAAATCCATCGAAAACTTGGGTTGAAATTTTTCACGAATCTAATACTTTATTCTTATATATAGAAGGAAGTAAAAATGTATGACAGAACTTGAAGGGCACTTTGAGCCATTTCTAAATATAGCCCTATTGTATATCGGATTTCTTTTGTGTGTCCCTGTAAACAAAGGATAAATATTTTTTTCTTCTATATTGAAAGTGAAACTTGCTTTTAAGCAACAGGCATGAGAATTTTCCGCGGATCCGCAATTTTCTGCTTTTTTGTGATTTTCGTTAATTTCACGGTTTTTTATTTTGTTAAAATCAAACTCCAATAACGATCAGTGTTCAAACTCTCCACGAAAAACTTTATAGATTCTCAATCTTTTTCCATCCAAAATATAAATGTCAATATTCATTTTAAACGTGCTTTATCATATTCTATAACATATAAAGGAACAGAATTATTCAATATTTCTCGCTCATGTAAATTTTTTTTGTCCTCCCCCTTCCTTTTTCATCTATAACCATCGCCAATCAAACATTCTGCGGGAAGCCTTTTATTTTTGAATATTTATTCATGCACAACAAAAATGTCAATATTAATTTTAAACTTACTTTATGATACTCTAGAACCCATAAAGAAGAATTGTGTTTAATATTTCTCACACATGAACTACTTTTTAACCCTCCCCCACCCTTTTCCATTTTCCACCACCAGTCAATGTTATTAAATGTTGATTGCTAGCTAACATTTTTTTTTTTTTTTTTTTGAACACATGTTTTATTGTGCTGATGTGTTATTCTTTTAGTTTAATTTGTCACTTTTAAAATATTTTGTATAGTTTTTTCCTGTGAGCATTATTTTTTAATTTGAAATAAATTTTATGAACACATTTGTATAGTTTTTCCCGCACACGTTATTTTTCATTTGAAATTAATTTTATGAACACGCCTGTTTCCTCATTTTTTAATTTTCTGCACTTTCATGCCTGAAGCAAATACAGAATGCATGTCAATTTCATTTTGCTTAGTGCAGTTTAAATATGTTAAACTGTACCGACGATAAATTTCGATCATAGATATAATGTATCTGAATATTTTTTAAGCCCCTTTACGCGGAGCATTTATTTAATTTCATAAAACAAATACAAGTAGCAAATGCAACAGACACAAGTAGCTTACCTTACAACTCAAATTTTGAATACCGAGTTCAAATTCGCTGATATTTATTGTTTGGTTACGCTGATAATATACATATACAGGTAATTCCTTAAAAACTTATTTTCAGATCCAGGAGACCTCAGAATTTGTAAATATATTAAAATTTCAGTTTCGAAAATTTGACTTGAAAACAAGAGAAGTAAATATAGTTAATATTGTTATATTGAGTCATAGTTTATTATTTAAATAAAATATGTTAATAAAAGCACTTAATGTTAATTTCATCTCAATGATACAGTATCACTGCTTGTGATTTAAGTTTTGTTTTCAGCAAAGCTATTTTAAATCTATATTAACACAATCAGACTTTTGTCTGTAAATTTCTCAGAATAATAATAATAATAATAAAAAGCAGTATCTTCACGTTTCACGCATCGTGAAAGCCAAAAATGCCTTCAGAACTGTTTGTGTATGTGTGCGTGTGTCTGTCTGTCTGTGTATGTGGGTCGTTGCGTCAGTATGTCTGTAATGCTATTTTTGCCCGGGTATCACGTGAGAACGGGTGGACGAATTCAACGACATTTGGCAGGAATTTAGGTCTATACCCCTTAAAATTATATCTACCAACTTTTCCGAAATTTAATGCCGTTCTTCCCTGGGGGGAAAGGGGGGCAGGAGGCTAAAACACATTTGTGACTTGTGAGCATAACTTCAAATTAAATTATTTCTGTTTGACATAACTTGTATAAAATATTACCTTTAAAAAATCAGTTATTCATGATTGTTTCCTTTTCACGTCTTTTTCCATGCGTGATATTTTTTAATTTATCTGCGGCATCAAGTGATTCGCTAAAACTTTCAGTTTAGAACACAAACAGTTACATGATTTTCAGAGCGTTAAACACTTCATTTGAAGAACCGCAGGAAACCAATTACAAATAAACGATATATATATATATATATTAGGGATGAAACGGATATCCGGTAACTATCCGGTATCCGGCCTATCCGGCTGAGTTTTAAATATCCGGCGGGGTACAGGATATCAGCACACCGGATACGGATATCCGGCAATTTCAAGCCGGATATCCGACGGATATCCGAAGGAGAAAATTCAAGCTTAAACTCCCATCAGATGAAAATTTTGCGACAATTTTTTAATTTCTTTTAGATCAGTTGTAGCTTGTAAAGGATTTTTTTTTTTTTTTTTTTTTTTTTTTTAAGTTGGCTTCTGCGAAAATCGATTTTGGACTCATTAGCAAACAAATTTAGCCAAAAGTAGCTTCAGGTCTAAGAAATATAGAAGCCCTATTTTAATTTTGTACAGAGTTAGCTAGGTTTTTTTTTTTTTTTTCCAGAGTGATCTATAACATTCCCCCTAATTTTCCCCATAACAATAAAAAGAGCTGTTCATTGTTGTTCCTGAACAAATGATATTTATTCTCTGCAGTTGCGTGTATATATAACTGTGTTTTCATGTCTTTTGCTAATCGAGAATAAGTCAAATAATGTGCATTTATTGACTAGAACCTGTTTATTTACAATCCAGTTTTCCATACACAATAAAGCTGTTGTTTTGTGACTTATACTAGCAGAAACCTGGCATTACTTGCGCCATCTATCTATTCGATTTGGATTTTTTAAAAAACCCTCCAATTTATATACATTTGCATTTTTAATGGAATATCTTACTAAAGCACCTGAATTTAGAATTCCCTGTTGCGTTGCATAGATATATCCCAAAAAATTAAAATTACTTCAAATAAAAGTACGTACTTAAATTTTCATAAAGTCTGTACTTTCACTTTCCTATTGTTCATAAGAAAAAAAAAAAATTCAGTTATTTAAAGCTTTTGATTTTGTACTGCAGAAAAACTTCACTTACTTAAAGAATTTTAATAACTAATGTAAAATTTTCTTTCTTATCTGTACAGAATATAAAAATATAAAATAAGTAAAAAGAAAAAAATTCATTTTGAATTATTACTTTCTTCTATATTAAATAGAAGGAAGTATTGGATTCGTGAAAATTTTCAACTTCCAGTTTTCGGTGGATTTACGCATTTTGAGGGAACCAAAACACAATTTGACCATTTTTGCAAAATGTCTATCTGACAAATATTTTGTGCAGTTCAAGAGTTAATGCACAGAATTTCATATAAATTTATACACAGTTGCATCTTACCAAAAAAAAAAAAAAAGGTGCCCATCAACTTTTGGTGCAAATCACTCAACATTAGGTGCTGCTATACTGTGATTTCTCCCATTTAAAGGAAGACTATATCTCAGCTTATACTGTGTATAATTAAAAAAATAAACTAAGTGTGTCACAGGGAGGGCTATAAAGCATGTTCATTCAATTTCTGTGCATAACGGCCAATAGGTGATGCTGCTATGCTGCAATTTTCCCGTGAATGGGGAAGTTATATCTCAGATTCATTCGTGTATAATTGCTAAAAATTTAGTATGGGAAAGTGTCATTTTTATAAAACATCATGTTGATTCAATTTTGGTGCATATTGGTCGATAGGTGGCTATATTATGTTGCAATTTACTCTGTGAATAGGAAGGCTAAATCTCAACATCTATAAAATTTAAGAGATAAACAAGATAAAAATAATATGAGAATAAAAGTTGGCTTAATTTGGGTGTATATCGACCAACAGGTGGCGCAGCTGTTCATCACCTTCTGTGATTCTCCACATGGCTACATCTCAAAATTTTTTGATTAAAATTGCACTAAACTCAATATCTAAAATCTTTATTGTAAGCAGCTATGATTATGTTTCTTCTGCATGTTAAACAGCATGTAGCGTTGTTATATAGAAAGATATAGAAGAAAGTTTTGTGATGGCCATAACATACTAGTTTGAAGCTTTTAGTTTATTATTTTTTTTCTTTCTTTTATGTTTTCTTATAAATGTCTCAAAAGAAAGTATTGGATTCATAAAAATTTTCAACTTCTGGTTTTTGATGGATTTACACATTTTAAGAAGTCCAGAACCTGGTTTAACCAATTTTTAAAAAATGTCTGTGTGTGTGTGACAAAAATTCTGTTCAACTGTACCTCCAAAACTACTGCATACTACAATTACATATAAATTTATGTGTAGTTGCACCATGACATAAATCAGTGCCTACCAACTTTTGGTGCAAATGGCTCAACAGGTGGTGCTGCCATACTGCGATTTCTGCAACTTAGAGGAAGGCTATATCTCACAAACTACTGCACAGAATTTCATATAAATATATATGTACATGTAACTTGGCATATATTAGTGCCTATCAAATTTTGGTGCCAATCGCTCTACAGGTGGTGCTGTTATACAGTGCTTTCTGCAATTTAGGGAAGGCTATATTTTAGGTTCTATTTCATGTAACTACACAAAACTTCATGTTGGGAAGGCATTATGAGAAATTATGCTGGTTCAGTTTGGGTGCATGTTGGCCAGTAGGTGGCTCTGCAATACAGAAGTTTCCCAGAAGGCTATATCGCTTATTCTATTGTGTATAATTGCATAGAACTTGGTATGTGAGAGAACCAGCCATTGCGAAACACTATTGCGATTTATTTTAGGTGTATATCGGCCAACAGGTGGCAATACTGCACTACAATTTACCCAATGAATAGGCTAAGTTAATCCCAACTTCTATGACATATGTGCATGAAACTTGATATAGAAGACAACCATTATGAAAGCAAATGTTGACCTTATTTATGTGTATATCAACCGACAGGTGGAGCTTCTATTATGATTTTTCACAAGCGTATATCTCAGCATCTGTTGATTAAAATTGCATAAACTCCTTTTGTAAAATATTTATTGTGAGAAGCTATGGTTAAACTTTTATACGATTTAAACCGTAAGTGGCACTGTTATATAGAATTATATAGAAGAAAGTTTCGTGATGGCCACAACATATTAGTTTTCATATGAAAATAACCCTTCAACTGTGATTATATTAGTAAAATATTTTATTTCATTTTTTTAATAATAGTATTGTAAAAAATATGTAAATAATAAATTTTAGTTTTATAATTCTGAACAAAACCTATCTTTTTGTGATAGTGCTTTTCACCAAAAATTGCAAGTGTAGGAATGAGTATATTAGGCTTAAAATTTTTTCTTCATGGCAATATTGCACAAATAAATAGAATTTTAAATAAATATGTTTAAATAAATTATATTTAAAATGTTTTTAAAAGAATAGTATATGAAATATGTTTATATTTTATTGTTTTAAAATAAAAAAAGAAAAGAAATATACAACACAACAAAAAACAAAACTAATGCCGGATATCCGACGGATATCCGGTCCGGATATCCGTAACCGGCAAGCAGAAGAGCTCCGGATATCCGATATCCGGTATCCGGCAAAATCACTATCCGTTTCATCCCTAATATATATATATATATATATATATATACATGTATATGTTACTGTTAAAGCTCGAAAACCGTTAATGTGCAGATTACCTAGCTAATCTGCAGATTAACTAAAATGACCTGTTAAGGTGCGGAATCAAAAGTTTTCCGCATTTTAACTAGGTAATCTGCACATTAGCGGTTTCTGTATCGTTAAAGTTCAAATGTTTGTTTCGACTTTCGAGACTTAGTTTTTTTACATTCACTATGACGTCAAACAGCCATATGATACAGATACGCGAATGACCTTCAAACATAAACTAAAACTTTTTCCCCTTCCTACGCTGTGATGTGATTAACGGCAAGGTGTCGTGCCCTTAGCGACCGTGCCCTTAGCGGAAAGTGCCCTTAGCGGAATGGGGTCAAAGGGAAGAGGGAGGAATAGAAGAAATCGTGCCCTTAGCGGAAATAAGAAGGTATGTCCATTCTCGAACTGGTATATGTTCATTATCGAGTGTTCTCTATGGAAAAAGGAGTAAATATTGTTATTGGTTTTTGTGCAGGAATAGTGGAAAGTATTCCAAAGCAATTCGTTCTATGAGAGGTATTTCTACAAACCAAATTTTAATGACTTAGCACTTGTGTGTGTGTGTGTGTGTGGGGGGGGATTTTCGTGGCTACTGTATCTCCGGAACTACTACTCAGAATTGCATAAAAATTACGTGTAAATGCACCTTGAGCTATATTAGTGCCTGTCAACTTTTGATGCCAACCGCTCAACAGGTGGCTCTGATATACAGCGATTTCCACAATTTAAGGGGAAACTACATCTCAGGTTCTATTGTGCATAATCAATCAAAACTTGATATAACAGAAGGCCATTGTGAGACATTATGCTGATTCATGGGCTGACAGGTGGCGCTGCTATACAGATATTTCTGCAATTTAAGGGAAAGCTATATCTCAGGAACTACTGCATAGAATTGCCTATAAATTTATATATTGATGCACTCTAACCTAAATCAAATGAGTATCTATAAAATTTTAGTGTCAACCGCTCAAAGGTGGAGCTGCTATACAGTGATATCCACAATTGAAGGGGAGGCTATATCTCAGGTTCTATTGCGTTTAATCAAACAAAACGTGATATATGTGAAGGCCATTATGAGACATTATGCTGACTGAATTTGGATGCTTATCGGCCAATAGGTGGCTCTCCTATAGTGCAAATTTCCTCGATAACGAGAAAGTTATATCTCAACTTCAATGGCATATAACTGTACGAAACTTGATATGTGACATAACTATTATAAAAATGCATTTTTTAAGATGTCATTTATAGACAATAAATCAGTCTTTCTTTGGATATTTATTTAGTGTTAGTTTTCTCTAAGGTAAAAATTGATTATTTGCACTTAGTAAATTTGTATAGGAAAATTCAGAAGAAAGTCTTATGGTGGCCACACCATACTAGTTTATATTTATTTATTTTTATTTTTATTTATTTATTTATTTATTTATTTATTTTTTAATGATATGTGTTATTCAAATTCATTATTGATTATTCCCAATATTCCCTACTTAAAATGGCTCAAATAGAACCTATGCCACTGGTTTGTGTACAGGGACATCCAAAAAATGCCAATGCCTTGCGCTTTAGGGGAGACATTTTTATAAATCACATTTAAATAACTTCATCAAAAAATCATAAAGAATTTCGCATTTATTGTTTATATGCTAAGAAAATGTTTTGTATAAACTATAATATGCTTAACCTCAAAATCTACAGGGCTACGCAAAAATGTTTCGATACATTAAGGGGTGCAAATAGGAAATTAAGAGCAGCATATCTGTTTGTGTTAAGCATTTTTAACACTTTCCAACAATGTTTGAGAGTGATTATGAATTCAGTTAGTCTATATGTCTGTCTTTCTGACTTTCCATTGTGTGATAATATAGACAAAGAACATAGAATGTTATACGATACAACGAATACGTACAGTTTGAAAGCGTTGATAATCAATGTGTACCTCATAATTTTTCATTTTTTAGTTTTAAAAGGTGTAATGTTTAATTATATTTTCAAAAACTTAAATAAAATCATAAAATGGCAATAATGTACATTTTCATATGGCGTTCTGTGATTCATTAAACTTTATATGGTTACAGATCACCGTTCCCTCAAATAACGGATATTCTACAGTACGCATACCTATTTTTGCGACAGGATACTTTTGAAGCAAAATATAGCCAGTGAGTGCTAAATGTGGATACAGTGTGGAGGAAAATTGAAGATCTCATTTTCTATTTATTAATTTATTTTTAAATTTATTATACATTTCCGCTAAAGACACGTATGCTAAAAGCACGCTACCGAGGGGAGATAACATTCCGCTAAGGGCACGGCCCCAACGGCAAACGCAAAATGTGGAGGATCGAAGCTATGATTAGGTTTATTATTATGACTAACACAAAATATAACGTAACAAGTAAGTTATAATTTATAATTGTTTTAATTTTGATTTTATTTCTATCTCTTTTTTAATTCTGTCAATATAAGTTTGATAAGGGTCTGCATTTTATTAATGAAATCTAATCTTAATTAAAAGCTGTCTCTCGTGAAACTCCATTTTGAATTATGAATATTAAATTTACATTACAGTAATTATTTTCTTCCGAACTAAAACCTATAAACCATAACTTTTTAAAACTAATTTATTTTAAAATTGATTTAAATTACTATTACTTACTGGAAAAAAAATGTATTAATTTTTAACTTTGAAAAATATGGCATTTAATAAATACTTAATATGAAATTTTTGTGCATTTTTTAGCATTTCATTGCATTTTTTTTTTTTTTTCTGTTTCTTTCAGTTTTATGTTTCCTTTGTATATTTTATAAATCATGATTATGCTCTTATTTATTTATTTATTTATTTTTTAATTGTAAAATTAATATATTTGCTAAACTTGTACAGATATATGTATGCTGCAAAATATAGTTTAATGAAGCATTGAAAAACTGTCATTTTCATATTCATGCATTCTAAAAAATATTAAAGCAGTTTTAATTATTTGAAGTACTTCTTAAATAATGCTTCTGATTTGTCCAGTTTAATATTTCTTTAACAAATAAAAAATTGGTGCATAATTAAAAAAAAAAAAAAAATAGTAATAGCAATATAAGTTGTTAATAAAACATTTTTTAAAAATTAAAATGATTAAATATTAGTCCCTCATCATACTATATGTATGGGGAACTTAGGTAATCGTGAAAATTTTCGACCTCGGTTTTTTGACTTTTTTACACGTTTTTAGGTGTGAGGAATCCGAAAATGACAAAATTTGTATGGTGTCTGTCTGTAGGGTGTCTGTTAGTGTGTCAGTCCGTTAGTGTGTCAGTGTGTTAGTCCGTTAGTTTGTTAGTCTGTTAACACGATATCTCACGAACAAATGATCGCAGAGAGGTCAGATCAGTTTTAAAATATTACTTTCGATACTGGCAAGAACCCTATTCTTTTGCAACATTCGAATTAAAAAACTTCGTAAGTTATGAGAAATTGACGATTTTCTTAACATGGGAGAATAGGACAAAAATTCACTTAAACGCAGGGTTGGGTTTCTTCCGGAAGAAACCAGTTTCTTCCAGGACAGTGGAAGAAACTGGAAAAAACCGGAAGAAACTGGAAGAAATGGAAGAAACCGGAAGAAATGGAAGAAACCAACCAGAAGACAAAAACAAATGTTCAAAATTAAAATTTATGGACTATATACACTCAAAGCATAAATATAATGTCAAATCTAAACTATAATCCAATTAATATTAAAAATATTTTTAGAAAAATAAGTTATTTGATAACAAACACTAAATATATACAGGTGATGGGTTTTTACTTTTCAATGTTAATATTTTTAGAATTTTTTGTATAGATACTATCTCATATTATACCTTCAAACAGTGCAAGTGATAATTACGGAATTAGCCATAATATTTGCAATTTTTTTTTTTTTTTTTTTTTTGTTGATACAATTTTTTGCATAAACTCGAAGCTGGTACCCAATGAACTGTATCAATAAGTACTAAGATACCTATTTTTAAACTTTCCTGCACATTCTCTAGGATAAAAAAAAAAAAAAATTGATAGTTTGTATTTATCTATTTTAAATTGAAAAATAAATTGCAGTATTGAACTACTAAAAAACTTTTCATTTCATTTACAGTCAACTCCCTCTAACTCTCAAAAGTTTTGTCCAGAGGTTGTGCGGATCACAGGAATTTGCAGATTAGAGATCATTGCCTTTGTTTACAGTTTTCTTTTGCAGATACAGAGTCAGTTATTATTAATTCATAAATAGACATCAAAATGGAAAGACGGATTCTAATAATTTTAGGATAAAATATTTCTTCAATATTAATAAAACTAATCTATCACAATTCATATATGATGGTAAATAATTTAAGCATATTCAAATAATAGGCACACATAAAATGTAAACAAAGAAATTAAAAAAATACGAAACAAAATATTTTTGAAAGTTCGGAAATAATATTCATCACTGATTAATTTTGTTAAATGTTGATGCAATAGTGATTTGTTTTAAGCACTAGTCTGTATGAATTGCAGGATAATAAATACAAGAATGTTACTCCCCCTCCTCCCCAATTGTGTTTCAAAGTAAGGATTAAGCTAAAAATTTATTTAAAAAAAGTAAAAATGAATTTTTTGAAATATGATATGTAAATTTCTTTTTCATTAAAAAATCAATTACGGATTAGAAGGATTTGCAGATTATAAATCTGTGGATTAAAGGGAGTTGACTGTACTGTATATGACTATAAGGAATATAAAAATTTTTATGACATTTTGTAATACAGTAATTATTGAATATTAGTACTCTTAATTAACTGGATGTTTGTTAAGAGCTGTTTTATCAGAAAGTATAAGCAAATGATCCAAACTATTATTTATTACCAGTTAAAGAAATAAAATTGTCTAGATTATAAAACTTTACACTGTTTAAATTGAAACTGATTTTTTTTTTTTTTTTTTTTTTTTTTCCTTACTGGATTTTGAGTATTTTGGAACGTGATCATCAGATACCGAAGATCACTTAAAATCACTGAAAATCTCATAATTATTAATTAAATATGTAATTAAATTCTTTATAGGTATAATTAAAGTTACTTAAACTTGTTTATAAGATAAATGAATCCACTGTATCTTACAAATCTGCTATTTATAGGATAAATTTTTAAGAAAAACAGTTTCTTCCATTTCTTCCACTTGGAAGAAACCTATTTCTTCCGGCCGGTTTTTTCCATGGTTTTTTCCGCGGTTTTTTTCACCTTGGAAGAAACTTGCCAACCCTGCTTAAACGTGCATTAAGTGGAAACTTTTTACTGTAAAAATGTCAGACCAGTTTCTAAATATCAGGTTTGATGCCGGAATGAACATTACTAACTATAAATGTGCTACTTTGAAAATTTCGCAAGTTATTGGAAATTTACGAATTTCTTAACATGGCAGTATAGGGCAAAATTTCACATAAACGTCAATTTTGAGAGATATTTTCATCGTAAAGATGTCAGACTACTTTTGAAATATTATTTAGAACACTGGCATGAATGTTAATGACTAGGAATTTTCCAATATAAAAATTTCGTAAGTTATTGGAAAATTACGAATTTCTTAACATGGCAGCATAGAGCCAAATTTCACATAAACGTCAATCTTGAGGGATATTTTCATCGTAAAGATGTCAAACCACTTTCGAAATATTATATAGGATACAGGCATGAATATCATGGACTATGATTTTTCCCAATTTAAAAAATTCGTAAGTTATTTGGAATTTACGATTTACTTAACATGTCAGAAAAAAGCAAAATTGAGCATAAATTTCCATTTTGAGGATCATAAATACAATAGACAACTTCAAAATTACATTTATGATATTTGTTTGAACATGATTGAATACAAATATTCTTATAGGAAAATTTCGTAAATCATTCGTAATTTACGATTTTATCAACATAGCGAAATTGTAAATTTTTCATATAAATATGAATTTTGAGGATTATTGCATTGGAAATAGTAGCATGAAAACTAAACAACGGACTTGACCCTGATAAAATAAATTAATAGATTAGAATAAGATATATATATATCGAAGTTAACGGTGGATAGCCTATTAGGCGGGGATTTCATTCTGTCACTATATCAAGCTTTGGTCAAATTCATTTCTTTTAACATGATTATAATATATCTCGCACTAGAAATTTATGAGAACATAAATATGATGGGGAACTGAGCAGAGTCCACCTATGCCAACTAGTTTTTATTTTGAAAGGAAATCGTTGCTGTATTACAATTCTAACATTCATTTATAAAATAGAATTTATTGAAAGCTATTAAAGATATTATATTTCATATTAAAAATGCATAATATATTCAAATTTATATTGACAGAAAAAAAAAAAAATTAAAACAAATATAGCTTTAAAAGAGGGGCCGTGCCCTTAGCGGAAATCTAAAAACCCGTGACCTTAGCAGAAATGTTATCTCCCCTCGGTGGTGCGCTTTTAGCATACGTGCCTTTAGCGGAAATCTTATATATATTATAAATGTGAATGTCCGTTTATTTGACTGAGTTTCACGCTAAAACTGCTCGATGGATTTCGATAAAATTTGTTATGGAGATAGCTTATACCCTAACTTAAAAAGTTGGCTACCTTTTATCTTATATATATTATAAATGTGAATGTCCGTTTATTTGACTGAGTTTCACGCTAAAACTGCTCGATGGATTTCGATAAAATTTGTTATGGAGATAGCTTATACCCTAACTTAAAAAGTTGGCTACCTTTTATTCCGAAAGAAAAATTGTTTTTGCGATTTTTATGCATAAAATAGCAATTTTGTAAGCTAATAATAGCAAAAAATTAGCCATTTAAATTTATCCATAATTTAATTGTTGCCAAAAAAAAAAAAAAAAAAAAAAAAACGAATTTATTTATTTTTTTCAACAGGAAAATAAATACATTTATCTAAACGTGAACGATAAAAAATTATAAAAAAAAATTATGCATCTCACAAAAACTGACGTCATTTTTAATTAAAAATTTCTTTTACACATTGATAAAGTGCTAATACGCAAGCGAAGTGATGACGTCACTGGCCGTTCATGGATGCAAGAAAAATATTTCCTATGTTAAACGTCCATTGGATTTTTTTGTAAAAAATTATTAAAAATCAAAGAAAATTATTTCCCGATTTTAATCCCCATATTTAGGTATTGGTATGTATTAATTATTATGTCCATGCGTTAGATTACGTTATTTTTGTTGTAAAATTGACAAAATTTGAATTTTTAATTTCAAAACTCTAGGAATAAAAAAAAAAATGGCAAATTTCCATATTCGATTGAAAACACAAACATTTCATTTCAAAAGATGATATTTACACAATAAATATCCAACTAATATACTAATTAAAAGGAAAATGATAAATATTCTATCATAGTTTGAAGTGAAATTTGTTTTCAAATGTCTAAATAAAGTATCTGATATAAGATACTAATATGTTGCAGCGGAATAGATTTGATATCGGTCATCCTTAGCAGAAAAAAAAAAATATTGACGAATTATTTGGCGAACATAATTTAATTCCTTTCAAAAATCATGGTTATTTTAACAACTTATATTAAGAGAGTAATGAATAATATGAAACAATATTTCGTACAATGCATATTACGAAAATATATATCTGGCATGCATATTTTCGTATTACGTTTTTGATCACTAAATACAATAAGCGCCAAGAACGACAGAGTTTTGAAATTTAAAATTAAAATTTTGTCAATTTGACAGCAAAATAACTCAATCTAACACATGCACATGATAACTAATCTATACTAATATTATAAATGCGAAAGTTTGGATGGATGTTTGTTACTCAATCACGCCACAACGGCTAAACGGATATGGATGAAATTTTGTACAGAGATAGATAATAGTCTGGAATAAGACATAGGCTTCTATTTATACCGGAAAAAATGTAAACTTTTAATTAATCTTCTATATACAAGGATGGAACACGGGCGCAGAATTCATACAACTATCAATGTACGAAAACTTTCTACTTCTTAAATCAACGATATCATAAGTAGAGAAATTCCTTAAACAGATTCCGGTATGAATTCTGCGCCCGTGTTCCATCCCTGTATATAATATAAATATTTCTTCTATAATAAAATTTTAAAATAATTTATTTTAATTTTTAATTGTTGCCAAAGAATATTTCACGCGAATAATAATAAAAAAAATAATAAATATTAAATTTGCTTAGGCACATGACAACATAACGTCATTATCAAAATTAAATAATAAGAAAATGAAAGCTAATTCAGATCTCTATTAAAGAGCTTTATTAGTTGATAATCCTGGGTATATTTTTAATTTTAATACTGAAGGAGATAGGACATTTTTCGCCAAGGACTCTATTTTTGTGACAGCAACCTTAAGCCAAGTAGTCCATAAAAAATATAAACAAATCTGTACATATAAAAGAGTAAACTCAATGATTCACTGACTCAACACTGCCATGATTCTGTGGGAAAGAGGGTCACAAATTTTAGTGACCAGGTTGGTTTTCGGAGCCTGACCCCCAACTAAGACGGAATTTTGCAAAATACCCCCCCCCCTGTCTCCCTTGGGGGGCAGAAGGCTTATCTCGGCTCCAAATTACTTAACGGTGAAGAAATTGCAGATGGAAAGACCAGAATTGAGTACAAAAAAATTACTTTCTGCGATTTTGGATTTTTAAGGGGGAGGGGGGGGAAGGGAAAAGGTTTTGGAAAAAGGGTACTCAACACACGGGGAAATCGAACTGAACACACACTACAAAGGGATTTTATGAAATTCCACCCTACCGCCCTTTGGAGAATGGGGGGCAAAAACATGTATTCATGCGTATCGCTGCACTAAATTATATAAGGTTGGACATTTTTTATGTAAGGGACGATTATATGTATCTAACTCATAGTATGAAGAGATTTTGCGAAATTCCCTCCTTTAAGAACGGGGGGGAGAGATTAAAAAAAAAAAAGTTTTAAAGCATAACTCAGCTTTAAATAATTTCATGATCTCAATTTTTTGATGTGTCGGTTAGGTATGTGTATGCAACATGCAATATGAAGTAATTTTGGAAATTTACCCCCCCCCCCCCCCCGCTTCCTCTTGGGGCGGGCGGGGCAAAAACCACATTTTGAAGCTTAAATCCGTCCAAATTACCTAAGAATGGCGAATTTTGGTGTGTGGGTGTTAATTAAGTGTGCGAAATATGCACTTTGATGAGATTTTGTAAAACTTTCAACTGTAACCGCGAGGGAGGGGGAGTAAGAAGCAGGTAAGGGACTGCCGAAGGCATTGGGCAACTTAAAATTAGATTTTGACGGATTTCAGTGATTTTTTTTTTTTTTTTTTTTTTTTTTTAAGATATTTTATTATTATTAATGATATGCTGTTTTGGGGATTCATTTCAATATAATGACCAGCGAAGCGGGCAAAGCCTGCTAGTGTATAATAAATTTAAAAATAAATTAATACATAAAAAATGAGCTCTTCAATTTTCCTGTATACTTTATGCACATTTAATACTGGCTATATATTTTGCTTCAGAAGTAACCTGTCGCAAAAATAGGTATGCGTACTGGAGAATATCCGTTATTTGAGGGAACGGTGATCTGTAATCATATAAAGTTTAATGAATCACAGTACTCCATACGAAAACGTACATTATTGCCATTTTATGATTTTATTTAAGTTTTTGAAAATATAATTAAGCATTACACCTTTTAAAACTGAAACAAAAATGAAAAATCAGGAGGTACACATTGGTTATCAACACTTTCCAACAGTACGTATTCACTGTATCGTATAACATTCTACGTTCTTTGTCAAATTATCACACAATGGACACGGACAGATAGAAAGACAGACATAGAGACTAAATGAATTCATAATCTCTCTGAAACATTGTTGGAAAGTGTTAAAAATGCTTAACAGATATGCTGCTCTTAATTTCCTATTTGCACCCCTTAATTTATCGAAACATTTTTGCGTAGCCCTGTAAATCTGGAGGTTAAGCAAATTATAGTTTATACAAAACATTTTCGTAGGACATAAACAATATATGCGAAATTCTTTATGATTTTTTGATGAAGTTATTTAAATGTGATTTATAAAAATGTCTTCCCTAAAGCGCAAGGCATTAGAATTTTTTGGATGTCCCTATACACAAACCAATGGCATAGGCTCTATTAGAACCATTTGACGCAGGAAATAATCAATAATGAATTTGAATTACACATATCATTAAAAAATAAATAAATAAAAACTAGTATGTTGTGGCCACTACAAGACTTTCTTCTATATTTTCCTATACAAATTCACTAAGTGCAAATAATCAATTTTTATTTTAGAGAAAACTAACACTAAGTATCCAAAGAAAGACAGTTTTATTGTCTATAAATGACATTTAAAAAATGCATTTTTATAATAGTTATGTCACATATCAAGTTTCGTACAGTTATATGCCATTGATGTTGAGATATAACTTTCTCGTTATCGAGGAAATTTGCAGTATAGCAGAGCCACCTATTGGCCGATAAGCATCCAAATTGAATCAGCATAATGTCTCATAATGGCCTTCACATATATCATGTTTTGTTTGATTATACTCAATAGAACCTGAGATATAGCCTCCCCTTAAATTGCGGAAATCGCTGTATAGCAGCGCCACCTGTTGAGCGGTTGACACTAAAAGTTTATAGACACTCATTTAGGTTAGAGTGCATCAATATATAAATTTATATGTAATTCTATGCAGTAGTTCCTGAGATATAGCTTTCCCTTAAATTGCAGATATATCTGTATGGCAGCGCCACCTGTCAGTCCATAAGCAATCAAATTGAATCAGCATAATGTCTCACAATGGCTTTTCTTATATCAAATTTTGATTGATTATACACAATCGAACCTGAGATGTAGCTTTCCCTTAAATTGTTGAAATCGCTGTATATCAGAGCCACCTGTTGAGAGATTGGCATCAAAATATGACAGGCACTAATATAGCTCAAGGTGCATCCACAATTACATGTAAATTTTTCTGCAATTCTGAGCAGTAGTTCCGGAGATACAGTTGCCACAAAAATTTTTCCCACACATACATAAGTGCTAAAATTTGGCTTGTAGAAATACCTCTCATAGAACGAAATGCTTTGGAATACTTTCGGCTATTCCTGTACATAAACCAATAAGAGCGCGTCACCTTAAAGGATATAAAAATTAAAACGCATACAGATTAAAATAAGTAAAGAAAGAAATAAAAAAGAAAAGAAAGCTATTTTTTTTTCCCCGAATGAAAAAAACAAGTACAGCACTTTGACAGATAGTTCAGTGGTAGAAATATATTAGGTGCAAAATAACATTCATCTTTCTTAACTAAGATTTAATAACTTATTTACATGTAATTTACAACTATATACATATACTAAAAGTTAACATATTTAGGATCTCCTATTTAGATCCTTCCATTCCATACCAGATGCCTGCCACACTCTAACTAAAAACAGTACATGTATAGCCGTGTCTTGACACACAGCGACCCCTGGTGGAGAGAATTCCGTAACACTCCCCACCGAACTCACATGAGTTCACCATCAATTTCCAAAAAATTTTACAATCATAACATAATCAATTATTAAAGCCACATATTGAAAAATAATAGCAAGTACAACACAGCGTGCTGTAACATTACACCACCAGATATTTTATTTTCCCTTTAACTAGTGCCTAGTAGGTAATGTGCAGATTATCTAGATTATTCGCAAATTACCTAGATAATTTGTGAAATGAACTAACTGATTTCTGCACTTTAGCGATAACATATATATACTTTGGATTATGCTTACCTGTCTCATAAAAAGCTACAAATAAACGCAAGATAGTCAACCTTTTATATCTACCTCTCACTTTTGTATCTCTGTTAGAAGTTAAATTTTTTTAACTGTGCACTGATTCCATAGTGTTGGTGATTTATAAAGTAGGATAATATGTTCACTTAATAGAATATATAAATCAGAGTTAAAGCACATTTCCTTTTCAATGTATTAAAAAAGTCAGTCAGTCAAAAAAGAAAAAAAAAAAAAAAAAGGAAAATGCTTCAGTAAAGGACAAAACTTCTTCAACCGCCTAACTACCAAAAGAGCTCAAACGCCAACTAATGGGTGAAAAAAGTCAGTCAGTCAAAAAAGAAAAAAATCTGGAGTGACTCCACTCGACTTTCCGAACATTGAGTAATTAACAGTTTTGTAGATAAAGTAAAGAAAGAGGAGTTGTTAAAAAAACAAAAGAGAGAAAACCATAATAGAGTGTTTGAGTATTTTTCTCCATCTATTACACGATGTTTTATTTAACGCTACTGAACTTTGAGCCCATAGATCATAATGATAAAGAATTTTTCGTTGTGTCCCTGTAAAAACCTATAAATGCTAAATTCACCAAAATGCTTATAGTTAGTGCAACAGTGATTTATAATACTCATATAAATTTTCAGCTCAATTGAATAAGGCGTTTAGATGCTATCGTACTTTTAAAAATTTAGTCCCATAGGCCATAATGATAAATAATTTTTCATTGTGTCCCTGTAAAAAAACTGTAAGTGCTAGATTCACCAAAGTCTATACAGTTAGTTCAACTGTGATCTATAACATGTGTACAAATTTTTTGCTCAGATTAATAAGGCGTTTAGGCGCTATCACACTTTTAAAAATTTGGCCCCATAGGCATAATGATAAAGAATTTTTCTTTGTGTCCCTGTAAAAGAACTATAAGTGCTAGATTCTCCAAAATCTATACAAATTGAGTATTTGTGACCTATAATATGTGTATAAATGTTTTGCTCAATTGAATAAGGCGTTTAGATGCTATCGCACTTTTAAGATTTTGCTCCCATAGGCCATAATGATAAAGAATTTTTCTTTGTGTCCCTGTAAAAAAACTATAAGTGCTAGATTCACCAAAATCTATAGGGTTCGTACTATGGTGACTTACAATATGCGTACCAACTTTCAGGTTAATTGAACAAAGCGTTTAAACGCTAGCGTGTTCACTCACAGACATACAGACATACACACACACATACATACATCATCGTAAAATGAGTGAAAACGGACTCAGGGGACCTCAAAACGTATAGAAACATCAAAATCTCGAATTCGGATTTTTGACATGATTACAATACTTTCCTCACTATAGTGTTCGGAAAGTAAAAAAGGAAAGTGCTTCAGTATCGGACAAAACTTCAACCGCCTAACTACCAAATGAGCTGGGTGATATAGACCAAGTTGGAATTAGAGTTCTGCATCGTGTCGGGTAACTCGATTTTACCCGAACCCGACCCGTCCCGACTGATTTATTTTTAGTGCGGGTTGGGTTCGGGTCGGGTTTAGTTTTCAACGAATCGGGTCGGCTTGAAAACATCTTTCAAAATTTTTTTTTATCTTAATAAAGTAAAAAATTATTTGCTCTGTATGCCCATTATGAATATACGCTTACCTAAATTATTATAGGGGTAAAATAAGCATCCATATCAGACTAAAACAAATGAACAAAAAAAGAAAAAAAAAGAAAAGAAAAAGACAATTAGAATGTAAGTTGTTGAAAACAGGTTACTTCTCACACAGTAACCGAGTAACCAGATGTATAATTCATCTATTTTCATTACTCACATCCTTTTCAAATAGATTGTGAATTTAAACTGGTAATTAATATTTGTTCTCTTACAGGTATTTGAAAGAAGTTCTAAGAATGTAGATGATTTAGATGAGTTTAGCGGACGTTTAGTTGCTGTCTGTAGCAATATATTATTAGTTCCCCATCATACTATATGTATGGGGAACTTAGGTAATCGTGAAAATTTTCGACCTTGGTTTTTTGACTTTTTTACGTTTTCAGGTGTAAGGAATCCGAAAATAACAAAATTTGTATGGTGTCTGCCTGTAGGGTGTCTGTTAGTGTGTCAGTCCGTTAGTGTGTTAGTCCGTTAGCTTGTTACTCTGTTTACACGATATCTCACGAACAAATGATCGCAGAGAGGTCAGACCAGTTTTAAAATATTATTTAAGACACTGGCAAGAACCCTATTTATTTGCAACATTCTAATTAAAAAACTTCAGAAGTTATTCGAAATTTACGATTTTCTTAACATCGGAGAATAGGACAAAATTTTACTTAAACGTGCATTAAATGGAAACTTTTTACTGCAAAAATGTCAGACCAGTTTTAAAGTATCAGTATTGATACCGGAATGAGCATCAGTAACTATAAATATGCTACTTTGAAAATTTCGCAAGTTATTGGAAATTTACGAATTTCTTAACATGGCAGTATAGGGCAAAATTTCACATAAACGTCAATTTTGAGAGATATTTTCATCGTAAAGATGTCAGACTACTTTTGAAATATTATTTAGGACACTGGCATGAATATTAATGACTATGAATTTTCCAATATAAAAATTTCGTAAGTTATTGGAAATTTACGAATTTATTAACATGGCAGAATAGAGCAAAATCTCACATAAACGTCAATCTTGAGGGATATTTTCATCGTAAAGATGTCAAACCACTTTCGAAATATTATTTAGGATACTGCCATGAATATCATAGACTATGATTTTTTCAATTTAAAAAATTCGTAAGTTATTTGGAATTTACGATTTATTTAACAGGTCAGAATGAGGCAAAATTGAGCATAAACTTCCATTTTGAGGATCATAAATACATTAGACAACTTCAAAATTACATTATGATATTTGTTTGAACATGATTGAATACAAATATTATAATAGGAAAATTTCGTAAATTGTTCGTAATTTACGATTTTATCAACATAGCGAAATTGAAAATTTTTCATATAAATTTGAATTTTGAGGATTATTGCATTGGAAATAGTTGCATGAAAACTAAACAACGGAATTACCCTGATAAAATAAATTGATAGATTAGAATAAGATAAATATCTTGAAGTGAACGGTGGATAGCCTATTAGGCGGGGATTTCATTTTGTCACTCTATCAAGCTTTGGTCAAATTCATTTCTTTTAACATGATTATAATATGTCTCGCACTAAAAATATATGAGAACATACATAAATAAGATGGGGAACTGAGCAGAGTCCACCTATGCCAACTAGTTTTAAATTGTATCTGTGATAAGCATTAAACAATAAAACTATTAACACTAAGCTTGAAACCCATTTTTGTACAATTGAAGTACACAATACACATAAATAGTTAAAAATTATTATTAATCTATTTTTTAGATATTTT
This sequence comes from Salticus scenicus, assembly GCA_963930645.1. Taxonomy (NCBI): domain Eukaryota; kingdom Metazoa; phylum Arthropoda; class Arachnida; order Araneae; family Salticidae; genus Salticus; species Salticus scenicus. The sequence continues at coordinate 38,667,788 of OZ005653.1, read as the reverse complement.
AACTTAGTATATTAGTAATTATATTTTAATTCTTTTTAAAATGATTTACTAGAAGTGTGATAATGAATATTTATTTTATAAATTAAAAATATTTTGCATGATTTTTAGATGAATTATTAATTTTCATTTAGTTCGGGTCGGGGTCGGGTGAAAAGAAGCCGCGGTTTCTAGTATAAAGAAATTGGGGTTGGATCGTCAAAATTTTTTAGTGCGAGTTCGGGTCGATTAAAGTTTTTTTGTTGGGTTCGGGTCGGGTTTCAGGTTGATTTAAAATTCACTTGTCGGGTTCAGGTAGGGTGTACAGGACTCTAGTTGGGAACTCTCCTCTAACGCATGATTTCTATTATAATTTAAAATGCTATTACTTTTTTTTTTTTTTTTTTTTTTTTTTGGTAGGAATACATATTTAGACAGATAAACTTTTCGTTTCTCTAAAATTATTCATTATTTTGACAAGATTTTTGGTTATAACAAGACTGGATTTTAAAGAAATTTTACAAAATTGCAGAAAAATTTATAAACAGTTAGAGAAACATTGTCCTGAAGATAAAATGCGTATATTTAATTCACGCTGATATATGAGTATTTGTACCAAATAACTTTTTACTGCGCGTGCGCAAAAGTTATTCCTTTTATTTTATTACATATATTAATAACATTTATTAAAAAATAAATAAATAAATAAAAAATAAAATAAAATGCCCTTTTCTTAATGCACTAAAAAGAACAAAATAACTTTTTAGCTCGGTACCGCTGATCTGAATACTTGCATGTCACTACTATTCCAATAAAATTGCACCTCAAACGAAGAAAAGGGCGGCTCAAACCATTTTATACCAATATTTCCAATCTGGCTAATTTCAGCTCATATTTTCATAAATCCATAATAATTTAAAAATAATTTTACCAAAATTTCCAATCTGGCTAATTTCAGCTCACATTTTCATAAATCCATAATAATTTAAAATTAATTTAAAATTAAAAATTATTATTGATTTATGAAAATATGAGCTGAAATTAGCCAGATTGGAGAGCTGAAAAAGTTATTTTGTTCTTTTTAGTGCATTAAAAAAAGGGATTTTTTTTTTTTTTTTTTTGGTAATATTTTATAAATTTTATATTTTTGATGCGCAACCTAGATTAAACTTCTTGGAGAAAAATGTTCGTTGTACTTCAACACAAAAATTTAAAAAATCGCCCAGGAGGATCTATAAATAAAACTGATTTTAGTACAACATACTAGCGAGCTTCGCACGCTAGCGGGTCAGTATTTTCAAATTAATCACTAAAATTAATGAATCACTAACAGTAACTTTTAGCGTCAAGAAAAGAAATTAAAAAAAAAAAAAATCATTTCTGATTGGGTAAAAAGTCGGCCGGGGTCCCCACTGCCTTCGGCAGCGCTGCCCCGTGCGCGCTGCGTGCGCGTATTCCTTCCCTGACACTTCGTGCCCCCCTCCCCCCAAAAAAAATTCTGATTGGGTAAAAACTCACACCGGGTCCCCACTGCCTTCGGCAGCGCAGACCCATGCGCGCTGCGCGCGCATGTGTGAGAGTATACGTGCGCTGCGCGCACATATTCCTTCTCAAATCAAATTTTTATTCTTAAGAAAAGAAAATTTAAAAAATCCTTTCTCATCGGGTACAAAGTCGGACCGGGTCCTCACTGCCTACGGCAGCGCAGTCCCGTGCGCGCTGCGCGCGCTCAAGTTAAGGAATACACGCGCTGCGCGCGCGTATTCCTACCCTGACCTTTCGTGCCCCCTAAAAAAAAATCATTTCTGATCGGGTAAAAACTCACACCGTGTCCCCACTGCCTTCTGCAGCGCAGACCCATGCGCGCTGCGCGCGCACGTGTGAAGGTATACGCGCGCTACGCGCACATATTCCTTCTCAAATCAAATTTTTATTCTTAAGAAAAGAAAATGAAAAAAAAAATCATTTCTCATCGATTAAAAAGTCGTACCGGGTCCCCACTGCCTTCGGCAGCGCTGTCCCGTGCGCCCGGTGCACGCCTATATCTTCCCCACCCTTTCAGCCCTTCCTAATTAACCTACATATACCAATTTTAAACGGTCTAACTGAATTAGCTGAGATGCAAAAGAAAACCTAATCAGGACACCTCAAAACGTGCAAATCTGGTTAAAACTTTCGATAATATAAAAGAACTTTAAAATATCTTTCGAATGATGTATTAAAAATAATTTAATCATAGTTAGAATTTGAAATACGCGAATTAGAATTTGCAATTAAATTGTACATTTTTTATTTATTCTCGAAACCCGATGAAATTTGAACTGCAACTTCGTCTTGTGATGTTAAAAGTGTGCAGCAGGTTTGAGATAATATTGAAGAAAATTGAAGCATTTTGAAATTTGCAATTTTTATTTCCAGTACAAAATCAGTAAAGCAGGAAGTAAAATCTATTTATTCTTTCGCCCGGCGCCATGGTAACCGAAATACGTCTATTGCGAAATTAATAAAACTCTTGTGATTTGTTGCCACCTTTTTTTTCATACTTTAGTTAATTTTAAAAAATCTAATTGCCCTATCGATAAGCTATTTAAACCGTCGGATTCAGAAAAATCGGACCTTTCATTTGATATCTTATTTGTAACGATACGACTGATATTTCTAATTTATTTTCCACTTTTTCCGTAAAAATGTCGCTTTTTAAACATTTAATCATGAATTCTGGGTCATTTTTCGGTAGATATGGGTCGACGTTTTAATTAATATCTCCGCTAATTAGGGTCGCATCGCTTAGCGAATTATCGCGATGTCGAGATGAAGAAATTCTACGTCTGTCGACACCGGTTTCGAGGCGCTGCGACCATTAGCGCCGGAGCTTTTGCGGTCACAAGGCATTTCTCACAGACAGACAGACAGACCGAAAGACAGACAGACAGACAGATGCGCACAGATTTTAATAATATAAGGAGATATTTGCATTGTAAAATATATTAGCACTATTTATCAATGTATAAAATTTTTTTTAAGTGATAATGACGTCAGTTTTTGTGAGATGCATAATTTTTTTTTTATAATTTGTTATTCACATTTAGATAAATGTATTTATTTTCCCGTCGGGGAAAAGAAAATGAAATCGTAAATATTTTTTGGCAACTATTAAATTATGGATAAAATTTAAATGGCTAATTTTTTGCTATTAGCCTTTTTAGCTTATTATTTTCATATTTTTAAAAATTAAAAGAAAACTAATCAATTATGTTATTATTATTATTATTATTTTTTTTGTGTGTGTGTGTGTTAAATTGTAGCGTCAGACATGACTAATATTTTAGTGAAAACCCGAAGTCTTTAGATGGTCTGAGATATAAGCAAAAAGATATGACATATTCGGACAAACGCCGGTGACAGACAGAGCGGGTATAAGAAAAGGTCTTAATGATCAATTATGTTTTTTTTTTTTTTCTTTGTGTGTGTTAAATTAAAGTGTCAGACATGACTAAAATTTTAGTGAAAACCCGAAGTCTTTAGGTGGTCTGATTGCTAAGATATAAGCAAAAAGATTGACACATTCGGACAAACGTCGGTGACAGACTGAGCGGATATAAGAAAAATTCTTAATAATAATTTAAAACTAATTTTAAATTTTAAATTATTATGGATTTATGAAAATATGAGCTGAAATTAGCCAGATTGGAAATTTTGGTATAAAATGGTTTGAGCCGTCCTTTTCTTCGTTTAAGGTGCAATTTTATTGGAATACAGTAGTAAAATGCAAGTATTCAGATCGGCGATACTAAGCTGAAAAAGTTATTTTGTTCTTTTTAGTTCATCAAAAAAAGGATTTATTTATTTATTTATTTATTTATTTTTTGTAATCTTATATATATTATAAATGTGAATGTCCGTTTATTTGACTGAGTTTCACGCTAAAACTGCTCGATGGATTTCGATAAAATTTGTTATGGAGATAGCTTATACCCTAACTTAAAAAGTTGACAGCCTTTTATTCCGAAAAAATACTTTTTTTGTTATTTTTATGCATAAAATAGCAATTTTGTAAGCTAATAATAGCAAAAAATTAGCCATTTAAATTTTAACTATAATTTAATTGTTGCCAAAATTAAATTTAATTATCCATAATTTAATTGTTGTCAAGTTTTTTTTTTTTTTTTTTTTTTCCAACAGGAAAATAAATACATTTATCTAAACGTGAACAATAAAAAATAAAATAAATAAATAAATTATGCATCTCACAAACACTGATGTCATTTAAAATTTCTTTTACAAAGTGCTAATATAGTTTACGATGCTAATGTGTGTTGTACTAAAATCAGTCTTATTTATAGATCCTCCTGGGTGATTTTTTAAATTGTTGCGTTGAAGTACACCGAACTTTTTTCGCCAAGAGGTTTAATTTAGTAACAGCGATTTTAATCTAGGTAGTTCAAGAAAAATATAAAAGAGGTTTAATTTAGCAACAGCTAATTTAACATACAAATAAATGAGCTGCTGTGTGTGACTGCACTTGCACGCTGTCGGACAGAAATATTTGATTAATTCAAATTAATATTTAAATAACTAAATAAAGATATGTTTAATAGAAAGCATAGTCTTGGAGACAAACTTGGCGAGTGGGCGACCAAATTTGGTGAAAAATGATAGTTTAGGGTTCCCGATGTTTCGAAGCTCTCCGACACACGGGAACGTAGACCTTAAGCTTACCAAGGGATTCTCGATGGAGTCATCTCCAAGCCCCATCGCCAAAAGTTATAAGTAGGTGTGAGTTGATTTTTGCGAAAGAGTATGTAGCACTGCGATCCAGAGTTATTCAGAGACCTATTCTGAGTCATTGCACTTTAGGGATTGAGCTCTAAGCAACTGGACATTTTTCGTGAGTGAGTGAAAATTTTTGCTCTGGTGTAGTTGATGTTATTTGCTTTACTCCTGTGGAACAAGTGACTATTTTTTAGGCTGTCCCAGAACATTCATCGAAAAATGACTTATACTGTACGAGTAACAGCTTCAACTGTTTCCAGAATATTCGAAGAATTAACACCAGCTATTGGACTGTTTTCGAAAATATTTGTTTTAATAATAGTTTTTTTGTACAGATTCGAGAAGTTCAAAAAATGTTTGATATTGCCAAGGAGGTCCCATACTAAAGCTGTGACGAAAATAGTCGCCAATCGAAATATATTCAGTTACAGAGAAATCATTTAAATATAGTGTCCAGCGAAGCGGGCAAAGCCTGCTATATATTATAAATGTGAATGTCCGTTTATTTGACTGAGTTTCACGCTAAAACTGCTCGATGGATTCCGATAAAATTTGTTATGGAGATAGATTATACCCTAACTTAGAAAGTTGGCTGCCTTTTATTCCGAAAAAAAACTTTTTTTTGTTACTTTTATGCATAAAATAGCAATTTTGTAAGCTAATAATAGCAAAAAATTAGACATTTAAATTTTAACCATAATTTAATTGTTGCCAAAATTAAATTTAATTGTCCATAATTTAATTGTTGTCGAGTTTATTTTTTTTCCAACAGGAAAATAAATACATTTATCTAAACGTGAACAATAAAAAATAAAATAAATAAATAAATTATGCATCTCACAAAAATTGACGTCATTTTTTAAATTGTTGCGTTGAAGTACACCGAACATTTTTCTCCAAGAGGTTTAATTTAGTAACAGCTATTTTAATCTAGGTAGTTCAAGAAAAATATAAAAGAGGTTTAATTTAGCAACAGCGATTTTAATCTAGGTAGTTCAAGAAAAATATAAAATTAATAAAGTTGTGTAGCCCGATAATGTTTATTTATTTATTTATTTTTTTATATACCATTCACAACGCTTATTTAACATACAAATAAATGAGCTGCTGTGTGTGACTGCACTTGCACGCTGTCGGGCAGAAATATTTGATTAATTCAAATTAATATTTAAATAACTAAATAAAGATGTGTTTAATAGAAAGCATAGTCTTGGAGACAAACTTGGCGAGTGGGCGACCAAATTTGGTGAAAAATTATAGTTTAGGGTACCCGATGTTTCAAAGCTCTCCGACACACGGGAACGTAAACCTTGAGCTTACCAAGGGATTCTCGATGGAGTCATCTCCAAACCCCATCGCCAAAAGTTATAAGTAGGTGTGAGTTGATTTTTGCGAAAGAGTATGCATTCACTGCGATCCAGAGTTATTCAGAGACCTATTCTGAGCTCTAAGCAACTGGACATTTTTCGTGAGTGAGTGAAAATTTTTGCTCTGGTGTAGTTGATGTTATTTGCTTTACTCCTGTGGAACAAGTGACTATTTTTTAGGCTGTCCCAGAACATTCATCGAAAAATGACTTATACTGTACGAGTAACAGCTTCAACTGTTTCCAGAATATTCGAAGAATTAACACCAGCTATTGGACTGTTTTCGAAAATATTTGTTTTAATAATAGTTTTTTTGTACAGATTCGAGAAGTTCAAAAAATGTTTGATATTGCCAAGGAGGTCCCATACTAAAGCTGTGACGAAAATAGTCGCCAATCGAAATATATTCAGTTACAGAGAAATCATTTAAATATAGTGTCCAGCGAAGCGGGCAAAGCCTGCTATATATTATAAATGTGAATGTCCGTTTATTTGACTGAGTTTCACGCTAAAACTGCTCGATGGATTCCGATAAAATTTGTTATGGAGATAGATTATACCCTAACTTAGAAAGTTGGCTGCCTTTTATTCCGAAAAAAAACTTTTTTTTGTTACTTTTATGCATAAAATAGCAATTTTGTAAGCTAATAATAGCAAAAAATTAGACATTTAAATTTTAACCATAATTTAATTGTTGCCAAAATTAAATTTAATTGTCCATAATTTAATTGTTGTCGAGTTTATTTTTTTTCCAACAGGAAAATAAATACATTTATCTAAACGTGAACAATAAAAAATAAAATAAATAAATAAATTATGCATCTCACAAAAATTGACGTCATTTTTTAAATTGTTGCGTTGAAGTACACCGAACATTTTTCTCCAAGAGGTTTAATTTAGTAACAGCTATTTTAATCTAGGTAGTTCAAGAAAAATATAAAAGAGGTTTAATTTAGCAACAGCGATTTTAATCTAGGTAGTTCAAGAAAAATATAAAATTAATAAAGTTGTGTAGCCCGATAATGTTTATTTATTTATTTATTTTTTTATATACCATTCACAACGCTTATTTAACATACAAATAAATGAGCTGCTGTGTGTGACTGCACTTGCACGCTGTCGGGCAGAAATATTTGATTAATTCAAATTAATATTTAAATAACTAAATAAAGATGTGTTTAATAGAAAGCATAGTCTTGGAGACAAACTTGGCGAGTGGGCGACCAAATTTGGTGAAAAATTATAGTTTAGGGTACCCGATGTTTCAAAGCTCTCCGACACACGGGAACGTAAACCTTGAGCTTACCAAGGGATTCTCGATGGAGTCATCTCCAAACCCCATCGCCAAAAGTTATAAGTAGGTGTGAGTTGATTTTTGCGAAAGAGTATGCATTCACTGCGATCCAGAGTTATTCAGAGACCTATTCTGAGCTCTAAGCAACTGGACATTTTTCGTGAGTGAGTGAAAATTTTTGCTCTGGTGTAGTTGATGTTATTTGCTTTACTCCTGTGGAACAAGTGACTATTTTTTAGACTGTCCTGAAACATTCATCGAATAATGACTTATACTGTACGAGTAACAGCTTCAACTGTTTCCAGAATATTCGAAGAATTAACACCAGCTATTGGACTATTTTCGAAAATATTTGTTTTAATAATAGTTTTTTTGCACAGATTCGAGAAGTTCAAAAAATGTTTGATATTGCAAGGAGGTCCCATACTAAAGCTGTGACGAATATAGTCGCCAATCGAAATATATTCAGTTACAAAGAAATCATTTAAATATAGTGTCCAGCGAAGCGGGCAAAGCCTGCTAGTATATTATAATTTTTATATTTTTGATGCGCTACCTAGATTAAAATCGCTGTTGCTAAATTAAAATTGTTCGTTGTACTTCAAAGCAAAAATTTAAAAAATCGCCCAGGAGGATCTATAAATAAAACTGATTTTAGTACAACATATATTTGCATTGTAAAATATATTAGCACTTTATCAATGTGTAAAAAAAAAATTAAGTGATAATGACGTCAATTGTTGTGAGATGCATAATTTATTTTTAACCGACTTCAAAAAAGAAGGAAGGTTCTCAATACCGTATGTTTATTTTTTGTTTGTTTGTTAGCTCATAACTTCTGAACGGATGCTCCGATTTTGATACTTTTTGTTTTGTTGGAAAGGTCTTGGTCTGAAATAGGTCCCATTGTAATATCTTTACGATCTAAAGAAAATAGGGTGCCTCAAAAAATCAGTCCCAACTCTTTTAACTGCTAATCGGCTGCAGCTATAGTGATAATGGTTAATGGTATGTAAGTAAAGCAAAGTGGCCAAGGTTAAACCGCTTGCAGCGCCATCTAGTGGAAAATAGCGGAGTTAGTGTTCCTATCTCGAAAACGGTTCTAGAAAAAAAAGTGAATTAGAAAGTTGAAGAGTATCATCGATTTAGTAGAAAAAGATAGTTTAGACATTCATGCTAGCGTTCCTTTCTCGGAAACGGTTCAAGACAGGTGGAAAAAGTGAATTATAAAATTACAGAGCATTATCGATTTAGTACGAAAAGATAGTTTAGAGATTGATGCTAAAAATACAATGCTAAAAATATGCATTTGTTTGTTCGCAATTTCTTACACTATGCACACTTGAGCTACATTGCACACGTTGTAGCGTAGCTGCTGAGACATACGCTATATAGTTCAAAATACACTTTTGTTTTCTTGTAAAATCTTGGTCTGAAGTAGGTCCCATTGTAATATCTTTACAATCTAAAGAAAATAAAGCGCCATCTGGTGAAAAACAGCGGAATTAGCGCTCCTATCTCAATAACGGTTAAATATGGGCGAAAAGTTAATTACGAAGTTGTAGAGCATCATCGATTTACTACGGAAAGCCAGTGTTTAGACATTATTGCTAAAAATAGAATGCTTAAAGCGTGCAGTTGTTTGTTCGCAATTTCCTACACTGTGCACACTTTGCAGCGTAGAGGATGACACGTATATTCTGTGGTTCAAAGTGCTGTTATTGTAAGCGCATCGATTAGCGCAAAGTCGTCTTCAACCACTTCAGAAAGGAGGGTGTTCTTAATTCGAGCTATGTGTTGCTGTTGGTGTTTGTAAGCTTATAACTTCGTAAGAGATGCTCTAATTAACCGACTTCGAAAAGGAGGAGGTTCTCAATTCAAAGCGTATGTTTTTTGTTTTTGTTTTTGTTTGTTAGTTCATAACTTCTCAACGGATGATCCGATTTTGATACTTTTTGTTTTATTGTAAAGGTCTTGGTCTAAAATAGGTCCCATTGTAATATCTTTGCGATCAAAAGAAAATACAGGGTGCCCAAAAAAGTCAGTCCTGACTCTTTTAACTGCTGAACAGCTGCAGCTATAGTCATAAAAGTGGTATGTAGGTATAGTAAAGTGGACATGTGCTACGCGATTCAACCAGCTACAGCGCCACCTGGTGGAAAACAGCTGAGTTAGCATTCCTATCTCGGAAACGGTTCAAGACAGGGGAAAAAATTAAATTATAAAATTGCTGCGCCTCATCGATTCAATACGAAAAGATAGTTTAGACATTAATGCTAAAAACAGAACGCTTAAAACGTGCATTTGTTTGTTCATAATTTCCTAATTTGTGCACACTTGAAGGACAGTGCATATGTTTTATCGTAGCGGGTGACATTCATGCTATGTAAAATTCAAAGTATGGTTATTGTAGGCGGTCACATCGATTAACGCATAGACGTTTTAAACCGACTTCATTAAGGAAGAGGTTCTCAATACAAACCATGTTTCTAGTTGTTGTTGTTGAAATTTGTTAGCTTATAACTTCGTAAGAGATGATTTAATTCTAATACTTTTTTTGTTGTCGTAATGTTCTTGGCCTGAAATAGGTTTCATTATGATTTCATTAAGATATAAACAAATTACAGGATACTCACAAAAGTCTGTTCTCACTCTAACTGCTGAACGCATGCAGCTACACTGGTAAAAGCAATATGTAAGTATCGATGTTGAAACTAATCATAACTTTTGAAGTCGGCGCAAAATTAAATAAAAATTGATACCTTTATTCAATACAAAAATCAAAGCCTATTCAAAATACACATCTCACATTGGCACCTGCAAAACGCAGCCGAAAACTACTTTGATTCAAGAAAACAAATAAGATTTCGTAAGCAGCAAGAGTTGGCGAAGATGCTGGTCTCTGACGTCCTTGGTGAAAGAAAAATCGCAAAATTATCTGGCAAACATATTTTATTCCTTTCGGATATCATGATTATTTTGATAAAGTATATTAAGAGAGTAATCAAGAATATAAAACAATACTTCGTACAAATATATATTATGAAAATATACATCTTGCGTGTATGTTTTTGCATTACGTTTTGATCGCCAAATCCAAAAGCAACCAAGAATGATAGTTATATCAAAGTTATTCCAAATTTGCAAAGGAAACTCTAACTTCGTAGAAACATAAATACCGCATTGTGAAGAATGTTCACTGTTCTATGTAGATGCTACTAATGGACCAATTGTATACTGTGATAAAATAATAAAGGAAACATGAAAATGGATCATTCGAGACAACAGCGTTTGTTGCTACCGATCTAAAAACATACCTTTAGAAACTAATTAAATTTTATTTAATTATGCGCCGACTTCAAAAGTTATGATTAATTGTAGTGTTATAGGTTGTTTGGCGAAGGAAATTATTTTATACTTTTAGGCGCAATTTACAGTTTCTTTTGATACCAATTTATTTATTTATTTTTTTTTAGTTGTTTGAATAGTAGTTTCTTTTTGGAGTCGGTTCTATTTTTTTACAAAACGATTTTATTTTATAATTTATTATTCACGTTTAGATAAATGTATTTATTTTCCTGTCAGGGAAAAAAAAATGAACTGGAAACATTTTTTGGCAATAATTAAATTATGGATAAAATTTAAATGGCTAATTTTTTGCTATTATTAGCTTATTATTTTCATATTTTTATAAATTAAAAGAAAATTAATCAATTATGTTAATTTTTGTTTTTTTGTGTGTGTGTTAAATTGTAGTGTCAGACATGACTAATATTTTAGTGAAAACCCGAAGTCTTTAGGTGGTCTGATTGTTGAAATATGAGCAAAAAGATGTGACACATTCGGACAAACGCCGGTGACAGACAGAACGGGTATAAGAAAAGGTCTTAAAAACTAGATGGGAGTAAATTATGTCAGAATCAAAAGTCTATTTAAATAGAATAAAAATTAAGAAAACTATCGCCAAAAGAATAAGCTAGGTTTTTTAGATATTTTCCAGACTTGCGAGCGCATAAGGGGTTTTCTACATACACTGTATTTAATTGGAGATCTAATTATATGAGCCACATTGTGAAAAATAATTTTATGGAAAGAAAAAAAAAAAACAAAAAAAAACCTTATGAATTCACAAATTTTAGTAAATAAACAAATTTATGATTGAGTTAGAAACCCGCAAGGGGTTTTCCACATATTACATATTTAATATAACGATCCAGTTAGTTCACCCATATCTATATATTAATAGGCAAGCATAAAATTTGTAGTCCCTTTTTAACATATTAATTATGGGAGTAGAGGGTTGAAAATGGTATCATTCGAAAGGTATGGTTAGCCGGAAGGTGCGAATACAAATATTATTTTCTTACGATGTCAAGAAGGTATTTAAAATTACATTTATTTTTTATGCATTTTCCCCCATTTTTCCCTTTTATACACGTATTCCTTTACATTAAAAAATACCTAAAAGTAGAAAGTTGTTAAATCTGGCAATTTCATAAAGCTCAAATAAAACCATAGACACAGTAATTTGTATAATGTAGCATCACCATACGCAAGCGAAGTGATGACGTCACTGTCTGTCCATGGAGCCATGAAAAAGATTTTCTATGTTAATCGTTCATTAGATTTTTTGTAAAAAATTATTAAAAAATAACGGAAATTATCTGCCGATTTTAATTCCGATATTTGGGTATAGTTATATATAAGTTACTGTGTACATGTGTTTGATTGAGTTATTTTTTCTGTAAAATTGATAAAATTTTAATTTAAAATCATAAAACTCCAAAAAAAAAAAAAAAAAAAAAAAAAAAAAAAAATGGCAAACTTCCAGTTTCGAATGTAAACATAAACATTTCATTTCAAAGGGTGATATTTAAACAATAAATATTCAACTAATACACTAAATAAAAGGAAAATGGATTTGTTACTAACTGCTGCATTTATAAGTTGACGATACGGAAAAAATTCCGATTTCCGTTTTTTGCTGAATTTACATGTTTTGAGCTTTCTTTACGTTTCAATTAACTGAAATTGGCTACTTATTTTTTAAAAAAAGTGTCTTTATTGCTAGCTTTTGTGGGTAGAAGAAGCAAATAGAAGATACATAAAAACTTTTGATTTCCGGTTTTCGATGAATTTACACGTTTTGAGATTTCCTTGCATTTTAATTAAGTGAAATTGACTACTTATTTTTACTTTTTAAAAAGTGGATTCATTATTCTTTCCTCTGCATATATAAGTAGAAAATAAAAGATTCATAAAAGTTTTAGATTTTCGGTTTTCGATAAAGTTACACGTTTTGAAATTTTCCGAACTCAATTCGACCATTTTTGAAAAATCTTTTTTTTTTTTTTTTTTTTTTTTTTTTTTGTTTGTTCAAACACTGTACTTTATGAACCAATTGAATTAGTTTAACAGAATTTGATACTTGGTTGGGCCTTGGTTTGACATGGTACCTATTAGCTTCTGGGCTGTATCACACAACAAGGGGTGTTTTCACGTTGCGATTTTCTCTCATTTGAGGAAAGGCTAACATCTACAGAGAGAAATAGTTATATTAAGTAAAACTCTGCTGATTCAGTTAGAGTGAATATCGGCAAACAATTGCCGCAGCTGTGTTGCAGTTGCATTCCGTTTAGGACAAGTCAATAACTTTGCTTTGCCTCGCTTTGCAGAAAAAATGGTCGAGTTTCGACCACTGGGCGATACCAGTATACTTTAAAATTCATTTTTATGAAACAGCTCTTATGAACTCGCAAATTTTTAGAAAACACATAAAATTTATCTCATTCTTTTTATGATAACTTTCGTAATGTGTGTTCGATTCAAATGAACTTTTAGCATAAGTTACCCTATATATCCAGCTTTTAATCCGATCAGGTTATCGCTTTTTTCGGCACCTTGTTAGGCTATCGTGGATCGCTGAAAACCCGAGGGATGATAGTACACGTAATTTGTAATTGAAAAAAATCTGATAAAAATTTTGAACACTCTTGAATAATTTTACTTTATGGGCAGAACCATGAATAATGAAAAATAAATAAATAAATAAATAAATAAATAAATAAATAAACAGATATTTTATTTTTTGTCATAAACAAACACACTGATTTTCCTAAAAATTCAGGCATTTATTAAAAAATTCATCTTTTGAATAATTGCCCATTGCGCAGCACTAATGCGATGAAAAAACCCAACCAACCCACCAACCATAACTTTTGAAAAATTTGAGATATTCGAAAAATTCAAACTGCATAATAAAGTTTAAGAATGGTATTTTTACGGACAAAATCACAGACTTGATAGGAAGAAAAAGAAATCCGTAAGTTTGTATTATTTCTTCTATGCTTAAGACAAGAGAAAAATGGCGTGGATCTTCAGCAACCCACTATAACCTGATCAGTTTAACTATGCAATAAAGAAAGCGCTATCTTACACACATGCGCAGTAAAAATGTATTTATTACAAATGCTTATATTTCATCGAAAATTAAATACATGCATTTAATATTTCAGAATAATATTTCTCTAATGTTTTGTCAATTTTTTTTTTTTTTAAGTTTTCTTAATTTGTTTTGAAATCAGATTTTGTTATTTGTAAAAAACTTACCAAAAAATATATATTTATAAACTTGATGATTATTTATAAATATATCTAACTATTTCTGGTATTCCTACAAAAAAGAAGAAAGAAAAAAAATCACAAATATTGTAAATAGTTAATTAAAATCATGTCTTAAACATACTTGGCAACATCCTCATTAATATTCTGTAAACGGAATATTAATGGACTTAATTAGTTCCGCCTTTTTTACGCACCAGTAAATTTTTAGAGTAATGTTCTCCAAATGTAATTTCGATTAAATAAGAAGAAAAGTACTCTAAAAAGATACTGGTGTAGAAAAGAAGGCGGGGCTAACAATACTACGAAATATTAATTAGTATATTGGTAAGTATGCTTAAAGTTACAAGTTATTTGTAGCTTTTTTATGATACAGGACAGTAAGAAGTATTTTTATTTTTTCTTCAGAATGTGGTTGGTCCTCTCACTGCACTCATAATTAAATTTTTATTGGGAAGTTTGGGCATAAAAATGTTCTTTGCATGTCTGACGTTCAGATCCATTTTTTCCCGGATTTACTTAGAGACTAGAAAAATGTAAAGGGAAAAAAAAAAAAAAAAAAACGTATGCATATATATATATAATAATATACTGTTGTTTATTTACAGATATTTGGATTTAAGAGCTTGTTCAAATTGCTTGGCAGTCAAATACTGTGGGAAGAAATGCCAAGTAAGTAGAACCATATGTTTTGATATTCAAAAAAAAAAAAAAAAAAAACTTAATTAATCATTTTCCTGTTTTAAATTTAGCAGTATGTGTGATATGCGTTTATAATCACATACCAACGTTATTAACATACTAATATTTTTTTTTTTTTTTTTTTAATTCAAAAATACAAACCTCTTTATTTTAAAAAGAAATCTGTTGCCTTTTATTTTGTGTGTCTGTGGTCTGTTGGAGAGAAATTGTTATTTTAGAGAGACTCTCCAAACTGTACCGTGGTACACTGCGCTGATCTATTTCTAAAAAAATAAATTATAATACTGGGTCATAAAATTAAATTTCTAATGTTAAAATTATCTCCTATTTTATTAAGCTGCCTTCTTGAAATAATTTCTCTAGAAACCAATGAAAAAAAAATAAGAA
The DNA here is from genome assembly GCA_963930645.1 of Salticus scenicus. NCBI lineage: Eukaryota > Metazoa > Arthropoda > Arachnida > Araneae > Salticidae > Salticus > Salticus scenicus. The sequence continues at coordinate 38,652,668 of OZ005653.1, read as the reverse complement.
GAATTCTTAACAAATAATCTTTTATTTATCTTTTATTTTAAACGTAAAATTCTTCATCAAAAGTAAATTAAGGAGATATTATGGTTGATACTAAATGAATAACACTTTAAGCGGATATATATATATATATATTAATTTAAAGTATAGACTCACCCGGCGACGAGCGTCCAACGTTATATCCAGGGGAATCCAGAACTAGGACATCCGGAGCATGATTTGCACTACTTATTAAAAGAACTTTCACTAAAATATTCCCAGAGCATCATATCTGCGGCGAGGGTCCAACCTTTTATTCATGAGATCCAGAGACTTTAGAATATGGAGGATGATTTGCGCTAACTTGCGAAGATGTTTGATGAGAGGATTCCGAGAGCATTGTATTTCCTTTCCAGCATCATTCACCTTAGAGGGCTCCTTTATTTTAATCTCCATTAATCCGAATCCCCAGCTTCGATGTCTAATCCTGGAATCTTGTGCGTACCGCTTCCCGGTCTAGTATCCTAGCTTTCTCTTCTCGCCTTCCGGTTCCAGCATCATATTTCTAGGGAATCCAGCTCCAAATCACTGCTATATTTCTCCTTCAAAAATTTTTCCATCATCTGACGATATTTTTTATTTCTCACTTACAGGCCCATATTGACTCCGCCTTTTGCCAAAATCGGGACCTTTCCTTTATTTCTTACTGGTCGTTTTCTTCACCAATGTACTTCTATACTTTTCTCGATCCCCCTTACTTTTCTTAGAAATTCAGGTTCTCGAAGAATCTGCTCCATCTCATTTTTCTTCATTTATAGCTGTAATAAACCATTTTCGTGAGCTTTTGTCGTTTAATGTCAACCGCATTGTTCACTGCGTCGCCGGTCCGTCTCGTAGATTCATATCAAGAACACATTTCCATTCTTCCTCTTTCAATTTTACAGTTATGGCTTTCCGCTTTTACATCTAGCAAGTTCTCGCTCATGTTAAAAAAGAAACATTTTTACCTGCCCATATTTACATACAAATCACTTTTTAAATTCTCTTATATAAACATAAAATATTTATACATATATTTAAATTACACACATTTTTGTTTTATTTCCGTTTATAAATAAATGTGTAATTTTAATTACAACATGGTCTTACCTCTACACGAAAGGCAAGGAAGACGGTGATACGAATCGACGCTAGGAATGTCGCGAAAACGTCCCGACTTTTGCAAAATAATGTAAGGAACTGGAACATCATTTGTTTAGTCTGGAATTTTTAAGACATAATTAACGAAGTTAGCAATTAAAAACGCCCCCTTTAAAATATATATCATTGCCAACTTGCAAAAATTTTCCTCCATTTTTACTTCCTTATACAAAGTATAAGGAAGTATAGTAATCCCGATTTGCGAAATGGATTTTGTATTTCACATTGCTCGAAAACGAATGATCGCTGAATGTTGCCAATTTATACGTGTGACAGTCATGATGTTTAGTTGCACACCTGCAAGTTTCGTCTTAACACGAGCTCTCGTTTTAGAGATATAAGCGACTTTACACGATTTTTCGTGACGTCTGTATGTATGTGTGTCTGTGTGTGTGTGTGGGTGGGTGTATGTCGCATAACTAAAAAACGGTTGGACGTAGAAAGTTGCGAATTGGTACATAGGTTTGTTATAACATCTAGTTGTGCACCTCCCTTTTTGGACTTTGTATGATTTTCCGTTTTGGAGATATTTAGGAAAATTAGGTTCATAATGGTCAAAATGTATCAAAAAACGGTAATAACTCAAAAACAGTTTGGACAAATCTTGCAATTTAACTGACTTCCCGACTAGCTAGACATTTGAAACTTTCAGAACACATTGACAATGCATTTTAAAAAATATTTTTAGCCAACTGTTTCTAATACCCGCTGCTTTCAGCAGCGTTTATGTGATTCAACAGAAAACTTATTTAACTAACTTCTCGACTAGCTAGACATTTGAAACTTTCAGACTAGATCAGAACACGGTGAAAATGCGTTTTTTTAATACTTTTAGTCAACTGTTTAGGGTCCCTGCTTCCTTCGGCAGCGTTTCCTGTACAAATCTTGCAATCGATTTCAAAATGACATTGACATGAGTCCCACCAAGGCACAACTATGACATGAGTCTCCCCCAAGGTACAACTATGACATGAGTCCCCTCCCCAAGGCACAACTTTGATATGAGTCCCCCCCAAGGCACAACTTTGACATGAGTCCCCTCCCCAAGGCACAACTTTGACATGAGTCCCCCCCAAGGCAAAACTTTGACATGAGTCGCCCAAGGCACAAGAGTTCCCCCCAAGGCACAACTTAGATATGAGTCCCCTCCCCAAGGCACAACTTTGATGTGAGTCTACCCCCAAGGCACAACTTTGACATGAGTCCCCCCAACGCACATGAGTCCCCCCAAGTCACAACTTTGACATAAGTCCCCCCAAGGCACAACCTTGACATGAGTCCCCCCAAAGGCACAACTTTGATATGAGTCCCCTCAAGGCACAATTTTTTTTTTTTTTTGTATGCATGCATTTTTTAAAAATATTTTTAGCCAACTGTTTCGGGTCCAGTGACAATGTTTTTTAACATTATTTATATTTCTAAAAGTGTATAAGGAAGTCATGTGGTGCCCACATCAGATTTTTTTTTTTTTTTTTTTCCTGACTGAAATTATCGTTTGGATGTAGCGTCGCTTCTCTGATATAATACTAAAGGATTTTGCACTACTTATTAGTTAAACATTATTATTTGGTTATTTAGAGGTGTAAGGTTGGAATTGTTATACCAACTGGGTGAAAAATGTCAGAGCCAACAATCGAATCCGGGCTCTCCACTTACCGTGCGGATGCTCTACCATTGATCTGGTACAAACCAGCCACGCAGTTGGTATAAAAATTCAACCTTACTCACTCCACTTTTGAAAAAATATTCACAATTGATAAACGTTATTTCTAATTATTATTTAGATTTCAATTAATAATAATAATAAAAGAAATTAAATAGCTTAAAAGTTAGAGATATTTTATTCTCATATTTAATAACTAAGATTAGAAATAAAACAACAAATTTGAAGACTTACGAATTATTAATTAAGAGGTTAATTAACGTTTCAGAACTCCACCACTCGTAAGGGGAAAAAAAAGTGAGAACTATTAACATAAGATAAATTATTATTATTATTATTATTATTTTTTTTAAGGTAGTTTTGGATACCAATAACACCCATGAAACACTAACATTTTGTAAATTGTGTACTTTTTAAAATTACTAAGGAATTACTAATAAGGAGAATTAAGTTTAAGTGCTGAAAAGTGTAATTGTAATTTAAGTTTGGGAAGAAATGTTGAAACTGAAGGAAAGTGGAAGAAAAGTGGAACTACAAGATGTTGTGCTGGCAATAAAAATCCATACCAAGCACGCCATATACCAGTTCGACGCAGGGTTTAACTTGGCAAAAAGTTTCTTTAGCATTTTAGCTAAAATGTATAAGCCGTATTTTAGCTTTTTCGAAAATTAATTCTTTGAATAGAATTGATTTCTTTTTCTTAACTTGGTTATCCCCAATTTTGTTTTCTGTTTGTTTTGTTCACTGACGATTTTAACCAAGCATATATTGGGATTGGAGACCCAATTGGTAAGACAAAATCAAAGGCAGTGAAAAAAAAAAAAAAAAAAAAAAAAAGAGAAGATTTACACCAGTCTTTCTAAAATTTTTTCGACAGAACAACGTTAATGGGCAGTGTTACCCCATTCGACTCTATTTATATCTGTATATTCTGTTCCAAACTTCCAGAAGTATTTGGTTGCATTTATCTTTCAAACAGGGCTTCCGGAATTTGAAAAAATCTGGTCAAAAGCAAAAACTTCTGACAGCCGGTAAAAAATACCCCCCTGTCCTCCCTTTTTCATAATTTATTTGAAGGCAGAAATTCAAATTCTATGCCTAAAAACCAAATATTTACTAGGCTAGAATGATACATCAGGAAAACCTGTTTAAATTTAACAACATGAAACTGGGTTTATTATTTTCACAAACAAATACGCCATCGGCATTATACATCATTACACCGGCCAACGATTTAGCACCAGGTTGCTAAGCATGCATAAGCAGGAACAGTGTAAACCAATTCCCTAAAACGGTGCACTAATTTAACACCAAGTTATGGCGCATGCATGAAGAAAAGTGGTGTAAATCTGATAGAGTATTCATTTCAACACAGTGTCTCAAAACGTAGCAAGAGAAGAAGGAATCAAAATGGTGTGAGTTAGACTACCTTGAGAGGGGAATAGAAGCCGATTCTGAGACCAGGTTTTTCACCAAAATATTGAAATAAAAAAAGAAAAGAAAAGAAAAATTCTTTGACTTAATTTAACACGACAGGATTAATTTATATATTGCAATCTTGTAACTACAAGAAAAAAAAAATGTTATTAACCACCCTGGCTAATAACAAGCTCGACATTTCGCACATAATAACCGTTGGCAAGGTCATCGTATCTGCAAACGCAGATGTAACGGTTATTATGTGAGAAATGTAGAACTGGTTATCAGCCAGGGTGGCTCAGTGGAAGAGCATCCGCACGATAAACGGAGGGCTTGCATTCAATTCCCGGCTCTGGCATTTTTCACATAGTTGGTATTAAAAAAAAATCAGTCTTATACTCCAAACTATTTAAAATTAATTTTCACGGTTGATGAGTTTTTAATAAAATTTCTAAATATTTTAAAATAGTTTAAGAAATTAAACGGTAAAATTGAATATTGACAGGCATCCTGGTATATCGAAATTTTGACAACGCAAAATCGCTCTCTGAAAGAAATAGTCCTGTCGCACTAATCTATAATAATAAAGAAAGATATCTGTCTCTTTGTCTGTCTGTCTGTCTGTGCATCTATACGTTCAGCCCCTACTGAACGCAGAAGTACAAAATTTGACATGCGGGTGCTCAGAAGACTTCCCGAGGGGATAGTGAAAAAAGAATTAAAAAATTTTAATTAGATCCGGAGATATTAAAACGTCATCCTATGTCTAATCAAAAAACGATTCAAAAAGCCAGGCGACCATAATTTTCCCCCTGAACCGCGTTCCTCAAAAGAAAAAGCAGAGAGAGAAAATTTCGCGGGTTTTTGTAAAGCGATCGCTGCTCAACTGTTAGAGATATTGAAAATACACCTGTACCACGAGAAAGAGCATTTATTACCGACTCTTACGGTGCAATTTTTTTTTTTTTTTTTTTTTTTTTTTTGAAAAATACAGATTTTTTATATTTAAAAGAAAAAAAAAAGTTTTAAAAAGGGTCCAAAATTTCTCTTTTTCTCGATTGTCTTTTTTGAATCGCCCTCTACAAAAAAAAATATTGTGCCATTTCTTAACAATTGGTATATTTGGAAAGGACATTTAATCCTCTTTGGAACCATATAAACATTTTAACAAAATACGGATTAGCGATCCATCATATTTTTAGATTTTACGAAACATCGATTTTTTTCACAAAACATTTTATAACTCAAAATCTTTTAGATATAAATCATTTCTTTTTTCTTTCTTTCTTTCTTTTTTTTTTTTTTTACATAGTCCTCGATTAGACGAATCATATTTCAAAAGATTGAGAGATTTTTTTCAAAAACTGAATCCGTTATAAGTTTTTAAATTTTCTGCATGCCTACAGTTTTTGATGACATTCTGAATCCTCGTTTGCGTTCGAACAACAGTTAGTATTTTGGTTACCATGGAAACTCTCTTTTAAGTTCGCAGACGATATTTCGAAAATAGAGCGAAAGAGAAAGATCTTTTTCTGATTGAGGTCATGTGTTTTTGGACTGCGATTAAAAATTGCAAATTCCCCGAGCGGTACTTTGCTAAAGTCAGAAATTTGAAAGATCATAACAGGGTGAGCGAACAGGCTGTTTCAGATATTGAAACTGAAAGAGGCCGCCGCAAGCGCTACCGAGCGGGAATTTACTTTGATTAAATTTTTCAGTAAAGCTATTTTCACTATATGTCAATAAGCTGTTGTAAGACCTGAAATGGGAAAAAGACATCGCAGGCGCCACTGAGCGGGAGTTTCGTAAAGTCAGATTTTTCAAGGACCGCGAACCGGCTGGTTGCCGAAGGCGGCTAGTCTATAATAATAAAGGAAGAGGTCAGTCTGTCTGTCTGTGCAATTAACGTTCAGCCCCTACTGAACACAGAAATATAAAATTTGACATATGGGTGCTCAGAAGCCTTCAGGAGGGGATATTGAAAACAGAATTTAAAAATTATAATTAGTTGCGGAGCTATTAATTAAAATTTCGACCTATGTAGATCGAAAAATGACCGAGAATCTACGGCTAATTGCTTAAAAAGAAACATTCTATCAGCAGACGATTTTCTACGCTGTCTGGAACGGAAACAAAACATCTGGAAATCATTAATGTCACCTGTTCTTGAACTGGGATTAAAAATTGCAAATTTCAAAATTCTTCAATTTTTCTTTGTCGCACAGAAAACTCATTATACAACCCTAACATCACAAGACAAAGTTGCAGTTCAAATGTCATTGATTTCCGTCAATAAACAAAAGTTTTACATTTTAATTGCAAATTAAATTTTATTCTAACATATCTCTCGAAAGAGGATTTCAGTTTCTATAGCAAGGAATATACTTAAGTTAAAGACATTTCTTTTTCTTTTTCACTTCCATTAACCGACTACCGTAGGTAATGGAATTCGAGATTTCACCTGAATTACATGTTTTAATGTGTCCTGATTAGGTTTTCTTTTGTATCTCAGCTACTAATTAAAGGAATTTCATAAGTATACATCATTTGAAAGCTTTGTTGATTTGGAATTGAACAGTAGATTACAGAAATTTCTACCGCCAATTGGCGCTGTAAGATTTTAAAATTTTAGAATTTCAAATCATTTGAATTATTTTTAATACATCATTCGAAAGATATTTTAAAGTACTATCGAAAGTGGTATTCGAGATTTCACTTGATTTACATATATTAAGGTGTCCTGATTAGGCTTTCTTTTGTATCTCAGAATTTTGAAAGATCGTAACACGGTGAGCGAACAGGCTGTTTCAGATATTGAAGCGGGAATTTACTGCGATTAAATTTTTCAATAAAGTTATTTTCATTATATGTCAATGAACTGTTGTAGGACCTGAAACGGTGAAAAGGCGCCACCGAACGAGAGTTTCGTAAAATCGGTCTTTTCAGAGATCGCGAACCAGCTGGTCTATAATAATAAAAGGAAAGGTTTGTCTGTCTGTCTGTTCGTTCTTCTATACATTCAGCCCCTATTGAACGCAAAGTACAAAATTGACAAATGGATGCTCAGGAGCCTTCCCGAGGGACTCCTGAAAACAGAATTTAAAAATTTTAATTAGTTGCGGAGATATTAATTAAAACCTAGACCCATGTCAACCGAAAAATGACCAAGAATCCACGGCTAATTGCTTTAAAAGAGGCATTCTATCAGCAGGTCGTCAATGGCGACCAGGCGACCCTATTTCTCGAGCTCTGCTTCCAAATATCTTGATTTAAGTGCACTTTTTCTCTTAAAAATAGTTTAGTATTTCTTTTAATTGCTTTAAGAATGCATTTAATACTGTGCAAATATTAATGAAAAAACTTTTTTATATAGAAAAGTGATTGGAATTCTCACAAACTGGAATGCAAACATCTTCAGAACCTTCCAGGCGGACCTTCGACTGATTTTGTTCGTTTGCTAGGAAAAATTATTCTTAAAATGCAGGTAAAATATTTCTATCTCTATATTTATAACTTTCTTTTCAGCTCCAATTTTTATTTCTCGATTTTACTATAAACGATATACGGGTGTATATATGAAAGGATAAAGAGAGGTAAGTTTTTAAATTATTATTTTAAATTAATAGTGAGTAATAGCTTCATTAGAAAGTCTTAACTTAAAATTAATTCTAAAGTTTCCCCTGTAAAGTAAGTTTTAGTACAATGCGCGAGTATAACACAAAACTCATAAAAGTGAACAAATTTTAAGAGAATAAAGTGCTGAATAAACGCAATTTGCAGTTTCTTGTGGTTATAAGCTGCATAATAATGAATCCCGGTAATCTGGACCTCAGCTAAGCTGTCAATCATTGAGTTAATATCCAATAATGAGATGTAGGAGTGGTGTGATTTCCCGCCAAAAATGCCGGTATTTAAGAGAAAGCGCGCGTAGAGGAGCTCTCCTCTTCTTATGCTCTAGTGCTTAGCAAAACCACGTCAAAATAACGGCCCGAGAGGGGTCACGGGGATCGCATGATGTTTGATCGCGGGCCTCCAGTGGTCTCGGCTTCACTGCGCTGCATCCACTTGCTCAGCCTTCAATTATGGACTGTATCTTATGATACGTTCCAGATGGTTTAATAAATGCCTGTGTCTCAATTTGGATTCATTACTGAGTGCAAGACTCTCTCCTTCACAGCTATTATGTGACTCCAAGTAAGTGAATTCGTCATATATATATATATATATATATGTATATATAATTAAAAGTTTATATTTTGCTGTGCACTGCAGGCAAAGTTTTCAACTTCAAGGTCAAATTCAGAATGAGTCGGAATTTATACCTACAATCTCTAAGAATAAACAAAGGAATTATATATAGTATATATATATTATGTCTGGTTATTCAACTGAATTATAGAAATGTGAACAGTGTAAACATTAATTGGCCGCCTTATTTATCTTATCTCCAGTCCTGTGAGTTTTTCTTGTGGGTTATGTCAAGGACAAATTATACGGAAAAAAAAAAAAAAAAACTAAATTGTGGTCGCCAACTTATTACCGATGTTGCCAGACTTGTACACTTTTTTTTTTCAATAGTAACCAATAATTTTTAGATTTCATATACATAATAGACGATTAATTGAATCTTTACAGTGATTAGGCAACCATCAAAATTAAAATTTAGTGGTGGATATTGAATAAAAATGTTTCCAAATTTGTCCGCACTGCTTATTACGACCATCGAAAAAGAAGTTAAAGGAATAATAAACCGGAATAACTACTTAACCCCTTAACTGGCCCGGGTGAGTATACACGATCCTTTGTGTTACGCTTCTATTCTCAGGCAATTAAATGACCATGACAGTGTTTTCGAATGGTTTACTTATTTCAGAGACAATGGGAAGTGGGAGGAATCGGAAAGGGAATGTTTCTGGTGCAGTGAACGTATAACTACACGCGCCTGTGTTAAAAATGCGACACTGGCAAGCGAATCTCGTAATAGTTCGTCGGAAGGTAAGGGGTTTATTTATGATGTAAATTATGTTTTTACAATTAAAATTATTTATCAATAGACGTTACGTGGATTGATGATCCAGAATGTCCTCCCCTATTGTGCATCGTTTGTGGTAACAAATTTTCAAACACAGCAGTAGCTTAATCGGTAGCGCGCTGGTCTTGCATGTCACAGATAGTGCGTTCGAATCCCCTGAAAGGTAATAGCGTTTTGTAAAAGATAAATAGAGCTACTAAAATATTCAATGAAATAATTAAGATATACTAATTTCACTCATTAAAATTCATTGATGAACTGCTAATTAAAAATACATTAGTGGTAGCTGCGTCATCCAAAGTATCGTCCGCTTTTCGGTTGATGCCGTCATTCTCTTTCATGTTCTGACCATAGATATAGTAATATATATAGATCTATCATCCACATGTTATCGAGCAAAAATTTTTGATGTCGAAAAAAAGTTCTAAAATCAGTCATTAGAAAGTATTGAAAAAAAAAAGAAAAATGAATTTGAAACTGTATCTGGAGTTTTTCATTCACCTTTAGTAAATAAATTATTCATAAATTTTATTTACTAAATTATCCGTGTGTATTCCTGTGTGTAATTTACTCGGGGAAAGGCAGCCATTAGAGTGACTTTTCCCGAGAAAAATAATCACTTTTTACCCCTCCATGATCAATTTATGTTTTATTACTATATCTATGGTTCTAACAGGATTCTGTGTTGCAACTTTTGAGAAACCCTACCCCTGTCACATTTCACCCCTCCCTCACATGGTCTGATAGGACTCTGTGTTGCCAATAATGAGAAAACAAAACTCTACCCTAGTCATCTTTCACAAGAATAGAGCAGGCGCATGTTTATAAACAAGCGACGCTATTCTGCAACTTTTGCGCATGTAGGCAAAATATCTGCCTTTCCATTGGTACTTTATCCCACCTTTTGCCTACATTCTAAAGTACGCGCGGATTCATCTGTCACAGTGACGTCACGTGCGCCTGCTCTATAGCCACGTTCCCTTTTGATGACGTCCCTCATTTGATTGACAGCTCAGTCACGCCTTTTTATTGTGAAAAAAACAATTTCCACATATATCAAGTTAGCAGAGCAGTGAAATGATAGTTGCTCAGCTCTAAAAAGCTATAAAGAAGATAAATATATGTGGCATTCATTGAAGACAAAAGTTCGATTAAAACAGTTTATTAAAGTTGAAACAAAATGATGAATAACATTAAATCAGCTGAAACAATTTTAGAAAGGTTGCTGACGAGAGGTTAAATACCCTTAAAAATACTGCCATACTGAGTTCAAATAGAAAGCTACTTTTCACTAAACGAACAAGTCACAAAAACGTAATTTACAATCATAATAAAACTAAACAGTTTATAATTATATCGAAATACCAGCTCATGACTTTGAGCTAAACTGAAAAAACATAAAAGCTTAAAAGATTAAGGGCTTCAAAGCTTAAGAGACTGATTACATATTTCCTACCTCTTTTTTATAGTCACGAAACGGATTCAAAGTAACATCTACTAGATGCTGTAGAATAGGAACGCCTCCCATAACTATAGCAACACGACGCTGCGAGTCAGCCGCCATCTATGGGCTTAGCAAAGAGACTCTGCAGTTGAAAAAATATTACATCTCCTCGCTAGGTAGCGAAAAGAACAATCCGTAAAAGGATTTAAACATATTTTTCTTTAAGTTAATTTTAATAAAATATGCTTTTAAATATGAGGTAAGTAATTAAAGTTATTTCAAAAGACTTAAACATAAATATATCAATAAGGAATATAATTTTTAACTAAAAGTAATTATCATTAAGCTTTTTAATTTTAATATATCTTTAACTCAAATGGCAGCATCAAAAGAGAAAATAGCACTAAACGCTATAATTCATTTAATTAATAACTTAAACTTTAAAGGTTATAAAGTGAATTTAAATTATATTTAAGTAGTGAATGAATTTAAATTTAAATTTGAGAATCAACACGGAAAGGGTATAAATTTTACAACAAGGCCCCCCACCGTGTTGATTCGACAAACACAAACGTCAGCAATTACAATATAAACTTTATTAGAAAAGAAATAAAAAAATTCCTTGAATATTTAGTGACTTGATGAGAGATTCACATATGTCTTCTACAGAATATACTTCACACAAAGCTACAAGGTTTGTCAATCTCGTAAATCATAAGATCAAGAGTCCACAAGTCCAACTCACACTTTCAAAAAAAAGTAGCACTATCAATATTCTATACATATCTACTAAAAGAAAGAACAAGATATTAATACAGAGCAAATATGCACAGCATTTCAAGGAAACCTTTTTTTTCCCCCATTCCCCATTGTCAAAATAAGAAAACGATGATATTCACAAATATATGAAACATTTACATAACATACACATAACCAATTACACGTAGCGCTACGAATTTCTCTCATACAAAAGTTAAACTAAACTATACATCACTACACAATGGAAAACGTAGGAAAAATCCACCAAGAAAATGCATACATATCCCTCTAAAAAACATTTTTCAATTTCAAAAAATTTTAAATATATATTATACGTTCAAAAAAATTTAAATTTATTCTATATACATTTACTTAATAAATACTTTATTTACAAATTTAGACATATCACCTTTAGTAAGGGGCTTTGTGAAGGGATCGGCAAAGTTATTTTTAGTATTTACATATTTTAAATCAAACCGTTCCTCAAATAGCCATTCACGGATGAAAAAATAATTTTACATTAATATGTTTGGATTTGTTATTCTCTATAGGAGACCTCGTAAAATTAATAGCTGCTTGGTTATCAGCAAAAAGTATTGGTGGTTCATATGAAATAGCAATTAATTTAAAATCAATACAATCTCGTAATATATTATCAAACCACATTAATTCTTTAACTCCGTCACACATGGATACAAATTCACTTTCCATGGTTGAAAGGCAAACACTTTTTTGCTTAAAGGTTTTCCAAGAAATAGGGCTATTATCCAAAAATAAAATTTGTCCCCCCATTGATACGAAGTCATCTCTATTCATCGCGAAATCAGCGTCAGAGAAAGCAGTTAAACATGGATTAAAACAATTCAAATTTAATTTCAAATCTCGAGTACACGAAACATACCCAAGTAATTTAATTACCCCATTCCAATGATTAAACCCCGGTGAATTTTGAAATTGACTGAATATATTAACTGCGTAGGCAATATCAGGTCGTGTCCTGTTTGCAATGAAAGATAAACATCCTAAGATATTCCGATATGGAAATTTAGACATTTCATCAATTTCATTTTGATTAGTAGGACAATCTTTTTTCGAATACTTAATGCCTTTTACAATAGGTAATGAGCAGAAAGGGATGTTAAACGACTTAAACCTGTCATACACTTCATTAATATATAATTCCTGAAAAATTTGTACTGAATCATTTTCATAATTAAATTCTACACCAAGTAATTTCTTGGTTTTACCTAAAATTTTTATATCAAATTTACATTTTAATAAATTAAGAATTTTATCTATTTGAAATTGATTTTTACCAAACAAAACTAAATCATCTACATAAACTAATAAAACAATATAATTTTCAAAATAATATGAACAATTACACCAGTTAAATTTATTAAACCCTAAATCTAATAGTACTTTATTTAACTCATAATACCAGAGCCGACCACTTTGATGAAGGCCATATAACGCTTTGTCTAGTTTACAAACAAGATTTTCCCCTCCCTTTACAACATATCCTTTTGGCTGAGACATAAATTTCTTCTTTTAAAGGTGCATAAAGATAAGCACATTTTATATCGCATTGAACATTATGCCATTTATAACATGAGACCAATAATGAAAAAAAGAAACGTATTACTGAGAAATTAACGACGGGTGAAAACGTCTCGTCATAAGTGTCCCCCTTTATCTGATGAAAGCCTTGGGCCACGAGCCTCGCTTTAAAGCGGGCAACGTTTCCTAGCTCATCTCTTTTAACGGCGTATACCCATCTATTTCCCAAAACTTTTTTCCCCTCCGGTAAATTAACCAGATGCCAAACTTTACGAGTTTTCATATTATTTATCTCATCATCCATGGCATTTTTCCATTCAATACATTCTGAAGATTTAACGGCCTGATTATATGTTTTAGGTATAGGGATAACTAGTCATGATTTTTTATGAGTTAAACTTGAAGTTGGGTTATCTGAGTTTTGCTGATCAACTACCCCCTCGAACTTATTACTACTAGAGAAATCAAAAAAATTAGAGTCAAAAATTAAATTATTTTTATCACAATATTGCTTGACATCGTTCATTGATCTCAATCTAGTTTTAGTGTTGTCCGGGTAATAGAAGATGTCAACTCTGTCACTCATTTTTCTGGGTACGGGTTTTCTATTCCAAGTAATTGAAGAAAGAGGTTTAAGAGAAGATTTATCTACAGGAGTTTCATCGACGGGCTCGTCACTAGAATCATCGGGCTCACCTCCGAAAACAATGTCAACAGGATCGGAAGCTTGACAATCAACTGGACTTTCCGGAAGTAAGTCCAATTCCTCCAGTGAGGTGCCCATCACCGCTCCACTGCATTTACTAAATAGCTGATCAGAGAACGTTACGTTTATAGTTTCAACTATTTTATCCTCATTCTCCAACCAAATTTTATACCCCTTAGTCTTTAATGAATAACCTATTAGTACTCCCTTTTTAGCCTTAGGTTCAAGCTTATGGTCTCTATGCTGTTTTGGAATCCCTACATACGAAATTAATCCAAACGGCTTTAGGTGTCTTACGGATGGTTTAAACCCAGTATATAACTCAAAAGGAGTCTTAGTTTGACCCCTATGGATTAAACGGTTCCAAGTGTACGCGAAATACAACATTGCATCGGGCCAGAAAGAAAAAGGCAAACCACTATCCGTGATAATAGCTCTAACACAATTTAAGGAAGTTTGATTAAACCGCTCACTTAACCCATTTTGCTCAGGTGTGAACGTGTTAGTTAACTCATGAACAACTCCATTTTTACTACAAAATGATTTGAAATTGTCATTTACAAATTCGGAACCATTATCCGTACGAATAGCTTTCAATTTTTTATTCAAACTACGTTCAGCCCGTGCAATGTGCCTCTCGAATACACCAAAAACCTGAGACTTATCCTTTAAAGGATAAACAGCAACCCTTTTTGAAAATCCATCAATAATGGACAAAAAGAACCTTTCCCCATTTTTACCAGTTACTTTAATTGGGCCCCAGACGTCCATAAATACTTTCTCTAACGGTGATTTAACGCCATGAACATCGGATGATTTAAAAGACACACGGTTTTGTTTACTAATCCTACAAGGCTCACAAAAAAATTTCTTAAACTTAAGTTTAGGAAGGCCCCTCACCCCGTTCTTCTTGCTAGTATTTACAATAGTATCAGGACTTACATGCCCAAAACGAGCATGCCAATACCCAATTTCATTAACTTTTGCAAGAGAAACTGAAGGATTTTCTGGGTGCCCCCCATTCACTTTACTCCCCTTTTTAATTTTAGAAACATTAGGATATAAATAGTAAACACCGTCCTTAATTTTAGCAGTAAAAATATGTCTTTTATCTTTACCGAACACCGACACTCGACCCTTACCGCCAGTGTATGTGGCACCGTTCACATCTAATTTAGGACCTGATATTAAATTTTTCCGTAACTTTGGGGAATATAACACGTCTTTTAAATACAATACATTTTTACCAAAATTCAACTTAACAGTTCCTTTAGCAGTAATAGGAAAACTAATACCATCGATCGCGACAAAAAGCTCCTCTCCCTCCACAGGAGTATAATGCTCAAAAAGATCTAAATTTCTTAGAAAATGATTTGAAGCAGCAGTATCAAAAATAAAGCTGTCATCATCACTTAAATTACTAAAGTTAGCTTGAGCTATGTAGTAGGAGGGGGGAGATTTGCATTTGTCACGACCGTTGGAGTTATACTTTAAATTTCTAGGTTTAAATTTAACATTACTATTCAAAAAACAGTTTTTCTTAAAGTGGCCAATACGGCCACACTTAAAACAAGTTAAAGGCTTTTTACCTTTTTGCTGGATGTTCTGTATCTGAACACTGTTATTGGCATCTTTCTTAATATCACCCTCACGAAGCTGTAGACGCGATTCCTCCGCTGTTAACTCGGACACAATATTCTGGAACTTGAACTGGTCGTTCTTCCAACGCAACAAATATTGCACTGCAGATTCAAACTTGGATGGTAGGTGTTGCAAGAGCTGGAAACAGCAGTACACGTCCTCCATAGCATGACCAATTTCACGCAGCTGGTCCAGTATTCTTGATAACCGGGTTACAAAAGAATTCACCGTTTCATTCTCAGACATTCTACAATTAATGAACTCTGTAAACAGTCCCATATGATGAGCTCTAGAGTCTGATATAAAGGTCTTCTTCAAAGTCTCCCAGGCATCAATAGCACAATCACAATTTTCAATAATGCTTCTGACTTCAGGCGATGTATTCAGATATATTGTGGATAATGCAACTCGACTACGAGATTTAAAATCCTCCACTTGTTTTGAAGTTATTCCGGCCTCAGCATCTTCAACAGGCAGTTTTTCTTTTTTACATATTATATTCCAGCAGTTTCTTTCAATTAAAATAAATTTAATGTCCTTGACCCACGTAGTATAATTATTCATCCGTAATTTTTCAATCGTGGGGTTTAAACTTACTGCCATTTCAATTTCTTATCTTCAAACACTTAGAATGCCATAAAACTATTATCAAAATTTTAATGCTATGAGCTGACAACGAGCCAAATTGCCCATAACCGCTTATTGTGAAAAAAACAATTTCCACATATATCAAGTTAGCAGAGCAGTGAAATGATAGTTGCTCAGCTCTAAAAAGCTATAAAGAAGATAAATATATGTGGCATTCATTGAAGACAAAAGTTCGATTAAAACAGTTTATTAAAGTTGAAACAAAATGATGAATAACATTAAATCAGCTGAAACAATTTTAGAAAGGTTGCTGACGAGAGGTTAAATACCCTTAAAAATACTGCCATACTGAGTTCAAATAGAAAGCTACTTTTCACTAAACGAACAAGTCACAAAAACGTAATTTACAATCATAATAAAACTAAACAGTTTATAATTATATCGAAATACCAGCTCATGACTTTGAGCTAAACTGAAAAAACATAAAAGCTTAAAAGATTAAGGGCTTCAAAGCTTAAGAGACTGATTACATATTTCCTACCTCTTTTTTATAGTCACGAAACGGATTCAAAGTAACATCTACTAGATGCTGTAGAATAGGAACGCCTCCCATAACTATAGCAACACGACGCTGCGAGTCAGCCGCCATCTATGGGCTTAGCAAAGAGACTCTGCAGTTGAAAAAATATTACATCTCCTCGCTAGGTAGCGAAAAGAACAATCCGTAAAAGGATTTAAACATATTTTTCTTTAAGTTAATTTTAATAAAATATGCTTTTAAATATGAGGTAAGTAATTAAAGTTATTTCAAAAGACTTAAACATAAATATATCAATAAGGAATATAATTTTTAACTAAAAGTAATTATCATTAAGCTTTTTAATTTTAATATATCTTTAACTCAAATGGCAGCATCAAAAGAGAAAATAGCACTAAACGCTATAATTCATTTAATTAATAACTTAAACTTTAAAGGTTATAAAGTGAATTTAAATTATATTTAAGTAGTGAATGAATTTAAATTTAAATTTGAGAATCAACACGGAAAGGGTATAAATTTTACAACACTTTTACACCCCAAAATGTCGGGTTTACTGCTGTTTTACTTCATCCTTTCGGCTAGTAAGTTCCTGTGTACAACCACCATTCGTGTCTCCCCTGCCCATTTCCCTCTTATCAAATTGTTTTTTTTTTTCTCTATTTTCTCAGTTAGGTCTGTACCTATTTCAAAAATTCCAACACTCTGGCGCGTGCTGTGTGCGCTTCTGCAGCGCATTCTTGGAAGTGCGGTTGTGCTGGTCGAACACCGTGTCAAAAAAAAAAAAAAAAAAAAAACCCTGAAAAGCAAAATAAAAAGGACAAATTCTTATTTATAAGATATAAGTCTAAAGTTAGAAGTCTAGTTCCTCCAGGCACAGCTCATTTCTATGGGATGCTCAAGTAGCTCATAGAGTAGTTGGTCGCTATGCGGCGATCTGGCGTTTTTTCGCCCCTTTGGCGGTATCAAATCCGCTAAACCAGGTAGGTAGGGGCCGTCCAGAGTTTTCCAAGATTCCAACAAAATTCAACGAGCATTACATGGCAAATCTTACTAAAAAGAAAAATAAAACTTTATTATTTTAAAACTCTGTTAAAATATGAAAGTAAACAGAGAACAGCTCTTATAAATTCAGAGTTAGTAAGACAGCTTAGAAAGCAAGTTATTTGTTTTTGAGCTTATTGACCACGAAAATGGTAAAGTCACAAAATCATTGAGAATCTGATAATGGCCGGATGTAAATTTATAGTGGATAAAATTTTGGGAGAAGACGTAATAAGAAAAATTTAAAATATTTCCCCTTTGAAAAATACAGTAGGTTGATGAATCAGTAGGTTGATGAAGCAATATTTCAAATAATGCGTTTTCTTTCTTTTTTTCTTTTTGTTATAGAATGAAAAATGAATTACTTAAAAATCTAATTAAAACTTCCTAACTCATACTAGTAAATTTAACTTAAAAAGTCTACTTGGAAATTTCTGCAAAAACGTTTCCGGTACCTGCCCGTACCATCTGCAAAAACGTTTTCGGTACGGGCCCGTACCATCTTCAAGCGTTATTCCAGGTGTCTGCTGTTCAGCACTTCAGTCACTTCTTGCTTTTCTTCTCAATTAGATGTCTCCACCTGTCGATATCCGTTGATTGTTTGTTCAGGTTGCAACTGCGAATGTTCCTTATTATTTCTATTGCTTCGCGATTCACGGCGTAACGGTAATTTTCATGATTTGCCAGTTTTTTGATATTATCGAAATCTATTGTAATGTTATTGTTTCAAAAATTCTGATTAGCGCAGTGGTGGTTTTATAAAATTTTATATTGGTTTTGTGTTCTTCGATTTTTTTTTTTTTTTTTTTTTTTTAATGAAAAATGGCAATTTCTCTATTCAAGTGGGCATGTAATCAAATTTAACAAAAAAAAAAAAAAAAAAAAGGTTACTCCTGGAATTTATGAGATTTGTTAATGAGAAAGACATTCAAGATAACCTCCACTGAAGCAGAGAAGACCAGTAGAGTAATATAATAAATATATTTAATATATCTGCGTATGTGGGGGAAAAACAAATCCATGGTAAAATTGCATTGACATTTATACGGATGGTGCTGCCTCCATAGTTGGCTTAATAAAAAAACTGTTATCCTTGTAAAAAAAAAAAAAATCTATATGTATGTGACGAATTTCTTTACTTTGAGTCACATAATAGCTATGAAGGAAAGAGGCTGGCACTCAGTAAATACTCCGAATTAAACTACAGATATTTATTAATCCCTCTGGAACATATAAAGTACAATCCATAATTGTGAGTTGAGCAAATGGATGCAGTGCAGTGAAGCCGAATGCGATCCCGTGACCCCTCTCGGGCCGTTATTTGACGTAAGTTTACTAATCAAGAGCACACAAGAAAAGAGAGCTTTTCTATGCGTGTTTTCACTTAAATACTGGCATTTTTGGCGGGAAAACACACCACTCCTTCCTCTGCTTATTGGATATTAACTTAATGATTGACAGCTTAGCTGAGGTCCAGATAGCCGGGATTAATTACTATGCAGCTCCTAACCACAAAAAGCTGCACGTTGCACTTACTCAGCACTTTCTTCTCTTAAAATTGGTTCTCTTTTATGACTTTTGCGTTATGCTCGCGCATTGTACTAAAACTTACTTTACAGGGGAAACTTTAGAATTAATTTTAAGTTAAGATTTTCTAATGGGATTTTCTTTAAGTCACTGCTCTCTATTAAATTAAAAGAATAAAATAATAATTTAAAAACTTACCTCTCTTTATCCTTTCATATATATATATATATATATATATATACATATATCAATGTTGTTTTCACAAGCTGTTTTATTCATAGAGGTGTTCATGTCAAATTCTTTTAGTAATGAACTGTAAAAGATATTTCATAAGTTATAAAGACAGTAAACTTAAATAAACTTAAGCTATTTTACTCCAGAATTTTTAAAAAGCTCTGAAAACATAGATAAAGACACAAGTCTATTGTTACACATTGAAATCTCGTGATTAAATTAGCTATAGAGTTTTTAATGCAGTATTTGAGCTAAAGGAAGAAAATGCATATACATTGGTGGACATAATTATAAGGCACCTATCTAATTTGACAAATAGTGAAAGAAAAGATTCAGAGCTTAAAAATGTTTTATCAAATACGTCAAAAACATAAATTTATTCTGTTATCACACGTAATTGTTTTACAGAAATGACTTTTTTATAGAGTTTAATAAAAAAAAAAAAAAAAAAAAAATACCATGGACAAAATTATAAGACACCTTAACATTTTAATTAAAACCTTTTTTTCGAAAAATAATGTGCAATATGCAAATTTTCTGCACGCTGTTATGACGTCAGCAGTTAACCAAAGCAGACGATAACCGACTTCACGCATTTACAAACATGCCACGAGGTACAGAATTGAAAGTGAAATTCGCGAAATTTGGAGATTCAATGGAACTGGTGCTTCAATTAATAATATTTCAAAAGTTATTAAACACTCTAGATAAACAATTAGAAATGTTTTGAAAAGAGGAATTAATGGATCGGTGATTAAAAGATCTGGACGTACTCCTTGCTTGTCCTCGAAAGACAGACGCCATGTGCTTTCGCCCGCTACACAGAATAAGATGACTACTACAGGCATTAAAAATGCTTTGAAACTGAATTTTTCAAAGAGAACCATTCGTAGGGTGTTGCATAATGCTTCCTGTGTGAAATACAAAAAAAAAAAAAAAAAAAAAAAATGAAGAAAAAACCACCGCCTCTAAGCTGGCACAAAATGGAGCGACTAAACTTCGCTAAACAAACTATGGCCTGGACCTCCAAATGGTACTCTGTGCTATTTTCTGATGAAAAAAAAGTTTAACCTGGAAGGTCCTGATGAGTTTCAATATTATTAGCATGATTTACGGAAGTCTCCTCATGTACTAATGAGCCGCCAAAAGAGTGGAGGGGTTCAGTAATGGTTTGGGCTGGTTTTTCGGCTCAAGGGAAAACGGATATTGTTTTTGTGCATTCAAGAATGAATTCCGAAAACTATAAGAATCTTCTTAAAGAGCAACTGGTCATATACGGTGAACTTCTTTGTGGCGAAAACTACACTTTCCAGTACGATAACGCGCCGATTCATGCATCACACGAAACAAAAAAGTGGCTTTCAGAGCAAAGTATCAATGTTCTCTCGTGGCCTTCTCGCTCCCCAGACTTAAATCCCATCGAAAACTTGTGGGGGATCTTAGCTCGTGTGGTTTACCGAAATGGGAGGCAGTTTATATGTGTCGAAGACCTAAAGAATACTATAAAATATGCTTGGGAAGAACTGTCTTGCGATATTTTGTTAGAATTGATAGATTCGATGCCGAATCGCATCTTTCATGTTATAAAAAACAATGGCGGCTCCACCAAATATTGAATAACCATGTTAGAGGACTTTCTTTTAGACCAATAGTGTCTGCTAATTATGTTGACCACTGTATTTGGAAAAAACATTATAATTTTGTCTTATAATTTTGTCCATTATGTTCTTAAGTTTTTTCATTAAATGTTGTATGAAAATATCATTATTCTTATAGAATAATTATATATGATAACAGAATAAATTTATGTTTTTGACGTATTTGATAAAACATTTTTTAACTCTGAATTTTTCTTTCACTATTTGTTAAATTAAATAGGTGTCTTATTATTATGTCCACCACTGTACATTTTCTATAAAACAGCGAACGAGATTTTACTCAAAGCTTTGAGGACAAATTGTGGTTGCGGATACTAGCTTTTTTAGCAAATATTTTCCATAATTTGAAATTATCTGATAAAAGTTAAAAATATAAAAATATACTATTTTTAAGTGACAAGAATCTTAGTTTTAATAATAATAATAATAATAATAATAATAAACTTAAAAAAAAAGATCATCTTGTAAAAGACGGATACATTTGAATTACTGGCGGGTCTAAAACTAAAGATTGATGCCATGAAATTTCAAGTTTTATTATATCTCACCTTGGACGTCTGCACGGGCCGGGTTCGGGCCGAACTTTTCAATCTGTTCTCGGGCCGGGCCCGAGCTTAAATTTTTTTTGCAAGCTCGGGCCGGGCCGGGCTCGGGCTCAACTTTTTTGTGTATGCTCGGGCTGGGCCGATTTTTTGTGTATACTCGGGCTGGAAAAAATTTCATTATGAAATTTTTTCCGGGCCGTGTCGGCCCGAACCTTTTTCTGGTTTCATCATTAATCAATGAAAAAGGAAAATGATAAAATATTTCTTCAGTCATTTTTTTCACATAATTTTACAGGCTGGGGTATATCACATAAAATTTTATTTTGTTAAAAAATGTCTGTAATTTCAATCTAATTGCTTATCAGTCAGTCTGTTCGCGATCTGATTTTCCGCAAATATTTTTAGCATGTCTCGAAATTAATATATTTTATTTCAAGTAATATTAAATGCATTTTTTTTTTTTTTTTTTTTTTTTTTTAAATCACACTATCAACTGTGGAAGAAAATTATATTTATTGAAATTTTATTTTTCCGACTGAGTGAAAATAATGCCTGGACCGGGACTCGAACCCCGGATCTTTGACTTACAAGGTCAAGGCTCTACCAATTGAGCTATCCAGGCCGACACCCAGGTCAGCATTACTCATTCAGGCAACCCTGTTTCTGCCTTAAGGTTGCCTGAGTGAGTAATGCTGACCGGGGTGTCGGCCTGGATAGCTCAATTGGTAGAGCCTTGACCTTGTAAGTCAAAGATCCGGGGTTCGAGTCCCAGTCCAGGCATTATTTTCACTCAGTCGGAAAAATAAAATTTCAATAAATAATATTAAATGGTTTCTTATTCAAAATAGTATGCAATGTCACTACTAGTTTGCGCACATGTTCAAACAAAAGAAATTAGATACGTTACTGTGTATAAGATTTTGTGCCCTATGGTCTGTAGAGGTTAGATGGTATGAAAGCTATAAAAATCCTGCCGCTGTAACTTTTTATCTAAACTCCTTTTTCTTTTCTCCAGTGCACTGAATGAAAGTAGCATCATTTTTAGCATGTACAGTCGGTAACAAAAGTGTCCGAACACTAGCAAAAATTCCTATGTAAAAAAAGTACACTTCATACGGTTTTGTTAAATAAATCCTTATCGAATCATTTTCTTAGACTTACTAAGAACAGAATTCGACAAGGATTTATTCAACAAAACCGTATGAAATGTATATTTTTTACATAGGAATTTTTACTAGTGTTCGGAAACTTTTGTTACCGACTGTACAAAAGCCTGATTTCTATAGAATATGGTTGGATTACCATTAAAATTTTGTTTACCGGGTCACAGGAAAGATTCGTATACACTACGGTATATAAGAGGAAATGATTGAACGTGCATTTTTAGTAGTAATAACCATTTTAAATACCGTCGTATATTGTTTGATGAGTGCTAATATTTTCGATTTGACTTTCTGTCTGTCTTTGTGCCTTCTGTACGTCTGTAATAATGAACTTGTGTTTATATATAATTACCTTGTAAAAGTTCAGCAATATTGTTAAAGAAGATTCTATTGCTTCGCTATATAAAACCTCTGTAAAACACATACTAAAAATCTTTTTCATAGAAAGGCATGCATTTTATTAAAATTTGTCATATTTTTGAATCGGGCCGGCCGGGCAAGGTCACGCCTGATTTTATCGTTTTCTGTCCGGGCCGGGCCCTACACTGGCAAAACATAAACGGGCCGGGCCGGAGACTCTGGCTCAATTTTTCAATTTCATACCGGGCCGGGTAAGAAATCTTTCGTACGGGCCGGACCTCAAAATTCCGGCCCGTGCAGACCTCTATCTCACCTAATAGAGTAATCGAAAAAAATATTATTTTCCATCCATGTCAACAGAACTACCACACTTCCGCCCATCCTGAAAGCTACACTTTAAAAAAAGAACTATGTGACTTATAATCGGGGAGTGCATTGAAAATAAGCTTTAATGTCATGGTTTAGGACAAATTCTTGATTTCCGTTGAAAGTGAGTATCCATAAATTCACAATATGTTGCTGCAATTTAATCATTGTAGTGTGTGTGTGTGTGAACAAGCTTTTTCTTGTACAGCAGTTATTAAGACAAGGAAGGTTAGAAATTGTCTTACTTTATGCAAAAGATAAAATCCGCGCACGTATATAAAAAATCAGACTTCGACTAAATTCAGTATTTACGTGGGGGGGGGGGGGGCAGACGCAAATTATTTGTTTATACCTAATTATATTTAAAATTATACCAATTGCAACAGTGGCGGCGCTGGAAATTTAGAGATCCTCCCGCTAAAATTTAAAGTTTGTATGATGGAATTTACCAAGATTTATAACGTTGCTGATTTATTGAGCACGTTTGTTTTGAAGTTTTCACTGCTCGCACAATAAAATATTAATATTAAAATAAAAAACTTTCACAATATTCTTGATGACATAGTTGCTTATAAACTTATTTTTTTATTTGCGATTAATTTTGCTTTATCTCGGGCCCTCTCGCACTGCGGGCCTTGCAGGCCTTCTATCGCCACCAGTGAATTCCACGTGATTGCTTTTTACATTGCCACAAGGATTCCGTAATAAGGAAAAAGGTTGTTGTGGGTCAAGGCCGACTGACTACATTAAGGCCTAGACCTATAAATGATAAGCCCATCGTGAGGTGAGGATCTTTTTAGTGGATTCGAGCGTGTATTTAAGCATGTTTTGGAGAAAAACCCCGTTATGCTCGACCTAGCTCTCCGTCGACAGCTATGTCGACAAGCGCGACCTAGGATTGAACCCGGCACTTCCCGTCTACCAGATTTGGGCACAGAACCACTCGGGAAAAAGTTGGGAAATATTGATTTAAAACATTAATAAATAGAAAATTCTTACCTTAACAATTTTAACATTTAACGGCTCAGAAGATCAAGAACTCAGTTCATATAAGTCATATTTAGATTAATCAAAATACATATTGAAATTTAAGTACATTGAAAATTTTCTGCTCAATTACCTAGCATGTCATATTTACTTGACTACATACTACATATTTTTTCCTGCATGATGTAATTCTTTTGCAAGAATTAATTTGATTTTTTAATTTAATCTAACTCACTGCAGATGGCAGCACCATTAAAAATAGTCATGCAAAACTATAAGAAAATAAGTTGCGTATGAATATATAAATTACGTGAAATAATATATATTAACTATTAACCGTTAAGTATTGTATTTAGTAATTAATGCAGATTATTATTATTATTATTATTATTATTATTGTAATTAAAATATCTTAATAAAATTATTCAAATACATTTATTTTGGGAAATCAGAAGTAATATCATGCAATTATAGGTTAGATATAGTTTTTTTATGTTTGTTTATTTATTTCTTAAAGCCTTCTATCTTAATAGAATAACAAAATATTTCAGGGCCAAGACTGGAAGCTTGTGACTAGTAAAGTTTTGGGAAAGGAATTTTCTTTTGATGATATAGATTCTCGTGAGTATTTATTACTTTCTTCCATATGTATATATAGAAAAAGTATTGGATTCGAGAAAATTATCAAACTTCAGTTTTCGATGGATTTACACGTTTTGGGATGTCCCGAACACGATTCGAATGTTTTTAGAAAATGTCTGTGTGTGTGTGTGTATCACAAATTTTGTGGGCGCTGTAATTCACGAACCATGGACGTATACACTAAGTCCGTGTCACGACCCAATGAACGAAATTTAATCAAACTTGGTATTTAGTTGAACCCTGACATAAACTGGTGCTGATTACATTTGTGGAACAATTGCTCAACAGGTGACGCTGTGCTCGCATTTTTCCTCCATTTTCAACGTGGCAGTATAGGACAAAATTTTGTATAAATGTTCATGATGAGAGTTATTTTAAACGTGCGATTGTAAAAGTAATATGAAATATTTATAACAGTAGTAGTTAACCAGGAAAAAAAATTTGTGCATGTGGGAGCATCACTTCCCCTCTTAGGGGGGGTGACAGTATTCACTTCCCCTGGGGGGAGTAAATTTTCAATATGGGTGTCTTTCGAAAGATCTCGTCAATACCTTTAAAATGAATGGTTGAACTATAGATCTGTGATAATTTAAAACAAAGTTATAGATATTTTATCTTTTAACGAAAAAAAAACTTAGAAAAAAAAAATCGCATTTCTTTGGATATTGGCAAAAAATTGACTTTCTTTCGGCATTCAGTGATATAATTCTGACAAAAAAAATCTGCATTTATAATGGAAAATAATTTAATAATTTAATAAATAATTTGCATTCAACGAATTTTGTGTAAAATTATGTAGAAGAAAGTCATGTTGTGGCCACATCATACTTGTTACCATGATTTTATTAACTTCGATTCTTGTGTGTTTGTGTGTTTGTCAGGGACAAATCTTGCAATCGATTTTTAACTAACTTCCCGACTAGCTAGATATTTGAAATTTTCAGGACAGCTCACAACACGGTGACAATACATTTTTCTAATAATTTTAGTCAACAGCTTCAAGTTCCGCTGCCTTCGGCAGCGTTTATATGATTCGGCAGAAAATTTATTTAACTAACTTCCCGACTAGCTAGACATTTGAAACTTTCAGAATAGTTCAGAAGAAGGTTAAAATGCATATTTTTAATACCTTTAGCCAACTGTTTCGGGTTCCCGCTGCCTTCGGCAGCGTTATCAGTACAAAGATTGCAATCGATTTTTTCCTAACTTTCCGACTAGCTAGACATTTGAAACTTTCAGGATAGCTCAAAACACGGTGACAATACATTTTTTTAATACTTTTAGTCAACTGTTTCAGGTCCCCACTGCCTTCGGCAGCGTTTATATGATTCAACAGAAAATTTATTTAACTAACTTCCCGACTAGCTAGACATTGGAAACTTTCAGAATAGTTCAGAACACGGTGAAAATGCATTTTTTAAATATTTTTAACCAACTACTCCGGGTTCCTGCTGCCTTCGGCAGCGTTACCATTACAAAGCTTGTAATCGATTTTTCACTAACTTCTCGACTAGCTAGACATTTGAAAACTTCAGGATAGCTCAGAATACAGTGATAATACATTTTTCTTATACTTTTAGTCAACTGATTCAGGTCCCTACTGCCTTTGGCAGCGTTTATATGATTCGAATGAAAATTTATTTAACAAACTACTCGACTAGCTAGACATTTGAAACTTTCAGAATAGTTCAGAATACGGTTAAAATGCATATTTTTAATACCTTTAGCCAAATGTTTCAGGTTCCTGCTGCCTTCGGCAGCGTTATCAGTACAAAGATTGCAATCGATTTTTCCGTAACTTCTCGACTAGCTAGACATTTGAAACTTTCAGGATAGCTCAGAATACAGTGGCAATACATTTTTTTTTTAAATAGTTTTAGTCAACTGTTTCAGGTCCCTACTGCCTTCAGCAGCGTTTATATGATTCAACAGAAAATTTATTTAACTAACTTCCTGACTAGCTAGACATTTGAAACTTTCAGAATAGTTCAGAATACGGTGAAAATGCATTTTTTAAATATTTGTAACCAAATGTTTCGGGTTCCTGCTGCCTTCGGCAGCGTTACCAATACAAAGCTTGCAATCGATTTTTCACTAACTTCCCAACTAGCTAGACATTTGAAACTTTTATAATAGCTCAAAACACGAGAGCAATGAATTTTTTTAAAAATTTATCCAATTGCTCCGGGTTTCCACTGCCTTCGGTAACGTTTATATGATTGAACAGAAAATTTAAAAACATGGTATATAAAAAGATCTTTTTATCTTGTAATTATTTTTATTTATATTCAATATATTTATTAAATATATTTATTATTTGAAAAGAGTCTAAATTGTGAATTGAATTAGATCTGCATGAAAGCGAATATGTCGGTGTTGTAAGTATAAGCCGATTATCCACTCAAAGGACCTAGGTCTGGGAGAAATGCTCTCTTCAGTGCATTTTTCAAGGGCTCAATCCCGTGTTTATAAGAGAGTTTTGTGAAAAACTACTCTGAATGATTAGGTCAATATGTAAAATCTGAGTTCGAACGTGGCACTTTCCGTCTATGTGCTTTGAGTTCAGAGCCTCTGCACAAATAATGGGACAAAAAATATGCTATATAACATCGGGTAATAATTACAAAAAATCTGAAGTGACTCTAATAGGCTTTCCGCATATTAAGTAATTAACTGTTGTATAGATAAAGTAAAGTAAGAGAAGTCGTTAGAAACAAAAGGGAAAATTATAATAGGCTGTTTCATTATGGTATCTTAATTTTATCATAGGGTATTTTTCAGGTATTCTCCACATAGTATGATCTTTATTTTAACGCTATTGTACTTCAAATAATTTAAACCCATATATCATAATGATAAAATTATTTTCGTTGAGTCCCTGTAGAAACCTACAAGTGCTAGATTCATCAAAGTCTATACAGTTCTTGCTACAATGCAGACCTGTAACATATATATGAATTTTCAGCTCAATCAGATGAGTTATTTAGACGCTATCGCGCACTGAAAAATTTGAGCCCCCTAAGCCATAATGATAAAGGATTTTTAATTTATCTCTGTAAGAAAATCATAAGTTAGTACTAGATTCTCTAAAATTTTTACAGATCGTGCGCACCACTTATGCATCTCCGCTCCGAAAAAAAGGTTTTGCAGAAAACAATGAGAGGACAAGTACAACAGACGTGTTTAAAGAATTCTTAAAATTAAGGAAGCCTACAATTAATATTTTTATGTACAGCCTACTAGGAATATGATATTGTTTTGTTGTATATATTTTATATATTAAATGTATGTGATCGTACAAATTAAAATCGTTAAAAACAACGAAGCTGGTCTGTCTGAATTAATATAAAATTTCAGTGCATTTAAATAAGGCGTTTAAACACTATTGCATATTAAATAATTTCAAGTCATAGACCAAAATGATAAAGAATTTTCGTTATGTTCCTGTAAAAAAACTAAGTGCTAAGTTCACCAAAATCTGTGCAGTTCGTGTGACAGTGACCTATAACATGTGCATAAATTTTCAGTTTATTGAAAAAGGCGTTAAAACATTATCTCACTTTAAATAATTTGAGTTCATAGACCATTATAATTAGTGATGTAAAATACCCGGGTATTTATTTTTAAGGGTAAATACCCAAGGTATATACCCAGGTAAATACCCAAAATGGATATTTACCTGGGTATTTATTTTTCTATGAACTTTATTTGAATAAAATGTCTGTATTTGTGTATAATATGGCATTTATATATACAGAGAGACAGAGTGTGCAAAGAAAAGTTAGAAACATGTCAGACTTATATAAATTTTTAAATTTTATAAAACTAAAAAAATTAATCAGAAAAACAAATGCAATACAACGTCATGCATTTTGTATAAAATATTTGATTTAAATATTAGCTCTTTTTTAGTTCTGAAAGTATTTTTAGATTTTTAATAACAATGTTAATTAATTTAAACTGAAAGAAACTGTTGAGTTTGGTTTTAAATGAAAAAGGAAACTGATAATGGAAAGAAAAAAAGGTAGCTAGATACAATTGCAAGGGGAATTGTCATACTATTTTAAAAAGTCCTGAGAATTATTGCAGGGTTTTTTGCAACCATATTAAAATGATCCTAAAATGACATTTAAAAAAAAAAAATAAATAAATAAAAGAGAGAGAGAGATAGAGAGCAGGGTTTAAACTTGAAATATATATATATATATAGCTATAGACTTTTTAAGTTCTGTAATAAGATCAAAAATAAAATACAGTAACTGCCACTTAATAAATTCATTGGTTAATAAAATCAGTTGGTTAATCTGATCAAATTACCAGAACCGTAATCAAATCAATACAAACTACTTTTTAAACTGCTGCTTAACCCTCAGTTGGAGGGGCGGGTGTATGGTACAATTTTAGAGGAGTAGCATATAAAGTATGCCAGGTCGTTTTTCGAGCCTCTGCATGATGTTTGAAACTATTTAACCTTATACATTACATTAATAAAGTATTTTGTCATAGTAAAAATGATATAATAAAAAGAATATCAGAAAAAATCACAGCCCAAAAGATTGCACTGGTGTATTCTGTACGCCGGCGCCTCCATTCCAGGGTTAATAAAATCAGCATCGTCGGTTAATCAACTCAAAAAAAAAAAAAAAAAAAAAAATCTCTTCAGCAGCAAAAAATGTAATTTGTGTGCATTATTATTATTATTTTAATTTATTCTGTTTTTTTTTTTTTGGGGGGGGGGGGACTAAAAAGGAAAGCTGTTATCACTTTTTGTCATAAATTTTACACTTGCATAATAGTTACAAATTAAACACGCCCCTTCACTTGTCTCAATAGCAATTTCAAGGAACGTTTTCTTGCAGTAATAAGTTACAAATTTGATTTGGTTCGCAAGTGATTTTTTTCTTTTTAAATTTTTAATTATTAAAAGAAAATTTCTAATTCTTATTTTGAAATAACTAAGAAACAAGAGATTTAAATGGAAAGATTTTAAATAAAAAAATAAAAAATGCATGAACTTTTGGGAAAGTAATAATTTCTTCAAAGGAAAGAGCATCGAAACTTGGGATGTATTTAATTTATTTTGAAGGAACAATCAATTAATTATCTATCAAAATTTAATTAATAGTTTATTAATTACATTATTCGTTACCTTTTGAAATTTCTTTCCATATTCAGGAAAGTAATACCTCTTTCTTGAGTGCAGCTGCAGGATCTTTCGCCGGATATAAAAATCAGCTGCGTAATAAAATCACTTTGGCTGAGGACGAATGTGATTTTAATAAGCAGCGGGTATATTACAAGCATGTTGCAAATTTTGACTAAGTGATATTTTAAATTTTACAACTTCAAAATAAAATATTAAAAATTTTTAAAAATCAATTTTTAGATAATAATAAATTTAACAGTTGTGAATTTCCCGAATGTCAAAACAGAATTTAAAAATATGTATTGGCTAATGATTTATAATAGGGCAAAACTCCCCATACAAGCCCCCGATATTGGCTTTAGTTTCTGGCGACAATAAGTAGAGAGTTGCCTAACAGTCAAAGCAGTCACCTAAAGTTCAAAGCAGATTTTTTTCTTTCCCCATTTAAAATTGATCAAATACATTAACATTTAATAAGTTAAAGTCCCTTTATGAAATTAAAAAATAAACAAAATAATTAAAGCAGTACTTAATATTCTTCATGCGCATTAGTCAGTCAAATTATTGTATGCAATAAAGTATATATAATTTTTTCCCCCAAAATACCCAATTTTTGGGTATTTACCCAGGCCTCGGGTAAATACCTGGGTAAATACCCAAAAAATATTTACCTACCCACTGGGTATTTAACCAATCCACATCACTAATTATAATAAAGAATTTTTCTTTGTGTCCGTGTAAAAAAACTGTAAGTGTTAGATTCACCAAAACCTATACAGTTCGTGTGATGGTGACCTATATGTATAAATTTTTATTAGTTTCTTTCAATAAGGCATTTTTACGTTATCGTACTTTAAATAATTTGTGTCCACAGGCCATAATGATAGCGAATTTTTCTTTGTGTCCCTTAAAATAAAAAATATAAGTGCTAGATTCACCAAAATTATTAGGGTTCGTGCTACGGTGACCTACAACTACAACATATGTACCAACTTTCAGCTCATTCGAACAAAACGTTTAGATGCTATCGTGTTCACTCACTCACATACATATACATCACCGTAAAAATAACAAAAATGAAGTCAGAGGACTTGAAAACTCACAGACACACCAAAATCTCAAAATCGAATTTTTGTCATTACAATGTTTTTCTTACATAGTATGTTTGGAACATAAAAAATGTAATTACACTTACCCACCGATCCCCTGCCCCCTTCCATGAAATAAATAAATAAATAAACATTGAAATTATAATGATAATCGTGTGTATTAAGTTATGGGATTCTACATTCAAACCTAATGCATTGTTATCAAAATATTTATATTCTCATTTAAAATGTTTATTTATATTATATAAATTACCGATAAGACAATAGAGAAAAGGTAAATGAATTCCTGTTTTCTGTGAACTTTTCATCAAAATCGTGACAGTTATAATTTATTTAAAATCAAATGCTTAAATTATATATACAAAAGTCGTACAATATGTTTTCACTTGTGTATAAATCATTTGTGTACAGAATTTTAATAAAGATAGATCCTGCATGCTGACATGCTTAAATAATAATCTTTTGAAACCTTTTCGTGATGTGAGGCTCTGCATTAAAGTAGTTGTCTGCAGCATTTACAACCTAGAGCAAGAAGTAGACCCGGTTTTAAAATGCAATAATAATAATAATAAAAAAAACATCATACAAAGTTATAAGTAGTTTAATGCTCTTTTGAGAATTAGCCACCTTAAGACAGAATAAGTGTCGATGCTTTTATGCTTCCTTAAAAAAAAAAAAAAAAACTACAAGTAATAATCATATCATTTTCCATAATAATCATATTTTTGTTAAACAATGTAATATATGTAAGTTTTTTTTTCCCTGTTGTAAACAATGTATAAGGTAACTTCAAATAATTTGAGTCCAGAGACCGTAATGTATAAGAATTCTACTTTGTATAAAGGGATTTCAAGTCCTATACTCATAAAAATCTAATCAATTCTTTTGACAATGAACTAAATATCCCCACAGAAATCATCCCTAGGTCCCTAGCGTTGACATTTGGCCTTAAACTATGTACTTATTTCTATGTTTGATTCATTTATTAAGTTACTTTCTATTTTCTCTTTTTTTACCATGTAAAATCCAAAATAACCTAAATAAATTATCTATTTATTAGATTACAAAGAGATGACGGAAAATCCTCGAATGGTTCTGTTTTTCAATGAAATGAAAGAATTGACTGGAAAATTTATTGGCTTTGAAAATTTGCCTGATGATGACAATCTTATCAAGATAGTCGGGAAGGTAATATGACTAATGTTTGTGTTTACATTGCACTGTTGATTTGCCGCTACTGCTACTAAAATGCAATCGAACCTAGTTAATGTGAATTACTTTTAACATGAACTGTTTCCATAATCCCCGTCAAAAGGAAGATTAGTTTCTGAGTTACTGATGCTTGAACTATTGATAACATGAGCAAGATTTTTAACTCCCTCGAGATTCACGTTAACATGGCTAGACTGTATTTCTTACGTGTAATTCGTTAAAACCTTATTATTATTATTATTTTATATGTATATAAAGCACAGTAAATGTAGCTGCTAACAAAAATTTTGATTCGACCTCTGCATGTTCACTTCTACTATACATATTTTAAGTTTTGATGAAAATTAAATGAATAAATATCAAATGATTTTATATTAACACAACATATAGCACGTACGTATATTAGATCTGTTACTTTCTTTTTCTTTGTTTCATTATCCTTATCGCAATTTTCAATGTTTTCAGAATTCCAAATGTTAAACTGCGACGAGCAGTTGACTTTTTAGGACTTCTGACAGAGGACAACTTTATGCGTTCGACATAAGTGCTTGGTCGTCGTGCAGATAAACCATTTGCTACGTTTCTAGTTTCATTGAATTGCTTCATCCGTCGATTTAAGGCTTTGTCATTTGGGGTCTTTTCTCCAGGATATAACATATGCCATTAACGTTGTGCTCCTATATTTGATTTAAATTCTGAATACTACAATACAAATTGTGCTTTTTGCTTCACGATCTACATTTCTCGGTGCACGCTTTTAAATTGGGAAAATAACTGGGAGAGAAAAAACTTCTACTACGATAATAGAGAGGATTTGCAACGCCATGTAGAGAGCGAAGGAAAAGTTTTCATTTTTTCCCTGCATTTCAACGCTATAATTGTTTTCGTACCTTAAAAATTTTATTTTTAATAAGATTACAAAATACCGCCGTAAAAAAAAAAAAAAAAAAAAAAAAAATATATATATATTGTACTTCAAATTTTTAAATGTCTGGAATGCCTAAAGTACAAACATTGGAAATTCATTCCATTCTGTTCATTCTATCAACTTGAAAATTTTCTATCAACTGGACACGATAACAATTTTGACACATGTTACTGTGAAGAAAATTTTGATTGATAATTGAATTGAATGGGCAACAATGCCATGGAATACAAGCACTGGATATTCAATTCTAAGTTAAAGAACTGGTGTACAATGAATATTTAAACTTATAAACTTCTTCACACACCATAAAATTTAGGAAAGCATAACTAGATCCGAAAAAATACAATTTTTATTAAAATCACAATAAACTTATTGGAAGAAAATCATATTTAATGAAATTTTATTTTTCCGACTGAGTGAAAATAATGCCTGGACCGGGAGTCGAACCCCCAGATCTTTGACTTACAAGGTCAAGGTTCTACCAATTGAGCTATCCAGGCTGACAACCGGTCAGCATTACTCACTCAGACAACCTTTAGGCAGAAACATCTGGTCTATCATGTAGATAGCTCGACAGAAATAAGCCGCAGGTAAAGGAAAACACCATTAAACAATTGGAGAAAGAAATACAGTTTTTATTAAAATCACAATCAACTGATTGGAAGAAAATCATATTTAATTAATTATATATATATATATATATTTGTAAGTCAAAGATCCGGGGATCGACTCCCGGTCCAGGCATTATTTTCACTCAGTCGGAAAAATAAAATTTCATCAAATCCGAAAAGCCGCGGCTTTTCTCCTTCAGGTGCAAAACCTGAGGCTTGGAGGCAAAAGCAAGACTCAGTCTTGCTTGTGCGCTTCCATGTTAAGTTTTAATGGCGAGTAATTTTTCTATTTCTCTCTTTTTTAATTTTTCTGAAAAATTATTGTTAATAAATAGATTCGCAGCTGAAAAAGTCTGTTTATTTAGTCCATTTATTTTTCACTTCATATATTTGTCGCCAATTACCATTGCGCAATACTAGTGTGACGTTAAATCCAACCTACCTACCTCTTTATATATTTTACTGCCTTTTTCTTTACCGCATATAAAACTATTGAACTTTTGTGTAATTCTTTTGTTTCTTAGTTGTCATCTACAAATTAATTTACACTATTTTAATTTCTTTTTTAGGTCAGATTCAATTTGTTTCAAAACACTCGTATAATTGGATTTTTCATTGGGTAAGATTTTAAAAATCAGATCAAGAACTTGCTTTACACAAAGATTATACAACGCATCTAATGTTAAGTTCAAAATACTTACTTAAATTTCCCTGTTGTGGGGGAAAAAAAAAGTTTTTTTTGTTTTTGTTTTTTGTTTAATAACTAGGGGGCTCTGCCCCCTGCTCGCTCCGCTCACCAACCCCCGAGGGAGGCTTCGCCTCCCCCCCGACTCACTTTACTTATTAACACATGCAGACCCCTACCTGACTATTCATTGTTTTCTTTCACTGAAAAGGAATATTAATAGTGCATATTACAGGACAAAAGCAGCAAATTATTATGGAAATTCTCATATTCGATGTCAAATTGAAATATATAATATTTATATATTTTTTTAATAGAAAGAAATCCATAATATCTAGACCATTTTGCATTACAGCTTTAGTGTATGACCCTTTTTATTTATTTTTTACAACCTTAGATCCGGACGGCGGTACCCCTTCGTAATTGGAAGATTGCGGGTTCGGTTCTCGAGCCGGCCAAAGACCGTCGTGTACACTAATGGTGGCTGGTGCACGTAAGATATGTCGTGGAGGCAATATCCTCTATGTTCCCATCAAAATTATGCCTCTGGGGGCCACTGAAGCGGAGGACCATCCCCTTCGTGTAGGACTAAAATTGTGGTGGCATGTCTCCGGAACATCCGTAGGGATGCGTCCCAGACCGTCGCCAATTATCCATACCGCAGTAATTATGCGACGTCAAACACAACCTACCTACAACCATGGATCATATTTTAATTTTCTCGTGTAAGAAAATTAATTTTCTAAATGTAGAGAAAAAAAAAGTTGATATTTATTTTCTTTCTTTTTTACATCCATGGTTTCGGGCCACGGTACCCTAGTCTGTAAAGTGCCGAGCACGTAATTGGAAGATTGCCGATTCGATACCTGAGCCGGCCAAAGACGGTCGTGTACACTGATCGTGGCTGGTGCACATAAAATCTGTTGTGACCACAAAGTCCTCCATGTTCCCACCCACACTATATCTCTGGGGATCACCAAAGCGGGGGGATCCCTTCCGGAAAGGATCAAAATTGTGATGGCATGTGACCGGAACATCTCTAGGGGTGCGTCCCAGACCGTTGCCAATTACCCATAGCGCAGTACTGGTGCGACGTTAAATCGATCCTGCCTACCTATCTACGTACAACTATGGATCATATTTTAATTTTCCCGTGTAAAATGACTTCATAACAGAAGAACAACATCACTGGGGAAAACTTTCTTCAAAATGGCAAATAGAGTACCTTCATACACTTGTCGTTTTTAGTTAATAACTACTTTAATTAAAATGATAGAAATTTCTGAGCAGCTGAAATGTCTTCCTTAGAGTATTCGGAACATATTGATACCTCTCATGATGCGAAGGACCCTGCCCTCCGCTAGAAGATGCTGTCGCAGACAAAAAAAATTGACGCCAGTGACAGTAACTTTTTTTTAACCCGTTAGTAGTCGCTAGTTGGTCGATTTGCCGCCCATCCTTCAGTAATGCGAGATTTTTTTATTCAATAGCCACGAAAAATTTTTAGAAGTAGCATTTGATATACATAAAACGCGAATAAAATCGAAGGAACGTCGATCACATCACTTCTTAAAAGTATTGGTGACAGTCCCCATAGCAGAAAATGCGAGACGCGCGACGTACGTCGCAGATTTTTTTTTTAGTCTGCAGATTATTTCCAAATCAGCATTATGCAGAAATTCCTAATCTCCCGATTTTGGCAGGAAAGATAGCGATTTTCTATCTTTTTCCATCCACAACATAAATGTCAATATTCATCTTAAACACACTTTATTAAATTCTAGAACCTATAGAGAGGTAGAAATGTTCAATATTTCTCACTCATATAATTTTTTTGTGACCCCTCCCCTTACCCCCTGTTAACGATCGGCTATCATACAGATCGCGAAATCCTTGCGATTTCCATTTTTTTCCTCATCAGTAACATAAATATCAATATTATTTTTTAAAACTTACTTAATTAGATTTAAGAACTTATAAAGAAGTAGAATTATTTAATGTCTCACTTATATTTGGTTTCCCCCCCCCCCTTCCGTTAACGATCGGTGATTAAACGTTTCACAAAATCAAAGCGTTGTAATTTTTAAGCTTTCGCCATCCACAGCATAAATGTCAATATTCATTTGAAACATGTTTTATTAGATTCTAGAACCAATAAAGAAGTAAAATAATTCAATATCTCTCATTCATGTAATTTTTTGTGCCCCCTCCCCCCCCCCAAATTCGGATTTTTGACATGATTACAATACTTTCCTCACTATAGTGTTCGGAAAGTAAAAAATCTAATAAACCAAAGACAAGACAGAGGTGTATTAATGCACTTTGCAAAATTCACAGGGATAGACAGTAGAAGAATCAATCACATAACACAATGCGCAGTGCTGAGACAAATATTTAGTAAACAGCCTGAGAATATTGTTTACTCAGTCATGTGTTCGAAAAAGCCACCGAGATGTCACTTAAAATTACGAGATGAATAGATGAAGCTGTTTTATCTTAAAGGGTAAATGCTGACGAAGCAGTGCGAGTTCATTGACGAATCCAGAAACTTACACGAGGCCCATGTTGCGTAAAAACTGCTAGTAGTTTGGAAATGGATTTGATGCAAACGCTTACCTTCAACCGTCCCGTGCTATCTTGAGCCCATTCGGTTTACTAACAGTCCATTTTCTCATTTTAAAGTCTTGACAATTACAGCAGTAATATCTCCATCTTACAGTTTCAACCACCAGTCTAGCTATTGACTGCGCAAATATTAAGAAGTGTCCGGAGAATGCCAGCAGAAGAAATTGTATACACTTGTGATAGACCACAACCCGGACGGCTCTCTGTATTTTATGTTGTGTATATAATATTTTAATACTTTAATTGTATATAGTAATTGTCTCAATTTTATTATAATTAAAAGTTATCTGTACCTGTTGAAATTTCTGTGGAAGCGCAAATTATGTTTATTGCAGCTCCAGTGCATACGGCATGAAGTGCTGCCTGCAATTTAGGTGCACCAAAAATCACATTCCGTTAACTTCTGCATTCTGTTCAGTGGATGTTTCTGTATCGATTACAGTGCATCCAGATTTTCAATATGAAGACGACAGTGATAACTTTGGAAAAATTTCCCTCATCAGATGTCCTGATGATGACGGCACATTTTTTTTCCAGTTGCGGGTTTCCATACAAGCAACGCAATCATTGCTTAAGTAAAAATAAGATAAAATAATGAATAAATAAATAAAATAATAAATTATCTTTTAATGTATTCATATATTTCAAAAAAAAAAAAAAAATAATAATAATAATGAATAAATAAATAAAATAATAAATTATCTTTTAATGTATTCATATATTTAAAAAAAAAAAAAAAATCACAGACTTATAAGATGCCACGAAAGGGCACATTCTGTTACATCCTACGACATAGCGCGCGCTCTCGTAAATGTCAAGGTTAATTTCACCCAAATAAGGAGCAAAGTTCAATCCTTTGATGTTTTGTAATAGAGTATACTAATGACTCCGTAATAATATCATTCTTCGATTAATTTATTGATGTATAAATCCGCATTTTCTATACGTTATATCAGTGTTCAAGTGTTATTTAATTATTAATAAAACTTTTATTCAGTATGAGTGTTCTATTTTTTTTAATAATTAACACCATGTTTATTTGTTATGAAAACAGAATTTTTGTAATACATTGTGTTGCCTATTTGTACAAAAAGCAATTAACTGCACCAGTATTTAAATACTCGATTTGAATTTTAAGCTTTATTTGACAGGGACGAGGAGCCGCTGACCACTGTAGGAGTAGTGTCGAGAGATTCTAGCTATGCAAGGTCCCTCCTCCGGAACGCTTATTAAAAAAAAAAAAAATTACAAAGGCCGCCAGAGATATGTCTCCCACACGACAATTAGCGGCTGTGAAAGATGTAGGATTTAATTTTTGATGCCCATTTCTTAAATGAATATTTGTTGTTTAATATGACGTTTTTTAACCCTAAAAAGTGCTTTGTCATAGTACGTTAAGAATTGCAGTTAGCATTAGTGCTTGCCTAAAGCAAAATACCAGCCTGCCACTGATGTCTTCTTAACTGGGAACGTAAATTTGAAGAACTGCATTCACTAGACTGACGAAAATCCTCCTGATGTAGTACATGCACCTTTACAGTAAGTTAAAGTTACAGTACAGTGTGGCATCCAAGTACATTTGTTTTGGTTCTATACTTTATCGAAAAGGTTAATTCAACGAGTATGAAAACGAGCACCATCATATGTGCTCAATATACAACTATGTTACAGAATTGCGTGATTTCAGAATTGCAGCATTGGTATTCCTCCCGGATGACGTATTTGTGTAAAACTTATTTAAATTTTATTTACAGTAATCGATGCGGTAAATGTCATTATCATATACATACGTCTACAGTACTTAACGGATTAAATACGAATACGCAAAATCCCTTTTTTGAAATAATGGATTGTTTTCGAGAAATAAAGACGAAGTTTTTTTTTCACGGGGTTGGGGGGGGGGGGACATTTGTTGAAAATCCTGCACATTGCAAACTCAATTCTGATTTCTAATCGCCAAATGTGGTCTTTATAAGACGCGGATAAATGCCCTGTGCTAGCTAAACTGCAAATATTTTGTCGATTTGTTGATTGATAAAATATTTTATTTTTCACATTGATATATTTATTTTATAATTAATTAAAGGATCAACAATTTTAAAGTGACGATATATGTTGTCTTATGCCTTTTCTAGTACTCTGAAATATGTGTTATTTTGAATTTTAAATGTTACCTGTTATTCTTTAATTTCTTGAAAAGTATAAGTGAAATATTTGATAGGTAATTTGTATGTAATACTAGAGGAGATTGTATACAGTACTCTAATAGTGGAACTAAAATGACATTTAAATTTATAAAAGTGATGAAGAATAGAAAAATGTTTTATCTCGGACACGCGTATTGGGTATGACAAAATGGTGAGACGCAAATTTGACACTATTTCTGTCTCATTTATTAGGCAAGAATTGTATAAAAGAATTATGAAACGTTCGTGTAAAATACTTTTATTTCTTTTCAGAGCGTCAAATTTAAACCGAGAATGCATACCGAACTCTAATGTTTTTCTGTGTGGAAATTCTATAAACATTTGGGCTTGCAAAAAGATTTCTAAAGGAGAAGATAAGGTAATTTTTTTAAAATATATATAAATGTGAAATCTTGTAATGTGCAAGAATGATTTGCCAACATAAAAATAATAATGATAATAATAATTATAATTTTTTTATATTGACAGAAAGAGAGTGAGAAAGATTCTTTCAATAGTGTTAGCTTATCGAATATTTTATTTTTCGTCAAAATATATTTATTTATATGAACATAATGTAATGGTTTTATTATCCTGAAGATTACTACCGTTCGCCCGCGGACGATTGATACCTCGTTGGCAAAGTGCCAGGATGATTCCACTCACTCTCTGGGATACACAGCAAAGGAAGAAGAAAGAGAGAGGGGAAATTTTTCTATTATTCTTGTTTCTTCTGTTATGAGTAGAATCATTAATACTCCTGCTTTGTTTTCTTTTATTTCTTTCTGTATAACAGTTTGTTTATATTGGAACAAGTGTCATACATATGGTATGAGTTCTCGGATTAAACCTATCCGTAGTGAACCGAAGTGTATTGTACATAATGTCATTAAGTTTTGCGATAAAGAAGCTTTGGAAGGAGAAGTTATTGTTTGAAGAATTTTAATTATTTCTTCAAGAATTTTGATAATAAATATTGAAATGAAAGTAAGTGTCAAATATTTAAAGCAACATCCAATTTTAAATAGCTTGTTAAAATTTGTCCAATTTTAAATAGTGTCATTTTCAATAGTTTCTTCGTTCGGTGCAACTTGACATTAGTCCAGTGAGGTACAACTTTCACATTAGTCCCGTCAGGTACAACTTGCACATTAGTCCCCTTTAAATATAGTGACCAGCGAAGCTGGCAAAGCATTCATTGATTCACTACTTTAATTGATTTCACATTCTGTCATTTTTGACGGGGTTATATACTAGTTTGTAAATAATAATTGACATATTTTTTAAATTAATGTTACACACTTCAAAAGTTTCAAAATACTGACAAAGCTTTTATTTTTAATTGAGTAATATTTATACTGAAATCTAAAACTATCCCTTTATAATATTATCAGTTTTTCTTTCTTTTAATTAATCGTAAAATATTTATGTAACCAGATATTCAAGAATCAGTTCAAAGAAGGAAAAGAAATGCAATCAGTGAGTTTATAATTTTTTCATACCCATAAACAAACACATCCCTAAGTACTACGGACATTCCTATTGTATAAATGGACCAGCTCTTTTCACCCATGCGCAGATGACGCCAGGGATCTTCCTTTCGCGGTTTATCAGTATTAAGGCAGTATTGAACAATTATTATTGACTGTAATTTCGAAAATCCTACACTGTTTCTTCCCACAGATTGCTGTATTCGTGAGACAGATTTGAAAAATTATTATTGGTTGCAATATCGTAAATCTTCATTTTATTCTTTCTTTTCAAAGGCCCACCAGTGACAGAGCGGTTCTGCGCTCAAAGCTGGTAGATGTGAGGTGCCGAGAGTCAATCGGCCGTAAACCCCACAATCCAACCCTTTCTTTTCAAAGATCTTTGCTGTAGTAGGTAGTTTAAAACCAGTTACTACTGAATTTAGTTTCATATGTCCTTATTCCATTTTCTGCTCTGAAAATTACCTCGCAAAAATTATTATAATCGTGGGCAGATTAAAAAAAATTACTATGGATTACAGTTTCGTTATTGTTTACTATCTTAATTTATTTTTTCTTTTCTTTCAAAGATTTCTGTTCCTGGCCGGATGATATTTTTACCTTCGTTAAGATTTTCTGAAAGTGATGCTAATTCCTGTAAGTGTGTGGACTGCAGCTTACCTTTTGGAGTAAGTATTTTAAGAAGTACATTTGTGTATAATGTGTCCCAGTGGCGGCTCTACATTTAGGGCTAGCGGGGCACGGCCCCACCTAAATTTTTTCTCGATTAAAATAGTAATAATAATAATAATAATTTTGTTTTTTATAACTGTTCAAAAACATATATACTAAATAACTACGTCTATCTAACTTTTTCTTAATCTTCTTTCATTATCATTTACTTGCCAATATACACTACTGGCCATTAAAATTGCTACACCAAGAAGGAATAATAATAACGGAATGAAATTTGTTGGACACATACATTATAGTAGGAAGAACAATTGATTAAAATTTCAGGAAATTTGGAGTAATATGTACTGAGAAAACAGTACATAAAGTAGCGTCCTCTGTGAGCAATAACAGCACTTATCTGCCTAGGCATAGAATCGAACAGCGATTGGATGACATGTACGGGTTCATGCACTTCATGAAGTGCTTCATCAATGAATTGTGGCATCGTGTTAAAACTTCATGAAGTGCTCTACCCGTACATGTCATCCAATCGCTGTTCGATTCACTGCCTAAGCAGATATGTGCTGTTATTGCTCACAGAGTTCGCTGCTTTATGTACTGTTTTCTCAGTACATATTACTCCAAATTTCCTGAAATTTTAATCAATTGTTCTTCCTAGTAATGTATGTGTCCAACAAATTTCATTCCGTTATTATTATTCTTTCTTGGTGTAGCAATTTTAATGGCCAGTAGTATATTTTTTCAGCTGTCACAAATCACTAATGACTGACCGACTGCTACTTCCCTTCCTTATCTAAGTGAACGGGGCCGTTTACAAATGTTTCCGAAATTGTCGTGTTTATTTGTACAATTCCGTTGAATTCCGTTCAGCGGTTCTCGCGTGATACCCGGACAAAAAAAGCGACATACAGACACCACGACACACACACACACGCAGGAAAAATTTTCTGAAGTCATTTTCGGATTTCATGGTGTGTGAAACGTGAAATTATAGCAAATTTTTTTGATTCTGACAAATTTACAGAGAAAAGTCTCATTTTATTAATATAGGTTTGTCCCACACAGTCTTTAGTGATTCTTTGAGCGATATCAAACTTCTGTGTGGTTTTGAGCAAGCTTCCCTCTTCAAAACTGACCAGATAAAATAATCCATGGGGTTTAAATCTGGTGAATATAGAGGCCAGTCTGTGGCTGCAATAAATGAAGGAAAATGGTCAGGTGTCTTATGTGCTGGTGTAGAATCCTGCTGAAATGTCCAGGACTGTCCTTGGAAGAGTGCAGGAGCCCAAGTGATCTCGGAGAGGTTCGAGAATTTCTTTTTGATCTGTCACAGCATTCACTTTTTCATTTTGAGGCATGAAAACGAGAGGAGTCTTCCCTTGGGAAGAGATTCCTCACCAAACCTTCACAGATTGAGGATTGGCTTGCTTTGGAATAATTCTTCCTCTCTCATTTGCAGTTGGGACATCTGGGGTAAGTATTCTGTCATTTTCTTTGTTCACTTCTGTGAGCATTTTGAGCAACTCGAGTCAGCATCTCGAGACATCTTTTGAGTCTATAGTTGCTTTCATTTTTTGAGTTTATAAGGGCGAAGTCTTAGTTCATTTTTAACAATGTGACGGATCCTTTCAGTATTAACGTTGAGCTCGGAGGCCATCTTCCTCATTGATCTTAGAGGATTCCAGGATATCTTTTTCCGGATGATATTACGAATTCATGGTATGTTTACGGCATGGTAGTACAATCCTTTCTACCTTCATAGTTTACGGTTCTAGGTCTTCCACTACGAGGTCGATCACTGATGGTGTCTACCTCAAAGAACCGTGATATCGTTCGTGATACATTATAACCAGTTGTTTTAAACTGTTTAACGATGTTTATCTGCTCCAGCCTCCATTATGCAATGCTATTATCGCTTCTCTTGTATTTTCTTTAGCCATAATAAGACCTACATGAAAAATAGATATTATTAGTAAGAATATTTATTTATCGGTGAATTGCACATAATTATTTAATAATCCACAAATTCTGTAAGGGAAAATTTACCTTTTTATATTGTTGCAGAACTTTTCACCCACAGTGTATAGGAATAATATAGGTATATATATATATATATATATATATATGTATGTGTGTGTGTGTGATCGAATAAAAGTTTTTAAAATGTTATGATTAAAATATATTAGCTTAGGTCTTTATAAAAAAAAGTAAATTCCAGAACTTCAATATGAAATAAAATTATTTCTCATACAGAATGTGGACACGCAGGCATACACTAAAATGTTTAATTTTATTAATTGAAATCGTTAACTGTCATGGTTCTATATAAGCGTATTTCCTTTCTATTAGGAATCCATTCTGTTTAAAATTGTGGACAAGAAAAAAGCTTTCAATGTGATATGCGAGACGGAAAGACTTCTCGATTCTGTTGAAGCGTATAATTACATGTTGGGTAAGTAGAACTACATTATAAGTTAAATATACTCAAGTAATAAGCACTGTGACTGTAAAGTGTC
The DNA here is from genome assembly GCA_963930645.1 of Salticus scenicus. Taxonomy (NCBI): domain Eukaryota; kingdom Metazoa; phylum Arthropoda; class Arachnida; order Araneae; family Salticidae; genus Salticus; species Salticus scenicus. The sequence goes on along the minus strand of OZ005653.1, from coordinate 38,608,433 downwards.
CGCTACGGCGTAATGTACCACGAATGTAGCTGTTGCGTCTGTAACGAATATGTTAATACATTCTGACGTAGAATTTTTGACTAAAATGCAAAGTTATCTAATTTGTTGAAATTGAATTTTTATACGTATTACTCATTTGAAAAGAAATTTAAATTGATAAAAGCATATTTTTAAAATTAGAAACATACGTTTTTTTTTAACTTGCAAATTATTAACTAGCAATTTCTTGTGCATTAAATATTATGTTGTTAAAAGATGTACTTGAAATTAAAGGTCGTTTGTTCTGCACTCAGAATTATATATTTGAAATAGAACGCCTTATGTTGTGCACTCGAACTGTGTGTTTTAACCCTTCCAACTCCACTGGGACATATGTGTCCCGAATATATTTTTAATTTACCCAATGGGATTAAATAAGCCTGAAATTTATTAGCGTGCATGTCCTACTGGTTTTCTGTGATTATATTCTTATGTTAGTGTAATTTTATGTATACATTTTAAAAATATTGTGAAATGAATTTAGAACTAGGGAACTAAACTTTTCACTGTATTTTATATCATCCTCAGCTCCACTGGGACACGTGTGGCATCTAGAAAGACCAGTGAAACATATATGTCCCATTTCCACAGTTGCCCCCCTACTGTTATTTATTTATTTATTTATTTTGGCAGAATATTGCTGTTTTTATTTTAATTGACCTACTAAAGCCCTAATTTACCTTACTTTTGCAAAGGGAAAAACTGGTAGTGAAAGCTGTATTTGAACCTGCATTGTCAAAAACATCTTACATTGTACAATACTGTACTGAAGAAATCTAGACATGACACATGCATGTTGGGCAGGGTCTTCCATTATATATAAAGAATTTTTCGAATATTGTATAAATACTCTGATGTCTGTTGCCGCTCGCCGTGGTATTGGCCGTAATACGCCAACCTTGGAGCACATCTCTTGTTTAGATTGGCTTCTCGCTTCTAGCGGCAGTGTATTGTTAAATTATTCGTCGTGCTGGTAACATATACTCCTTTGATCATCGTTGTGCAGGTGATATTGGCTCAACTTTATTGCTTAAATTGATTATAGTGTGAATCTTGTTTTGAAATATGACAAATACATCATCTCTTCTATGTGAATATGTGTGATACTAAATGTTAATTAAATATTGTGTCGTGTTAATAGTCACGAAGATTAGTTCGTGTCTTGTTCGAGTTTCACAGTCCACTCGCATAATCTGAGCGCAAACATTGGCCCTAGACGACCCGGAGCAGGATCAAAACATAATGTTAAAATAGTTATATGTGCTCATTGAAAAAATTAAGTTAACAACGGACCGGCTAAATTAATTGCTCTAAATCGGCAACGTGGTACCCTAAAATACCAATTAACAAAGATAGCTACTTATTTAGAGACATGCAATGAAGATAATAAAGACATTGTAACACTGGAAATAAAACGGGACTCTCTGCAAAAGGTTGTGTTTAAACTGGACAATCTGAAAATGCAATATTTTGAGAGATATCTGATGAAGCAGAACTGGAGATTTAGCTCAACGCATTTTCCGAGTTAGAAGAGGAAATCGAGAAATTAGAGGTGACTTAGAAGATTCTTACTCTCTAATAATATTAGTAAAATCGAAACTAATTAAAATGATTCTAAATTAGATAATTCTGTTCTTAATTTTCGTTTACCTGAAATCCATCTTCCTATAATGAATGGTTTAATTTTAAGGATCAATTTGTTACATTAATTGATTAGAATTAAAACTGTCAGATAACCAGTAACTGTATTATTTAAAATCAACTCTTAGTGGAAGAGCGCTAGATGTAATTACTGAAAATGATTCTTATGATTAGCTCTTTAAAGCATTAGAAGAGAGGTTTTAGAACAAACGAGTGATATTAACTATCATTTTCATTTAAATGAAATATTAAATGTTGAAAGCCTAACACAAAATGTGGTAAAAAAATTTAAGAACAGTAACAGACAGCTATCAGAAAAACATTCAAGTACTCAAAGCTATACGATTAGAATTAAACCAATTTGCAAAAACATTATTTATTAATTTAATATTTAAAAATGTAGATAAAAATCGAAAAATAAATATGAGTGTTCTTTAATTTCCTCGGAACTACCGACGTGATCTGAATTTATTAGTTTTCTACAAAAACGATGTTTGTTTTTAGAAAACTTACACAGCACTACAAATACGAAACAGAAACTACTGAATTCTGGCAATGCTCGAATTAAAACATTTTTTGCTAAGAATGATTCTTTCAACGATCAGAACTGTATTCTTTGTCAGAAAAATTATCCCTTTTCAAAATGTACTGATTTTTTAAAGTTAATGCACTGTAAAAAATGTGTCCTATTTGCTGCCAGAAATTCTCTGTAATTTGAGAAAATATGCGTAGTTTACGAAAAAATTACGTTGTCAGAACGTATTTTCTTAAATTACAGAGAATTTCTGGCAGCAAATAGAACATATTTTTTACAGTGTGAACACGCAAGATTTTTAATCGTTAAAAAATATTTGTTGTGTATCAACTGCTTAAAATCGCGACATCAAGTTTCGAATTGTAGAAGTAAGCAAGTTTGTAATATTTGCTCGAAAAAGCACAATACAATATTGCATCGATCTTTTCCCGGAACAAAAACTAATAACGATCATTTCCGATTTAAAGTAGTTAATCCAAATTCCAGGCGGCAGACAGAATCCCCCCCCCCCCTTCTTTCCTTCCACAATCAGATGAATTATATTCTATGTTAGAGAAAGAAACAAAAAATATTTCCAAGGCCTTATAAAATGAGATTTGTTCTCCAATAAAAAATAAAAAAACAAGGGCTTTTATCGATAAGTATCATTTATTTATTATCATTATCATTTATTATTTATAATAATAATATTAATAATAGAATGAGCCTTGCATTCGAACAGTGAAGACGTGCGTTTTGCTGCTCCCGATGTCTGGCTAATTAAAACAGGAATGGGGTGAGTTGGAGTAATGCACCATATCATTTTCTTTTCATAACGTTTTTATCTATCTGTTGGTACCATTCATTAGTCTCTAGCTCAATTAGTTCAGACTTAATTAATGAAAATGCAATTTTCTTTCGTATTCTCTTCGGCAGTGTTTTTCTTTATGGCTGATTGCTATTTTCATTCTTAAAAGTTAATTTCTTCAATTAAAACTTAAAATCTCAAAAATCTTTTAATAATTAATTATTCCAGGAATATCCCCCCCCCCCCAATTACGCCTTGAAAGCCACTGCCGACCACTGTAGTGGTCAGTTTCTTACAATTTTAAATTAAGTTTCTTTTTTGAACCTTAATACATTTCATTGTGTCCTTTTGTTTTGAATGTATTTTCAATGTATAAGTGTTCAGCCGCCCACACGAGTCATCTGGGACTATGTACACTCTGTTTTAAAGGGGTGTGCGCTTCTTCCATGATGGGTTTTTCTGGGGGCGGCTGGGCATCTAATATGCAAATGACCTGTACCTCTGCTCTCGGGCATGCGCACTTACCTCTTTTGCCTTATTCCTGCTCAATTATTATTTTTGCTTATTTGTAGATTTCACTAGCTGTAGTTTTATATTCATTGTCCCCCAAATTTTTAATTATGATGAATATTACTAATTGACTTTTGTTTTTCACTTTTTATGCCTTTTTCACGCCCAAACTTGTTTATAATGTTTTCGGTCTTAAAATTTGTAAGTTTCGTATTATTCTCTTAGCCCCCACAAAATTTTTAAACCGAAGCTTTTGTCTTAATTATTGCAAATTGACCATTACTTTTTCCCGCTTTTTGCCCCTTTCCCAGCAGTTCCTAATTACTTTGTCTTTAGCACTGGTTTTTAATTTGTGTCTTCGTTACTTTTAATCTTATTTATACTGTGTTATTTGTCTTATGTCTTCCCGCTTTCATATTATTTATTCTGTTTTAGTTTTTGCATTGATTTTATTTTTATTATTAGCCCTTGCAATTTTGAATCCAATTAACATTTTTTTATTATGATATGTCTCATTTTTTACCCCTGTCAATTCAATTTTTAATGAAATATGTTAATCAGCTATTATTTTCACGCCTTTGCCCCCTTTGCCTCCCTAATTCAATGCTAAGTAAAGCAAACTTTTGTTTTCCCGCGCATTTTCTTATGGTTTTGTTTTGTCTTATGGCTCAATCAGCTTTCATTTTCATTTGTTAAGTTTATTAAGGTTTAATCAGTTCTTTTCTCCTTTCCCCCCTATTTTCGTTGGGGGACTGGAGTTTGAGTCGGGGGCTTCCCCCTTCCCACTGGTGCCCGCCCTTTCCGCTTGTGGCGGGTTATGTTTTGTTCAGCCCATTTCTGCTTTACTGATTGGGTTCTTTTTCCTCCTTCCCCCTGGCCTTAGCTGGGTGGGGGGGGGGCTCGTGCCATGGGTTGACGTTGACCCCTCTTTTTCAGTCTCGCCCCCCCCCCCCCCCCCCCCCCCCTTGGCTTTTGGGCACAGGCCGTGTTTCTGTGTTCTGTGGGTTGGAATATTCACCCTGCAAGGGATGTTGCATCAAAAACAACTAACTGTAACAAAAATAGCTTTACTCCTTCAGCTCCCGTGACCCATCTACACTGATGGATCGAAAACGGATCAAGGCGTGGCTGCGGCCTTTTGCGTTCTAATAGCAGATTTCGTGGTCTATCAGTGGGCGGGCAGACTTGCTGATTATAATTCCGTCTTTCAAGCCGAAGTATTTGCTATACAAATGGCTACGGATTGGGTAGCGGATAATATTAAAACCTATCCTATCAATTAAAACCCGAATAAACTACTACGTCAGAAACGCCAAAGAAAAACATTGGAAATGCATACAGCTGTTTCGGCAGCCTTAAGCGTGCCGTCATCAGTGCAAAAAGGATTCTGAATCTGCGGAAGTGCTCGTATTTATAGGAGAAAGGCCGAATTTAGTTCAACCAATAGGATTGCGGGAAAGGTGGGGAGAGTGGCCAATAGGAATTTATTAAAGTTAGCTGTGTAAACCAGTGGCGCACCCAGAATTTCTGTCTGGAGGGGGCTGAAGAATAATTGGGTCATGTAGTACAGTAAATAGGTTTATGGGCACGCACACATACATATAGTAAAGAATCTGCTTTAAATATTTCTTTTAAAATAAGTAAACGAATGAATGAAATTGAATTAAGTTGAATAGCGCAATCGAGAAATTTATATCAGTATATAACAAGCTAAGTTACAGTAGTTCAGTCAGTTGGAATTGGCACTGAGCTTGTAAACATAAAGTTGTCTGTTCATCTATGATAAAATATCGTGTACAATATGACAAGCTAGTGAACACAAAATTTATCCGAAATGAAATGCCCTCCCCCATATTTCCATTTAAAATAAAATTTGATCAAATTTAATACTCTTTTGCGCTGCTTTACATGCATATGCTTTACATGCACTTGCAGTAACATGCAAGTAATTAAAAAATTATAATATAGCCAAATAAAGGGCTACAGTTGTGATAGTAGGAATTATAACAGAATTTCTGTGTAAATTTTTACATGGCTATTTTTATTTAATTATCTGGAGTATTGGGGTGATGCTTCTAGGTTCGGTTAACAGAAACAAGTCGGACGCGTAGTCTTTGTGGGTGTTTGTCAACACAGCAAGCAGTGGGCAGAACCACTTAATATCCTAAAACATTAATTCTATTCTAATATATAATATATTACTTAGAATTTTAATTTCTTCAGTTAGCAAATAATTCAAGCGTTACCTTTCTGAGTTCATTACAGGATATTGTATTCCAGTATAATATTTATATATATTGTGAAATTTGAATTTTTATAACAGGAAAAAATTGCATTATCCAAAAATGGAGCTTAGAGCTCAGTGACATGAGAGGCAAAAATGAAAACTGTGCATGGACCCTACTGTATGTTCTACTAACCTAAGGCTCCTATGTTCTATATATACGAGCTGCCGCATCAGGCATTTTGTTGCCTTTGGGTTGCCATGTGTACCTAGCGCGTTTCTCTGATAAACAAAAGACAAACATTTTTTTTATCGTCTTACGTTGCTTTAAAGTAACTTGTTTTATTCTATTTCATAATTTTAGCAAAGTAAACTATGATATGGAAGTTTGTTTAGCGATAAACTGCTATAATCATTCAAGAAGTGAATATAAAGTGTTCGCAGACTGTATTTGAGTTTTGGCGACATTTTGTAAAAGAAACAGAAACCGTCCTAACAACACATCTTACCCCAGTACATCCATACGATATCCTCAGAATAAAATGACAACCTGAGAATGCATTGTGAAAAAAATGTGTTTTTAGGAATATGATTGTTGCTTATTGCTCTTATCTTGACCGGATTAGCTTCAGATTAAGATTCCTTAAAATCATTAGGGAGGCGGTAACGACGCCAAGCAGGAATTCTGTCCTCTTCTGAGGCAAAAAAATGGTGGTGATGCGCCGGCCTATTATTTTATTTAGGGGCTCTATAGTAACAGTGATAAAAAAAAAAAAAAGTGATCCCATCCTCAGAAGCATCTGTAAAATATCTTAACATATTGTTATCGGGGTATTTTCCTATTTTGAACAGTAAACTATGCCTTTTGGCATTCCTCTAAATCGTTATATTTTTATAGAAATAATTTTGTGTATTTCAGATTAAACCAATTAAATTTGATCTTCAATTGATATGAAATTCCACTAGCGTGTATATGGGTTAGTGGCATATAAAAGGTTTAATGAATATGCAAATTTCATTTTTAATTTAAAATATTGTTTTAGAGGAACGACTAAGAGCAGTGCTGATCTTTATTTTATATCAAACGAGAATTTTCATTTGCCGATGCGAATGTGTTAATTTTGCCCAAGGACAAAGCAAACTTTCACAAAGATGCTATAAATACTCATGAATTAGAATATAAAATTGTATGAGCCTGGTATCCCATTTTTCTGACAAATACATCCCTGCTTACTTCCACATCAGATTGCTTCTGCTTCTCCTACTAAATTTTTTAGATACTCTCTTGATTTCATAATAACAGTATATGCTTTAGGACCTTAGAAGCAGATTCTTAAAAATTCCAATGGAATGTCTAAGGTACCTTTCAACTAAAAAACAACGAACTAGTTCATTGTTTTTGCGTTTGAATGTAAGAATTTCAAAAATTCCTAATATTTAATGTATAATTTATAAACTTTATTTTAGCTTACAATATCTATGTTTGAATAATATTTTTGTCATGCATATCTAAAGTTTTTTACCGTGCCATCTGGTTCTGGAGGGGGCTTGAGCCCCCTAAGCCCCCTCCGTGGGTGCGCCACTGGTGTAAACAGTAGAAATATTAAGAAAATGTGGACTGAATATAAAATTTCCAACAGTGTCTGACTGTTGGAAATTTTATATTCAGTCCACATTTTCTTAATATTTCTACTGTTTACACAGCTAACTTTAATAAATTCCTATTGGCCACTCTCCCCACCTTTCCCGCAATCCTATTGGTTGAACTAAATTCGGCCTTTTTCCTATAAATACGAGCACTTCCGCAGATTCAGAATCCTTTTTGCACTGATGACGGCACGCTTAAGGCTGCCGAAACAGCTGTATGCATTTCCAATGTTTTTCTTTGGCGTTTCTGACGTAGTAGTTTATTCGGGTTTTAATATTCCAACGCCAAGTCTCCTGTTATTATCTATCCTATCAATTATTTATTCAGTGATAGTCTGTCGGGTTTGCTCGCCGGTGCTTCCCACAGGAGTACCCACTCTCAAGTACATTCAATTAAATTAAAATTAATAAACTTATCTAATCAAATTTTCCTGGCACCGGTTTCTGCTCACAGAGGGGTGCGTGGCAATGAACTTGCTGATTCACTTGCTAAGTCAGCCACCAAGAATAATTCGATATTATCTTCACTCCCCTCCCAGCACCACCCTCCTACATTAAACAGTTTTTGAAACAACAGTTAATGCAAAAATGGCAAATTTGTGGGAATCTTCTCAAAAGGGAAGATATACCCACAACCTAATCCCATTAGCAACTTCAAATTTATGGAACCTTTCCCCCCATATAACAGCATTCTTAACTGGCCATGGCCCGTTTATTTTATATTTATACAAGTTTCATTGCCGGCGTTCTCCCCTGTGTCCTTGCGGGGAAGAGGGAGCTCCTAATCACTACTACTATTGTAATTTAACGTCCGCCTTCCATCTAAGAATTCCCACCCCAAGACCAACTGAATGGCTGGACAACATCCTAAGTAGAAAAAGTGTTCTGTCAAAATTAAATAGCATATTTAACTTATTAATGGATATTTGTAATCTGACAGATTAGTCTCTTGCCTGCTCGCTCCATTTACTTCCAAATATATCAACTTAATTCTCAAGTGGTGTCGTGCTGCAGTCTATCTCAGGCCATCTCAGGAAATTACCGTAATTTCGCGTATATAACCCGCGGCGGAAGGTAACCCGCAGCATAAAAAAATTATTTAAAAATAATTATAACCGAAAGATATCCCGCATTAGAAGATACCCCCGCACTTCTAAAATCACATGATCGGCAATCACCGTTTATAATTTCAATACTATTTGCTATTATTTTAATAACAAGTAGGAAAAGACACAAATAATAAACAAATAAATATAAATAATAAACAAATAAATTTACTTACCTTTAATGAAAAAGCAAATAATTATAATTTGGTATTAATGTTTCTCTCTATATAACTTACTATAAACTGGATTAACATCTTTACTCAATTTATAAGAAAAATTATAGATTAATAATAATTTTTTTACAAAAATCATTCAAATCCGAAATCGAATTCTTCCGTATCAGAATTAAAATGTTTCAATATTGTTTGGGACAGTTCGTCTTTATCATCCTTATTATCCTCCTCATCAAGTTCCTTTTCACTGTCCTCAATTTCATCATCATTATACGTTAATAATCGAGACTTTTTTAATCCAGATTTTACCTGTTTGATAGTAATAGGCGCAGAATTCAATATATATGACCAAGCGTTTTTTACCCATTCAGCTACTTTCACTAGAGATGCTTTTTTTTTTTAAAGATTTCCTAACTTAGTGTATTCTTTAAGGCCGCTAGACATCCAGTCCTCCCACTTATCTCTAATTTTGCTCTTGAATAATCGGTTAACAGAAATGTCTAATGGCTGTAATAATTTGTTCAAACAATCAGGGATCACCACTAAATTTGCTCCAGCATTTCGCGAGGTAAAAGCTGCTTTTTACTAAATCATCTATATGAGCTTTCATGGAATCCATAATGAACAGTCCTTTAGAGTTAAAATGAGTCTGCGATAAATATTATCGTGTCAGATTTTGCCATATGTAAGTCAAGAAACATGTTTTACTTGAATTTAACTCAATTTTCTCGCAATTTTACACTGTTTTTAGCGGGAAAATTTATGTGATATTTGCCAAGACCCCCCCCCTCCCCCCCACGTTAGATTGGGTGAGATTTGGCTCGACTCCCCTCCCCCCCTGAAAACCTCACGTAATTAATGGATGACCCCTTACCCTAAAGTTTCGTGAAAGAATTCCTAGTATTTATTGTGTGCAACGACTGTCATCTCTCTCTATCATGACATAACGTCACATATAATTTAAAATTTATTTGTAAAACATGGCTCTTTGTAGTTTTTTTTTTTTTTTTTTTTTTTTTTGTCACTGTTTGTTTTATTTGATGTTTACGTATTAATGAGAGTCTTTGTTTTGTTAAAAGGTCTTCCTGAAGTTCATCATTTATCAAATCATTTGCTTCATGAACAGGAAAATGTTTTAGGTGACACCAATTACCTTCACTTGAAACTTCTTGCCTTTAAATCTTTAAATATGTCGGGAGAACTGATCGAGAAACACAGACTTTTACTGAAATTGGAGACAAGTATGAGGTAAAGTATTTTTTTTCTTCTGCGGATATTTTAAACCGCTGTTTTTTAATTTAATTCACTAGATAAATTAAACTTTTTCTGTAATTTGATTGGAAGTTCCTTTTATTTAACTAAAATGTTTTTTGCATATTTCAAATTTTGGTTATTTTTCATAAATTACCAAAATTTGAAACTTAGTCAATAGTTTTAAGTATTTTCAATGCTTATTTAATATTTAATAACAGATTAACGTGACATGGAGAATCAATGTCTCACTTATTTTTACATTTGATGGAAAGAAATCTCTTCTATTTGGGGTACTGCGAACGTGCAGCCATAAAAGATCTTACGTTAGTCGGAAACTTTCTGAGTTAAAACTGAGTTAATCTGAGTGAAATTTCACTTATTTTTAAAAATTAAATGCTAGTTTTATTTTAGTTCGAAATTTAATTTAAGGTTTATATACTTTTTCCTTAGATCTGTTTTCGGGGAATATTACATTGAAATGCTACCAATATACAAAGATTTGTGTGCTTTAAATGTTCATTTTGGATCTCCTGAAGCTGCAGTAGGATATGCCGAGAAGGTATGTTTCGATTGTTTGTTTCTTTAATTAAGAATCCATCTAAGCGAAACTGCATAAGACAAAAGATCCTTTTCAGTGAAATCCGCAGTAATTTCTGACAAATAAAAATAATAATTCAACAAAAATGTAGGAATTTTTTATGACTGTATAAAATTATGAAAAGTGAAAAATTTTTGCTTGGAATAAATACAATTTGACTGCAGAGCCATGCTTACGATGCATTATTTTTTAAAAGTATATAATATACATAAAGATTGAAAATGAAAGTATATGCAAATGAGCAGTCATTTCTCTTAGGTTCGTGAAAGACACGCAGATTTGCTTTTGCAATTCTTGCATAGTGTTACTATATTACATTTATGAATTAATTAATGCGATACTCAGGGGTGCAGAAAGTGTTTCTACTCCCAACCTTTCCCCCAATCCCTGTGAAAATTTCCCCAAAATGGGGGAAAAATTTTACCACTGATTTTTGTAATTCATTGTTCAAATCGATATCATTTGTACATTTTTCTGCAAAATTTCCCCCGATCCTAGATTGCTGGATTGGACATATTTTGCACCCCTGGCGTTACTGCATTATTGCATTCAGAGGATGTTTACACTTTTTACTTCCATTACCCAACTACCGTAGGTAATAGAAGTATTGTATTCGGTCCGAAAATTCAATATCAAGATTTCACATGATTTGCATGTTTTAAGGTCTCCTGAGTCCAAAAAAGGGGTTTTTGGCAATTGGTCAGTGTGTATGTGTGTGATGTATGCGCGGAATCTTCTGACTATCATATCTCCGAAACTAATAAAGATAGAAAGAGGAAACTTCAGAATTGGCAGAGGTCTTGTGTACAGATGAATTTTTCAAATTTTGGTGAAAATTAGAAAAACGGAAGTGGGATATCCGAAACCTGAAGTGGGACCCGTAAGTCCCAATCTCAAAGACGGTTCTAACGATTTCTTTCAAAATCGATATATAAACATTCTATTAGATGTCCTTTTGAATGATATAGTTGGTTAGTTCAGAAAAATTGACAGGTGTCCTGTATAAGTAGCTCAATTTCAGGTCTCGCAAGTGCATTCCTTTAAATACGTCAGCACGGATTTTTTTCAAACTCGGCATAATAACTCGTTTTTAGATATCCTTTCATATGTAATTATTGCTTTTGCTAGAATTTTAAATACCTTATACAAAACTTTTCCATTATGTTTGACTGATTAATTTCGAACACTCCGTGTTCATCCTCAAAGTCGAAACGCTAAACGCCGTCGTTCTTCCTTTGCTGTTTACTTTGCCGGTGTATCCAGTGGTTGCCACTTCGCTTCACTTCGTGTTTTTCTAGTAGCTGTTGCCATGCGGTGGGAATGATGTAATGCTCTCTGTCATTTACTGTATTACAATTAGTGGTAATCTCGAGGGCCTCCCGTTTTAGTGCATAGTTTTGGTTATTGTAAGGGGCTTTTTATTGATGTTAATGGAGTTAATATTAATGGGGTATTGATGTGGGTGGCGGAGAAAGCGGTGGAGGTTTTTCCTAGTTTTAAGTCTGCGCGATGTTCTTTTTCCCGTTCTGAAATTTTCCGTTTCGTCATCCCAATATAGCAGGCTTTATTTCCATTTAAATGTTCAAAGTTTATTTTGTAAATTCCTGGGGTAGAGTTTTGCGGAAGTAGGTCTTTTTCATTGCGGATATGTTGAAAGATGCTTTTATTAGGTTTTATAGGGATGTTGACGTTTAAATTTTTAGCTTCATTTTTTATTTTAAGGCTTGCACCGTTACTATATGGTATGGCAGAGGTGAAGATGGGTTTAGATTTCTGGGCACTGTTGATTTTGTTTAATGATTTTATGCGTTTTTTATATAATTTATTAACCAGATTTTTAGAGTAGTTGGCTTTCGTGGCTATTTTTTTGATATAGTTAAGTTCGTTGTTAAGTAGTTGTTTGTTGGAACAGACAAGAATGGCGCGGTTGATATATGAACGAAGGGCTGATAATTTATAAGAGAGTGGGGTATTACAATTTTTGTTTATGATTTCGGTGTTAGCTGTGGGTTTTCTGTGAATAGTAGTGTCAAAAGTGTTATTCGGATTTTTTATGATTTTTATGTCGAGATAGTTTAGGATATTGTTGGATTCTTTTTCAATGGTGAATTTAATATTGTTGTCGAGATTATTTAGGTCTATTAGAATATTGTCAGGGTTTTCGGAATCGGGAATTATGGCAAAAATGTCATCGACATAGCGCGTCCAAAGTTTGCATTTGTTAATTATGTGGTGGGCTGAGTTTTCAAGTAGTCGGAGCTTTAGTTCGGCGATGATTCCAGAGATGGGGGACCCCATAGGGACCCCTTGAGTTTGACGGTAGGTATTTTGATTAAAGGTGAAATAGGATTCATTAAGAAGGAGGTTGTTTGCCCGGATTAACGTTCTGGAATCCCATCTCTGGAATCATCGCCGAACTAAAGCTCCGACTACTTGAAAACTCAGCCCACCACATAATTAACAAATGCAAACTTTGGACGCGCTATGTCGATGACATTTTTGCCATAATTCCCGATTCCGAAAACCCTGACAATATTCTAATAGACCTAAATAATCTCGACAACAATATTAAATTCACCATTGAAAAAGAATCCAACAATATCCTAAACTATCTCGACATAAAAATCATAAAAAATCCGAATAACACTTTTGACACTACTATTCACAGAAAACCCACAGCTAACACCGAAATCATAAACAAAAATTGTAATACCCCACTCTCTTATAAATTATCAGCCCTTCGTTCATATATCAACCGCGCCATTCTTGTCTGTTCCAACAAACAACTACTTAACAACGAACTTAACTATATCAAAAAAATAGCCACGAAAGCCAACTACTCTAAAAATCTGGTTAATAAATTATATAAAAAACGCATAAAATCATTAAACAAAATCAACAGTGCCCAGAAATCTAAACCCATCTTCACCTCTGCCATACCATATAGTAACGGTGCAAGCCTTAAAATAAAAAATGAAGCTAAAAATTTAAACGTCAACATCCCTATAAAACCTAATAAAAGCATCTTTCAACATATCCGCAATGAAAAAGACCTACTTCCGCAAAACTCTACCCCAGGAATTTACAAAATAAACTTTGAACATTTAAATGGAAATAAAGCCTGCTATATTGGGATGACGAAACGGAAAATTTCAGAACGGGAAAAAGAACATCGCGCAGACTTAAAACTAGGAAAAACCTCCACCGCTTTCTCCGCCACCCACATCAATAACCCCATTAATATTAACTCCATTAACATCAATAAAATAGCCCCTTACAATAACCAAAACTATGCACTAAAACGGGAGGCCCTCGAGATTACCACTAATTGTAATACAGTAAATGACAGAGAGCATTACATCATTCCCACCGCATGGCAACAGCTACTAGAAAAACACGAAGTGAAGCGAAGTGGCAACCACTGGATACACCGGCAAAGTAAACAGCAAAGGAAGAACGACGGCGTTTAGCGTTTCGACTTTGAGGATGAACACGGAGTGTTCGAAATTAATCAGTCAAACATAATGGAAAAGTTTTGTATAAGGTATTTAAAATTCTAGCAAAAGTATAATTGTGCTTTTCCTTAAAAATATAATTACATGTAATTATTGTTTTCCGGTCAACAATTGAGTTTGTCAAGTTTTGGTGAAAGCCTGTATTTCAAAAAACAGCTCTAACGATTTTCTTGAAAATTGTTACATAAATCAATTTTAGATATCCTTTCTGATGTATTACATGTGTAGGAACTTAACTACAAATAACTAATTTTCGACGGACCATCTTCGTTGTTTTAATATTTTTAATTTGTACGATCACATACATCAAGTATTTACACTATTTACAACGAAGAATAAGATTTATAATAGGTAGAACATAAAATAATAATTGTGGGCGTCAATAAATTTAAAGTTCTTTGCCCACGTCCATTGTACTTGGCTTCTCATAGCCTTCTGCCGGTGATCCGCGACGGGGTGGCGCGCATGCGTCAACATCCCGCCCGGCCTTGCTATGTTGTCATGCAAGAACTTACAATATTTTTTTTTTGCAAAACTTCAAATTTACAATTTCACATAACATGAATAGATAAAATAATAACAAATAAATGAATGTAACATAATATCAATATTTCGCACAACACATAGAATTAGAAAAAAGATTAACTGATTATAATAAACAGAAATTTTCATAATTAACTAACAAATTTAGAGTAATATATATAATACAGTAAATTAATATAATAAATGTTCATATTCATTTTTACTCCTCGATAGGCAGCACACACAATCTGGAGATGGATCTTTTGTAAATCCCTTTGGTAGTTTTTATATCTACCAATCTAACTTTATTATCCTGACCAGGATATAGCTTTATTACACGCCCTAAAACCCACTTGCATGGTGGAAGATTTTCTTCCCTGACTAAAACCATGTCTCCGATTTTTAAATTTTCTTTATCAATTATCCATTTTCTGCGCTGTTGTAAGTTATTTAAGTAAGAAAGACTCCATCTTTTCCAGATTGCCTGAACTGACTTCGTAATATTTTGCCAAGCACTTAGGCGATTTTTCTCAATATTGATCAAAGAGGGTTCAACAACAGCCGTTATTGGCCTTCCAATAAGAAAATGGGCTGGAGTTAAAACCTCTAAATCTTCAATACTTGAAGTTAGCGGAGTCAGTGGTCTCGAGTTCAAGATCGCTTCCACTTGAGTAACAAGTGTAAGCATTTCTTCAAATGTAAATTTTGAATTACCCGCTATCCGTTTAAAATGGTATTTAAACGCTTTGATATTTGCTTCCCATAGACCACCCCAATTTGGACTCCTTGGAGGAATAAAAACCCATTCTATTTTTTCCTCTGCAAAAAATTTGAATAAGGATTCTTCCTTATCTCTTACCAGTTTATACAAGGCATTTAGTTCCCTGTTGGCGCCTACCATATTGGTCCCATTATCCGAAAATATTTTATGACACTTGCCCCTTCTCGAAATAAATCTTTTTAACGCAGCTATCAGAGCTTGTGAAGTTAAATCACTGATAAGTTCAAGATGTATAGCCTTTGTTACTAGACAAATGAAAATACAAACATAAATTTTGATTTCTGGACCTTTCCTTCCATATTTATTTTTGATTAAAAAGGGTCCAGACAAATCTACCCCAGTTGAATTAAATGTTTTATCTGGCGTTATTCTTTGTTTTGGCAAGTTTCCCATTTTTTGTACACATACTTTCGGATTTGCTTTAAAACAGACTAAACATCTGTGCACAATTTTTTTACAAAGATTTCTCCCATGAATGGGCCAATATTTTTGCCTAACCTGAAACAGAAGATGTTGGGGACCAATATGAAAATATTTTTCATGATAATATTTTACAATTAATTCCGTTAATTTATTTTTTGAAGGAAGTACATAAGGATGCTTAATCGAATAAGATAACTGCGAATTTTGCAGTCTCCCCCCTACCCTTATTAAACCATTTTCATCCAAAAATGGGGATAAATTAAAAATTTTACTTTTATGCGATACATTACCGCCACTTTTCAAGGCAGATATTTCAGTATGAAATTCCTCCTCCTGCAGCTGTTTCAGTAGGAAGTCTTCTGCCTTTGTCAGCTCTTCAGGCATCAGCGGTCCTTTCTTCTTTTCTAAAGGATTTCTTAGATTGTGAAGAAACCTGAAAAGAAAACTACATATACGTAATATTTTTAAAAATCTATTACTACGATTTATCAGATAGTTCAAAATAGTAAAGTCTTTTTTCAAATTTAGAGTCACTGCATTTTCAGATTTTAATTCAGGAGTGTAGTCTTCCTCATTTAGTTCTGAAAAGTCAATAAAAGATTGTTTGTTTTTCGGAAATTCAGGATCTTTCAGAAATTCAGCACCTGTCCACCATGTGGCGCTGTTTGTTAGGCTTTCAGCAGTCATCCCTCGAGACAACAGGTCAGCAGGATTTTCTTTACTTGCACAATGGAACCAAGAGTTAGGGTTTGTCAGGCTGGCAATTTCTTGAACACGGTTGGCGACAAACTGCTTCCATCGGGTTTTAGTACCCTTTATCCAGAAAAGCACTATCTGCGAATCAGTCCAGTGATATTCAACAGAAGGTCTTTTAAGGTTTACAGTATTTTTCACTTTGGTGATCAGACGAGCTGCGACCAGGGCACCCAATAATTCAAGGCGAGGTAGTGTAACACCGCTGAGGGGAGCTACACGGCTCTTGGAAGTCAAAAGTTTTACTGAAATACCATTTTCTGATTTTGTTCGTACATAAATGGCAGCGCCATATGCCTTTTTGCTAGCATCGCAAAAACTATGTAATTCAACTATATCTTCTGGGGAAGTGGCATCAAGGACGAATCTAGGGACTTCAAGCTCTTTTAACAAGGGTAATTCCGAACACCATTTCATCCACTCTTTTTCGATATTTGGTGATAATGATTCATCCCATTTGGTTTTAGTTGTCCAGATATCTTGAATGATAATTTTTGCTCTGACAGTGAATGGAGAAATTAACCCTAAGGGGTCGAAAATTCTCCCTACGGCTTGAAGAATGGTACGTTTTGTAATTTTATTTATGGATATAAAGTTCAACAAACTCTTGATATCTACAATCAAATTATCTTTATTAGTATCCCAAGATAGTCCCAAGATCTTTGTCTGATTTATACCTAAGCTGATGGTAGATTCTACAGGGTATGTATCAAATTTTTCGCTTTTCCACTGTTCTGTTAATTCGGTATCGTTACTTATCCATTTTCTAAGGGACATTCCTGCGGCTTCCATAATATATTTTGCACTTCGTGATAATTCAAGTGCTTCGTTAAAATCATTACCTCCAGAAATTAAGTCGTCTACGTAAAAACATTTATCTAAAAGTCGAACAGTAGCGGGAAATTCTTCTCTATACTTCTCAATGTGATGTCTAATAGTAGCAGCGAGTAAGAATGGACTTGAACACACCCCAAAATTAACTCGATTGAAACGATAAATCTGTAATTTGGGTTTTTTGTGTGCATGCGGTTCTTCATCACTCCAGAAAAAACGAACAGCGTCTTTATGTTCATCAGCGAGACAGATTTGTAGAAAGGCTTGTTTAATATCAGAACAAAATGCTATTTTGTTTAATCTAAAATTAATTAAAACATCCAAAAGATTCGGATTTAAATTTATCCCCTGCCATAGGCAATCATTCAGTGACAGCTGATTATTTTGATGACTCCCTGCATCAAATACGATTCTTGTTTTGGATGTTAAGCGACCTTCCTTTCTTACTGCCTGATGAGGCAAATAATAAATAGGTTTGTTTAAATTATTTTCTGCTGTACTGGGTTCAACTATTTCTATTATTTTTTGATTTACGTAATCACGAATAATCTCTCTATACTGTTCATATAATTCTCTATCATATTTAAAACGTCTCCATAAACTTAAAAATCGTTGTTTCGCTAACGTGTAATTATCGGAAAGTTCATTATAGGGTCTTCTAAAAGGCAAGTGTACAACGTAGCGTTTGTTTTTAAACTGAATCGTTTCATTAAAAATTTCTATAGCTTTATCACTTTCTTTTTGAATTGGATCGTCTCTTATTCCAATGCTTTCTAGATCGAAAAAGAGTTTAAGAGTGCTACTAAGGGAATCGTCTGACAAAACGAAACACTGTTTCGAATTATTCAGTTCTGTTTCTTCAACCTTTCCACACGCTAGCCATCCAAATTCGGTTTCCTTAAAAAACAAATCGTCATTTATTTTATAAGTATTATCCTTTAAAACTTTGAATAATATATCTGCACTGATTAACGCTTCTATTTCATTCGGTTCAAAAAATGTCTCGTCACTCAATTTCAAAAATTCTGGAATTTTTATGTCTGAAATGTTTAATTTATTGCATGGTGTAAGCCCAGTTATTTTATCTACAATCAAAAATTCTACTGGTTCACTAAAAGAACAATCTTCATTTGAAATAAAGGTATCTAATTTCCACTTAATATTTTGGGTCAATCCATTCAAACCTGAAACTGGAGTTTTTATTTTTTCTCTTTTAATTCCTAAACATTCACTCATCTTTTCAGTTAAAACGCACACATTTGAAGCCGAATCCAGAACGCATCTTATTTTTATTCTTTTTTTGTTTTCGCATTGAACATAAATATAAGCTGTCGAAAACAGAATACTTTTTCTATTTTCTTTTAAATATCTGCTATTATTACTCAAAACGGAAGCATTTAATTGCGCAACCCTTTTGTATTCATCTGAGTCTGGAACCGGGGTTTTGGCGCCAGAAGAAAAACATAATAATCTGTTGTGCTTCATTCCGCAGGTGCATTTGAATTTTGATAAGCAATCATTTTTCTTATGATTTTGCCTAAAACAAACCTCACAAAGCTTGTGAAGGCGTATTATACTTAATCTTTCGTTAATGTTTAATTTCAAAAATGTATCACATTTATAAATAGGGTGATAAGTATTTTTACAAACAACACAATTTTTGTTTTTATTTTCATGCATTAAAAGAGTTTTAGATTTGTTAATAGCCGGAAAGTTTTTGTTAGTATTTTTATTTCCGCTAGTCATATTCGTTCTATTAATAGATAATAAAACTGATTCTCGTTGTTCCAAAAATTTGATAAATTCTTCAAAGGTGGGAACATTTTTTGATTTATGGGATAACTCAAAATTCTTTCTAGATTCTCTGTCTAACTTTGCTACGAGAATATTTACAATGAAAACATCTGATAATTTATTTTGCTCATATTTCAGAACTTTCAAGGCACGCAGATTTTTCTGTATACAATCAATCATATTTCTTATCTCTTTGGGATTTTCTGTTTGAATTTTCTCAAAATTCAGAATATTTTGTACATGAATATCAACAATTAATCGCTCGTTATCATAGCGATTTTCTAATGCATTATATAATGATTCAAATGTATCAAAATTACTAACTAGATTTTTAGCATCAGATTTGAGACAAGATCTAAGATAATATAATTTCTGCGACTGATTAATGTGAACATTATTGGTTATTAAATCATCAAATTGTTCTTTAAAAGAACTGAATTCCTCATATTTTCCTGAAAATTCAGGTAATACTAAAGGAGGAATTTGAGTTTTAATTTCAAAGTTATCTTGAGATGCATTTTCAGTCGCATTTATTTTTTTATGAGAATCAAATTTCTTATAAGAATTAATAAGAGTATTAATTCTTACCTCTAATTTTTTCAGACGTTCTTCACATGAGTCAAGATCGTCATCTATGGTCGCTTGTTCAGCATCTTTCAAATCTTGAATTTCGTAGTATTTTTGTCGTAATTCATCGATTTTTGTTTGTAGCAGTTCTATGTTCTTTAATTTCACTTTTAGTTCCACTACATCTATATCGTAATTTTCGGCATTCGTGCCTTCTACATAGTTTTCAATTCTAGTTATCTTCCCTTTCAAGGAAGATTTCAATTTATTATTTTTATCCATAAGTCGCTTATTACAAGCTCCGGTTTCTCGACGGAGCCACTTTTTGTAGGAACTTAACTACAAATAACTAATTTTCGACGGACCATCTTCGTTGTTTTAATATTTTTAATTTGTACGATCACATACATCAAGTATTTACACTATTTACAACGAAGAATAAGATTTATAATAGGTAGAACATAAAATAATAATTGTGGGCGTCAATAAATTTAAAGTTCTTTGCCCACGTCCATTGTACTTGGCTTCTCATAGCCTTCTGCCGGTGATCCGCGACGGGGTGGCGCGCATGCGTCAACAACATGGTTATTATAGAAAGATTAACAGTCATCCTGCTTAGGTAGGTTAATTTTAGACCTCGGAAATTGGTGTTTCAAAAGATAACTCAACCATTTTTTCTGTTATATTCTCATACCGGAAAAATTTTAGGTTTCTACTTCGCTATCGCTAGGTCAATTTTATGTCTTCTGATCATTTTATCTCCCCCCCCCCCCCTCCTCGCCCCACAGAAAAAAAAAAGAAAGAAAGAAAGAAATATGAATTACGTGTAATAGTGGGTGATGGAAGTCGTATGGTTTGTCCACACCTGATTTTTTATACAATAAATTTTCATTATAATTGAGCTTTTCGTAAAATTTCCAGGGATATTGATATCCAATCCTCTACCACTAATTTCTAAAGACCATGAATCATGTTGGGATTGATCTGTGAGTGAAACGTCAAGGGACGTAGTAGGAATATGTATGCAATATGCGTGTAAAGATATATATCATGCAATACCTGTATCAGTCTTCAGCCCATCATTCGTGTTGGGTTTGATCCGTAGATGAAACGTCAAGGGATTTAGCAGAAATATGCAATATGTATGTAAAGATGCAATGCCTGTATATCAGTCTTCATTTTTTGAAGGAATGCAGTGGTAATTTTCAAATGATGGCTTGGTGCTTTGCCGTGGTGAAATTTCACTATTTAAAAAAATATTTGTATAAAGAAATTAAATTTCTTTTGTGACTATCGGCTACAAAACTTTCTCTTTTTAGTACGTTAAGTTAATTTTAATATATTTTTATACTCACTTTACATTTAATTTCCCATTGTAGGAGAACCCTGTGAAAACAATAAATCCTTTACTAAAACTTTTTGTACGCTGACGGAATCGGGTCTTTACAATTTTACTATTTTCGTTTTTGGTAGTAAATGGATTTCTTACTGTTGGAGTAATTTAAATAAATTCTTCATCATTCAAAGGTCACAATATATTTCCATTTCTCTTCTTATAAATTGTTTTCATACATGTTTCTAAAATGTATTCTGCGTTGAGCCACATACTTTATGAAAAGCTGGTGAACATTATGTTTTTCAGCGATTTTAAGTTTTAAATTTTGGTTCATTATTTATTTCATTTGTTGTTGCTACAGTTGTATGCATTTACCTTTGCATTTTTTTTTTTTTTTTTTTTTTTTTACGTCGGCGGATTTTTTCTCGTTACTAGCCATTTTACTAATATTAGTTTACCATTTTCAGGTATTCGTTTTATGCCTTCTTTCAATCTAGAAGCAATGATTGACGTTTTTAACTCATCCTGTTTAATATTATTGCTTATTTTTACTCTTAGAAATTTTAATTCTATGCACCGAACAATGTTTTTTTTCACTGTGCAATAGAAATATTTTTCCTTGAAAAGCGCAACATATACACCATTCCACAGCATTTTACATGCGACATTTTAAAAGAATGATAAATTAAAAAGTTATATATCTGTCTCAAATAATAAGCTGATTTATGAGTTGAGTCGTTGAGTGTTGCTAGAGTTGGGGACTTTTTTATTCTGTTGTTACCAATAATTTTGATAAGTAAATATCTGATATACATAATAGACGATTAATCTTCGAAGTGATTAGGCAACTGTAACAATTAAAATTTAGTGATGGATATTGAATAAAAAAGTTCCCCACGTCTGGCAACATTGCATGAGTTTTAATAACAAAATATTTGATATTCTTAATTTCTCGTTAAAATCCTACTAAAGAGAGGTAAATGTCCTCAGTAGAAGTACCTTTGTTCCAGTTTCAAACAAAGCTCACCACATGCACCATACGGTTTCCTTCATATTTTCTGGAAAACTGTTCATCATAAATGTATGATTTTTACTTTCTTCTATATTCAATAGAAGAAAGTATTGGATTCGTAAAAAATTTCGACCTCGGATTTTTGATGGATTTACACGTTTTGAGAGCTGTAGAACACGATTTGACCATTTTTAGAAAATGTCTGTCTATCTGTCTGTCAGTCTGTCTGTGTGTGTGTGTGACAAAATTTTGTGGCAACTGTATCTCAGGAACTACTGCACAGAATTTCATACAAATTGGTATGTAGTTGCACCTTGACATAAATTAGTGCCTATCAACTTTTGGTAAAAATTGTCTTACAGGTTGCGTTGCCATTCCGCTTTTTCTAAATTTTTAACATGGTGATATAGGACAAAATTTTGCATAAATGTGCATAAAGAGAATTATTTTTTAGTAACAATTATGAAATTTACAAGAATTATTTATAATAGAGATAGTCAACTGGGAAAAAAATTTGATATGTGTAGGAGCCTCGCCACCCCCCCTGGGGGGGAAGTCCCCCCTCGAGGGGAGTAAATTTTCACGATGGGTATCTTTCGAAAGGTCTCGTCAATACCTTTAAAACGAATGGTTGAACTATAAATCTGTGATAATTTAAAACAAAGTTATCGATTTTTTTTACTTTTAACGAAAAAAAACTTAGAAAAAAAAAAATCGTCTTTTTTTTTTTTTTTTTTTTACTGAGTGAATTTGTACAGGAAAATATAGAAGAAAGTCTTGTGGTGGCCACAACATACTATTTTTTTTTAAAACTATTTGATCAAGAATTTTTGCTGCGCGCAATCTAAATTGCAATTTTATTACTTGATAAGTCATACTATGTAAGAAATAAGTTTAACGCTAGAATAGACTAAAACAAAAAGAAACAAACAACAACAAAATCTAGTGTGACACACACACAACTTTCTCTTACCATGCATTTCAATATTATAAACACAGATTGCAGATTAAGGGATGAAATAACTAGTACTGTATATAAATCTACTTTGAAATTAATTTAAACTAGGTATAGGAACAGCTTTATTTGACACAAAATTCTGTGTGTGTATGGGGGGGGGGGAGGAGGGGCTACTGCTCCCTTCAACTCCCCTCTTTCATATGCATCACTCTTTAAAAATTAATCTCGATTACACTTTTTGAATTGCCTACAATTATTTTTTTTTAAGTGACGCTAATTACGAACATGTAAAAAGGCCAACCGCTAAAAACTTTATTTTAGTTTTCAAGGAACCTTAAAAAGTGTAATTATATATATGTATATGTATTATGTATATGTAATTATATATGTATATGTATATGTAATTATATATATGTATATGTATAATTAAAATTTAACTTTAAAAAGTACGTCTTTTACTGTATGAGTATGAAAAATTAATTTTCATTTCTGATAAGTTTTCTTAGACATGGTAAAATATCGTAAAACACTTCAATCAATTACATTTATAAGAAAAGAATATTTTTGCTTAATTTATTGGTAGGCCTGTATGTAATCTATGACTTATGTGCACACCACATTGTGTACATATAACAGTCCTCTATATTAATAACACATAGTACAACCTGAAATGCACTTTGAAGCACTTCCAAGCATAGCCCCAATATGTTCGAGTTCTTTTAGGCAGCCCTACATCCTACATCACGGATTATTATTATATAGATAGGACACTCCCGCACGTGTGTAACCCAACCTACAGTGACCCTGTTGGCAACGGCTGTGAGTTTGTCGAGTTCTCCAGCATACGTAATCACTCGTCTTAATTTTATTGTATTTATGTTCTCGTTTGGCAATTTTGTTATTGTTTATAAACTTCATTGTCAAAAGCAATTTATTTTCAGACGCAAGTACTAAATATTGAAAATAAATTTTGAAAATACATATGAACCAAAATGCTTTTTCATTTTAAAGTATTTTGTATTATTTAAACCAAGCAGTGTTAAATATTTAATGATTTCATACTGCTTTTTCAGAAATACAATTTGTAATTTTAAGTTGTATTTGAATATGGATCTGTTTAGCAAAGTATTTTTTTAAACATTATAAGTAAGAAATTACATTTTATTTCAATTTTCAGAAAGTTTGAGAAAGTTAATACTTAAAAATTTTCTTTATGGCAAATGAATATTTGCTGGCGCAGGAAGTTTGTTTCACTGGAAATCGACTTTGCTACAGCCAAAATAAATAAATAAATAAATAAACTAATAATTAATTTTTACGTTTGTAATTTATAATTTGTTTAATATATCTGCTACAGTCAGGGATGGAACACGGGCACAGAATTCATAACTATCAATGTAAGAAAATTTTCTGCTTCTTAAATCAATGATATTATAGTTAGAGAAATTTCTTAAACAAATACCGGTATGAATTCTGTGCCCATGTTCCATCTCTTGGCTACAGTTAATCATATATTAGCGTACAGAAATTTTTGTTTTTAATTTCGTCAAATTTCTGCTGAAATAATTAGGCAATAAACTTTACAAAGACAGTTAAGTGGATGTATAGGTACCAATTTATTACGAATTTTAAATAATTTTCATACTACTATTTTCGAACGTTATTCCGAGTTCCCATTCTTTTTTTGGACATGTACTATGCATTCCAATTTTTCAATTTGACTTTAGAGCTGTAAACATTTGCTTCGCTAACTCTGTTGAAATCTCGAGAGTTAAACCCTCTAATTTCACATATCGCACTGCTCTAGATGACTTGGAGCATTTAAAAACATTGTCATGACACCGTCAATTTCCATAACTCACTATATTCTTCAAAATTTTACATGTAAGTGTGGGCGTGACACTTTTTGTTTATATTTTTAAATGCCGTGTATTTTGGCTGTTTATATATTCTAAACCGACACAAATTATATTATGTATGGAATCGTCACAGTTTGCTTTATTTTTTAGGCCAGTAATTGAAAATTTGAATCGTTTTATGTCCCACGTGCCCTTATGCATCCTGGAAAAATACCGATCCGTACTAATTCAAATATATGTGCATGCACAGAAGCTTCGTTTCTTTACATTTTAGCAACATTGAAACCTTTTTGCCATATGAACAAGCTGATTATGTGTGTACTAACTTGAAAACGCATGTTATTTCATAACATTCTGCAGCTGATTGGGATAGTTAATCGAAATACATACAGAGCTGCCAACCTAATCCGGTAAATTGCTAGTACCGCTCGTTTTTCTACACCACTTAATTTTTAGAGTTTTTGTTTTCTTAATTCATCGTAAAAATATTTGTAGAGAAGTACTCTAAAAGTTAAGAGGTGTAGAAAAATGGGCGGTATTAACAATTTGCCGGATTAGGTTGGCAGCTCTGTAACATATTAAATATTTTCAGACTATCACGATTCTTTCCTTTTATCATGCATGAATACACCGAAAATATTTTTTATATCGCTGTTTTTATCACTATTTTTGTTTTATTTGTATTTATTTGTACTCTTATAGTTATTTCTTTCTGTATTTAGGCAATGCGGATTGAACGGCACTTACTTCAATTGCGATGGTGATAAAGGATGCAGAAGTCTCTTTTTGTGTTTTTAACATTTTTAACTAACTTTTCTATTAATTTCATGTTATATTATATATATTTTTTTTGGAACCAGAAAAAAATAATAAATTAAAAAGTAATTGTAATAGATTATTATTATTATTATTTTTAATACTAATTAAAATTTGTGTAAAATTTTTTTATATTGTAAACAGTATATTTGTCTTTTGTGGTGAATTCTTATTATGTCAATAAAGTGATACGTTTGCTTGTGATTTAATTTTCTTTTAATCAACTTTGTCTTGTAACCTTGCATTTAAATTTGAAATACAATACATTAATATTAAGGTGAACGTCACCTATGGCTCACCCGAAATTTAGTTGTGTATCCAATTAAAAATAATTAATTATCTTTTGATGATTATTAATAAAAAAAAAAAAAAAAAAAAAAAAAAAGAAAGACGAGAAAAGAAAAACTGAAGGGAATAATTAAACTTAAAACGTGTAAATTAATGTAAACACTATCGGTTTTGAAAAATCGTGGTCTTTCTCCTTCACCTTAAAAAAAGAAAGAGCAACACAACAAACCAATAGGAAGCAACAAACAAAAACAAAACTGATGGAAGAAAAAAAAAAAAAAAAAAAAAAAAAACAGGGGAAGGGATATTTAAATTAACTAACTTTTTATATTAAATACTTTTTACATATATTATTTTATACATATTACTAATTAATTATTATTTATTTATTTATTTATTTTTGCAAAATAAAGTATATTATTTAGTCGAATTAAACAAATTTTTTTCAAGCTGTAGACAGCTAAGTGGAATCGTATTTTTTATTACAAATTTTATTGTGATAGCTAATTTTCTCAGAAAATCTAACTCGGAAGCGCGTTTTGCATGAAAGATAATTTTCGCTTACTGAAAATTAAAACTATGATCAGATTCCCAACTATGCTTCCCAATAGAAGATTTTGAAGTTTCTTGTTTAATGACATACCGTGAATGATCACTTAAACGGTATTCCAGATTCATTCAGTTTGACCTATGCATGTTTTAATTATAGTTGGTTTTTGCATGCTGCTTCCAGTTGCTTGATTGTGTTGCTCTTTCTCCATTGGGTTTTGCTCTGCTTTCAGTTTTGTTTTTACGTCCAAAGAAGTAGCACGTGTTTTTTGCACCTGAAGAAAAAGACCACATCCTTTCGAAACCGGTAGTGCTTACATTAATTTTATAATGTGTAAAGACGTTTTTAAGTTTAAATATGTATTCAGGGTGGCGACAATCAGGGAAATCATGGAAAAATCAGGATACTTTATCAATCTGGAAAAATCAGGGAATTTTGAAAAAACATCCAAAAATCATGGAAGTTTTCATTTTTGCCTTATAGACATGACTGAAAGATCACCAAACAGGTGTTATCTTAGCCATGATTGCACAGGATGGGCTGATTTCTAGTTAAATTTCACAGTGTTAACATATATTTTTTTACTCTTTTTCTATATCACATACTTTTAGTGTAATTTGTAGAACAATTTTATGTACTGATGCGAATACGTTGTGAAAGTGAAATGATTTATATTTTTACAATTTTGTTAATTTTTCCCAAATTTTTTATTTAATTTTCCTTTTCGTAAGTGAACAAAATAAATAAATAAATAAATAAATAAATAAAATAAAATAAATAAAAGGATTTAAAATATTTTTTCCCGTCAGTATAGTTTTTTGAATTAGAGTGGTTTAGCAAACATGTTACACGAGAGTGCCATATACACAAAATTATGGAATGTATATAATAGGTAACAGAAATCATGGAAATCGGACAAAATTAGGCGGGGAAATCAGGGGAGCATTTTTTCTGAATTTCTGTAGCCACCCTGATTGTTCACCAGTTCTTAAATTTATTTTTGTAACGGGAATAAGTTAAATATATTTCAATATATATCTGTACAAAGAAAGATATTTAAAAGGAATATAGGAGATATACAAAAATACAAATACACTTTTTATATTAAACTATATGCAAGATATATTTTGTTTTCTCACCTAAAGAACATTATATATTAGATTTATAAGTTATCTTCATTTGTGTTTTATCTGACATAGAGCATATTAACAAAGAAATGAATAGCAGAATTGCTTACATTTACAGGACTGTTCACAAACTACTTCGAAATAAACGTTTAAAAATGACCTTTAAAAAGAAAAAAAATAATAATCTGGTGTGTCACTCACGTTACTTTGTTTCACTTACCCTGCATTTCAATACTATAAAAATAGATTGTAGATTAAGTCGTAAGATCAATAAAGTAAGATAATAAAGTTCAATCTAATTTAAAAATAATCTAAAATAGATTTAGGAATAGTTTTACTTGACACAGAATCCCGTGTGTACATTTCCCTCATTTAATTAAAGTGCCTACATTTCGTTCATTTTCTGATGTCTGAGTTATAAGTCTTCTGCTAGGAAACAATCTTTAAAGGGGCAATTACAAATTATTCGCGATTATAATTTCGATTAGCGATTTTCACCTTTTTAAATTGGTTTTTTTAATAATTTAAAACTATTTATTTTTATCCCTTTTATATTCATATATATATATATGTAAGGCTGTTATAATTTGCTTACTAACTTTTTACACTTGATCAAGTTTTTCAAGTAGCAACCTAATACGGAATTCAAAACACCAAATTTCAATTTTTTTTTTTTTTTTTTAAAGTTATACTGGTAACAAATATACATGCAGATCAATCACTTAAAAATTGGACTATCGTATTCAGTGCATATGAAAACGTGATATTGTACAAAAAAGCAGAGTTGAAAAAAATACTTTGTTTACAGTATGGGTATAAAAAGTGAATTTTCCTTTCTGAGCAGTATTCGTCGACATAGTAAAATGTAGCAAAGCACTTCCATCAATTACATTTAGTAGAAAGCAATGTTTAGCTTAATTTTGAGTATCCCTGTATATTATCTATAAACTTAATGCACACCACATTGTGTACTTAAATTTAATCTTATATGAAAAACATGCAACACAAAATTAAATACATTTTCGAGAAATTTTCAAATATAGCCCTTGTGAAGTTTTCCATTACAGGTATAATAATTATCCGTTAGATAATGTAGTTACCATTCGACGGTTTCCACTAGGCCATATTTTCGTATAAGTGACATTTTCTTGCATTGTTCGCCGCCAGACATCTGATTTTTATATCTTCCATTGAAAAACCCAAGATTCTATGAGGTGTTAAAAAGGTACAAAATCCAGAAATCAATAAAGATCGACACAAAAATGCGCACAAAGTTTTTTATTAACTTGCAGCATAAAATAAGAAAGGGAGGTGCCCCTAACGGATAAATTTTTAAGAACTACATTTGTAGCTGTTCTCAGCAGGAGCGATGGGAGAAGAATGATAAAGTTCTAGCCACATTCAAATTATCATTACATGTTGGCATTTAATTTCATCGCAAGCAAGAACACATAAAAAGTTTTTTTTTTTTTTTTTTTAAGATACGTTATACTCTAATCAAGCTAATAATTTTGAATACATAGGGCAGGAGTGCCAAAAACATAATAACCATTGAATTTCGCCAAACTTAAGTATGAGAAACCACAATCGACAGATACATAAAATATAGTTATAATTTAATTCTGTTCAAGGATAATTTTTACTAACTGGATTAAATTACGTTAGAAGTTAGACTCTGATTTAGGAGGAACGTAAATAAAATAAGCCATAAGTTATTCTTTATAAGACGAAAAGATATGATTTTGCTTGAAGAGTGATTTTCTTTTACATTTCTTTCTTTTTCTTTTATTTTATTGATGAAGAAAAAATTCGGCGGTTATTAGGGATTAATATTGAATACACGAGTGAATTATTATATAAAGCGTTAAAATAGATTTGAATTAAAATTAAGCAGAAAATTTTAAAAATATATATGTTATTCCTAGTTGACAATCGTGGAGACAAGGTTTTCTGGAACATCTCTTTGTTTAATGTTCATAGATTCTAAGGACTAGGAAGGCAATGGAGACCATGCAGAAAATTAACATATTATAACCTGACTAAGCCTCTTTGAATGAATTTATATCAAAATATAACTGCCATTATTTACAAATTCGTAACATTATCCACTCTTAAGGACTGCACGTCGCGGGCAGTACAATCGTTGGTCAGGAGGTAAAAACTATACAATCTAGAATATAAAAACTAAGTTGCAAATAACGATAAAATAACATTACAGAATGCAAAATTTGGTAATTGAATTATGTGCTGAATTTACAAATAAGTACAAATATGTACAGTCTGTAACAAAAGTGTCCGAACACTAGCAAAAATTCCTATGTAAAAAAAGTACACTTCATACGGTTTTGTTAAATAAATCCTTGTCGAATACTGTTCTTAGTCAGTGTAAGACAATGATTCGATAAGGATTTATTGAAAAAAAAACCGTATGAAATGTACTTTTTTTACATAGGAATTTTTGCTAGTGTTCGGACACTTTTGTTATCGACTGTATATACAAATATTTACATCACATATATACAAATTTAAATAATTATAAGATTAAAAAAACTTTTTATATACCATGTTTTTAAATTTTCTGATGAATCATTAATAAAATACGCGAGGATAAAAAATAATATTTAAGCACGCAGACTCAGTTCAGTGAAATAATAATAATAGTGAAAAAAAAAAAAAAGTTCGTATTAGAAATAAAATATTACTCCTTTTAGAACAACGTATATGGCTGAATATCACATAAATGTGCATTTTAGTGTTTCAGGTCTTTATTATTAATTTTAAGCAAATAAATTGTAAAATTTTATTATTATTATTTAGAAGTACCTTTTTAAAAAAGCATCAAATCATAAAATGTGAGTTTATAGCAATTTCAGTATTTTTTAGAAAATTTTAAACCTTATAACCGTCATTTTCGTGACTGTCTCCAAGACCAAATGTTTACATACAAAGTATGTTTTTTACTAAAAAAAATAAAATGATAATTATAATAATTGTTAATTCTTGTAAAAAAAACTATTTGTTTTCAAAGGAAATTTTTTTTTCTTTTTAATTACGTTAATTTTCATGCATGTGTAATTAAAATGCTTGTATGCAAGTCTTCACGTCATTTTCGTGACACATGAAAATAACTTCATATATCATCAAGGGATGGTGCCACCATTCACTTTTTTTAAAGTTTAAGATCAGAAATCAACATTGACGATATGTGGGAAAAAAAAATCTCAAGAAAATTGAAAACAGGTAAGAGTTAACATTATTTTTATTGTTTACATGCTGTGTGTGCGTACTTTTATTGCTTGTCATTTTCGAGATGCATAAAAAATAAAAAAATATTATAAAATTTAGAACAAAGTTTTATTTTAATATAGAATGACGACCAGAAGAAGAAAATGTGACGATATCGGCTTAGTGAAAGCATGTTTTTCAGTACAGAACGAATTATTGACGATTTGTCATTTTCGTGACGGTCATTTTTGTGACGTCACGAAAATGACATTTGTTGGAGATTTACTATTTTGTAAGCCCTGGATTTAAATAATTTTTTATTTTGAATTAAAAGATTTGTTGGTGTAGGATAAGCTTTATATTTAAATATTTAAAGTACTTTCCGGTATCCAGGTAAATATAAAAAAATTACATACGACATTAATATTAAGATACAATTAAAAAAGCAAACTTTTATTTATTTATTTAATTTTATTTATTTATTTATTTATTAATTTTTTTTTGCCCCCTTTAAGGTGTCATTGAGAATGTTACTCAAAATATTTTACTTGTGTTATTTATGGCAAGATGCAGAAAAAATAATTTGCATGGCTTGACAAAGAGGATGTCCATGAAATTCAAGTGCCACATATTCTGTGCAAAATTAGGAATTCTCCTGAACCTGCTTCAAATAGATATTTTAAACTTCAGGATGAAGATTTTAATAATGTTCAAAATGCTTTTTCTGAATTTAATTCAGTTAATCATTAAACTTGTAACTATAAGGATTTTAATACAATAAAATTGCTTGATATTCTCATTATTGCTCTTTCTTTTCCCTTCACAATCTTTTCTCTATTGTTCTAATATGTTCCATTTTTAATATTATATGGTCCTATTGCATTGACAAACAATGTTATTTCAGTGAAAAATAGTCATTTTGACAAATATTGTCATTTCAGTGACAAACAGTCGTTTCAGTGACAAACATTGTCATTTCAGTGACAAACCAGTCATTTCAGTGACATCATTTTTTGACATCTTTAAATGCTATAATTAAAAATTTAATGCAAGTAAACTAATTATTTCCAGTTTATAGTCAAGAGGTATGCATTCTATGATATTTCCCAGTGATATAATTTATGTTTATAAAAAAATAAATTTAAATTTATTTATTTATTTATTTTTTTTTTTTAATTTAAAATTTTTGGGTTTTTTATTTTATTTTATTTTTTAAAATGGGAAGAACTTTTTAGAAAAGCCTAAGTCTTGTATTTTTTAATGAATCTGAACCACAAAAAAAAAAATTTAAATGGTAATTTTGATTTTATAAGATAATTAAAATTATAAATTTTTATTGAAAAATTTCAATAAAATTTTAAAAAATTATGTTCGATCTCTGTCAAACTCAGAATTTATTTAAGATGCACTTACGGACTTATTTTCAAAAATTCAAATTAAAATACAAAGTTTGAAAAAAAAGTTTAAAAAAATCCAAAATGCACACTTATGTGATATTCAGCCATATTAGCATCGTGAACTACATTAACACTTATCAATGTGTAATAGAATTTTTAAAGTGATGATAATGTCAATTTTTGTGAGATGCATAATTTAACTTTTTATAATATTTTAACGTTCACGTTGAGTTAAATGTATTTAATTTTATGCCAAAAGAAAATGAACTCGTAATTTTTTTTTGGCAACAATTAAATTTTAGCTAATATTTTCATGGTTATTTTATTGCTGTTAAGAGCTTATTATTTTCATATTTTAATTAATTAAAAGAAAACTATTCGAAAATCTGACTTCGAAGTATTGTGTTGTCACCGGGTTCTGAGCTACTGTGAAAGTTTCAAATGTCTAGCTAGTAGGGAAGTTAGTCAAAAATAGATTGCAAGATTTGTACTGGACAAACAAGTAAATAATCGAAGTCAATAAAAACATGGTAAAATACCATTACCCATGGTATATAGCAAGCTTGTCGTAATGTATTACTTTCGCTTTTGATGAAGGTGTTTTGGTAATTCGAACAACGACGTCATCGAGTTTTTTTAGGACTGTATAGGGAAACCCCCTCCCTCAGTTGTACTGTAGCTTGTGAGAGAGTCCTTTGCGCCGAACAGGGTTCCACAACCAAACTATGTCTCCTTCAATTCGTGATGTGTGGACTTTAGGTCATACCGTGTTTGCTCGCGTAATAGTCGCACTTTTTTTGCCAATTTTTCATTGTGAAAGTCCAGGTGCGACTATTATGCGAGGAAATCTACTACATAATATAGTACGCTCTACGGATACTGATATAAAAACACATTATAATAAAATTATAGTAACTTACCAAATGTTTCCAGATTAGTGCTGTTTATTAAATAAGTAATAAAAGTCTTTTCGTCAGTTGAACAAAAAAGAGGAATTTTTCTTTTTATCGTAATATTTTTATAGACAATAATCTTTGTGAATTTTTTTACAAACACTTCTAATAACAAAATACATTATATTAAATCACTTTCACTGAAGGTATCATTATCACTGCTATAGTGTGAATCGGTGTCTGAGGAATCTCCGTCATTCCATAAAATGTCATCTTCGCTTCCATCCAAAGCGTTAGAGATGCCTGTCTTCTTAAAACTTTTTGAAATTATATCACTTGTTATAAATGTCCAGCTTTGTATTATCCAACTACACATTAGTTCCAGAGATGGACGCCTTACTTTTCCGCTGGGAGTTTTTTCTTTGTTACTATTGGCCATCCAATCTCCATATACTCGTCTTATATTGTCTTTAAACGGTTTGTTAATCGATACGTCCAATGGTTGCAGAATCGATGTGAGTCCTCCAGGAATAATCACAAGATCTGTTTTGCCTTCTGAAAGTTCCTTTTTCACATCATCAACAAGATGGCCTCTGAAGCTATCGAGTACCAGTGTTGCCGCTCACCTTAGTTTGGCTATATGCGCAACCTTGGCGCGCATCTCTTGTTCACTTGCATTCCCGCTTTAGCGGAGTAGTTGTATTGTTTTTCGTTATAAGAGTAACATCGCTCTTGTTCATCTTGTTCGGTGATATGGTTCACCCTTTTTTATAGTTTGCGTTGACTATGGTGTCAACATATTTGAATACGTTAATAATACGTTATCTAGAAATTGTAAATATGTAAATATTACTTTAATTAAATGTTTGTGAAGTAATAACTTCAGAATAGTAATTATTGAATACAGTCCACTCATAAAGTATCGTCAACATTTGGTCTAGTAGATCCGGAGGAAGATCAATCGTAATATAATGAAAAGTGGTGGTGCTCATTGATGAAAATTAATTATGGATAAAAATAAATTAGTTATCCTAAATCGACAACGTGGAACCTTGAAAGGTCAATTGACTAAGATAGTGACATATTTAGAGACTGTTAGTGACGAGGATAAAGACATTATA
This sequence comes from Salticus scenicus, assembly GCA_963930645.1. Taxonomy (NCBI): domain Eukaryota; kingdom Metazoa; phylum Arthropoda; class Arachnida; order Araneae; family Salticidae; genus Salticus; species Salticus scenicus. Next base: position 38,574,148 of record OZ005653.1, on the reverse strand, counting down.
ACTTTACAAATAAAGAAGGATAATCTGCAAAATATAGTAACAAAACTGCATAATTTGAAAATCCAGTATTACGAAATAGCTGATGAATCGGAACTGTAAGTCCAATTGAACGCCTTCGCAGAATTGGAAGAAGAGGCAGAAAAATTAGAGGTAAGGCTTCGAAAATTCTTACTCTCTAATAACATTAGTAAAAATGTAAACGAAATTATTTCAAATGAATCAAAAGTAAATAATCCTATTATCAATTTTCGTTTACCTGAAATTCCTTTACCCAAATTTAATGGACAATATAATGAATGGTATAGTTTTAAAGATCAATTTATTTTAAAGATCAATTGATCAGAATGATAAACTTTCAGATAATCAAAAATTATATTATCTAAAATCTACACTTTGTGGAAGAGCACTAGATGTAATTACCGAAGACGATTCATATATTTCGCTTTTTAAAGCATTGGAGGATAGATTTCAAAACAAAAGAATGATTGTAAATTCGCACTTAAATGAGATATTAAACGTAGAGAATCTGTCTCAAGATGTAGTTAAAAATTTGAGAACAATTACAGATAGTTGCCAAAAAAATATTCGAGCACTCAAAAGTATAGGATTGGAAATGAATCCTTTTACGGAGGCCTTACTCATAAATGTGGTTCTTAAACAAATAGATAAAGAATCCAAAAAACAATTTGAATTATCTTTAAGTTCGACAGAATTGCCAACATGGTGCGATTTTATTAACTTTTTACAAAAAAGATGCTTAGTTTTAGAAAACTTACAATGTGTTTCCGGTATCAAACCGAAACTAATGAATTCGGAAAAGAGTACTAGAATTAAAACTTTCTTTTCTAAAAATGATTCTTTTAACGATCAAAACTGTCCCCTTTGTAAAAGAAATCATTCCTTATCTAAATGTTGTGAATTCTTAAAATTAAATGAACACGACAGATTCCTAACAGTCAAAAAATATTTGTTATGCATTAATTGTTTGAAATCGAAGCATCAGGTATCGAATTGTAAGAGTAAGCAATCCTGTTATATGTGTTCTAAAAGACACAATCCACTCCTACATCGTTTTCTGCCGGAAACAAAAAGTAATAATTTTCCATCTAAACCGCAAACAGAAAATCCAAATCACCAGACAGATGCAGACATACGGCACCTGTCTCCTTCGGATGATGATTCATATTCTCAATTGCAGAAGGAAAAAAAAGAGGTTTCGATGACATTATATAACGAGATTAATGATCCAATCTTAAAAAGTAAAAAACATATATTGCTGTCAACTGCTATAGTTTATTTGGAAAGTAGCAATAAAAAAAAGATTCCGGTTCATGTAATTCTTGATAATGGGAGCGAGTGTAACGTATTAGACAGAGAACTCGCTAATTTATTGAATTTGCAAAAAAGGAAATGCGATATTCATATTTCAGGAATTAATGGTAAGATGACAAATGTGAAATCTTCAGTACGTACCATTATTTCCAATAAAGATGATTCATTTAGTGAACCAATTGAATTTTTAATTACACCTAAAATAACAGAATTCATTCCTTCACACAATATAAACATAAGAAGTTTAAATCTACCACATGACCTTGAATTAGCTGATAGTGAATTTTGGAAAAAATCTAAAATAAATGCTTTAGTTGGTGTTGAATTTTTCTATGAAATATTAAAAGCAGATAAATTTAAAATAGGACAATTCACCTTTCAGAATAGCGTTTTTGGACATATTGCTGCGGGAACCATAGACCGCAATGTATCTGAAAATACTTTTTGCGGTTTTACTGCATGCAATGATTATCTTAATGAAAATATTCAGAAATTCTGGAAAATAGAAGCTCCTGAAATTGACTTACGTCCAATTAGTCAGGAAGAACAATTGTGTGAGAAACATTTTTTGGAAACTTATCGGAGAGATAACTCGGGAAGATTTATGGTAGCCATGCCTTTGAAGGAAGATGCTAGTGTTCTTGGGGAGTCTAAATCTATCGCAGAAAAAAGGCTCAAGCAGTTATGGAATCGTTTAGAAAAGAATCCAACAATGCGAAATCTTTATTGTGATTTTATTAAAGAATACACTAATTTAAATCATATGACAAAAATTGTTGATAATTTAAATGAATCTGGGTGTTATTACCTGCCACATCATGGCATTTATAGGCCCGAAAAATCTACTACAAAGCTTCGCGTTGTATTTAATGTTTCGAGTCCGACAACTAGTGGAATATCATTAAACGATATCACATATAAAGGTGTAGTTGATGAAGATTTGTATGAAATCATGTTACGCTTTCGACAACACCGATTTGTGTTTTTGGCCGATATTCAAAAAATGTATCGCCAAATAATGATTACCGAGGATCAGAGAAAATTATTAAGAATTTTATGGAAAGATAATGTGAACTCAGAAATTGAAACCTATGAACTTAATACCGTAACATACGGTACCGCTTGTGCCCCTTTTTTAGCCATTAGAACGTTGAAGCAATTAGCCCTTGAAGAAGCCGAGAAATATCCGAAAGCATCCGATATTTTGCTACATGATTCGTACATGGATGATATAATAAGTGGGGAAGAATCGTTAGAATCTACTAGGGAGCTTCAAAAACAACTTATACACTTGTTAGAAGGCGCTGGAATGAATTTACATAAATGGAATGCAAATCATATTTCCTTACTTGACTTTTCTAAAGAGACATACCCTGAGTACACATTCTCTGATAAGGAAACCAAAGCCCTAGGGATTGCCTGGAAACCCAATTTAGATGCTTTCACATTCAAAATAAATTTGTGTCAGTTAAAGTCTATGACAAAGAGAAGCATTTTATCAGACATTGCTCGTATTTTCGACCCATTGGGTCTCATAGGTCCTGTTATTGTCAAAGCCAAATTGTTTATGCAGGAACTTTGGAAACTCAAATTGGACTGGAATGACCCTATTCCAAGCCCTATTGCTCAAAATTGGCTAGAATTCGCCACTTCGTTAAAAGCTCTTGAACAACTTAGAATAAATCGCTATGTTTTAATTCCTGAAGCACAACAAATAAACTTACACGGATTCGCCGACGCATCGTCATTAGCTTTTGGAGCAGCCGTGTATATTCAGTCTATTCATAATTCTGAAATTGTCTCCAATTTGGTTAGCAGCAAATCTCAAGTTGCACCTCTAAAAACTATCTCCATTCCTCGACTCGAGTTATCTGGTTGTGTTTTGTTATCCAAATTAATTGTGAAAGTTTTGAAATCTCTGAAATTACAAATTGACAATATTTATCTCTATACAGACTCTCGAATAGCTCTTGCCTGGATCCAAACCGAGCCTTGGAAATTGAAAACATTTGTTGGCAACAGGGTTGCCAAAATTCAAGAACTGTCTAAAACTTCACATGGAACCATGTGTCCTCTGCGGAAAATCCAGCAGACTTAATTTCACGAGGTCTAACTACCACCGATTTAATGGATAATCAGTTGTGGTGGCAGGGACCAGACTTTCTAAGTAAATCCAGTAGTATCATAAACAATGACTCTGACTATCTGTCCCCCAGTGATAATAGTATTGTGATGAGTGAATTGAAAAATAATCACCAGGGTGACGCTAACCCTGCAGTGTTGTGTGGATTAATTCAATCTACGGATTCTCCCCAGAACTTTTATAATCATTTGTTTTGATTAACAAATAAGTTTTGTAAATTAATTAGAATATGCAGTTTTATTTTTAGATTTATTAGGAATACAAGAGTAAAAGTAAACAGAGTGATTGGACCACTCCGAAGCACCGAATTAAACGACACAGAAGTGCATTTAATTAGGCAGGTACAGTATACACAGTTTGCCGCAGAATTGATCTGCTTAGAGAAAAAGAAGCCCGTATCAGGTAAATTAAATTGTTTTAATCCAATTTTAGATTCTCAGGGACTCCTAAGAGTGGGTGGAAGGCTGGAAAATGCTAATTTAAATTTTGATAGTAAGCATCCCCTTTTGTTGCCCCACGACCATAAATTATCTTCCATGATTATGGAACATTTCCATAAAAAAATCTTTCATGTAGGACCTCAAGCTTTGTTATACCACGTTAGAAAAAAATATTGGATAGTTAGTGGGAGATCTTTAGCTCGGAAAATATTTCGTAACTGCATAACGTGTTACAAAATTAAACCTTTAACGGTCAATCAACTTATGGGAAATTTGCCAAAGGAACGAGTAAATGTGACTCATCCATTTTATTGTACCGGTATAGATTTCTGTGGCCCTTTTTTAATTAAATATCGGGGTCAAAGAAAAGGAATCTATAACAAAATTTTTGTTTGTATTTTTATTTGCATGCCTACTAAAGCCGTGCATCTAGAGGTAGTTAGCGATTTAACATCCGAAGCTTTTATCGCAACTTTAAAAAGATTTTTTGCTAGACGAGGCAAAGCCCAAACATTATTCAGTGATAATGCAACAAATTTTGTTAGTGCAAATAATGAATTAAAAAGGTTACATAGATTAGCTACTCAGCCTGATGAAAACCTTACTATTTTTTTAAATTCAGAGAATATTAATTGGAAATTTCTGCCACCCCGTGCCCCAAATTTTGGAGGGCTATGGGAGGCAGGCGTAAAATCGTTTAAGTATCATTTGAAACGCGCAGTAGGAAACGCTAAATTAACATATGAGGAATTCTTAACCGTTGTTTGTCAAATTGAGGGAATCCTCAATTCTCGACCCCTTACCCCCCTTTCAAACGATATCGAAGATTTGGACGTCTTGACTCCCGGCCATTTTTTAGTTGGTCGACCCATCACAGCGGTGATCGAACCCGAGTTCTCTGGCATTCCAGATAATCGATTAGATACCTGGCAAAAATTAACTAAAATAGTTCAAGGGATATGGAAAAAATGGCAATGTCATTATTTAAATACGTTACAACAAAGAAACAAATGGAAATTTGAAACAGATAACATTAAAAATGGGGATATGGTACTATTAAAGGAAGAAAACTTGCCCATATGTAGTTGGATTTTGGGTAGAATAGTAGAAATTATTCCAGGAAAGGATAACAAAATACGCGTAGTCTCGGTTAAAACAAGAAATGGGACATATAAACGACCTATTTCCAAAATTGCTCTTTTACCTTCAGAAAAGTAAAAAAAAAAAAAAAAATGTTTGAAAATGAATAATGTATATAGTTAAATTTAATTTGTTTATTGTATTTCATTTGTATTATTTTATTGTTTACAATGTTATTAATATTTCTCTTGTATAAGTTTTATTATTTAAATTGTATATATAATATTTTCGTATAATTAATTATAATTATGGTATTACATATTAGAACTGTAATTTTGAAACAATGTTTCAAGGTGGGCCGGTATGTTGCCGCTCACCTTAGTTTGGCTATATGCGCAACCTTGGCGCGCATCTCTTGTTCACTTGCATTCCCGCTTTAGCGGAGTAGTTGTATTGTTTTTCGTTATAAGAGTAACATCGCTCTTGTTCATCTTGTTCGGTGATATGGTTCACCCTTTTTTATAGTTTGCGTTGACTATGGTGTCAACATATTTGAATACGTTAATAATACGTTAACTAGAAATTGTAAATATGTAAATATTACTTTAATTAAATGTTTGTGCAGTAATAACTTCGGAATAGTAATTATTGAATACAGTCCACTCATAAAGTATCGTCAACAACCAGCATGGCTGGTTTTTTGAGCAATGCTCCAGAACTTTTGTTCCAAACACTGTTAACCCAATCTTTCATCAATTTTTCATCCATCCAACCCTTTTCTTGAAATCGCACATGGATGCCAGCAGGAAATTTAACCCCTTTAGGAACAGTTTTCCTTTTAAAAATAACAAATGGAGGTAGCTTACTTCCATTTGCAGTAACACCGAGCATTACAGTGCAGCGCATTTTTTCATATCCAGTTGTGCACACAGATACACTTGAAGCACCTCTTTCTGTATTAGTTGTGTTGCGTGGCATGTCAAAATAGACCGGCGTCTGATCAGCATTTCCAATTTGTGATGGGAGATATTCCATTCTTTGGCGAAGTTGGATAACGTACTTGTGAAAAAGTACAATTTTGTCCGTAAAATCCGGTGGCAGTTTCTGGCAAAGAGTTGTTCTTCTTCGGATTGTTAGGTCGTTACGCCGCACAAATCTTCTTAACTACCCGCGACTAGCTTTGAAATTTTCTTTTGAAATATTTTGCTGTACTGCAATTTCCCTTGCTCTTCTCTGCAGCATTTCACACGAAACTGCACATCCATATTATTTCGTAATGCACGAACATAAGAAAGAAGTTCCCTTTCTATCATTGGGAAAATTCCATGCTTTGGTCCTCGGAATGCTCGCCTATTTACATTTGTTTCTTGTAGTAATTGTTTGGATTTTCTCCAGTCCCTTATTAATTTTTAATTTACATTCCACTCTCTTTCAGCAGCTCTGTTTCCATTCTTTTCAGCATATTCAATAATCTGCAATTTAAATCCTGCCGTATAACTATTATTCTTTCTCAACTTTCCCATATTCAAGCAAAAAAAAAAAAAAAAAAAAAAAAAAGACTTCCAAAACACACCACGAAATTTACTGCAAAACAAACTATCGGCAAAGATTCTTTCTATGTAACTTTAGATATGTGCAGCCCAGTAAATTTCAAGCACGTGCATACTTTCTTTAAGAACGAGTTGAAAGATTTAAAATGAGGAGGGGGGGGGGAGGGATCTTTCCCCAGGGAGCTCTCTCATCCTCCCGAAGCAGGCAATAGGCCCCGCGGCTGATGCATGACGTCACGTGCGCGTGCTCTATACCTTATCTCGCTATGGAGTGACAATTGAGTATGACAAGTGGGAGTGACAAAACAGATGAAACCATTATGAGTAGCAGTTCTTGGAAAAGTACAGTTGCTAATTTTATAGTACTTTCTAGACGAAGGTCAAATATCGGACTGCGACTTTTATGCGGGGAAAATGTTTTGACGATTTTTCTGCTTCAAAACGGGGGTGCGACTTTTATGCGAGGGCGACTATTACGCGAGCAAACACGGTATCTCATTTTCATTCTCCCAATCGCCATGTTAATCCGCTCCCAAGTAAAGTTGTGTACATCTTCAAATCGGGCCTGGAGATCTTGGATGTTCTCCGCTGGTGAAGAAGGCGCATCTGGCTGACAGCCAAACAGGAGGTACTTGGAAAACGAAGTTCATGTCCAAGTAACATATGCGCTGGAGTATAGCCATGATTAGTTTCGTGGACAGTGCTTCGATATGCCAGCAGGAACAAAGGCAACTTCACGTCCCAATCTTGCTGGTTCCTTGATACTAGAAGAGAGAGGTTATTCAGGATGGTGCGGTTAAACCTCTCGACCATGCCGTCCGACTGGGGATGTAGGGGTGTTGTCTGAATTTTGTCTATGCCGAGTAACTGACACAATCCTTTGAATTCCGCAACTTAAAGTTCGTGCCTCGACAGGTATGAAGCTGTAGGGGTGTATCATACCTTGACACCCATTGCTGTACTAGAAACTCTGCAACCGTGACTGCCTCTTGATCAGGAATGGGATATGCCTCAGGCCAGTTGGTGAAATAGTCCATCGCAACAAGTATGTACTTATTGGCTCTAGAAATCCATCACACAGAACTGAAGAAGTCGAGGGCGATTCGTTCAAATGGTTCTCCCACATTATATTTATACAATCTTCCTCGGTTTCCTTTCTTCTGTCCTTTACATGCCACACAAGCATCGCATGATTTGCACCGTTTCTCCACGTTCTCCTTTGCCTTGTTCCAGTAAAAGCGTTCTCGCTACTCATTGAACCCACCCCTGGGCACTTGCCGAGATTCTGCACATATATACACATACTAGCTGACCCGACAAACGTTGTTTTGTCATATAAATTATTTCTAGAGAATATTTTGCTAGAAAAAAATAACTAACTTATTGTAAGTGTGTAAGGATGTGGTATATAAGTGAAACAGGTATGGAGCGCTGTGAACGGTGACTGTGAATTCCGATTATAACGTAAAAGACATAATTACCGAAATTTTCGCTATTTGCTTCTTGCTACTTGCTACTTGGTACTTTCTACTTGCTACTTGTTATTTAAAACCTCCGCTGAATGTCGAACAGCACAAAATTGTATTTCATACGGCAAATATTTCAATTTATGAGAGAATCTCTGATAGCAACGAATTTCACATAAAAATTCCGTCTTTTTTGAATAAGCTGTAACAATCTGGACCAATTTGATGAAAAATTTTATCAAAAAGATATTACAATATCTAACATCATTACATGTACATTTATCACAATTCAATCAATCGATGCACGTGAGTATGTGTATAGTATGAGCGAAGTGAAATGTAGAGTTCGTATTAAATAAAAACTTAAACTCGTTTTAATTAAAGGTGAAAAAGTTGAAACTCAATTTATTTTATAACAGGTATATTTTTTTAATCTACAAAAACTTAATTTATCGTAATGCCATTGAATGTACAATATTTTTGGTTAATCCTTGAGGAGTATACACAAACAAATTTGAAGGTTTTCCAACCCTGGAACACGCAACATATAAGTGGCCGTGAGAAAAGCACGGATTTTCTAAACCAAAATTCAATTCAAAAAACAATTTCAAATTTTGCCAAAGGGATCCGATACTAAAGGTGTTCCATACAAAACATAAATAAATAAAATATCAGTGACATACACACGCACAAAAGTATGGGACCCCTTTGGTGACTTTAAATATTTTAAGCCATTTTTGCGATGAATTGAAATGGCTATCTCAATTGTTGAACTAAAGATCTTGGCGAGAAGCGTCCGAGCTACTTCGGTGCCAAATTTCAATTTTTGCCAAAGGGATCCGATACTAAAAGTGTTCCATACAAAAAATAAATAAATAAAATATAATAAATTAGCTACACAAATAAATTTGTAGGTTATTGTTGTTGTTAATCAACGCGCATGTAAATTTGATAGAAAATTATATAAAATACTCACTCCAATTCCGCACACAATTTGCAAAATGTATAGTTTTTTATGCACACTTCAAAACTCTTCAAACACTAATTACATCTTGATGTAATATTTCAATTAGGACACAATTTTTTGTATAACAATAATAACACGAAGTTACAAAATATTTTCCTGAATTTGATCGCAGCACCAACTGTCGGGACAAACTGGAATTACAATAGAATATACGCAAGCGAAGTGTGACGTCACTGACCGTCAGTGGATGCAAGAAAAAGATTTCCTATGTTAATCTCCCATTGGATTTTTTATAAAAAATTATTAAAAATCGAGGAAAATTATTTCTCGATTTTAATCCCCATATTTGGGTATAGATATGTATTAGTTATCGTATGCATGTGTTAGATTGAGTTATTTTGCTCTCAAATTGACAAAATTTTAATTTTAAATTTCAAAACTCTGTCTTCCTTGGCATTTTTTGTATTTGGCGATCAAAAACGTAATACGAAAATATACATGCCAGATGTATATTTTCGTAATATGTGTTGTACGAAATTGTTTCCTATTATTCATTACTCTCTTAAAATAAGTTGTTGAAATAACCATTATTTTTGAAAGAAATTAAATATGTTCGCCAGATGATATGGCGATATTTTTTTTTCCGCCAAGGACGACAGAGTTTTGAGATTAAAAATTCAAATTTTATCAATTTTACAGCAAAAACAACTCAATCTAACGCATGCACATTATAACTAATACATATACCCAAATATGGGGATTAAAATCGGGAAATAATTTTCCTCGATATTTAGTAATTTTTTACAAAAAATCCAATGGGCGATTAACATAGGAAATATTTTTCTTGCATCCACGGACGGCCAGTGACGTCATCACTTCGCTTGCGTATTATTGAATATTCGATACTACGATCGTAGTGCAGTCTGCCGGATCCAATGTGAAACATTCCAAAATCAACAACAATTTATAAGTGATAAATTAATTAAATAAACAATTTAAATTGGACTGAATTGTAAATCTAAACCATTCTCGAATCCACCTGAAGACACACAAAAAATTTCATTAAACTCGGTCCAGCCGTTTAGGAGGTGTTCAGTGACATACACACGCACAAAAGAAATATATATGATAAATACAACGGCACAGCTTTAGTATAACACTCCCCCCCCCTTGTCGACTTTAAATATTTTTGGCCATTTTTGCGATGAATTAACATGGCTATCTCAATTGCGTAACTGACGATCTTGGTGAGAAACGTCCGTACTACTTCGGTGCCAAATTTCAAATTTTTTCAAACTAAAGCTGTTCCATACAAAAAAAAAAAAAAAAAAAAAAAAAAAAAAAAACTGTTTTATGATATATACAAAATAAAAATAAAAAAATTCTAATAAATTCGAAATTATTACTATTTACAATTAAGGTGAAAACATAAAAGAACCTTTATAAGTTACATATAATGTATCAATTAAAACGAAAAATTTTGTTTTTTTGTAGAAAAGAAAAGTACTACTAAATTAAATAAAAATTTTAAGCTAATACCAAGTATCTCCATGAAAATATTTATTTACACGCGAATATTTTCATAGTATATTAATTTTTTTTTCTAATTTTTATTGTTTATCACGCGAAATTAAAAATATTTTATTTCCGGAAAAAAATAAATAAACGTGAATTTTGTTCATTTTGGCATCAAAAATATTTTTCTTTTTAATCATTTTAAAGTTAAAATGGAGTTTTTATTTAATATCTTTTGATCCAATTATCCGATTGAACTGAATTGTAAATCTAAACCATTCTCGAATCCACCTGAAGACACACAAAAAATTTCATTAAACTCGGTCCAGCCGTTTAGGAGGAGTTCAGTGACATACACACGCACAAAAGAAATATATATATAAAGATATACAAATTTCTCATTGAAAAATTAAAAATAATTGTAATGTAAATTAATAATAATTGTAATAATTGTAATTGTCAGAATGAAATTTTGTTCTACACTGCCAATTAAAAATTACATATAAAAATATTGGATGACAGTGCCAAATGTTGAGCGATTGATCCCTAAATGTAATCAGCCCCAGTTTAGGATAAAGTCCGAATAAATACCAACTTTGATTAAATTTCGTTCATTGGGTCGTGAGACACAATGTTTACAAAATTTCTGATTCACACCGATAGAAATTTTCCAAAAATTTTCAAATCGTATTCGAAATTTTGATATGGTGTTGTTCTATATAACACTAAATTAATGTCTGAAACAACAATTATATGACATAGAATTTTTGTATGAAATACATAAATTTTTTTAAAACTCTTATCGTATACCGAACTTATAAAAAACTCTTGAATTGTGATGAAATTTGAATATTTTTATTTATTTATCTTTTCCCCGCCCCCGTGGTACATGCCAACTTTCTATACGTTAAAAACATTTATTCATTCGCATAAAATTTTTTTATAGAAATAAAGTAAGAAAATATTGTTAAGAAAATTTTAGTTATAAAGTTTTTCTAGAAAAAAGTTATTTGATGAAAAAAAAAAAAAAAAAAAACTACTTTAATCCTTAGAGTTAAACGGATTGATCAAGTTGTGAATCCTTTGATACCAGGAACGATCAACAAGATATATGACCCATTTTCCCCTGAAGATTAATTTTATTCATAAATTTATCATTTTTACTTTAAAAATGCAAATTAAAACTTCTTAATAAACTGCCAAATGTAAGTCCGAGAGAGTTATAACAGGAGAATAGGAGCACAGGAAAGATGAACCTTATAATTCACAGGTTAGCAAAAGAGTGAGTTCGATTTTTGGCATTAATTTTATCTGGGATTCTTCAATGATATTAAATCAATCTCCAAAATCATCAAATAACATATATATACTAGCAGACCCGGCCACGCGTTGCTGTGGCTATGTTATACGTTGAATTATAATGTAGTAAAATATTCAATATATTAAAATTATTATTTACGAATAAAGACCATCCTTGATAACATCCTTGATCTTAGCAGACTTAGCCCGCTTCGCTGGTCCCTATTTTTAATGATTCACTATAATTAAAGAATTCTCAAAATTGCATTAATTTTTAACATGTGAAAAAAAAAGAGAAAAAAAAAATCTGATCGGGAAAAATGTTCGACACTCATAATGAATCCATATATTATCGAAAGGAAAATGATATAAAATACAAAAAAATCTTCTCTCATTGGTGGAATAATCTGTTCGGACCCCCACTGCCTGCGGCAGTGTATACCTGCGCAAACCATGCGCACCGTTTCTTCATCCACCGTTCCCGCCCTTCTTAATAACTCTATACTTTCGAAAATATCCGCAATCGATTTATCGGGCCTTAAAACTTAATATTACTAATTTTCAAAGTTCTAACTCTTATTTCTATTATTTTGCCCCTTTGCCCTCCCCCCTCCCACTATTCTAAATAATTTTACAAATTCGAAAATATCTACAGTTTATTTGTAGGTGTCAAAAACCTGTATGCACCAATTTGAACGTACTAACTATATTTTTATTTTTTGCCTCTCTGCCCCCCTTCCCGCCCCTCCTAATAAATTTACAAATTCGAAAATATCCGCAATCGATTTGTTGGTATCAAAAATTCTATGCACCAATTTTGAATGATCTAACTCCATTTTTATATTTTGCTCCTCTGCCCCCTCCCCTTTCCCGCTCCTCTTAATAATTTTACAAATTCGAAAATATCTGCAATCGATTTGTACGTATCAAAAACTTCTATGTACCAATTTTTAGCGATGTAACTCTATTTTTATTTTTTTGCCCCTCCGCCCCTTTACCCGCCCCTCCTAATAACTTTACACTTTCGAAAATATCCTCATTCGATTTGCAGGCCTCTAAAACCTCTCTATACCAATTTTGAACAGTCTATCTGCATTTCTATTTTTTTTTTTTTTTTTTTTTTTGGTTGTTGTTGTTTGTTTGTTTGTTTGTGAAATCACGTTTTGGCCCCTCCCCCCCCCCTTTTGGGAGGCGAATTTTGCAATAAAAACTATCCTATCTCTCAAGTTGGACCAAATTGCACACAGTGTCCAAATTTCATTAAAATCGGCTCATTAGTTTAGGAGTTCATCGCGGACAAACATAATAAATTTTATATATAAAGATATATATATATATATATTATATTAAATTATAAAGTTTTGATCAATGAAGCACAAATAAGTAAAAAACAGGATTAATTTCACTGTATTATCTTCATTATAATATGAATTCAATTTACACTTCAGTCTAAGTAACACGTGGCCGGCTATGCTAACACCAAAAATTTAAAAAGTGGAAATAATTGAATTATACGAAATTTATTAATAGGTTAAAAAGTTGAAGATTCTTTGTGTAGATGGCAGCACCAAATATATTTCAGCTTTCATTTCAACCCAGTCGAAAGGTATCGACATCTGTTAAGTGGAAATAATTGAATTATACGAAATTTATTAATAGGTTAAAAAGTTGAAGATTCTTTGTGTAGATGGCAGCACCAAATATATTTCAGCTTTCATTTCAACCCAGTCGAAAGGTATCGACATCTGTTAGAATCATTTGGAGTTAACAGATAATTGTGACTGTCAAATAATAACAGACAAATAATTAGCAATAAATTAAAATTGCGACTATAATTTGAGATTTAAACTATCCTATCTCTCAAGTTGGATCGAACTGCACATGGTGTGCGAATTTTATTATAATCGGTTAAGTGGTTTAGGAGTCCATTGAGGACAAACATTGTGACACGAGATTTATATATATTAAGATATATTTTTTTTTATTCAGGTGAGATCTTTTATATGATTTCATTTAAAAATTTGTTAGCTAATTTTTTTCTCCAACATTTTTATTAAATTTTTCACGAGAATCATGCAACTTTCTCAAAATTATCTGTAACGAACAATCTGAAAGGTATGATATAAAAATTATTCATGTCTTTGGATCCTAAGAATTATATATGCCTTGACTTTTTCTACATAATGAAGAATTTTTTCTTTCGAACTTTGAATAACATATATTAATGTATAAAAATAAACAGCTATCTATTAATGTCTTTCCATCGAATGGGGTAAAAAAAAGTCTCACCTAAATTCCATTATATATAATGGAATTTAGGTGAGACTTTTTTTTTTTTTTTTTTTAACTTGCTTATATATACTATAAACTTTGTTTTACATGTCTTTACGCGTGTATTAACTTTCTCGGGTTGGGGACATAATCTCGCGGCCAAAATCTCGCAGGACAAAATCTCGCCGGCCAAAATATCGCGCGGACTAAAGCTCGCGTGGACAAAATCTCGCGGGGACAAAATATAGCTAGGACAAAATATCGCAGGGACAATATCTCGCCTCCCAACTGGACAAAATCTCGCGCCGACAGAATGTCGCCTAGATATACAAATAGAAAGAGGTAAAAAAAAAAAAAAAAATGTCAGTAATGATGGAGTTTGAAACGCAATTTTTCTTAGAATAATGTGGTAATTATGAGTAATATTAAATAAAATTAAATAATAACAAAACATACATATTTACCCTAGTTAGAACACTAACTTAATATATGAACGTTTTATTTTATTTTATTATTATTATTATTATTATTTTCTTATTTATTTCAGATTTCATTATTTTCTTTCATACTTCATTTATTTTTTGTAATTTTTGTCAGCTATAATTGAAAGACATATTTTATAAATCATAATGAATTCCAATTAACTCAAATTGACTACTTATTATTATTATTTATTTTAAATGAACTTATTACTACATATTCTGCATACACAAGAAGAAAGTATAAGTTTTGGAAATACTTTTGATTTCCGGTTTTCGATGAATTTACACGTTTTGAGATTTCCTTGCATTTCAATTAACTGAAAGTGACTACTTATTTTTAAAAAGGTGTATGTATTACTAGTTTCTGTATGTATAAGGAGAAAGTAAAAGACACAGAGAAAATTTCGGTTTTCGATGATTTTACACGTTTTGAGATTTCCTTGAATTTCAATTAATTGAAATTGACTACTTATTAAAAAAAAAAAAAAGATTTATTACTAGATTCTGTATGTTTATACATACAGAATCTAGTAATAAATCTTTTTTTTTTTTTTTTTTTTGAAGCCAGGAGAAGATACGGAAAAAATTTCGATTTCCGGTTTTCAATGACTTTACACGTTCTGAGATTTCTTTTCATTTCAATTAACCGAAATTGACTACTTGTTTTTAAAAAAAGATTTTGAGATTTTCTTGAACTTCAATTAATAGAAATTGGCTAATTACTTTTTAACAAGTAATATATATATATAAAATTAAGTCAATTCCTACTTACAAACACTATCGAATTTATTTATTTATTTATTTATTTATTTTTTATATAATTTTGAATTTGGAAATAAAAAGCGCGCGTAAAAAATGAAATAAAAATAATTGTAAGATAAAAAAAAAAAAAAAAAAACTTTTTATATACCATGTTTTAAATTTTCTGATGAATCATACAGCTCTTATCAATGTGATAAAGTTTTTAAAGTGATAATGACGTCAACTGTTGTGAGATGCATAATTTGACTTTTTATAATTTTTTAATGTTCACGTTTAATTAAATGTATTTATTTTTATGTCGAAAGAAAATGAACTCGTACTTTTTTTTTTTTTTTTGTCAACAATTAATTTATAGCTAATATTTTAATGGCTATAATAACGCTATTGGGATGTTATTATTTTCATATTTTAATTAATTACAAGAAAACTAATAAAAAATTCAAAAATCGGACTTCGAAGTATTGTTTTGTCACCGTGTTCTGAGCAATTCTGAGCAAAGTTTCAAATATCTAGCTATATAGTAGGGAAGTTAGTTAAAAATCGATTTCAAGATTTGTACAGGATATAGAGAGAGAGAGTGAACTAATAGTAGGAATTGAAAAAGTGGATCAATTATCAGCTTCTGCATGTATAAGAAGAAAGTAGAAGATACAAAAAGATTTCCATTTCCGGTTTGCGATGAATTTACACGTTTTGAGATTTCCTTGCTTTTCAATTAGCTGAAACTGATTGCTTATTTTTAAATAAGTGGCTTTATTATTCTATCCTGTGCATCTATAAAAAGAAAGTATAAGATTTGGAAGAAAATTGGATTTCCAGTTTTCGAGGGATTGCACGTTGGCTACTTATTTTATTTATTTATTGATTGATTTTAAGGATTTGTTACTAGATTCTGTATGTATAAAAAGCAAGTAGAAGATACGAAAAAAATTTCGATTTCCAGTTTTCGATGACTTTACACGTTCTGAGATTTCTTTTCATTTCAATTAACTGAAATTGACTACTTGTTTTTAAAAAAGTGGTTGTATTCTATTCTCTGTATATATATATATATATATATATAAAGTATAAGATTTGGAAAAAACTTTTGATTTCCAGTTTTCGATGAATTTACGCGTTTTGAGATTTCCTTGAACTTCAGTTAATTGAAATTGGTTACTTATTCTTTAAAAAGTGGATTTATTATTAGCTTCTGCATGTATAAGAAGAAAGTAAAAGATAAAAAAATTTTTTTTTTGATTTCTGGTTTTCGATGAATTTACACATTTTGAGATTTCCTTGCATTTCAATTATCTGAAATTACTACTTATTTTAAAAAAAGTGGATTTATTATTCGATCATCTCCATATACAGGAAGAAATTGTAAGATTCAGAAAATTTTTAGATTGTCGGTTTTCGATGAAGTTCCACGTTTTAAGAATCCCGAATTCAGTTCGACCATTTTTAGAAAAATCTGTCGTTTTGAGTTCAAATACGGTACTTTACGAACCAATGGAACTAATTTAACTGAATTTGATATTTGGTTGGACCTTGGTTTGACATGGTGCGGATTAGCTTTAGAGCTATATCACCCAACAAGGGACGCTTCCCTGTTGCGATTTCCCTTCATTTCACGAAAGACTCGTCAACATTTACAGTGTACCAAACTTAGAGAAATATATTAAGTAAAACTCTGCTGATTCAGTGTGAGTGCATATCGACAAACAATTGCCGCAGCTGTGTTACAATTTAATTCCGTTTAGAAAAAGGCAATAGCTTTTCTTAGCTTTATGAAAAAATGGCCGAGTTTCAACCACTGGGCGATACTATAGTCAGATTATAAATAAGGAAACACATTGCATTTTAATTAATAAAAAAAAAAAAAAAAAAATCGCATTTTAATTAACAATAAAAAAAAATAATAAACTTTATAAATTCTAATTTAAAACCAAATTTAGATATTATAGAACTGTGAATTCACAATAATTATTTTTTTGCCAATTACTACTTTTTATTATTATTATTATTATTACTTTCTTCTATATTCAATAGAAGAAAGTATTGGATTCGTAAAAATTTCCGACCTCGGGTTTTTGATGGATTTGCACGTTTTGAGAGCTGTAGAACACGATTTGACCATTTTTAGAAAATGTCTGTCTGTCAGTCTGTCTGTGTGTATGTGACAAAATTTTGTGGCAACTGTATCTCAGGAACTATTGCACAGAATTTCAGACAAATTGGTACATAGTTGTACCTTGACATAAATTAGTGCCTATCAACTTTTGGTAAAAATTGTCTTACAGGTTGCGTTGCCATCCCGCTTTTTCTAAATTTTTAACATGGTGATATAGGACAAAATTTTGTATAAATGTGCATAAAAATAATTATTTTTTAGTAATCATTATGAAATTTACAAGAATTATTTATAATAGAGATAGTCGACTGGACATTTTTTTTTGTATGTGTAGGAGCCTCGTCAACCCTCCTGGGGGGGGGGGAAGTCCCCCCTCGAGGGGAGTAAATTTTCAAGATGGGTATCTTTCAAAAGGTCTCGACAATACCTTTAAAACGAATGGTTGAACTATAAATCTGTGATAATTTAAAACAAAGTTATCGATTTTTTTTTTTACTTTTTACGAAAAAAAAAAAAACAGAAAAAAATCGTAATTAAAAAAAAATATATATATATATTTTTTAACGAAATTTAACCCAAACTTGGTATTTAGTTGGCCCCTGACATAAACTGGTGCTGATTCAATTTGGGGATCAATCGTTTAACAGGAGGCGCTGTGATCGTATTTTTTCTAAATTTTTAACATGGCAGTATAGGACAAAATTTCGTATAAATGTACATAATGAGAGTTATTCTTAACCTGTGATTGTAAAATTAATATGAATTATTGATAACAGTAGTTTTTAATTAGGAGAAAAATTTTGTGCATGTGGGGGCATCGCTTCCCCCCCCCTGGGGGAAGTAACCCCCGGGAGAGGGGGAGTAAATTTTCAAGGTGGGTATCTTCCGAAAGATCTCGGCATACCTTTAAAACGAATGGTTGAACTATAAATATGTGATAATTTCAAACAAAGTTATCAATTTTTTTTACCTTTAATAAAAAAAAAAAAAAAAAAAAAAAGGATTTTTTTTTTTTTTTTTTTTTGGTTACTGAGTGATTTTTTATAGGAAAATATAGAAGAAAGTCTTGTGATGGCCACAACATACTAGTTTTCAAATTGGGATGAAAATTCACGAATTTTAAGAAGAAATATTTCATACTTTATTCCAAAATCATGTGTCCTATCATCTAAAATGAATTGCAAGATTAACAGATTGGAATCTTTAAAATATTAGATAAAGTGGATTTGAAAAAAAATCTCATTATAATTATATAATCATATATTAATTAATTAAACTAACTCGTATGTTGGGGCAATCACAAAACTTTCCGCTGTATTTATCCATAGGAATTCTCACAGTAAAACTTATTTATTAATATTATTTATTCATCTATTTATTGGAAGAGCAAATCTGCTCAAGAATGTTTTTTGAACATTAATTCTTCCCCTCCAAGCACGCCGGAATTCATAGATAATAATCCCGCTACAGGGAGACCATAAGACCGCACCGCACCCAACTATAGGATGAATGCTGTTGTTTTTTATTTCATAAAAATGGAAAACTAAATGTCGAAATAAAGTCAATTTTGTGCCCTATAGACAACATCTGCGAAAATATGGCAGGAGGTAAAATAAAAAAGAAAGAAAGAAAAGAAAAAAGCTTCCTATCGTTAAAAATGTAATTCAAAAAAAAAAAAAAAAAAGGTAAATTTATTTTAAGCATTTCAAGCATTTGTTTTAAAGATATTGACGATTTTTTTTTTTTTTGAAAACTACTCATATTGAATGTTTACACTTCCGGGGTTAGGCGATGCTTCTACCAACAGAAAACATTTTTACTATAGTTGACTATTACTAATGTATTTTTTTTTTTTTTTTTTAAATTTCACATTAATTTTTTTAATTAATTCTTCTTGCGCACATTTCAATGAAAGTTTGTCCTATATTGTCATATTATACATACATATATATATATATGCGTGTGTGTATATATATATATATATGTGTGTGTGTGTGTGTGTATGTTTGAAAACTAGTATGATGTGGACACCACAAGACTTTCTTCTATATTTTTCTATACAAATTAAGTGTAAATAATTTATTAAAACTATTATTTATTAAAATTTTCTAACATGATGAATGCAAATGATTTTCATCTTATAGAAAACTAACAGTAAATATCCAACGAAAGTTACTTTTATTATCTATAAATAACATCTTAAAAAATGTGTTTTTATAATGGTTATCTCGCATACAAAGTTTCGTACAGTAAATGCCATAGAAATTGATGTATAGATTTCCCGTTATCGAATAAATTTGCAGTATAGCAGTGCCACCTATTGTTCTATAAGCATCCAAATTAAATCAGCATAATGTCTCATATGACCTTCTCGCATATCAAGTTTTCTTTGCTTATACGCAATAGAACCTGGGATATAGTACATGAGTATCCCCTTAAATTGCGGAAATTGCTCAATAGCAGCGCCACCTTTTGAGAAGTTGACACCAAAAATTGATAGGCATTAATTTAACACAAGATGCATCTATATATAAATTTATATACAATTCTGATCAGTAGTTCCGGAGATACAGTCGCCACAAACTTTTTGTCTCACACACACAGACAGATGGACAGACGGGCATTTTCTAAAAATAGTCATATCGTGTTCTAGACCTGTCAAAACGTGTAAATCCGTCGAAAACCTGAAATCGAAAATTTTTATGAATTCAATATTTTCTTCTATTAAATATAGAAAAAGTAAAAATGATGGTGACTTCAAGTGCTGGGCAAATTTCCCCAAAAGTTAATCGATTCTAATTTATGTTAAGGTGCAACAACATATAAAATATTTATGAAATTCTATATTCTTGTTCTTGAGTTAAAACTGTCGCAAAATTTTCTTTAGGCGTAGATAGTTATTTTCTAAACTAGTAAGATGTCATCATCACAGAATTTTCTCCTATTAAATATTTCTTGCGTGACAGCAATAAGTAAAAAAATTAATAATTATTTAAGATATTTTAATTTTATGTTATTTAATTTTATTATTTGCTTTTCACCATTTAAAATACACTCTAAAATGTAGTTATGTTGTGGCCGTCACAAAACATTCTTTTACATTTTCCTATAAAAATTAACGCAGTACAAATTATTGTTATTTTTTATCCATTATGAATGCAGATGATTTTCAACTCAGAGAGGTATTACACTAAATGTCCAACGGAAAGGAATTTTTACTACGCAAATTCCACTATTGCAGCGCCATATATCGGTGAATATATACCCTATTTAATCAGCATAATATATCATAATGGTCTTTTCAAATATCAAATTTTGATCGATTATACGCAATAGAATATGAGATATAAACTTCTCTTAAATTACGAAAATCACTGTATAGCAGTGCCAGTTGTTTATCGATTGGAACTGAAAGCTGATAAAAACTAATTTATGTCAAAGTGCATCTAAACAAAAATTTATATGCAATTCTGAGCAGTAATTCCTGAAATATAGCTTTCCCTTAAATCGCATAAATCAATCACTATCTGCACCATCTTTTGAGCGATCAGGACTAAAAATTGATAGGAATTAACTTCTGTCAGGATGTGCATTTGAATATAAATTCATATGCAATTTCAAGCAGTAGTTACTGAGATACAGCCTTCCCTGTAATTGAAAAAAAAATCGCTCTTTAACAATACTACCTCTTGAACGATTGTCACCAAAAGCTGATAGGCACTAATTTATGTCAAAATACATTTACATATAAATTTATATACAATTGTGTGTAGTGTTTCTTCAGATACGGTCGCCATATAATTTTGTCGCACACACACAAAAAAAGAAAAATATTTTCTAAAAACGGTTAAATCGTGTTCTGCAACTCTCAAAACGTGTAAATCTATCGAAAACCGAAAGTCAAAAAATTTTTATGCATCTAATACTCTTTTCAGCTAAATATCGAAGAAAGTAATTGTGCAATACTGCACATCACTACAAAAATCAAAGCTTAACATTGGTCACAAACCTCAATCAAAAATTATAAAATTTGTAAGTACGATTGAAATCATTATGACTGACCTTCACAAGCTGATAAACTTAATATTTTAAACTCTTTTAAGTAAAAAAAAAAAAAAAAAAAAAAAAAAAAAATCGTAATGTATTTAACTGTTTGTCAGTACTCTGACTAGGGTAAATTTCATTTGTGGTCCCAAAATTTTGTATAACTTTACTCATTTTTACCACATTATTCTTAAAAAAAAAATAAAAAAAGTTTTTCTAAAATAAGTCATTTTGTTTATATCAAACTCAATCATCACTCACATTAATTTCCTGTTCATTCATTCATCTATACGAGATTTTGTCGACGCGAGATTATGTCCTCGCGAGATTTTGTCCAGTTGAGGGCGAGATATTGTCCCTGCGAGATTTTGTCCTAGCTATATTTTGTCCCCGCGAGATTCTGTCCGTGCGAGCTTTAGTCCACGCGATATTTTGTCCGGCGAGATTTTGTCCCGCGAGATTTCGGCCGCGAGATTATGTCCGGATCCCAACTTTCTCTTACTGTAAAAGTTTTAGTTGTCTATTTCATTAGGCAAATTCTATGTCTTCTGATAACATTATCTCCAAAAAGTGCATATAATACGTATAATAGTGGGTAATGGAAGTCGTGTGGTAACTTCACACCAGATTCTTTTTTTTTTTTTTTTGTGTGTGTGTGTGTGCTGAAAAACAGAAAAGGGGAGAAAAACCGAAAAAGGGATAAAAAACAGAAAAAAAATCAGTTTTTTATTTAAAACAGCTCTTTTCTATAAAAAATACAGATTTTTCGGTAAAAATTACAGATTTATTTTTTCAGCATGCTGAAAAACAGAAAAGGGAAAAAAAAAAAAAAAAAAACAGAAAAAAACTGTTTTTTTCTAAAACAGCTCTTTTCTGTAGAAAATGCAGATTTGCTTTGTACAAATTACAGATTTATTTATTTATTTATTTTTTTTTTTTTACAGTGTATTCACTTCTAACCACATTCGATTTTCGTATACTTGAGCTGAAGGATAATTTTATTATAAAAAATGTTTTAATATAATGATATATGGTTTTTATTTCTGCGAATTTTCAGACAAATATTAAAAAGGGGTGATTTTTGATCAATTTCACTATAATAATTTGTGCAGTTGGCAGCAAAATTAGCATTTATTATTATTATTATTTAGTTTGACTGCTAATTTTTATCATCAACTTGCTTTTTTTTATAAACAGCATAAGACTCAGATCATGACTCGACAAATATTTTTTCAACAAAACAATACCGTGTGCACATCTTTTAAATACAAATCATTGCTAGTGTTTCGATAATTTTACTGCCGGCTGTATGTGATCAGAAGTATGTACAGATTTTATAAAATTTTTTGTCTTGCTACGATATTTGAATATGTTATAACTTATAATGCTACTGCATACATTTAAAATAGTCATTGCATCATATACAAAATACTATTAATAGGGACTAATCGAAATTTGGTGTCAGATTATTATTTATCAAAATTTAATTTTCCTATATGAAATTTGCATATTTCCACTACTTTAATATCTACACAATTTTAACTAAAATACTCTTCTCCAGTTCCATCTTCATGGCGTGTTAATACATAAATAAGAGAGATTATTTTGCTTAAAATAATATTTATCTCAAATAACTATTCAATTTCATTGAATTTCTCAATTTACTATCAGAGAACAAGACAACCTTAATTGATAGAATAAAAAAAAATGTGCATAATTTTTTTAAAATTATTCCTGAAGGAAATATAATTTTTTTTTTCCCCGATAGAAAAAAACGTCTGAAACATTTAATTTTATCACACTGTATCATTATGAAAAAGTATTTTGAATTCATTTTTTTTGTTTACACTTATTTTATTTAATGACTGGTTTACTTTTTTTTTCTATCCTTTTGACATAAATCCATGAATCATCTAAGCGTGCAAACAGAATATGACGAAGACAATATTTTAAGAAGGAAGTTAGCTATCAGAGCTGTCAACTTTTAAAAAATGGCTTCAAAAAACGCCACTAATGCACGCTGTCATAAATACGATAAGTATTAACTTAGAGGAAAGGAAATAAATTATTATTTATCGCAAATGTTTTCTATTTTCAAATGTCAGTTTCTTTGAAATATTTTTCTTTCATCTAATCGTAACGTTATTGGATTTAGTGTATGCATTATATTTGACGACAGGAGACTTATATATATATATATATATCTTTATATATATATTTCTTTTGTGCGTGTGTATGTCACTGAACTCCTCCTAAACGGCTGGACTGAGTTTAATGAAATTTTTTGTGTGTCTTCAGGTGGATTCGAGAATGGTTTAGATTTACAAATGAAAGTTGTAACTTAATTAGTTCTTTCTTAATTAATTTTTAAGCAACTCTTTCAACAACTTTTCCACCTAGATGGCGTGAGTTGTCGTAAACACGATGTCAGAATTTATTTAATGTTGAAAGGAAAAATGAATTTTTAACCGTATCTTACGAAGGGTTTAAAATATTTTTTCAAAATTAATATTTTTAGAATCGTAACCGTATCTTACGAAGTGTTTAAAATATTTTTTCAAAGTTAATATTTTAGAATCGTAAACACGATGTCAGAATTTATTTAATGTTGAAGTGAAAAATGAATTTTTAACCGTAAGTGTTTAAAATATTTTTTCAACGTTAATATTTTTAAAATGTTAAAATTAGTTAAAATGGTATATTCTTTTAAACAATTCGTCAATATCCGACGGAGTTATTTTATGTTAAAATGAAAAATGAATTTTCAGGCCATTATTATTTGTGCAGATGGAAAATGTACTAAAAGTTTTCCGAAAAATTTCACAATCACAAATGTTGACGGATATCCAATATATCGTCGAAGAATTCCCGATAATGGCGGACAATCTTATCATCTATGGCGGTCATCTATGTCAACAACATAGATATTGACATTGATAACCGTTGGATGGTCCCATATTCGCCTCTGCTGAGCAAAACATTCAATGCTCATATTAATGTTCAGTTCTGCAGTTCAGTGAAGAGCATCAAATACATTTGCAAGTATGTGAATAAAGGCAGTGATATGGCTGTATTTCGAGTTAAAAATACCAATGTGAATGCTCCTCCGGTGAATAACAGCGATGAAATAACAATTTACCAAATTGGTCGGTACGTCAGCTCCAATGAAGCTGTTTGGCGTATCTTTGGTTTCCCAATTCATGAACGGGATCCAGCAGTTCTTCATTTAGCCGTCCATCTTGAAAATGGCCAGCGCGTATATTTCACGAGCGAGACAGCGATTGATCGTGCTATAAATCCACCAAAAACTACACTCACCGAATTTTTTGAATTGTGTAATCGTGCGTAAGCTTTTGGTGCTTTTGCACGGACATTACTCTATTCAGAAGTACAACGCTATTTCACATGGGCTCCAACAAAAAAATGGATGCCCCGCAAGCAAGGCACGCCGATTGATGCATGTCCCGGTTTATTCAAATCAAACACCTTGGGACGAGTATTTACGGTCAATCCAAGGCAGACTGAGTGCTTTTATCTTCGACTGTTATTGGTTAATGTCATCGGCCCTTTGTCATGTCAAGATTTACGTAAAGTGAATGGACAACAGTATCCAACGTATAAATATGCATGCCTTGCACTCGGCTTGCTGGAAGACGACAACCAGTGGGAGTGTATGCTTGCTGAAGTAGGACTGAACTGTACAGCAAAACAAATTCGTCTACTATTCGCTATAGTGTTGACTACATGTTTCTCGGTCCGAGCAGAGACATTTTGGGATAATCACAAAGATTCAATGCTAATGATATATTGCATCAACATCGTTCACGGTGCAACGATCTAACGATAGTATTCAGTGACGCTATGTACAATGAAGCATTGATTGCTATTGAAGATCTTTGCATTATCATTGCCAACTTACCACTCAGTCATTCCGGTATGCATTCAACAAATCGAAATGCATCTGATTTAATAAGCACGGAATTGAATCGTGAACTACAATGCAATACTGTAGAAATGGCAGCGATTGTTGCTCGCAATGCCCCACTAACGAATGAAGAACAAAGAACCATTTACGACCGCATCATGCTCGCAGTTTTGGCAGGACAAGGTGGATTCTTTTTTTTTTTTTTGGTTGCATCAGGTGGAACTGGCAAAACATTCCTTATTTCGCTAATTCTCGCCGAAATACGATCAAATAATGGCAATCGCATTGGCTGTTGCATCATCTGGCATTGCGGCAACTTTATTGGATGGAGGCAGAACAGCTCATTCATTATTTAAACTGCCACTAAATATTCAAAATAACCCAGACGCAGTGTGCAACATAAAAAAAACAATCGTCCATGGCCACAGTGCTGAAATAGTGTAAAATTCTTATCTGGGATGAATGCACTATGGAACACAAACATTCGATTGAGGCGTCGAACAGGACATTGAAAGATATAAAAAACAACGACAAACTATTTGGCGGCACTGTTACTCTTTTCAGGTGATTTCAGACAAGCACTTCCCGTTATTCCGCGTTCAACATACGCTGATGAGATCAACGCGTGCTAAAATCACCGTCATTGTGGCTTAATGTTGAAAAAGTACAACTGAAAGTAAATTTGTGCGTTCAAAAGCTTCAAGATCCATCCGCTGAAACATTCTCAAAACAATTGTTAGATATCGGCGATGGAAAAGTTACTACAGATGAAACTGGATGCATAAAATTACAGACCGATTTTTGCACAATCATTGATTCTCAAGATGCTCTTATTGAC
Source organism: Salticus scenicus (assembly GCA_963930645.1). NCBI lineage: Eukaryota > Metazoa > Arthropoda > Arachnida > Araneae > Salticidae > Salticus > Salticus scenicus. Next base: position 38,547,921 of record OZ005653.1, on the reverse strand, counting down.
CAGATATTTCCCGATGTACACAGACGATACACAAATCATGAGTGGCTGGCAGAAAGAGCAATTTTAGCAGCAAAAAATGTGGACGTCAACGAATTGAATCTCAAGATACAACATTTGTTACCAGGAGATTTGGTGTCATACAAATCTAATGATACAGTTTGCGATGCCACCGAAGCTGTAAATTATCCAACAAAGTTTTTAAACTCATTGGATTTCCCAGGGATGCCACCGCATATTTTACAGCTGAAGGTTGGATCTCCGGTTATTTTGCTTCGTAATTTGAACCCACCACGGTTGTGCAACGGCACGCGATTAGTCATAAAAAAATTAATGAAAAATGTTATCGAAGCCATCATTTTAAATGACAAATTCCGAGGTGAAAATATGTTACTACTACGAATTCCTATTATACCCACAGATGTGCCAATTCAATTTAAACGCCCTCAATTTCCAATTAGATTGGCATTTGCAGTGACTATCAATAAGTCTCAGGGTCAAACGATGTCTGTCTGTGGCTTAGATTTGAGCACATCATGTTTTTCACACGGACAATTATACGTGGCTCTCGAGTGGGCAAACCATCCAGTTTGTTTGTATTGGCGAAAGATGGGATAACAAAAAATATTGTACACTCTGTTGCATTAAGGGAATGATATTGTTTTTTAGTAATATTGTTATAAGTAGCGATATGTACATAATTTTAAAGAATCAATTTCAATAAATTAAAAAAATAAATGATTGGTGTTTTGTTATTTTTATATTCTTTCACCGTTCACAGCGCTCCATACATCTTCCACTTATATACCACACCCTTACACACTTACAATAAGTTAGTTATTTTTTTCTAGCAAAATATTCTCTAGAAATAATTTATATGACAAAACAACGTTTGTCGGTCAGCTAGTATATATATATATATATATAATTTTTTTTATATCTACTTCGTTAGGTCAGGTTTATGTCTTCTGATCGCATTATTTCCAAAAAATGTATATAATACGTGTAATACTGGGTAATGGTTGTTTCACACCAGATTTTTTCTGAGATTTTGTACAGATGACAAAATTTTTAAATGAAGAATAATCCAGAGCATTTCCTGTATCGAAGCGAGGCTATTACGGATCATTGCTGTAGTCTGCAAAAACGAGGAGGAACTAATTGCTATTTGACAAATAGAATATCTTTTTTAATACGATTTATTTTATTGATAATTTCTTTAGTTAAGGTGATGGGAATTCCATACCAAGAGAAACACGTTTCTTGATTTTTTCTGCAGTCGTCGGAATCTCTCACGACGCTGCGTACCTTTCGTTTCTAAGGAGATATGGTTGCAGGCACACAGAATAAACATCGGCAGAAGCAACGTTTTTTAGAATAGAGGGATAATATCATTTTCAAATGATTAAAAATAATAGGTATTTGGTCTTTATAATGTCTTTCAAAAATGCATGCGTCGTGAGAATTTAGGTGAGACTTTTTTTTTTAAACTCACTTATGTAAACTCTGTTTTACATGTCTTTACGCGTGTATTAACTATCTCTTACTGTAAAAGTTTTAGTTGTCTATTTCATTAGGTTAATTCTATGTCTTCTGATCACATTATCTCCAAAAAGTGCATATACGTATAATAGTGGGTAATGGAAGTCGTGCGGTTGCTTGAAACCAGATTTTTTTTTTTTTTTTGTGCTGAAAAACAGAAAACGGAGAAAAACCGAAAAAAGGATAAAAAACAGAAAAAAAAAATCAGTTTTTTCTTTGAAACAGCTCTTTTCTATAAAACAAAATACAGATTTTTCTGTAAAAATTACAGATTTTTTTTTTTCAGCATGCTGAAAAACAAAAAAGGCGGAAAAAAAAAAAAAAAAAAAAAAAAATACAGAAAAAAAAAATACAAAAACAAAAAAAAAAAAAATCTGTTTTTTTTTTTTTTTTTTTTTTTTTTTTTTTTAAAATCCCTAAAACTGCGTTTTTCTGTAAAAAATACAGATTTGTTTTGTACAAATTACAGATTTTTTTACAGATTTTTTCACTTCTAACCACATTCGATTTTCGTATACTTGAGCTGAAATCTTTTATTGGATAACTTATTATAAAAAGTATTTCAATATGGTTTTTATTTCTGCGAATTTTTAGACAAATATTAAAAAGGGGTGATTTTTTATCAATTTCACTATAATAATATGTACAGTCGGCAGCAAAATTATCGAAGCATTTATTATTATTACTTTTATCATTATTATTATTATTATTTAGTTTGATCGCTAATTTTTATCATTAACTTACTTTTTTATAAACAGCATAAGACTAAGATCATGACTCGACAAATATTTTTTCAACAAAACAATATCGTGTGCACATCTTTTAAACAGGAATCATTGCTAGTGTTTCAATAATTTTACTGCCGGCTGTATGTGAATTTCAACATCAGAAGTATGTATAGGTTTTATAAATTTTTTTGTCTTGCTACGATATTTGAATATGTTGTAACTGATAATGCTACTGCATACATTTAAAATAGTCATTGTATTATATACAAAATCCTGTTTAATAAAGACTAATCGAAATATGATGTCTGATTATTTTTTATAACAATTTAATTTTCCTTTATGAAATTTGCACATTTCCACTACTTTAATATCTATACAATTTTAACTAAAATACTCTTCTCCGGTTGCATCTTCATGGCGTGTTAATTCATAAATAAGAGAGATTATTTTGTTAAAAATAATATTTATCTCAAATAACTATTCAATTTTATTGGATTTCTCAATTTACTATCAGAGAACAAGAGAACCTTAATTGATAGACATTAAAAAAATGTGCATAATTTTTTTTTTTAATCATTCCTGAAGGAAATGTAATTTCTTTTTCCCCGATAGAAAGAAACATCTGAAACATTTAATTTTATCACACTGTATCATTATGAGAAAGTATTTTGAATTCATTTTTTTTTTTATTATACTTATTTTATTTAATGACTGGTTTACTTTTTTTTTCTATCCTTTTGACATAAATCCATGAATCATCTGAGCGTGCAAACAGAAACTGACGAAGACAATATTTTAAGAAGGATGTTAGCTATCAGAGTTGTCAACTTTTAAAAAATAGCTTCAAAAAACGCCACTAATGCACGCTGTTATAAATACGATAAGTATTAACTTAGAGGAAAGGAAATAAATTATTATTTATCGCAAATGTTTTCTATTTTCAAATGTCAGTTTCTTTGAAATATTTTTCTTATCTGAAAGAACTATTTTTCTTTCATCTAATCGTAACGTTATTGGATTTAGTGTATGCATTATATTTGACGACAGGAGACATATGTATATATATATATATATATGCAATAACTGTTTGTGCAATTTTAGTGAGATGATTAAAAAGTGTCATGTTGTGGAAATTTGTTTTGCGATTATTTCGAATATTATTAAAATGTCGTGATAATAATGTAAAGAACAAAATAATATTATGGGATCACATAACTAATATCATTTTCAAAAATGTCTAATATCATTTCAAAATCTTAACAAATGAATATATAAATTAAATGGCAAAAATGAACTCTGCTCAGTTCCCCACCATATATCTGTTCTCATAAATTTCTGTTAAAGGCCTTTATTCAAGTAAATATAATTGAATTTGACCAATAATTCGACATGGTTGCAGCCTGAAATGCTCCACCTTGTATGCTCCACTTCCTCCGATTTAACTTATCTGATTTTCGATGGAATTATCGCCAAGCCCCATCGCCAAAGGATATAAGTAGGAGTGAGCTGACTTCTGCCAGAGACTTTTTAGTCAGTGCGATTCAGAGTTATTCAGACATATTCTTAGGCTGCTATTCACCAATAACTTCAACTCCAGGTTGAACATGAAAATTTGAAAATCGTATAAAGGCAGGGAGTAAATTTTCAGCAAATTTTCCGTGTTGTTTCTGCCATCTAGCCAAAGAACTTCTACTAACTCTCTTCTATATTCTTTGATCTAGCGGTATAGTTATTTTTAGAATTTTTAGGTCAAAATAACCAATCAAAGATTATTTGAAACCCTTGACGCTAGATGGCAGAAACTGCGTGCCAAATTTTGCTGGAAAGCATTACCCTGCCTTTAGACGCTTTTCGAGTTTTTGCATTGAACCGGGAGTTGAAGTTAATGGTGAATACGGCCATTAGTGATTGCATATCGGAGATTATGCTTCAAACAACTGAACTTTATTTGTGAGCTAGTGAAGTTTTCTACTCTGGAGTATTTGATGTTATTTGCTTTACTCCTGTGGAACAAGTGACTGTTTTTTGGACTGTTTCAGAACTTTCGTCGAAAAGAGACGTTTGCAGTACGAGTGACACAGCTTCATTGGGCAGTTTTGTTGTACAGATTCGAGAAGTTACGTAGAATAAAGTGCATTTATCGACTAGAACTCGTCTGCTTCTTTACGAACTGCTTTCTCACTCGAGAAATCGATAAATTTTATCATAACAATATTTAAATGTAATTCATCTTTTACTTGTTTATTTTCACCAATTTATAAAAGAATGTAAAATATTTGTGATTTTGTCAAAAACTATTTAGAATCAGTAAAAGGATGTTTTTAACATTTCCATTATCAACAACTTTTTCATCGCTTTTTGTGTGTATGTTTTATATCTCATTAAATAATTTAAGTGAATACGTTTAGCATTTAAATTATGAATTAATCTTTTCTAGCTATTACATATTTCTAAATAGAATTTCAAATGTGAACAACAAGTAACAAATTTAAATAGGATCATTTATATTCTTAGAAGTGTTAGATAATTACGTGCTTTGAATAAGAAAGGAAATTTAATCATCATTTTAAAATAAAATTTAAATACATTATTTATAGACGAATTTTTATTATCAATTTCTGGCGTATAATGTGGGATAAATGTCTATAACAATGAAATTTAAATAATCCGATTTAATATATAGCTGTTATTGCTTCCGGATTAATAAAATCGGTGTATGTTTTTATAAAATCTACGTTGCAACACTAAAAACAATTCTGTAAAAAAAAAAAAAAAGCCAACTTTTGTAACTTTTCTACAGAAATTTTGGTTTTCTAAGGACTGTTTTCATATTTCGTAGCAGGACTGGCAGATTGTGCTTCCGTATTTGTGCTGCCTACTATGCCATGGGCTCTGGAACGATCTCGGGTGGTAAAACTGGAAAATTTTACTTAAAATGAGTTTTTTACTTTCCGAACACTATAGTGAGGAAAGTATTGTAATCATGACAAAAATCCGAATTCGAGATTTTGATGTTTCTATACGTTTTGAGGTCCCCTGAGTCCGTTTTCACTATTTTTACGATGATGTGTGTGTGTATGTGTGTATGTGTGTATGTGTGTATGTCTGTGAGTGAACACGCTAGCGTCTAAACGCTTTGTTCGATTAACCTGAAAGTTGGTACGCATATTGTAAGTCACCATAGTACGAACCCTATAGATTTTGGTGAATCTAGCACTTATAGTTTTTTTACAGGGACACAAAGAAAAATTCTTTATCATTATGGCCTATGGGAGCAAAATCTTAAAAGTGCGATACCATCTAAACGCCTTATTCAATTGAGCAAAAATTTTATACACATATTATAGATCACAAATACTCAATCTGTATAGATTTTGGAGAATCTAGCACTTATAGTTTTTTTACAGGGACACAAAGAAAAATTCTTTATCATTATGCCTATGGGGCCAAATTTTTAAAAATGTGATACCGTCTAAACGCCTTATTAATCCGAGCAAAAAATTTGTACACATGTTATAGATCACAGTTGAACTAACTGTATAGATTTTGGTGAATCTAGCACTTACAGTTTTTTACAGGGACACAAAGAAAAATTCTTTATCATTATGGCCTATGGGACTAAATTTTTAAAAGTACGATAGCATCTAAACGCCTTATTGAATTCAGCTGAAAATTTATATGAGTATTATAAATCACTGTTGCACTAACTATAAGCATTTTGGTGAATCTAGCATTTATAGGTTTTTATAGGGACACAACGAAAATTTCTTTATCATTATGATCTATGGGCTCAAAGTTCAGTAGCGTTAAATAAAACAACGTGTAATAGATGGAGAAAAATACTCAAACACTCTATTATGGTTTTCTCTCTTTTGTTTGTTTAACAACTACTCTTTCTTTACTTTATCTACAAAACTGTTAATTACTCAATGTTCGGAAAGTCGAGTGGTGTCACTCCAGATTTTTTTTTTTTTTTTTTTTTTTTTTGCAATGTGCCCTACGATAAATATCGTAGCGTTCTGTACGAATAATATCTATATCTTTCTGTTATAGAAAAATGCAAATATTATTCGAATATTATCTGTATTATTCTGTTACAGAAAAATTTTATCAACGTACATTTTGCATATTTTCTGGCGACTTTGCTGGGGGCATTTTCTGTAATATAACAAATTTTTTTATTACATTATATGAAAGTTGTACATTTTATTTCAGGTTTATGAATTATAATGATAAAATTTATAAATCATTAAATTACTGTATAGGATTTTAGAATATACATTGTCTCCTACTATACAGGATGTTGCAAATATCCCACTTGAATTTAAACTTTAATATAAAATCAAGAAATTAAGAGTGCGGCTTGTATTACAATGATTCGTATGATGAAAAGTTTTGTTTAAGAAAATAAAGTTTTTTTTTTTTTTCAAATTTTGCTCATAAATGTCGTTTTACCTTAAATTGTGCTTTAAGAATACTGATGAAAAACACAACGCAAACATTTGTAGATCACTTATATTGTTAAATTCACTACATTATTTCAATATGTGTGGCTTTTAGAGCTCAAACCAAATCCAAACGGTAATCCAATTAATCCACATGTTCGCTAGTATTGATTGTAGAAAAGACTGGAATAAATGCGTTAATCGCTTTTCAATACTTCAATGTCAGATACACAAGGAGCAGGAGCACACACTTTATTCTTTACTTTGTGCCTCAAGAAGAAATAAAATGTGATATAAGACTAGGGATCGTGGGGCCTATATCAAAATTGCGAGGAATGCTATATAAACCAAATAAACTAGCGACCCTGAGTGGATAGAGATTGGACAATGAACAAAAATGGCAGGAGTTCCACAAAACACCACTCGATCGTCGTAGACCATAATATATTTTTACCAGTTTCTGACACTTTTACTTCAATTAAAGATAAAAAAATAGTCGGAGTCTTTGTTAAAGTAAAGTACGTTTTGATGTGAACGAAATATTTTATAAATTAAATCTGCAGAGTTGTGCATTGAGTCACACCAGTTGAGTAATTACCGTGTGGAAATTGCTAATTATTATCTTCGCTCAGCATAAGTTATGAGTTATTGAGATTCAGTTTAACTTTTGAAGCAGAAAGTAATTAAGTTCATTTAATATAAACAGCCACCAGAATTTTATAATAAAAGTTCGAAGAAAAGAAATAATTGAGTTACTTCCGCTAATTTACAGAAGTAAGATATTGTTGAAAAATTCCTTTGCAGTTAGGAAGTGGTATATAATATATACCACCGTGCTTTAAACAGTTAAGCAAAGCTTATCGTTCGAAAACAACTGTTGTGGGTTTTTGACAGAGTGGTTCTGTTTTTTTTTTTCGTTAGGTGTCAATATCATCTTAATGTGAATTATTAGTTCTCACTGGTTAAGTTTTGATCGATTTTTTGAGCTTCAGCCTAACCTTACAAATTATAATTTTATGCATAAGTAGAAAGTAAGTTGCAAATTACGTTTCGTTTAGAATTCCGACTTTGGGTGTTTTAACAGTTTCACGTTACAAATTACTTTACTGGAAAATTTAGAATACAGTGGCACTTTTTATGATTAAAGTTATTCTGCAAAATTCAATAAGGATTTTCGTTAAAAAAAATACTATTGTGGGTTTTTGATAGAGTGGCTCTGGTGATTTTCGTTAGGTGTCAATATCATCTTAATATGAATTATTAGTTCTCACTGATTAAGTTTTGATCGATTTTTCGAGCTTCAGCCTAACCTTACAAATTATAATTTTATGCATAAGTAAAAAGTAAGGTGCAAATTAAGTTTCGTTCAGAATTCCGACTTTGGGTGTTTTAACAGTTTCACGTTACAAATTACTTTACTGGAAAATTTAGAATACAGTGGCAATTTTTATAATTAAAGTTATTCTCTAAAATTCAATAAGGATTTTCATTTAAATTATTAAATTGATTTTAAACAAATAAGTTGCTTTTTCATTGAAATAAAATATATGACTTGGAATAAACAGCTTTAAAAATTTTGATTATTATTGAAAATCTTAATATATATATATATATATATATATATATATATATAAAAGCCGTTCATTCTTTATATATCGCAATACATTTTTCTTAAATATATTCCTTCTTATAACAGGGAAAGAACAATTAACATAAACGATAAAGGCAAGATATTTTTTTTTACATCCATAGTGCTTAATAAAGCATCTAAATAATATAAATTGACTTCCAAGTAGTTAACTTTCTAAGCTGTTGACAGTTTCAACAACATGTTTAAGTGCAGTAAATTTACTCAGACAGATATTTTCGTATTTAAGAAAAGATATTCTTTGACAATTAAGATGTTCCACGAATTTGATTCTTTTCCTCATCAATCAGTTTAATTGGTTCTTCGACAAGTTTGATGGTGGCATGAAAATTAAGTGTTATGTGGACAGACGAGAATTCGCCAAGCACGTAAATTTTGCGTTAATTTATATACAACACTTTCTGAATAAATTATTTTAAATTATGCGCTGTTCATTGAAGAGAAAGGTACAAAGTATTTTTCTGTTTGTTAACTATGAACTTTATGAATTTTAATGTACAGATGTAAAGTTCATTTTCAAACATTTGTTTGGACAGGATACAAATTCCATGCGTCTTTACGATAAAATCTAAATAATAATAATAATAATAATAATAATAATAATAATAAATATAGTATTTTTAGATTAACGGGGGCTACTTCTTTCAGAAAATGATTTATGAAATGATTAATGAACTTCTCTGCATAACATAGATAAATCATAGCTACATCTTCAATTTAAATTTACGATTCTTTACAGACATTTTGAGCTGATATACTTTTAAAACAATCCATTGAAAATCTTGAAATAACTTCAGATTTTATGTTCACAAAACACAACAGAAGATAAAATATATCGTAAAAGAAAAAATATGTAAGAATGCAAAGTTGTGCACTCTGTAAAGACGAAAATAAATGAACACCAAATAAAAGATGAAAATGAAGAACTCAATGGGATACTATCATGAGATTTGAATTTAATTAGTGTGTTTAAAAGCTATTGTTTAATGATGACAGACTTCAAAATGTTGAGAAATTGAAAACATAACCTAATCTATTGTTTATTTCTTAACGGTATCTTAATTATTATACTAAATAACTTGTTTTACAAGTAACAATAATAATTACATACGTGACTTACCCAAAGAAGCCATTGCATTTATTTTTAAATATTATCCACCCTGATACGTAAATAAAAATCTGTAGGTGAAATTTTCTAATTATATAGGCAGCTTCAGGTTTAGTCAATACACAAACACACACAAATATATGGATTGATAGACATACTGATTGCTTCACAGTTTTCTTTTAGATTTTAACAAATAATTATGATTTTCTGTTAATAGTACTTATCTATATATATATAATAGGTTGTAATTATGTTTTTATAAGTATTTTACAAAGAAATAAAAAAGTATATTTAAAATAGCGAGTGAAAAAAATTCAAAATATTAGAATATTTTATAACATTGTTCAAAAAATTAGAATATGCAAATATTTTCCTATTGCTTTAGAGAACAGCTGTAAATTTCATTAACAGCGGGACTATCATGTGTCAACAAAGTAAAAAGTAGTTTGGCATTTGATTTTAGTTCAGTGATTGTTTAATATGGGACGAAAGGGCAACTTATCGGAGGTTGTGAAATTTCGTATTGTGCACTTGCACAAGGAAGGAAAAATACAAAAGTTTATAGCATAGGAAGTAAAATGTTCTCAAACACGTGTGAGTAGAATTTTGAGAGAAAATTCTAATAATAAGTGTTTTTAAAATAAACGTTTTGAAAGTGGTCGAAAGCCAGTAACTTCAGCAAGAGATGAAAGAAAAAAAAAAGTAAAAAAATATTGCGACTAAAGATCGCTTTATAAGTGTGAGATATTTGCAGAGAAAATGGAAAGATGTGAGTACAAATGCCACTAAATCTACAAAATTACGACGACTTCACAAATTAGGTTTTCGATTATGTGTGCCTAAAACAAAGACATTCTTATCATCTAATTAAATGGCTGCTAGAGTTAAATGGTGTAAACAAAGTCTGTTTTCTAGTCAAAATGACTGGAAAAAGGCACTCTGCAGCGATGAAACTATGTTTTGTGTGTCCCATGGGGACCAAGGTATTCGTTTTTGGAGACTTAAACAAAAAGCCTTTGATAAAGAGTGTTTAAAACGTTCGGTTAAATATGTGACTTTCATCGTGGTATGGAGCTGCATGACTGCACGAGGCTTAGAAAAAGCTGTGTATTGTTCACACAAATGTCAATTCAGAAGTATATCAAGAAATTCTTGAAAAATTCATGATACCTTCATCTGATGATTTATGTGATGACGATTTCGTGTTTCAACAAGATCCAATTTATTGCCACGCTTCCAAATCGATGACTAAAGGCTCCAAAAGAAGGAAATAAATGTACTCTAATAGCTTTCTAACTCACCCGATCTAAACCCCATCTAGAATTTGTGGTGAATTATGAAAAAACGACTTCAAAACAACTTTTATTCTCCTGATTTCATTTTAGGTCTACCAATATGATCAAGAGAGCAAAGATTATGTGCAAAAAATGGAAGGACAGCAACTAATTCCCTCTTCCTCCTAAAAAGTAAAAATGCAAAGTTAGCAAGGAAAGCTTTTTTTTTTTTTTTTTTTTTTTTTTTTTTTTTTTGAAGGAAGCTGGGTGATTATCGTAGAGTTATTTTAACAGACTACATGAAGCAGAGTCTCTCTATCACTGGTTTCTCTTACTACACATTCTTAAATAATTTACATCATGGCAAGAAACGGCGCGGTATGATTACAAAACACACCGTGTTCTTACTGACAATTCACTGCTTTTTCATCTGGAGGTACGGTTGAGAAATCAAAGCGACGTGCTTTGGAATTTTCCTATGTACACTCTATTCTTCCATGCTACTTAAAGTAACTGCTCTTATTATCAGAGTTAAAAATAATATTGCTGGTTCGGAAATTTCACAACACAAATGACGCCATTTAAGAGGTGGGATAATGATTTTAGACACAGCTTGTTGAGTTCCTGAATATAGACATTAGAAAGTTAAGAAATTCTGGTAGAAATCTGTAACCTTGTATAGTGAATAATGTCAAGCTGTCTTAAGAATAACACGTACAATTTTTTTATATTGATTACTTTTAGCAATAATTAAAAATTTACGGTACGTTCTCGTAGACGCTGAAAATGTGTTTGTAAAGATATAAGATTAGTTACGTGTATTAAAAATATGTGATTTAGATATACAGGTATTTGTGTATGAGGACACGTGGGAAAAAAGTGCTGCAAAGTGTTGTTTAGAACATCTATTTCCATAAATATTCTCAAATACATTTGGTAGTGGACTATTTTTGGATTTATACTACTATGAATAACAGGTAATGCGTAATTAATAATACGGACCTAATTTCTATAAGTCAGTATATAAGACAATGATACAGACTAAGGCAAATGGACAAATATTTTTAATTGTTGAATCTAGGTATAATCATGAAATTTTTATTGCAATATCAATAAAATTTCGACATGTGCTCCTTTCTCATTGCTCGGAGTACATTGAGTCAAAAATCCAATTCAGACCATGCATCGGTTAACATTATTTAAGGGATGAATTTGACTTCAGTTAACCTGCACTTCAGTGCATACCCCATGTATTTCACACCACATGCTTTTCTCAACTGTAAGGGATTTACCATGCGTATCCCTGAGAGAGAGAGAGAGAGAGAGAGAGAGAGAGAGAGAGAGAGAGAGAGAACTTGTGCAACAGTTCACTATTATGCAACAAACAGAAGTGTATATTTGCAATATGCTTGTTGCAACAACAATTTTTAATCACGAACAGACTTTTGGAACACCTTGTATATCGTCAATTAATGTTTGATCAGTATCAACAGGTCATAACTAATGACGTGTAAGATACAGCAAATGAAAAAACTTTATTTTTTAAGGGAAACATTTCTATTGTTTTATATGATTTCATATTCGGTTACAAAAAATAAAATTAATGACAGCAGAAGTAATCAGAAAAGTAATCAGAAAGTAATCAAAAAGTAATCAAAAGTAAATACAAAGTAATCAGAATATTCGAGCGTTATAAACTCGAAATTAAAGCGAAATTCTCTATTAATTTCAAGAAAAAGAGATAAACAAAAGGACATCTTGATCTCAAAAAACATTAGGAAACGGATATTTCTATGGCAGGCATAGAATTTTAATGTAAACATGGCGTAAGAAAAATACGAGTTCCAGAAAGAAAGATACATACAAAAAGAAAAACCTTGTTTCCTAGTGACTATAAATGGAGATACTAGATAAGAATTGGTTTGTTTCTTGAAAATAAAAATAAACAATAAAAAACATTTGTATAGTTTTCTATTATCTGAATACCGCAGTGCGAAAAATAGTTGCGGGAAAAATATTCCATAGAAGAGATAAACTGAATTCTTTTATTTTACAAAACTTTTATTTGAGGCAGTATACCTATCATATCCGTTTATTTACATTTCATGGCGTCTACTTTTTATTATTTTTTCTTAAAGATTTAAGAACTTTCTGTCAATAAACAAAAGTTGAAAGTTAAATAGAGACCTTAGTGGTTTGTCAAATAAAGAAATACATACATAAAATATCTCTTGCTTTAAAGCAGCCCAGAAAAATTTGTACCATTTTTCTAAATTAAGTAGTATTGATTTAGATACTCAGAAAATTCTCTATTCCACTTTTCTTTCTTTTGTTTTTAACTCGTAAAAATATAAATATTTATAAGCATTGTTATTTTTCAAATACAAACTTATTTTTAAGTATAGAGATTTTAGATTTGATGGGAATTTGAAAATTGCATCCTCGATAAATTTTTCTTTAACAGCAGTTACATGAAGTGTAGTTAAAATATTTTTTTAATTCGATGTTTACTTTAAAATACTAAATGAACTGATGTTTTGCGAAATTAATATTTTACATGAATTGTTAGCTAAATAATTTCGAGGTTTGTTAGCATGTAGGAAAATTTTACGCATTGTAAAATCACTAATTCTTTTTAGATGAATGTAAATGAGTAATCACTTTTATTAACAGTTATCTACATACTTAATAAATTTTGTCAATTATTAATCTTAAAATTTATTAATTTCTATTTCGATAATTTCTTGTGAATGTTTTGCAAAAATTGATTATGGTATTTTAATTAAAAAGAAAAAGGAAGTTAGATTCGTGATATTTTACTACTCTTTTTACAAAGTGTTTCTAAACACACATACGTACACACACACATGCACATTTTAGTCATAGTACAACAGCAAAAATAATTTTAAAAATACTAGTGTATGATTGGAAAAGATGTGCAGAGTCAAGAACATACATACACGAACAGAAATGAGATACGTGAATTAAAGGAAAATATGCTTACCTACCACATCGGGATCTATACAGAACCATTTACAGGGGTTGCGGCGTTCTACATTTTTACGCGCGTTTTTTTTTTTTTTTTTTTGTCATCACTATTTCAGAAATTTAATTCTTAAAATAATGTTGCAGCACTGAAACCCCCCAAAAAAACTACTTATTGAAAATAATAGTAACAATACAATAAGGGGGACGTGAAAATATAAGAATGCTACGACACCTGTATTTAATAAAAAGGCTCAAAATTTAAGCCTCCAATAATAAAGAAAACCTGTCAGTGTCTGTGAAGAAATTAGGAAACAGTTTTAAAAATGCTAGATGTTCCTCGTATGCATACGTACTGAAATAATTTTTTGTATTATTTTTTTCATGATAAATTTTTGTATGTTCCGTAGAAGAGTACGGTCGTCAAACAAGTATGCTTTTGACTGTACAGTGGAAGAAATGTAACATTGGGCTATCCTTCTGAGATATTGATGTTCCTATTTCTGCCAGACGTAATCAAACCACTAGACAGAAATGCAATGTAATGTTTAACGAAAACTATTGCACATTACGTGGCACAGGAGGTTCCTCATTGTCCCAATGAAAAATAGCTCCAGACAAGCCTTTAAAATTAAATAATAAATATTTTTATAATTTTATTAATAATACGAGGGTCACTCTGAAATATTTGAGTTACGCCTAAGTAATTAATGTTAAAATTACCAAATATTTTGTGTGTTTAAAGTAGTCTTTTCTAGCATCAATGCACTTGTGTAGGCTAATTTTCTAAAGATTAAATGCCTCTAACCATTTACTTCTTGGAATCGATGACAAAAAAAAAAAAAAAAAAAAAAAAAAAAATGCATTTATAGCCTTGTCAATGTCATCTTCGGAATGAAAATGACGCCCACGCAAGTTCTTTTTCAGATTAAAAACTAGCCAAAAGTCACACTTAGCTAGATGAGGTAAATAGGGTGGATGTTCCAGCACCTTGATGCGTTTTTGTTGAAGAAATTCAACTGTTAATCCTACTAAATGAGAAGATGCATTATCATGGTGGAGAATGAGTCCTCTTATTCACTTCTTTAAGAATTTCTGGAAGACATTTAGTAGTGTACCAGTTAGCTGTGACTGTCTTTTGTTTTTCCAGCTTGATAGCTTTGACCAATCCTGTACTTCTAAAGAAAACGGCATACATTACTTTTTTCATGGCACGTTGTCTTTTCACCATTGTGGGTTTGGGATCATATTCAAGACCCACACTTTGCTTTCTTGGCTTGCTGGAACATCAAAAAATGATATGTATGTTTCATTACCAGTTATTATTTTAAAAATAATACGGTGGCTACCATCATTAAGTATTTTAAGGGTTTCTTTGCTGATTCTGACACGCTCTTGTTTTTGATACTCTGTTAAATTATGGGGAACCCAACGGCAAACTAATTTTTTCACATACAGTGCTTCATGAATAATTTTATATATTGCAGCAGATCCAATGTTAAGCCCCTTCTGTATCATATGGTAGGTATAGTGATTGTCGTCGATTAACATTTTCAGAATGGCAGACACATTATCCAGGATTGCTGCTGACAAGGGTTTTCCTGTGTGTTTATCATTCTGGAGAATGACGACCTCTGTGAAATTCTGTAAACCATCTGAATACAGTTGCACGAGATGGACTTTCATTTCCAAAAGCTAATTGTAGGCGTTGAACGCATTCTTCTTGATTTAATCCCAGTTTAAAATCATTGAATTTCATAACACGATAATGGTCTCGCGTCAACTCCATTTTCTTTTCTGTTTAAAAATATATTTTACGTTAAATTGCTTGCAAGTGGCCAGTAAAAAAACATCTGCTAGGCTAAAATAGTTCATATTTTCAAATCTAATCGATAATTGTTTTCTAACTCTTATCGTCTGCACGTATCTCAAAAATTTCAGAGTAACCCTCGTATAAATAATAATTAATTCTTGCTGAATAAACTTGTAAATGACTTATTTATATATTTATATTTATTTCTTATTATTTATTCTATTATTTATTGTAAATATTTCTTTTAGCGGTTTATTATGAGGGTGTGCAAAAGAATAGTCAAGTGGAAATCTTCTAATAGAAAAATACTGTTGCGCATTCGGGGTTCGTGAATTGCCCGTGAATGGAATGACAGGTCTTTATGAGGCTTAAAGTTTATTTACAGAATATTCTAGGATGTTACAAGTCTGTCAATCAAGCATCAGCTTCAGATTCACCAAAAAACACAGCTTAAATAATAGATGATAACATAAAAATCACAGCATAAACTGTATCATAGCATAACACACAGCATAAGCTATAGTCAATAATATAACGTACATTATAAGTTGTATTCATTAACAGGGACACAGTCAGGGAGCTCCTAACTCTTCAATGACTTGGCTTCAAACAAACTCTCAACGACCGGAATGAAATCCTGTGTATAGCCTAGCAAATATCCAGAATGTTCTAGTATTTCTTATAATATTCGATTTTGAGTTTAAATAATCAATACATCGATGCAAAGGATTTTTTCGCCAAAGTCACCAAAAAACTTCGCAAAGGGGCGACGAACGAACGGGCGAACACGGCACCAAATTCATTGCTCTCGGAGAAGTTTTTTAAGGAAAATGTGTTTTAACGCCAAATCAAGGTAGAAATGCAGAAAATTAACATTTTACAATCTGACTAAGTTACTTTAGAAGAAATTACATAAAAATAACGACTGTTGCTTACAAATTCGTAACAGTATTTAAAAAGGTTATAAAAAAGGCAGAGCCTTATATTTCAAATTCATTTTTAAAATTTATTTCTAAGTTAATTAATATATATAGGTCGTTGCAAAAGTTCGTGCGGATGCGGAACATTTTATTGCCTCCAAAGACGAGAGCTTCTATCGCCGTGGTATATATTTGTTACCCGAAAAATGGGCAAAGGTTGTAGAAAGTAATGCAGAGTATTTTGATTAAAAAGTTTCATTTGATTTGATATATTTTTATGAAATGAAGCATTAAAATCCCCACGAATTTATGCAAAGACCTAATATATATATATATATATATATAAACAATTTAAATAAAATTTTAATCAAAACTTTTGGAAGTCAAATAAAAAATCAAGTGATATACACACAAAATTCAGTATTCAATTCATTCGATGTGATAGTATCAAAAACATTAAAAATTTACTATGGTTCTTTACCTACTAAAAATATCTCGAACTGTGCCTAAAAAATAAGCTGAAAACATCGAATAAATAAATAAATAAATAAATAAAAATAAAAACAGATTAAAAAATAAAAATTAAAATTAAAATAAAGTAAAAATCGAAAATACTCTCCATAAGGTAACCCGTATATGCTTGAGTTATCCCCTGTCCAATTTTATAGGTTTGCGACCAGCTCTAAACTCCAGAGGTTACACATATGCACAGATTGGCACATTTCTTTATTTATATAGACCAGAATTTGATTTAAAATCAGCATTATTTTACTATTACACGCAAGTTCAATTCTTATATAATTCAACGCTACTTTATGCATAAATAAATACTTTATCTTAGAGCACAGAATTCATTGTGTTGAAATTCTGAAACATTTTATTCTATTTACGTTTTTTCAAATAAATTCAATTTAAATATTAAAACCAGCTTCTTATATTACATAACTATTCTCTATTCATAAAGATGTGTCTGTTTGGACACGATTTAACACTGTAACCGTTTCACTAGTTACACAAATCAAAAACTAATCTTTTAAAACAATTTTATTTTTGTTTAAATATGTAGAATTAGTAAAGACTGAAAGTTTAAGAAGCATTTATAATGAAACCTAGAGCTTAATTTCATTACATACTAATTGGCCATTTGTTTTCTCCTCTAAACTATTTTATATTAGGGTAGTTTTTTGAAACTAACAAATTTCACTTTATCCTGCTGGTACATAAAAGCATCTTAACTCACTGCACACGTAGGAAGTTAATCTGGAGGGAACAAATAAATGTCATTCAAAGCTGGACTTTAGTGAAATAAGGATTTAGATCAATATTCCACTGGAAAAAGTTCAAAAGGAAAAGAACAGATTTTTTTATATGGGGAATATATTTTATTTTTCATTCATTTTTGATAGTTAGAATATGTATTGTATTCGGATTTTAACAACAAATTATAAGAAGAGTCGTATTCAGGTTAAATAATTAGATATTGCATTTTTTGAAAAATTATAAATTATAATAAAAACCAGTAAAAAAAAAAAAAATCTAAACAGCTATATTAAATCAAACATATATATTTTTAAACTTTTCTCTGACTCTATCTAAATTACCTTATTTTGTCCAAAACCGTACAGCTCTACCAAAAGCCGAGAGGTTCTGGTTTCAAATGTGGTAGATGAAAAGTGTCAGGTTTGATTCACAGTCGCACTCTTTTGTTTAACTGTTCGGAGTTTTATGTGGTTTACTCGAAAATTTGCATGCATTTGACTAGGATCATTTAGAAAGAACCCTGCGGAGGGCACACCACCCGCACTGGAGACCCTCGTGTAGTCAATGGTGAGTTAGTTTGCCATTGGGCAAATGAACTTATAATAATCTTTATTGTAAGAATTATGTTTACAAATTACTAGATACATATAATACAAAGCAAAACAAAAAAATTATAAATATTATAAAGTTTTAAAAATTATAATATATAAAAGGAATATTAATTGTAAAAAATTTATATTGATATATTCCATTAGATTAAAAAAACATATATTAAATAAATGAACAAGTAATTGCTGAAAAATATAAATATCAAACGTGGTAAACTCATCTTGAAGGGGAGATGATATGAACGATAATTTATAATTTAAAATAAAAATGATAATACAAAATTACA
Organism: Salticus scenicus; assembly: GCA_963930645.1. NCBI lineage: Eukaryota > Metazoa > Arthropoda > Arachnida > Araneae > Salticidae > Salticus > Salticus scenicus. The sequence goes on along the minus strand of OZ005653.1, from coordinate 38,529,306 downwards.
TTTTCCATCCAGATATATAAGACAATCATTATCCATGTATTCTAACATTTCACATATATTTTTTATGACATGAAAATTAACTGTTTATTATGAACACTATTTAAAATTTATATTGCAAATTAAGTGCAGTATTCAATAAATTGTGGTTTCCACGTACTTAAAAGTTGATCATGAACATCTTTTTACTCAGTCAATCTAAGCACAGCTAATAATAAAAATTTCAAGTTATTAATTAAAAATAGTATTTCGCCCTCATCCCCTGATGGTACGAAACTAGCTTGAATGTTTATGTTACCTCTTAGATATGAAATTATTTAAGAAGTTTCACTCTTAAGTAATTGCTAAATAAAGCTTCGTTGTATAGAAGTTCCAACTGCAATCGATTCATTGGGCTTTTAGAACGGTCCATTTTGGCCTAGAAATTTACAACTTTTTCGACTTTATGAAATTACTGAATTTACGAAAATGGGGTTTCTCGACTTTACGAAAAAGGTCTAAATTCCTAAGATAAAATTCCGCAGACTAGAAGGTTAATAAAGCAAAACAAATATATTTGTGAAACAATGTTCTGAGATCAATTTGTCTATCAGTGTAAAATAAACTACTTAATATAAACTATGGAAATTAGAAATGCTTATTTTATTGTAAGAAAATAACAAATGTTTCTTCAGTCATAAAAGAGATGTTTAAGAGTTGCCGAACTGAAATGAAATATATTGAGAAAAATTAATATTTACAATATATTTTAAGCCTAAATATTATAAAGTATTAGTGTGATCGTTGTTCTTACTTCTCTATAAAAACAGTTCATTGTTTTTACAGTATAACATATGTTCACTTTTGTGGAACAGTGTTCAGAAATCAACCATTTTATTAATATGAAGTTAGCCTATTTAATATAAAACAGGCAATTGATTATTCTATTGTCAGAAAATAGCAAATTCCCATTCAGTCATAAAAGAACTGTTTAATTGTAATGAAATATATGAAGTTGAAGGTGAATTATTCGTTACAATACATTATAAGTTTATTTAAGTATTATTATAAAGTTTTAGTGTGGTGTGATTGCTGTTCGTACTTCTTAATAAAGTCAGTTTATTATTACTTCCTCTTACCCATAGGGTCGAGAAAGTATTGTTTTAGGGTCAAATTTTCGAGCGTGAGTTTTTGTTATATTTAGAAGTTCTGAAGTCCCCTGAATACGAAAATCATGATTTTAGCGAATGGTCACTGTGTCTGTCTGTTAACAGCATATCCCAAGAACAAATAGTAGCAGAAATTCCAAACTCGGTATTCTAAATGTGTATTGTATAGGGATGCTACAGTAAGCTTTTCATTGAGATGAAGCAAATGGTTCGTGTACAGGGACACTCAAAAGTATTCAAATACATTACGTCTCTGGGGGAAATTGCAGGTCAGTAGAGTTTAACATCTATAGACTGCACTAAACCAAATGAAACGAATATATATATATATATATTGTAATAGAGATAGTCAACTGGGAAAAAAAAATGTGTATGTAGGAGCCTCGACCCCCCGTCGAAGGGAGTAAATTTTCATGATAGGTGTCTTTCAAAAGAGCTCGCCAATAACTTTAAAACGAATGGTTGAACCATCGATCTGCGATAATTTAAAATAAAGTTATCAAGTTTTTTCATTTTTAACCAAAAAAAAAAAAAATAAATAAATAAATAAAAAGAAAAAAGAATTTTTTTTTTTTTTTTTTTTTTTTTTTTTAATGTAATATTGAGAATAAATCCAACTTTTTTTTTTGGATCTTTAGTGTTATACTACTACTCTAATATAGAAATCGTCTGCATTATCATGAAAGATAATTTGTTTAAATAATAATTTTAATAAATTATTTTTTAAAACAGAATTATTTTTTAATAACTGAATTAAATTCTATATAAATGTATCTGCATTAATAAAACGAGGGGTTGAGTGGGGCGGTAGCCCCCCCTCACACATAACTAATTATCATATAAAACTCTTCCGAAGCCTAATTTGAATTGTTTAACATAGGTTTACATAACAGTACTCGTTATCTTACCTCTTAATCTCCAACCTGTATTTATAGTATTAAATTTCAGGGTAAGAGAAAGTCGTGTGAGTGAAAAACCAGATTATTTTTTCATATATTTATAGATATTCATTTTTGACAACGAGCCAAAAATTAAATCTTGATATGGATTTTAATTAAGCGTTTATACTGCTGTCTGACGATTGGTCGATTAAGGAAGATTGATCGATTTTTTTTTTTTTTTTTTAATTTATGTTTCATTTGGCATTACCCACGTTTGTTAAAACATGGTCCATATTGATCTAATATTATCCACGTATTGACATGTCGGAAGCCTTCGTTCTTTCGGTAATAATGACAAGCATTCTGAAGTTAAAATTAAGATAAACAAGCAGTTAAAAATATATACTTGTATAATAAAATACATAAAATACAAATAATATCAACATTTTTATATCGACCACTAAATTTCCTCGTTCACTAGTCCACTAGTTCTCGAGAACACTGGTTCATGAATTCTAGTTAATTAACTCTAGTTCATGTTATGAACCAAAAGATGTATAAATGACCATTACGGACCTTAATGAGAATCTTTTTTAACTAAACTGAATCTATGAGCTGTAACAACTACACTTGATTAAAAAAAGGTAGTTAAAAGTTGAAATCTGCATTACATGTTTTAGTTTTTTTTTTTTCAAATAGAAAATATCAGGATGATCAATATATGCATAGTTATAGTAGAATGTTAAGCTTAGGTAAAAGATATATGAAATATATTTTATACAAGAAATACATTTCAAATTCTGAAAGCAAGAGTATAAGATAGTTTAAAAATTATTGTCTAAGGATTTAATTTAGAATTTCGTAGTGTTTTTTATTGTAATGTTTTTGCTTGATTTTTATTTTTAACTCACTAAAGCTTAACACAAGAGATAATGCTTAAAAGATAACAACACAGATTTGTTTGAAAAAGAAAAAAAACAGAATAGGCTTTTTCTCACTTGAAAGATATGTATCTATTTAATATCTATTTCATTTTTATTTAATTATTTTTTGGCGAAAAAGATAGTGCAAACACTGTATTATTCCCGATTGAAAAAATAAACAGAAATTATTTCAAACATTTTGTTCAATCTAAAAAAAAAAAAAAAAAAAAAAAGAAAATCGGAAAATAGAAGAGATTTTTTTTTTTTCTTTTTTTCTTTAAGAGCAGAAGAAAGAAATGAAATGTTCATCATTTTATAAATATACATTTTTACGAGAGAAAAAAGGAAGTATTAAATTCACATTTGTAAATAAAAAAATGCCAGCAGAAGGATTTTGAATTTTTTTTTTTTTTTCATTTAATGTTTCTTAGAATGATTTAGCTTTTCGGGGAAAAAAAAACCTAAATCAAATTTGAAAGTTATTGCAAAAAAAGTTTTCGCAGTAGTTTGTTTAAATAAATGTTTTCGATTATAATGCTCAAAAGTTAATAACAAGATTGATGTTTACAGATAAATTTTGAAACATTTTCTAATGTCCTTATATTATTTAGCTGCATCTATTCAGTTACTGAAACAGTGTCTTAGAATTAAGGCCAAAGGGATCCTAGTCTGTATTTACGCGAGTTTAGGGAGAAAACTACGGAAAACTCTGAACGACTGAGAGCACGACCTGGTGTCAATTCCGGCACTTCTACCTTAACGAAACAGCATATGAATTATATAGCTTACTAATTTTTTTTTTTTTTGAAAATCAATTTCTTGAAATTAATTATTTTTTCGTTTTATAAATATAAACACACACACACACGCACACACACACACACATATATATATATATATATATATATATATATGAAATAGATTTATTTGCTTATGTTTTAGCATGTAACAGAAGAAACAAGTGTTGTATCGCTAATATATATATACTTAAGATTAAGTTCAAGGAAAGGTAAAATCATTTTAATTACTAGTACAATGCTCTAGGAAAATCACAATTCAACAGAATAATATAAAAACTCCATTTTTTTTTTTTTTTTTTTTTTTTTATTATCTTTAAATAACATTGAATCCAATTGTTTTTTATGCAATTCTGTTGCTATTTTATTGCTAAGCAAGAGTTATACTAAAACCAAAAGAGCTATTCTGCGCAATCTTTACAGGGTTGTTGTGAGTGCGCACATCAGTAGAAGAGATGGTTATTAATATTAAATTATTAAAAGCAATAATTATACGGAATTTATCAACCTGATAATTGAAGAGTCAAACAACAAATGATTTTTTAAAGGAATTAAAAAAGTTTTATTTGAAGATAAAGGCCCAGATAAGATTACAAAAACAACATTAATACTATATAATAGGTTTACCATAAAATTTGTTCCTTTTCTTCTTCAGTTTCAATGTTTTCTTGTTTGCTTACTTTTGCTATCATCATCCACAATCTATGCACTTATTGTTGTGAATGGTGAAGCTTTCGTGCGACTACCTACCACAAGTCACTCATTTAATTCAGCCCAATTTTTTCGATGTTACCTCCTGGTACTGTTCGAGATATTCTATTCACTAATCCTGATTGTCTTGTCATTACCATTGTGTAGTAATCCTTCCTAGCAGGAAATTAATCAATATAATGCGCAATCTCTCCCGAGTAGCAAATAGTCAAACTCGCCTTTTTCGGTAAAATAAATTAAGCAGCCTTTTATTGAATATTTCTCTGCTTTTAGAGAAAATTGGTGTCCGTAACGTTAGTTTAGGTAATATGAGAAATCGTTTAAGAATATTTTGTACTACTGTTATTCTACTGACATTTATAGGAAGAGCTATGAAAATTTAAACACATATTTGGGAAAATAAGATAAAACAAAAAATGTTTTACATTAGATACTCGAAATAATTAATATGGACATTCAAGCAGGCAGTCTGCTATTGTTGTTTTACTTCTACTTAGAATCGCTACGCGCATACTCTACTCCTTCTCATCTACTCTTCTATTTGCGCAATTTTTTCGACTGCGCCATTTCCCCTAGATTTACCTTATATACAAGGAGAAGGTATAGTGGACTCGTGAAATTTTTTGACTTCCTGTTTTCGATGGTTTGCACTTTTTGAAATGTATTAATACTTCCCTCGTGGGGATGGGAAGATGTCATTTAAAAGGCACAAAATTGACTTTTTCTTTTTTTTTTCGGCTCTTAGTGTTCTGCTTCTCTCAGATGGAACTGCCTACCTTCATCATTGGATATAAATTTAATAAATAATTTGTACTGCATACATTTGTATAGCAAAATATAGAAAAAAGTTTTGCGGTGGCCACAACATAATAGTTTTCTTTAAATTTTCCCCTATGTCACATATATATTTGATTAGTATAAAATATCCAAGTTTCAGTTTTTTTGTTTAGACATTTCTTTTTCTATATAAAAGGATAATCTGAGATGTTACAGTTAATACTTTATAAAATTCATATTACAAAAGTCCCATGTGTGGTTAAAAATATTCCGAGCAGACGGTTTTCATTTTCAAAATGCACATTTTTTAACATGTCAAAAGAATACTTATCTATCATAACATAAAACTGTTTTATAAATGATTTTTTCTCGTTGCATCTTTCTGGTATTTTGCTTTGAATTTCGTCTTTGATACATTTTAAAATAAAATTATAGATATAAGTAAGATATTTTTTCTTGCATTTTAGAATTCCAAGCATCAATGTTTCATTATATACAATGTATATATATATACGAATGTAAAACTTGCTTTTAAAAAGTAAACAAAATTTATTTCAATAAATCATGAAAATACACACTTAAGTAATTGTATTTAAATGTGTAATGGATGTTTAAAGGTATGTAAGGCGCGTAAATTTATGTGATGTACATATATGTTATATATGTTAATGTCTGTAATACATAACTATTTTATATAAGTTCGAATAATTAATCGAAATTTATTACTTTCCGAACATACTACGTAAGGAAAGTATTTTAATCATGGTTTGCGAAATGGATTTTGTCGCATAGTTCATCGCATAGTTCAAAAACAAATGGTCGTAGAATATTGCAAATTTATATTTGTGACTCTCATGATGTTCAGTTACATACATCTTCAACTTTGATCTTGAAACGATCTCCAATTTTAGAGGTGTCTACGATTTTACACTATTTTTCGTGATGTGTGTGGGTGAATACTAAACGCCTTATTCAAATGGACTAAAAATTTATATACTCATTATAGGTCAACATCGCAGAAACTCTGTAGATTAAGATGAATTTAGCTTCTATAGAGTTTTTACAGGGACACCATAAGAAATTCTTTATCATTATGGTCTATGAACTGAAAATATTTAAAGAGCGATAGCGTCTAAATGCCTTATCGAAATGAGCTGAAATTTTATACATATATCATAGGTCGCCATCACACGCACTGTACAGATTTCGGTTAATCTAGTCGTTATAGAATTTTACAGAAAAACAACGAAAAGGCCTGTGAGCTCAAATTATTTAAAGTGAAATAGCGTCTAGATGCCTCATTCGATTGATCTGAAAATTTATCCACAAGTTATAGGTCACCATCGCATGAACTGTATAGATTTTGGTGAATTTAGCATTTATAGTTCACTATACAGACGACACAAATAAAAATTCTTTCTAATGAGGGCTTATGGGCTCAGATTTTCACTTTCCTAACATACATTTGTAAGTAAAGTATTGTAATCATGACAACAATCCGATTTTGAGTTTGTGGTGTATCTATTCCTTTTAAGATCCCCTGCATTCATTGTTGCTATTTTACAGTGATGTATGTATGTACACTAAGCGACCAAAAAAAAAAAAAAAATAAATAAATAAATAAGCCGCACTGCAGAAAAAATGACTTATAACTTTTTTATTTGTAATAACTTTAAAATTAATGTTTGAAACAAATAAAACTGACTTGTTTGTATAATACCAAAGGGATGGAATGATACCTATGTACATTTTCAGTTTAATAATTCGCTTTATTGCACTCTACGAAGTACTTTTTAAAAGTCTGCATAAAACTTTCTTTTTGAACATAATGCAATAACCATACACTTTGTATTCTATTATGATTTATTATATGAAATAAACACGTTATATTTTAATATATGAAATAAAACTATTTATTTGTTAGATCTACGCAATTTTTTATTAAAAATATGTGTTCTGCGATGGGTTAATTCCACCTAAATATGGAATTACTCTTTTAATACGCAATGGCATAGTTTTTATACAGTGTTTTAATATAAATCTCATAAATTTCAATGTGACAATATCACAAATAATTTTTTCCAGTTCTGGTAGAATTATAGGCTGCAAATTTCGAATCCTATACCCTCTTCTCCGCCTTTTTATAGACGAAACATTTTCGAGCGGTCGCGATTAGGATTATTTCCATGTCTGGTAAAGAAGAAATTCTAGTATATCCTTTGTGGGATTTAACTTAAAGTGAAAAAAGATATGATTATTAACATAATTATAGGTTATCATGGGAATGGATAGTAAATTTTGACAATTTGAAGTGAATAAACTTACCACAGACGCCGCGTAGTAAGGTGCATTATCATCTTGAAATGATGTTTGTGGAAATGCCCAAGATACCTCCAAAATAGTCGGTCAGACACCACTTTTATGAAGATTGTGTTTTATTTCGAGTTAATTGATCCCTTGAGCATAAAAATTTTCCCGACTGTTTTAAAAGTTATGCACCTCCGTACCATAATGTATAGAGAATGTGTCACTGTTTTAAAAGTGCGATTTTCATTAAGTCGGTCGTATTTTCGTTGTCAGATCTGCTTATTTTCTTTAGCTCGAAGTAAGTTAAACTCGACTCATCAAAGAGAACTAGTTCAGCCTAATAGTTAACTAATCATTTTTTAATTTTTTTTAGCCATCTGAGGTCTTGGTTCCTTAATTCTCTTCACTTAGAATGGAATTTTTTTCAAATTTTCTATCATTTAAACCTGCTTTGTTTAATAGTTGCTGTACGGTAGTTAAAGAAATTATGCTGCTAAACACTTTTTCTGAATCTCTTTTATGTTCTAAATGTAATACAAACCGATTTTATAAATAATGCCTTTTTAACTAACGTTCATCTCGCTATGGCCGCCTAAAACCAAATTTCCAGTTTAAACTGCCAAAAAATTTATATCTTGCTAAAAACCATTTTACTAATATTTCTTTAACATTTAATTATTTTGTCATCTCACGTATTAAAATATTTTTCGATTTTTATTCAAAAATTAATACTTTTTGTGGCATCGTTAACTGCCTTATTCTTACCATTTTCGGAATAATTTCTAAAATTACAAATTTTCTGACAATTGCATTTTGTTTTTAACACTGGACTCAAAGCTAAACGGTATGTGGAGGAAAAACATAATAAAATCTGTTTGAAAATTTGCTTTTTAAACGATAAAATTGGCGGTTGTACATGGCGAAAAGGAAAATATCCAAGTGCGGCTTTTTTTTTTTTTTTTTTTTTTTTTTTTGTCGCTTAGCGTATGTGTGTGTATGCACGTGAGTGAAATCGTCAAAAAATTTGATCGATTGAACTTAAAGTTGGTACATATGTTGGAGGTTAACGTAGCACAAACTGTATAGATTTTGGTGAATCTAGTACTTATATAGTTTTTTTTACAGGGGCACAAAGAAAAATTCCTTATCTTAATGGGCTGTGGTATCAATTATTTAAAACGCGATAGCGTCTAAATGCCTTGTGTGATTGAGCTGAAAATTGATATACATGTTATAGGCCACCGTCACACAAAATGTAGGTTTTGATGAATCTAGACTTTATAGAGTTTTACTGGGATAAAAAATAAATTCTTTAACGTTATGGACTATGGGGTCAAATTATTTGAAGTACAATAGTGTTAAACGCCTTATTCAATTGAGTTGATTGATTTTAGACTTCTCTTACTTTAATTTACTCAAAAACCGTTAATTACTTAATGTTCGGAAAGTCGAGAGGAGTCCCAGCCAAGTTTTTTTTTTTTTTTTTTTCTTAAATAAGGGTTACCATTGATGAAAAACGGAAAATTTCTTTGCTGAGTGCGAGAGAAAATAAAGTTGAATTTTATCTGTCTGGTAATATATATATATATATATATGTTGCGTTAATACGGAGTCCCGTAATATTACGTTGGTTGGTATTCCAGTCATGTGAGCATCTTAGGAAGGATGAGGAGTCCAGAATCACTATTAATCCTTTATTAAGTTCAGGATGCAGTCTTGGCATGAATTCCACCCAGCAGGTATTGATTTATTTTTTCTTGGGTTTCCATACACTAGGTGTACATATCCTGCCGACTCTGTAACGTTAATACGGAGTCCCGTAATATTACGTTGGTCGGTTTTCCAGCCATGTGAGCATCTTAGAAAGGATGAGGAGTCCAGAATCACTAATAATCCTTTATTAAGTTCAAGATGCAGTCTTGGCCTGAAAGTTAGACATCCTGAGCGTCATAGGTCCCGTAACTACGCCGAAGGTCGCCCTACTCCGAAGCGGCGCCCCATCGGGCCCGCGAGTTTCGTTAGCGAGCTATTACATGATAAGATTAATATTTAACGCAGATTTATTAGGCAATTCAATATCGGAAAAAGCCACGACTTCTCGTGTGTCCCAGTTTAAATACTGGCGATTTTGCCGCGAAACTTTACCACTCCTTCCTTTGATTATTGGGTATTAATTTAATGATTGACAGTCCAGCTCAGGCCTGGATCCCCAGGATTAATTAACATGCATTACTTAACCACAAGAAAAGGAAGATTCCACTCATTCAGCACTTTTTATTCTGAAAGTTGTTCAATTTTTCTGATTTTCGCGTTATGAAGTCTTCTGCTGTGAAACAAAGTTTAAAGGCGCACTTACGAATTATTAGCGATTTCTAGATTTTAAAATAGGGGTTTAATTATTTAAATTTAACTATTTTTATCCCTTTCATATATATATATATATATATATGAGTATATGTAAGGTATTGTGCTTGCATATTTAAATACTAACACTGACATTGAAAAACAAAAACAAAAACAAAAAAAAATCTGAAAATTGTATTGTATTATATATTTCAGTTTAGCATCTTAAAAATATATGTAATATAGTTTTAACAGTTTTAAATGAATATTCTGTTTGTTAAATAGATTTCCTGAAAAGTCAGCAAATGTTTAAAATATAAATCCAATATTTAACTGTTTATTTCTACACTAGCTGGCTTCACCAGCTAGTTGGCCAGAGACCCATGAAAATTTTTACCAAAAAACATACTCTCGGGCGACTGCGGCGCCAATCGTAATTTGTTCTCTTAAAAGTCCCATAATATTAAAATATTAAAAATTCAAATATTTTTAAATAAAATCTAAACGTAGCTCTAGTTTAAAGTAAAATACACTCAAATCAATGAAAATCAAATAAACCAATCAAAACTCTCGTAATTCCTCATAACGTAGCTCTAATTCAACTTAAAATACACTCAAGTCACTGAAAATCAAATAAACCAATCAAATCTCTCATAATTCCTCATAAAGTAGCTCTAGTTCAACTTAAAATACACTCAAATCACTGAAAATTAAATAAACCATTCAAATCTCTTATAATTCCTCATAACGTAGCTGTAGTTCAATGTGAAATACAATCAAATCAATAAAAATCAAACAAGCCAATCAAATATCTCCTGAGATTCTCCATTCTGCGTCATTATAGAAATGGGAAGTTTTGTTTTCATATTTTTATTAATTGAAAGAAAACTAATAAAAAATTCGAAAATCTGACTACGATGTGCACAAAGTCCCTAAGGAGGGCACCTTTGTGTTAAATCACGTGACTGTCCGAGCTACCGTTTTCGAGAACAGTGAAATATACATATATATATATATATACAAATATTGCTTACTTAATAGTATAAGATTATGAAATAGATAAAAATTATACTTGAAACATATTATTTTAGTTACTTAAGAATAATCTATAAACATTTGCATATCACCTCATCATAATAATTAATGAGGACTTATTGAGATCGCACTCACCATTGGTACACTGTTAAAACTGAAGGTGACAAATCGGTGACGTTTGGGACCCCGGGGTGAAAAAACGGTATCATTTGGATTTTGGAACCTTAGGGTGCCATAGACGCTTGGAAATGTGATCCGGGCGCCAAATGAGCTAACAGCCAATTTTGTGGACCTGCGCTGGCTCTCAGAGTCGAAATATGGCACCCTATGGGTGACTAGCATTTCGCGCATGCGCACTGTGACGTGTATTTCCATTTCCAACACCGACTCGGAGCGGATGGACAGGACATAAACATAGCGCCATTTTTTAAGTGTTCTTCTTGCAAAGCCTGAAATTAAGGTAAGTTCACTAAAAGTTATTCTTTATTTTACTTTTATGTCGTTATATCCATTATAATTTTAATCTTATGATGTTTCTCTCGTACAAAAAAATTTAGGTATGAATATTTATGGATGTATTCCCCAAATCTAGATTTTTTAGTTCCGATTCTCAAATTATGCTTTGTATTGCTTAAAAAATAACTTACTATTTTAAAAGTATTAATATCAATAATGTATTTGATAACTTAAATATAATAACTTAATTCGTTTCAAACATTTATAAAAAGAAATTACGTTTCAATTTTTATTATAATATGTTTTTGTTTGTACTTTTTTTTATTAATATACGATTTAGTCTTAGACAGAGATGGCAAGTTTTTAGCAAGACAGTTTTAGGCAAAACCGCCTTTAACCTTGGTTTAAAATGTCTTGACGCTTTTAAACCATAGTTTACACTGTTACTTCAAAAATCTTATATCTTTTTAATTTTTTGTAAATATATGAACATTATTATTGACATTTTAAACATTATATTTGACAATGATTAATTAACAACCACAAAGCAGTTCTGTTATTAAACTGTTTGTATGAAGTTTTTTAAATATATATATATTAATTTGTTTATAAGATAGACTTTTACACTATATTTATAAATTTTTTCATAGCTAATTGATTATTAGTAAGTGTGTACGATGTGCAAAAAGAGTGTACACTGTTAAAACTACAGGTGACACATGGCACCTTTTAGGGGTGAAAAGCTTGTCTCACTGGTGACACCCCTAAGGGAGCCATAATGGCACCCTTAACTAAGGTGAAAGGACGGCACCCTAAGGTGCCCCAGGGGCACCTTAGATTAAGGGTGCCGTCCTTTCACCTTAGTTAAGGGTGCCATTTTGGCTCCCTTAGGGGTGTCACCAGTGAGACAAGCTTTTCACCCCTAAAAGGTGCCATGTGTCACCTGTAGTTTTAACAGTGTAGATAGATGTCTAAAAAAATGTTAGGATATTAAAAAGTGTTAAAAATCTACTCACTTTTTATGTTCTTTATATTTTTTCTAAGATTTGGGGTAGATTCTTAAGGTAATATATAAATTAATTATAAATACATGTGAAGATTGTGAAAAATGTCAATTAAAAACAGTGACAACGCTCTATAAAAATCTTTCTTGAATGTCTGATCTACTACTGCCATGTAATCGGATTAAAGTGAGGTATATACAGGATGAATTTTAATAACCTACAACTTTGAACTTATATAACTACTCAGAATCTCACTAGATGGCGCAATAAAAGCGTGCAGTCTAGGGTGCAGTGTAGAGACCCTATATTAGAAATAAATACAGGGTTTTCTAATACAGGGTCTCTAGTGCAGTGAGAGAGGACATAAATGCAATTCCATTCGTGTCAGTTCCTTGAAATTTTCATAAAGTCTCCCAAAGTGTCATAGTAACCTAAGGCCATATTTTTAATTTTAAAAATTCCTGTTTATGTGGTGAACACAGATGCTTCGAAAGTGATCTGCAATATTCAGTAACAGACCTAAGCCTTCTAGAGCAGTATTAAGGGAACAGATACGAAAATTTGAAACTTTTGGTTGAATGGGGGAGGGGGATATATAAACAAACTTTTATGATTAGGTTGCACTACTGTGTCACCAAAACTTTATTCATTAAATTTCTTTTTCACGTTCTTTAAAAAAAAAAAAAAAAAAAAAAAAAAAAAAATGAAGAAAGTTTGTTGTCTGCAATGACTCAAAAATTACTTCAGTTCAAAGTTACAGATTAATTAAAATTCACCCTGTACATTCTATTTTTGTGAGTACCTTTGACATTTAGTCCATAAATTCCATTTCATACGCTTTTTAATCTAATGATACTTTAAAGTACCGTCGCGTCGGTAGATAAAGGCTTAAATCAGTTTATGTTTTGTATTGCATGGTATTGGTACTTTTTTTGAAATCCAAACATAAGACACTTGTACACTTTTGATTAAATTAATTTTTTAATGTTAAATATTTTCAAAATTTATAAATGCAGCAACTAAAATTTTGGTCATATTCAACTAGTATTAAAATCCCCAAAACATTTTTTTTTTTTTTTTTTTTTTTTTTTTTTTAAATTTTAATTGGTTATTTCCTATATAAATAATGTTTGAAAAGAAAAAAAAATTAAATAAAATTGAAAATCTGGTTTCAATCATTCCAATTAAAATAACTATTGCTTAACAAATATTTATTTATGGGTTTAACATTCTAAGCCCGATAGGTATTTAAACTTATCATACACTCTCTGCAGCTGGACAATAAGTTACAAAAAAATTTCGAAATTTTGCAAGAATCACAGCATTCTAAACATTTAAGATCACTATATTTATTGTAATATTTTCTTTATTTAATCACAGAAATTCAATAATTAGTTAACGCAAAGTTGATTGTTAAAAAAAAAAAAATAATATTAAAAATGTAAGATGCTGCGATCGCTATTTATACAAAAGATTTTGGCGAAAGGAACAGTATTTTTCGATGACTTGCTTTCAACCGAAGGCCTTGATTCTTATTCCACGTTTTAATTTTTTATAACAGTTTTCCCCAACACATTATTTCAAATGACTAAATGGAATGACTATGAGAAGACGAATGAAATTACCTGTTTTCTTTGACCATTTTTAAGGACCACTCACTAGAAAACATAGCACCTGTTCGTCGCCAGTTTTAACAAAAAAGGTATCGTTGGATAGCTCTGGCCATGATAATCAAGAAATGCAAAAAAAATAACTTTCTATTACGAATGACTTGCGAAATGTGGGCCGTTTTTTCTAAAAAGGAACCAGTCAGAGAAACTGATAAATATTGATAATACCTAAAACAATGATAACGCTGCTCGGCATGAAAATTGCCCCAACAACTATTTTTGCAAAATCTTATATAAACTGACCTATTACCGTTTTTTGGGGACCTTATTTTTAAAATCTTTTCGGTAATTTTGTGGCTATAAATTTGGTTTATAGTGGAGAAAAGATATATTTTAACTGTTAAATATCTTCAGAGGGCCTAAAGAGAGGAAACTTTTTATAACATAAACATTTGCAGCAAGGGAAAGATTTAGGGGATGGGGGATTTGCCACTGAAATTATAAGTTACATTTATTATATTTTATTAATCAATTATTATTATCACTTATTATACATTATATATTTTTTATTGTTAAGAGTTGAAATAATTATTTTCCATTCTCCAAATCAAATTCATGGCCATAAAATTACCGAAGAGTGATAAAAATTGGGAGAGGAGTAGACGTCTCTAGAAAACGGTGGGTGATGGGGCAAAATGGGGTCATATTCGGAGGTCATTTTATATACGAATCAGCAGGAATGGTATCAGGGCTCGAAAACTTTTTTTTTTCCAGCGTAGTGTAAGCAATATCTAATTGGTAATATTTGAGACAGTTGCAGAAGAATGTCATTTATTGTTTGCGTCTGGCGTTGGAAACACTTGTGATTGTAGTGTCTTTGTTTGGACAAGTGCTGTCACTTATATGAATCTCGGACCTGAAACAAATAAAAAATATTTGAAAAACAAGTGTTTACAATACCTCAATCTAAGAAATTACAGTAAAGTCCGAATAATTGACTGTTAAATTATACGGCCAGTTCCCTTCTTCCAGTTCCCGTATTTGGAACAAATTCCTGTAGAAACCAGAGTGTTGACTTTCCTTCTTCAAGAAAAAATCAGTAGCTTTAATAGACATAACTTTATTTTTATGGTCAGTTAGTGGAATCCATTTTGCCAGTAATGCATTTTGACAATAATCTAGCAGAGAAATTTCTCAGAGTGCAAGCAGAAACAATGAATAGCATTACTCTGCAATCGTCCCAGGCATTATCCCCTACCGGGATACATACCGGTGCAACTGGTCGATAAATGGGATCCGTGTTTTTATTTTGGTTGCTGTTTAGGTTGTTGAACAATTTATATCTACGCTGCTCTGTGATTTTTTTTATACAGACCATATCTCGTAGACAGTACATTTTGGAAGGGTAGTTCGTATGGATTTCTCAACCTTCCAGGCAAGAGCAATTCGACAACATGATTTTTATTTAAATCGACACGGTACCAAATTGGATATGTTACCTAGTCAGTGTTTTTTGATGACGTTTTCTGTTGTATTTCGCAACCTGTTGCATACATCAAGACCGGTAAAATTCATGAAATTTATAAATTGATATCTTCTGTTGAAGTACGTTAGCACATTTGACGCCACCATTGAAGTAGGTTTCATGTAAAAGCTTGTGTTCCCATTTAATATTTATAAATTAAACTATATTGTGTTTGTTAGATAAAATATATATTCAGTTAATAATTCTTATGGACTTCGACATACTTTTTACATATTTAAAATCTTAAAATTGTGTTTTCTCCGTTAGCATTTTTTCATGAATTCATGATCTTGCTGAAAATTATGCAGATATTTAAAAAAAAAGACTTGACTCTTTATTTTTTTTTATGTTTAGTAGAACCTACTTTAAAGAATCAGGGATAAATTTTGCAATACCTATATATATATATATATATATATATATATATATATATATTAAAAATAAAAAGATGTCAAAAATTATGCTTTTTAGTAAATTTTTACGTAGACATGCACTTTTTATTTTCCCCCCCAAAAACTAATGAATAAATTAAAAAAAAATCCATCCCTAATAATTTTAAAACGGTTCTATTACATATACCAAAAAAAAAAAAAAAGAAAAAAAAAAGAAAAAAAAAAAAAAAAAAGTCTTTTCTTAAATACTTGTAGAAGTTTAAGCATTTTAAAAATCATGAAAAAATTCAAACTCGAAAAACATAATTTAAAGTTTTAAACCTATAAAAATCTATCTATCTCTCTCTATATATATCATAAATTCTAAGAATTGTTGCCTTAACCCCTTCCGGTAAAATGACGAGTCTAGCTCGTCATTGGTTTTTCATGCCATATCGCACAATGACGAGCTACACTCATCATGCTTACTGTTGAATATGATAATTATTTAGTTTAAAATTTCTAGTGTACTGAATTTGGCAACACCTTTTTTACTTGTGGAAATATCACAGATCCCTATCACATATTGTTTACCGTTAGAATTTCTTGGTACAAGTCACGGCCGAATTGTTGTTAGTCTGTAAGATTTCATTCTTGTAAAAATTTAGTGTGAGCATCGGTCAATATATATTTCTGTAAAGGAAAAACGTGTTGTATAGTAAATACCATAATGGATAAGAGTTTTGCAGACTATGAAGGTCAAGGTGATTGGAGCGATTATGAAGAATCAGAAGAATATATGAAAAGATATAAGAAAATATTTTTTTACATGTTTGACATTGCACTCTACAATTCATATGTTTTATATAACAAAATCAATAATGCCAACAAAATTGGAATTGGGAGCTTTCGACTGGACATAGCAGAACAAATCCTACAAAAAGTTACACTACCTGATTATAAAACCCGTGGACGTCCTTCATGTAGTGACACCCCGGCTAGGTTGCAGGCTAAAAGATGGGGACATTTTCCAGAATATATTCCTTCAACTCAGAATAAAAGAAAACCTACTAAGAGGTGCCGTGTGTGTTACAAGAATAAAATTAGAAGTGAGACTCCCTGGCAGTGTAAACAATGCAGGATTCCTTTGCACTTACCAGAGTGTTTTGAAAAGTACCACACCCTTGAAAACTATTAACTATATACCTTATTAAAGTTTTGCTCTGATGTTTTCTTAATTTTACCGTTTTTAATGTCATTTAACAATATGTAAAAATGAATATTAATTAAGAATATGTAAGAATTATAAAATGAAACAAGTCTTTTTAAATAAAAATTAAATGGTTATTTCATGCACACTTTTTCATTATTAAATCGTACCGGAAGGGGTTAATATATATTTTCTAGAACAATTTAAAATATTAACTATAACTATATTTCTCATTTTAAAAATTATTTTGTATTAGATATTCTTAAAAAGGCTTATATTTGCTTAATCATTGTTTCTCATGTTAAGAAAAAATATTCATCTTCACAGAACTATTATTTACGAAACATTTCCTTTTGGCGTGCATACGACTTTAACAGAACACGTAATCTAAAGACTCAGAAGGGTTTCCTTCAATGCGTCCGGGAGATCGCCCAATATAATGCTATTAATGACAAGGACTAGGAACTATTATCTCACATAAATCCACTGGAGTTTATGGTTCTCGATATCACATAGGATTTGACTTTGAATGTGAGGAAAAATATCCTTTGCCCAGATGCTCTTCGTGCCATCACTTTTGAAACCATTAATACCCGTTATCCTCCAGATGAGTGGCTTCATATTTACACTGATGGCTCCCTTTTGGATTTCACTCAGGACGCTGGAGCTGGCGTTTTCTGTGATCTTTTTTCCTTTTACTGACATGTTGGCTCTCATACGACTCATTATGATGGTGAAGTCGAGGCCATTCATTTGGCCCTATATCATCTTTCTGCCTATCTCTCCCCTCCTGATAAAGCTGTAATTTTATTTGACTCAAGTTCTGCCCTTCAGGCCTTGGCAAGTAACCAAGACAAACAAAGTTCCCGAGTTCAGAGTTGCAGAGAGCTACTGAGCAGAATCCAGACAAAGGTTGCCTTCCTGTGGGTGCCTTCCGATTGTGGCCTTTGGGGAAATGAAAGGGCGGACCTCTTAGCAAAAAGTGGCACGGATATTATCCAAAGATTTTCTATAGAGACCTGCCGTTTCACTCTGCTAAACTTTAAATTAATTGGATCTATGAAAAATGTTTTCGCATTGCTGCTGCCAGTACTACTAAAAACAAATCATGGAGAGTGCTATTAAAACTTAACTGTGTCTCGGACTCTCCTCGGGCTGCTGCTGTGGATGAGTTTAGACTATTGACTGGACATGACTGCCTCCGTGCTCATTTGTTTCGTTTTAATCTGACTGACTGACCTTTTTGTATTTTGCGTGCTTCTGGATAAGTCATGGACGCTGCTCATCTGCACTTAAGAGTTTGGACTGTATTGTGAAGAAATATTGGAGAGTTCGTTCCCTAATGACCTGATGGTCAATGGCCTGGCATTTGATAAATAAAATAAATTATTTACGAAGCAATAATAAACTTTTATCTTTTACTGAATACAAAAATTGCATGATAAAACATACTTTAATCGATTATAATATCTTTACTGTACAACTTATTTAAACTAAATTTTTTTATTATTCATAGAATTATTCTTCATAAAATTTCAGCTATATTATAACTTTAGTCTAAATTTGTATTTGATTTTCTTAAACTCTTACAAATTTTGTAATATTGTTTTACAATGTTATAAGTTTCGATGTTTCCTAAATTGCTCATGCGTTAAAAATAAACAATTTCAAATAAGTTGGTGACTCATTTTTTAAATGTCAGAAGCACCTGTAGAATATTACCTGAATAAGATATTTAATTAATACGTAAAAATTATTCTGTCTGTTAGAGGGTACTGAATTTTTGGTGTGTTTTTTTACGTGACCGAATATTCTGTTTTCTAAAAATGAAGGGTACTTGAATACGAAATTTGATAAAATTCTAATTTAATAGTTGTTTATTTAAATAAATTTTTTAATTATAAAACAAGATAACTATATCACGAATAATATTTTTCATTTGCAAAGATGAAAATTAATCAATTATAAGCTTATTGAAATCTAGTCATAAACTTGACAATTTTCTAAAGCAATAAACGCAAAACAAGCACTGAAATAGTAGTAATCAAACGACTGCACCTCAAAACTTCTGGTGGGGTCCCTATAAACATAAAGCTTTCGTCTTTACGATGTCCGTATACAAGCTTTTGAATTGTTAGATGAAAAATAATACTAATGTTAAAAACTGATTACTAAAATGAAAATCACTCTTCAATAATTTCAGTAGAAATACCGTCAAGGTAACATTTGAACTACAATAAAACATGATAAGCAAGAATTATATATATATATATATATATATAGTCCATTTGATAATAAAAGAAAAGAATGAGAACGAAGAATAGTCAGTCAAATAAATCACCACAGAAACATAAACAGGCCATACAAAGAAACTAGTTACCTTAAATTGATAATTTTTAAGATTAATATTACTTACAAAGTTTTTTATTACAAAGTTATTTATTAGACTACAATACCTGTTGAAATTTAATACAGGGCCGTGTATTTTGATGCTTAATAAATGAAAAAATACCTTTTTTATTTTGAGATGAGCAAAAAAATTTCGGACCAAAGCAAAGTAATATTGAATTTTAACTAAAAAGCTCAAAATGCTACAAGACGTTTTCAAGTGCTATCTTCATAGCACTGAGCATATACATATATATTTCATATTTCCTCATTATCATAATCAATTTTAACCTTTATCAATCCACTGCAGGAAGAAGGTCTCTCCTAAGTGATTTCAATTTGACCTGCTTTCTGCAATTCTCCTCCATTCTGCTCCATTCTGCTCCTTAAACTTCACAATCTCATCTTTTCAACACTGTGGCCTCTTCATCAGTCTTCTCTTGTCTTTCGGTATCCAAAACTTTGGTGATCCATCTATCATCGATTCTTCTGCAAGGTGCCCATCTCAGCTCCATTTAATTTCTTTACTCTACAAATTCAAAAGTGACCTCCCAATTTGTTTGAAAAGAAAAGTTTTGTTCATGTATTTTACTTGTATTAACTTATATTTCAGAAACTTGAACATTAATGTGCAAAATTATACAAATACTACAAACAACCCAGAGGAGCATGGAGAGGTGCTTCCAGATACATGTTAGGATTAACCCGAAGTGACAGAAAGCGAAACACATAGAATAGGGAGCAACCAGTAAATATATATACAGAGTGTTATACAATTTCTGAGGGTTATTATCAGGCATGAGAAAAATAAAAATTACCATAGAATGTAGGATCGCAAACCTCGTTTAGTGGGAGAACATGTTGGTATAGATCACAGTTATTTATTATATAACTTTTCAAGCATTTTGACTGTAATGCTTGTTTGTATTTTGATGAGCGGCATTTAAAAAAAAATTTATTTATTTATTTATTTATTTATTTATTTATTTATTTTTTTTTTTGTCGGAACCTTTGAGCGCATCCTTTGAAATGTCTATATACGAATTTTCGACCCAATTCGCATTTTAATTACCGCTACGGAATACTCTGAATACGCTAAGTTTAGTTATGGCCACCCTGTAGTTTCATTTAAAGGACACAAAAAAGTTTAAATTTGTTGCACAGTGTAATTTATGAATTATTGTTGAAAAAAAAAAAACTTTATAATGCAGATAAAATAAGCTTGCACACACATGCATGGATATATATTGTAAGCCATTTTAATATTTCATTTTTCACCTGTACGTATTTTATCAATCAAAAATTAATATCATCTCATTTTTTTTTTTTCTATTTTTTTTCTTTCCAAACTAAAGCCGCCATCATTTGTACGCACTTAAGCTGAAAATTTTCAGTTGTAACAAATAAACACAATAAATTATTTACTCTATCTTTACAAATTTACTTTAAAACAAATTACAAAGTTCAAAACTATATTTCGATTGGAAAGAATTTACTTATTATTATTATCTTTTTTTAATTGAAAACGCTGAAGGAAAATTACGTTCGTTAATTTGTTTATTTTTTCAAATATTCGGAACGAAGCTATTTCTTATTCGAAGCAAGTGGATAAATTTATTCTCTTGCTTTGCTTATGTAAAAGAAATTTTTATAATTTACTTATTTTTTCAAATTTATTTATTTATGTTTTTCTTTTGTCTTATCTGAATATTTTTTGTTATGTTCCATTTTCACTGAATTTTGATTAACACTGATATGATAAATATTGGTGTTTGTAAGTTTTCAAACATGATATCTAAAAATTATTAATACGAAATTTAATTAATTTTTGAATTACCATTATTATAAAAAAATCTGAAGTACTTTCATTCGACTTTCCGAACATTTAGTAATTAACACATTTTTCAATAAATAGAAAAAAGAGAGGTAGTTGAAGCAGCAGTGGACGTAAAAAAAAAATATATATATACAGTCGGTAACAAAAGTGTCCGAACACTAGCAAAAATTTCTATGTAAAAAAAGTACATTTCATACAGTTTCGTTAAATAAATCCTTGTCGAATCCTGTTCTTAGTCAGTGTAAGAACATGATTCGGTAAGGATTTATTTAACAAAATCGTATGTAGTGTACTTTTTTTACATAGGAATTTTCGGTAGTGTTCGTACACTTTTGTTACCGACTGTATATCTACAGATTTTGCTGAAAAAGTTATAGTTTCATGTAGTAATATTTGTAGAGGAGAAATAAAATATTAAAATTAACATTCCTATTATAATTAATTAAGATATTAAGTAAAATATATAATTAATCGTTAAATTTAAAAATGCTACATGGGAATAATTTTTGACTTAGACATCCAAATTTTTTTACAAGTAGATTTAAAGTATTTTAACAAAATTTGATTGAATTGTTTTTTTACTTCCTTATACAAAGTATAAGGAAGTATAGTAATCCCGATTTGCGAAATGGATTTTGCATTTCACATTGCTCGAAAACGAATGATCGCTGAATGTTGCCAATTTGTACGTGTGACTGTCATGATGTCTAGTTGTACACCTGCAAGTGTCGTCTTAACACGAGCTCTCGTTTTAGAGATATAAGGGAATTTACACGATTTTTCGTGACGTCTGTATGTATGTGTGTCTGTGTGTGTGTGTGTCCGTATGTCGCATAACTCAAAAACGGTTGGACGTAGAAAGTTGCGAATTGGTACATAGGTTTGTTATAACATCTAGTTGTGCACCTCCCTTTTTGGTCTTTGTATGATTTTCCATTTTGGAGATATTTAGGAAAATTAGGTTCATTATGGCCAGAATGTATCAAAAAACGGTAATAAATCAAAAACGGTTTGGACAAATCTTGCAATTTATCGAAATCTAAAATTTATCGAAAATATAATTGAATAATTTGAAAGCGATGTTATAATTGGGAAGAAAAAAAAACTAATAGTCCTCCGTCCTAAACTAAATTCTGCTTTTGCCAGAATTTACACAAAATCTTTTCAAAATGACATTGACATGAGTCCCCCCAAGGCACAACTATGACATGAGTCCCCCCCCCAAGGCACAACTTTGACATGAATTCCCCCCCCCCCAGACCCAACTTTGGCATGAGTCCCCCCAAGGCACAACTTTGACATGAGTCCCCCCCAAGGTACAACTTTGACATGAGTCCCCTCCAGGCACAACTTTGACATGAGTCCCCCCAAGGCACAACTTTGACATGAGTCCCCCCCAAGGCCCAACTTTGACACGTCCCCCCCCAAGGCCCAACTTTGACATGAGTCCCCCCCAGGCCCAACTTTGACATGAGTCCCTTCAAGGCCCAACTTTGACATGTCCCCCCCAAGGTACAACTTTGACATGAGTCCCCCCCAAGGCACAACCTTGACATGAGTCCCCCCCAAGGAACAACATTGACATGAGTCCCCCCAAGGCACAACTTTGACACGTCCCCCCCCAAGGCCCAACTTTGACATGAGTCCCCCCCAGGCCCAACTTTGACATGAGTCCCTTCAAGGCCCAACTTTGACATGTCCCCCCCAAGGTACAACTTTGACATGAGTCTCCCCAAGGCACAACCTTGACATGAGTCCCCTCAAGGCACAATTTTATTTTTATTTATATTTTTTTTTACGTATGCATGCATTTTCTTAAATATTTTTAGCCAACTGTTTCGGGTCCAGTGACAGTGTTTTTTAACATTATGTATATTTCTAAAAGTGTATAAGGAAGTCATGTGGTGCCCACATCAGATTTTTTTATAATTATAACTATGAAAAAAAAAAAAAAAAAAAAAAAGGAAAATTGTAACTAAGTTTTGTGTTAAGATTTAAAGAAAAAACATTAAGGTGAAGTTTCATGAAGATTCAACAAAAAATAAGACGCATGAAACACTTTAAAGTTGATATAACTACGTAAAAATTAGTTTATAGAAAATTATGTTTAAAATTTATATTTTACAACAGATTCAATATTTATTTACATATATAAACTCTTATAACTCGGCATAGAAAAATAAGAATTGCAAAATTGTTTTTGTTACACATTATTACTCTTACGTAATTCCACATTTTAGTTAATATTGAAATGTCACATTTTAAGCCCAATTTTGACACTTTGAAAGTCCACTGTCGCCTTAAATAAACAATAGAAAAATCATAAAAGCTTGCTTGAGTATTTATTCCTTATTCCTAACATGTACGTCGCAAAAGAACTTAAATAGCAATCCCAAAATATCAGACATTTTTCTATTTTATTACGTTTTAAACAATTTAACATTACTAAACGAAATTAAAATAGTTTGTTGTACACTGCTTTGTATACCAGTAAAAATAAATAAATTAATAAAATAAATAAATAAATAAAATATTAAGTTTTACACATATTACTACAGTTATGTAGTTCCGCATTTTAATAAAAACGAAATGTCGAATTTTTAGCCCAATTTCGACACTCTGAAAGTCCATTGTCGACTTAAATAAACAATAGGAAAAACTTAGTAACTTGTTTGTGTATTTAATCCCTAACTTGCACGTCATAAAAGAACTATAAATAGATATCTCACAATATCAGACATTTTTCTATTTTATTATGTTTTAAACAATTTATCATTACTAAAGCGATATTTAAATAGGGGAGCGTGCGGCTAGTTGTCACACGGGTAAGAAGTAACACGCAATTTACGAAATAGTTTGTAATGTAAGCACGCATTAAATGCATGTGAGGAACAAAATATCATTTGATTGAATAAATTTTAACTCTGACTGATATTGACTTCTATGCTGATTTTATCTTTAATTTTCTCTTTATTTTACTATACTCTATTTGATACAATTCATTGTTACTATACCAAGAAGGTTATAATTTAATATTAGTTATTAATTGCCTTTTTTATTAAATTAATAAATGATTGATAACCAAAAACGTTTTGAAATATTGTCGTTTTTATTGTTAGGGTTCCCTTTGTATCCGTTACAATTTCCCCCACGTGTGTTACAATTAGCCTCAAGTCCAGGGCAAATTGTAACAGCAAATAATTAAAAAAAATATTTTTTGTGCTAAAACTAGCAACATTAACGAAAGTTTTTATTATTTTTTATTTTTTTATGAATATGATAGATGGTTATGTATCCTTTGGAGAACAGTAATTATAAACAGAAAAACGTAAATACATTTCACAATGTATTATGAATTTTGTAATTGTTGTTTGTGCTTGTATGTTTGACATTGAGGAGGGCCAGTATTCTAGCCGAAACGTCTGTCTTGTGTTTTAATGTTTTTTAATTAAAATGTATTTTTAAAATTTTTGTATTTTTTTATCTCATTGTAAATGTTACATTAGTTATGAAAAAGTAATAAATAAAATAACTTTCAGCATATTAATCTTAAAAACTTTAATAAATCATATATCCAACGTTTCGGCTAAATTTCTTCATTAACCTTCTTCAGGGAAGAATGATGTTTAAAAACACATAAACATAGATAATTTAAGTTATTCCATCATATCACAAATACAACTTCAAGGAAAAATTAACAGATGATTACACAAATTATAAAAATATACTAAATACATTTTAAAAACGTGCTAAAACATTTAATTGAACTTGAAACATGATCACTACAAGAAAAGGAACCACTAAAGCGAATTTTGCTTTATATAAAATAAATTAAAATAATAATAATTCCTACACTCATGTAAATCTGTATGTTTCTTGCGATTGTAACCTGTAACATGTCACTAAGTTTAAATTTTAATTGAAGAGTTTGTTTCCAAATGGCGTTAAGTCAATTTTTTCTGTTCTTGAAAAAACGCGATTTTGTTATGTAAGATTTACTATTGAATTTAAGGAAAAGATAATTTTTCCCAGTAACCTATGGATGATAATAATACTAAATTACATGTTTAAAAAAATCCTGAAGGTATAGTTACTTAGAAATAAAAAAAGAAAAAAATGACTTAACCCCTTTTGGAACAAAACTATGACTTACACCCTTTTGGCACAAACAAAAAACGAAATGAAATGACTTACTTCCATTTGAAAGTAATCGATATTTTTTTTTCTCGTGTAAATACAGCATAAATTTTAGCTATACAATTTTGGAAGGCAGTTAGTTACTACAAATCTTCATTTACAAATTCTATTTCTCCATCTTTATAATTATTTTCACTTATGTTAGCGTTAGCAGTATCGTTGCAAGATTATTCAAAAACTAAAAACATTCGTTCAATTTGTTAATTCCCAAAGCGTTAAGTAATTTTAAAACAACTATTTTTTCTTTGCTTGCTCCATATTGTTTTTTCGTTTTATTTCAGAAGGGGAGCATGTAAGAATTTTTTTCCCCTCGTTTCAGGAGCTTTTAACGGCAAAACGAACCACAGTACATTGTCTTCATTACCACATCTCGCTTCGTAATTTCCAGTATTTTTGCCTCTGGAATCACGAAACCTTGTTCACTTTTCAGACGACTATGCGCAAATTTTTTCCAATCTAAAATATTCCACTGCTTCTTATACTCGAAAAGATTTCCAACCTTAGAGAAATGTTCAAAATATTCCTTAGAGAGTAAAATTGTATCCACTTTGTTTAAACTAGTCTCCACTCTGCCGAATGTTCTATCTGCTGGTACGTAGGAGTGACCACGCACTGGTAAATAGTATATGAAGGTGAGGTCCTTTTGAGCAGTCACTGCTTAAAGCATTCCTAATATGGTATAATTTTTATATGTGTGGTATTTCCTGATTTTGCATCAGGTCAAAACATATTGTAATTTCATCTTCTCCTATAAGCTTTCCCCCTAAAAGTGAACATTTTTTTTTTTTTTTTGCTCCGGTGTTTATGAATCAAAAGTTCTGTTAACAGGGTCTTTTCTTTTTTCTGTACATTTTTCTGAATTCATTTGTATTTTATTTTTCCTAATCAGAAGGAACCAAATTCTTTTTTCGGGGTTCCAAAACCAAGATTAAAATCTTTTACAAACATATGTTAACATATTATAATAAAGGTTATAAGTACATTCCTCTTTATATTTTTCTGAGGGGGAAAAAAAATCTCAATGTGACAATCTACAACAACATTCTTTTCTTTACTTTTGACTTTTCCGCCAAGACCAGACAAACCACATGATCTCAAGGTACGCTACAATTGGTTAAACTTGACTTAATTCCTTTTGGCACAAAACTTACTTGTGACTTAATTCTTTTTGGAAAAAAACACGGATTTAACTTTCTGTTTTCATTATGACTAAACTTCGTTTGGAACTTCTACTTAATGAAAATATATTGTTAGACATGTGCTGCGACCTTTTGCATCGAAAAGTCATTTTTTGAATTTTTTGACTTAACGCCTTTTGGAAACAAGCTCTTCAATTAAAGTTTAAACGCCAGTGCACTTCAAAAAATTCGAGTCTGTAGTAAGTATGATAAAGAATTTATCTTTGTGTTTCTGTAAATGAACTATGAGTTATAAACTCGTAAAAATCTATACAAATCGTGCGATGGTGACCTATAACATACCTACAAACTTTTAACCCAATCAGATAAAGAGTTTTGACACTATTGCACTTCAAATAATTTGAGCCCATTTGCCATTCCGACCCGCCAAGCTAAAACAAACATTAAAAAAAAAAAAAAAAAAAAAAAAAAAGAAATTTACAAAGTACGGAACTAAATGGCGAAACGCTACACGTGTATTTTATGTCAACGTAGCATCTCGGACTTTTCGACAACCTAAATCTCAGCTCCCTGATCCCACAGACCTATGATTTTTTGCATAGACCTTGAGCATACCTTTAAGATAAAACATACAAATGTGCATGTCGATCCGAATTAAGGGGCCTGAGTAATATAACTTTGAAACCTCGAAATTTGCCGGTTACTTTCTTCGTCTTTTTCTTGTTAAGTTTGACAAACATAGAGCCTAGAGTTCTGCAGCTATTGATATGAAAATTTGCATGTACATTTCTCCTGACCTATATTAGGGCCTTTTGCAAAAAAAAAAAAAAAAAAAAAAAAAAAGATCAATATACAGTGTAGTTGCTTTGGATTTTGTAATATTTAACGCAAAAAATTCGGGAAATCATGAAGAGATGGCGAATAAATTTAACTTTGACATTTAATGAGACATTAAATAGTAATAAATACTGTTATTTAATTTAATTTAATTAATTTACTTATTTACTTTTTTTTTAAATACAAAAAAATTAATTAAAGACAATTATGTCTTAAAATTTTTTAAATATTTACAAGAAACATGCTTATTAATAAGAAAAACAATTGATAAAAAATTGGATTAAATTTAGCAAACTGATTTTTATTGCCAAATTTCGTAATAAATAAATGCTTAAAGCAAAACAAAAGTAATGTGAAGGATTAAATAAAAGAGCGATTTGTTAACTTAAAAAAATTACGGATGATGGAAGAAAACGTACAATTAAATTTCGATCATATATTATGTCAGAGAAATATTACTACTATAGAAGTATTCAAATATGACATTTTAGTGTTTCTGTGGGTTTTAAGGTCTCCAAAATTCATTTTTTATTTTTGATAGTGGGGATGGTATACTTGTATGAGTATTAGTGAACACGATAGCGTCTAAACGCTGCATTTGATTCAACTCAAATTCGATAGGTATGCTAGAGGTGACAGAGAACTACATAGATTTTAACGATGTAGAACTTTTTTTTTCTTTTCTTTACACGGATGCAAAATAGAATTCTTATACATAACGATTTATGCTCTGAAATAACTTGAAGTACGTTCAATAAATTTAGGTGATCTTAATATTCAATTTTGCTTTTTTTTTTTTTTTTTTTTTTTTACGGTTTTGCCTGCATTTATGTGTGTCTGTATTTATGTGACTAAACGCGATAACGTCTAAACACTAAATTCGATTAAGAGCTAAAAACTAAAGTGCTTTTAATTATTTAAAAGATAATAAAACGGATATATATATATATATATATATATTTTTTTTTTTTGTTCGGCCGTTACTGAAAACTGCGTGCTTATCAGCCATAGTCCTTTTATAGGGACATACAATAAATTCGAATAAATTGCGTTCCATTGTGTTCGCACACGAACTTTGGTAGATATACTCAAATTTTACCTTTTTTTTGGGTACTTCAAAATTAGACAATGTTCACTTAACACTCTTTTACGGCTCATACAATAAACTGCCAAATTTGGTTAGAAACATTTAGCTATATTGATTTCCGTAGCTAAGGGGAGAGTGTTAGGGGATTTAAAAACCTCTGAATTTTTGCGGATTTGAATTATATTATATTTTAAACAATTAATATCATGTACCAAAGGTTGAGCTCTCTCTGAAATTTTTATCTGGCTACGACTTTGGCTGTATTAAAGGCAAAATTAAAAAAAAAAAAAAGTTTATGAATTACACGAACGAAAAACAACTCAAATGCTTGTTCTTCAGATTGAACTGTCATTGGGTCTCGTTGTGTGCACGAATCGCCAAATGTGCCAAATAACATGACAGTTTTCTAATGAAAAAATTCTCACATTCTTTTATTTACTAAATTATTCACCCGATTCAATCTTTTTAAATATCATTATCTACTAAATGTTTAGAAAGTCGAGTGAAGTCAATTCAGATTTTTAATTACGAAATTATAAGAACTGAAAATGACATAAGTGAGTTTAAGTAGAGTAGAAAAGAATAAATACAATACAGATTCATTGGAATGTGAATATCAAACACACACATCATATAAATACGCATTCATTAACATGGGTTACTTAAGTATTACACACTCGCATAAGTTTATTTACAGAATATTTCGGAAGATTACAGGTATGTAAACCGATTATCAACTTCAGTTTCACCAGAAAACACAGCTTAAATAACAGCTGACAACATAAAAATCACAGTATAAACTGCACCATAGCATTAACACACAGCAATAGACTGCAAGTCACTGGTAGAGACTTAATGAAGCAGATCTTTCTATTCCGTAAAGTCTTTGCGAGAAGCCTCCTGTCATAGCCTCCTTTCATAGCCTCCTGTCATAGCCTCCTTTCATAGCCTCCTGTTAGTCCAGAATTTTACAGTAGCTTCCGTAATAATCGAATTAGAGCTTAGACAATTGATATATCAATAATAAAGATTTTTCTCGCAAAGGTCGCCAAAAAAGTCGTCAACGAGGGATAAAGTCGCCAAATTCATCGCCAAGCTCATTATGTGCTCTGATGAAGCGGGTTTTAAAGAAAAACGAGCTTTTTAAACACGGAAACAAGCTCCAAATGCAGAAAATTGACATTTTATAATCTGACTAAACCTTTTAGAATGAAATTACATAAAAAAAAAAAAAAAAAAAAAAAAACTAGTATTACTTACAAATTCGTAATATTATATTTACATCTATGCATAACACACACGAATTTTATAGATCTGTTACACAAATATACTCACTATGCATACGCATTATTTTTTATTGTAGAACATATATAACCTGCAAAAAAGAAGTGATATCTCATGAAAAACAATACTATTGTAAAAGGCACCCCGCCCAGCAAGAACTCTTACCTTTCTTACGCAGCCAAAAAAGATTGATATCAAAATTTTTCGCTGCTATTAATTCCCAGGAACTCAGTGCCTTGCTTAATGAAGATCTGCCGTTAACTCTGCATGTATCTGTCTAATAAATCCTTATCGCTTTTAACATTCCTTGTTAGCTGTGTTAGTCTTTTGGCAGCATTATAAAGTTATAATTTAAAGTATTTTTACGGCAGAGTGCGTAAATGATATTTTACTCTTCACTAAAGTTTTATTAATAAAAACTTCTACATAGAGGACGCGCCCCGCCGTTAAAAAACGAATTTAAGCGTTCAATGCCCAGTGTCCTCGCCACGAGGACATAGTTGCTACTTCCGAACTACAAAGATTCATACAGAAAATTTACAACAAGATATTAGTTTTAATATTTAGCGGATAAAAAATCATTTAATTCTTTTTTTTTTTTCTTTTGAAATTTTGTTCGTATATTCTAATGACTATTGGTTTTAAATGAGCTTAAGACATTATACTTCAAACTGTTAAAAAGAAGAAAAATATAATGTAATTAATTAAAATTTTGGCAAAAACATTCTACGATGCAACACATTATATTTAAATGTCAAATCTGTTCAAGCGTTTGAAATAGTATTACTCTTCAAAAGGAAACATTTCCTTTTAAAAAATATTTTATTACAGATGTTTATGTTTTAGGCACAATAAGATAATTTAATTTAAATATATAACGTGTTATATTTCTTTAAAGCTTAACCCTAACACCTTTGGCACTCAGGGTGTAAAATTCATAAAAGTACTTCTCTTTTAAATTACACTAGTAATTCCCATTATATTTTGTTCAGGAAATATGGAACTTCTTTCGTATTATTTTAACATTTTTAAAGAATATTAAGCTACAGAAGATTATTTCTATGTTCATTTGAGAACATAAATCTTCATGAAATGGATTATTGCTGACATTTTGTGTGTTAGAGATAATGAATAAATTGTTCATACCGTCTAGTTTAAATGAAATTAAGTTTTCTGCTGTAAATTGAGTTTTAAATGGGAGCAAAAGGGATATTTAGTTTTTTTATTTAATATATATATATGCATGTAGTTGAAGGGAATCAAACAATTGATTATCTTACTGAAAACATATATGTGAACATATTGTTAGCAGGGGAAAACGATACAAGTGTGTCCGGAAAAGGAAAAATAATTATGAAAATGATATCATTTAAATGCTAAATCATACAGTGGTGAATAAATTAGGAATTTACACTAAAAATGTTTTACTAGAAATAATTTATAGAATTTACTTTTCGGAATTGTTTATTAGAGTGGGGCGTTGATTCTAAAGCAGATTGACTGTACTTGAGTCATAGGTT
Source organism: Salticus scenicus (assembly GCA_963930645.1). Taxonomy (NCBI): domain Eukaryota; kingdom Metazoa; phylum Arthropoda; class Arachnida; order Araneae; family Salticidae; genus Salticus; species Salticus scenicus. Next base: position 38,497,922 of record OZ005653.1, on the reverse strand, counting down.
TAGGCTTATTGGAAAAATATGAATTTCTTGCTAATATACGTAAAACGTTAAATAAATAAAATAAAAATTAACTGATATATATAATGGCCATCACAAAAATTTCTTTTATATATCATTTAATATAACAGTGCCACCTTTCGATTAAATGACACAAAATCTAACCACCATGGTTTTCCATAATATACATTTTACATATACAGTTTGTTGCAATTTTAACTAATAGATACTAAGATATAGTGATAAAGAAAATCAGAATGGTAAGTAATAGAAGTGCCACATGTTGGCCAATGCGCATCAGATTAAAGAAGCATTCATTTTAATAATGGGTTACATATCAATTTTGGTGCAATTATACACAAAAGAAGTTGAGATTTATTCTTCCTGTAAATAGGAGATATTTCAGAATAGCAGTTCCACCTGTTAGGCAATATACACCAACAACTGTTCGTCAACTATTAATGTTAATGAGCAACTAAATGTAAATTTTTATTTAAATTATACGCATTATTTTATTTAGGGCTCACAAAATATTTTTTAACCGCACACAGACGGATAACCATCATTCAAAAAATAGTCAAAATGTTTTTCGGATCTTTTAAAAAGTATAAAACTGTCAATAACAGGAAGTTGAAAAAGTTTCAAACCAAAAACTTCAAACAATATACTATTATTGATACCGTCAAAGCAAGTCGCTATTTTTTTTTTACTATATACTTAATAGTAGTTTGAAAAATGTGATGTGGACACTACAGGATTTCCTTATACAGCCATTGAAATATACATAGTGTTTCGAAAATATTGACATTTTTATGTGAGAAAACAAGTTCATAAATAAAAAGGCAGGTTTCAGTCCATAAACCTTACTGAAAACTAGCCAAGAAAACTGTTACTCCAACCACAAAAGTAATGATAATAGGATTTTATGCACTGCAGAGAACGAATATCGCTTGTTCTAAAATAGTATTTTACAGATATTACAAAATCTCTTATTGGCAAATGCACATGCACAGTTCTGCTGCATTGCATCGAGTATAGATAGTTTACTTTTGTTATCTTTGGCAGAAATTAATGGTGAGAAACGATGCATTGTACAAAAACGATTATCTCCGTTAAAATTGAGAAAGGCTTTACGAATTCTGGCAACCCTGAAACAATTCTTTCTGCCACATTTGGTCGTTTGTCTCACCAATTCGCCAACTTTTTCGCCAATAAAGATTTTTGTCTTAGCGTCGATTTTTGCGACTATTGGAGGTCAATTTTGGCGAAAATTTGTAGTTTAGGTTTGCCAATAAGAACAGAGTTCTAGAATTTTCTGGAAAGACTTATTGGTTTCTAGCGCAGAACTAACTTCTTCAGAAGTTCTATAAATGACTAACAAGTCTATAACGAAGAAAGTCATTATTGATGATTGCAGACAAAAACTTGTCTGTTTCCTTACATGATACTTTCTGGATGGTATTACAGTGAAAGTGGAAACAGATAGCAGATTTTTGATTTTCACGAAAGTGAACTTTGACTTAGCGTTAAATTACGCAATTTGGTGTCCAAATTTGGCGAAAAGTGGTTGTTTAAGATTTCCAAAGTTTGGAAAATCTAATTTCAAGTTTTTGAAAATTTTCCGAATTGATTCATTTGCGTCTATATCGCAGAAATACCGCGAAAATTCTATGAACCACTGAAAAATTCTTGGTGAACTCAATTTCTATTCAGACTTCGAACTGTGCGATTGATCTTTGTTCTTGAATTAGCGAAATTTCTGCTCTGTTGTGTATTTGATTTGACCTTGTTTACTTGACTTTTGTAGAACGAATGATTGTTTGATTGGATTTTTTCGAGATTATTTGTTTATTATTGATTTTGTGATACAAAAAATGCTTTCATTCAACTGTTTCCAAAAAATTCATTAAATAAAGCGCAGTCGTCGACTAGAACCTGCTCATTTCTTTACAAATTACTTTCTATACGCAAAAATGTCGATAACTTTCAAAACAACATTATTACTGACTCCATCATTAGCTTCTTTTAAAAGCTCTATATATGATGGTAGGTCATACACTGTAAAAATATTTTGCCATATTACATAACAATATTGAGGCAGCCTATTTGCCACAACTATACAGAGAAATGTTACCAGTTGTAACTGTGTGACGTTACACGTAATGATGCGGTTACACATGTACAGCTGGTAACATTTATCTTCATGGTTCTGGTATTTCTGTACATGGCTATCTGCCTCAATGTTGTTGTGCAATATTACACAAATTTTTTACAGTGTATATAATGGCCAAAACCTTTGTATTTTTTTGTCATTATGAATATAATTTTCGTAAATATCTCCAAAACGGATAATCACCGAAAGACTAATAATGGAGGTGCAGAACAGGATGTTATAACAAACTTATGTATCAATATGCAACGTTCTACATCTAACTGTTTTTCAGTTATGTGAGATACATACACGCACACACATGCACACACACTTACACGTATATACATACAGACGTCACGAAAAATCGTATAAAATCGTTGCCCTTATAGTTTTTGTACAAGGACTCAATGAAAAGTTCTGTATCATTATGGTCTATTGGCTCACGCTATTTAAAGTGCGTTAACTTAAACATGTATAATTTTCTCCTTTGTTTAATTAACGACTTCTCTTACTTTATTTTTTTTTAAATAACCTTCAATTACTTATTATTCATAAAGTCGAGTAGAGTCATTCAAGATTTTTATTAATTTAATGTATGGTAGATCACTAAAACATAATTTCATTTTTCCTTTTTAAGTTAAATATTTGATAACTCGTGGAATCCATCGTCGTGAACAATAAAATTGTATCTTTTAGTCAAACTAGCAAACTGTATAAGAAAAGTTCTAAATATCAAATATTATTAGAAAAATTTCCTTAGAAGAATATCTGTGATTATTAATTACATACAAAAAAAATTATTGATAGTATATTTTCATTATATTTTACGATTTAATCATATAAATTGGTCGAGAAACTTTATAGGGAGAAACATTAATAAATCATTTAATTCCATATAAAAAAATTGATTATCTGTCTTTAAAAATTTATCGCCAAGTGAAGAGTACGTGACCTTTTTATTCTTAAAATTGAGACAATTAGTATTAGTGGAAAAAAAAATCCTGATAAATTGCTATTAGGTCATATGTTAGTGACAATTTCTTAAAAACGGTATTATTACGAGTAATAAGTAATGAAACAATTATAAACTAAATAAAATGTATATATATACATAAAGTTCCATTGAATGAAGTTCTGCTGAAATAATTATTCGATTTTCGTGTCTCAGATATACATAACTTACACTGCGATTAGTATTAAGATTTATTATAATTCGAAAGTGCTTACATTTAATTTAAAGTAATTTTTCGGTTAAGGAATTAAAATATAATGTTATTTCACATATGACTTTCGTACATTAACTTTTCTGGATTTAGGCAATTTTTTCAGCAAAACTGTTTAATGGTTATGAAATGATTATTTAATGAATATTATTTATCTGTTTAAGGTTCATGGAAATGCATTACTATGGATACTGGAGTTATTAATTCATTTTCTAGAAATAAAGTAACATATGTTTAAAAAAAAAAAAAATCTATCATCCCCCCTTTTTTTTATTTATTTTTTAACCACTGCATGACTGAAAAAAAATTTTAATCGCTGGAACGGCTACGCTATGGTGCAAACACTAAATACATATTCAAACTTTTACACAATCAGATATTCTTTTGTGATTTTAACATCTTCGTTTAAAAATATTCAACTAATAATAATTGTATTATTTACTACAATATTTCACCATAAATAGACTTATGTTACAGTAATATAACCACACTGAATCATGCCTGTGTCATAATGGGGATTAATTTCATTAAATTCAGAAGAAACAGAGGTTATATATTTAACTTCTTCTAAATATGATTTAAAATAACCTGGTGTGCCACTCACACGACTTTCTCTTACTTTGCATTTCAATATTATAAAGATATTTTGCATATGTCTTGAGATCAATAATGTAAGATGATAAAATTTAATGTACTTTAAAAATAGTCTAAAGCTGGTTTAGAAATGATTTTATTTGACATATAATTCTATGTGAGAGGGGTTAACGCCCCATTCAATCCCCCATTCAACTAGAGTGCCTAAAATTATTTCAGTAATAATAATAATAATAAAATGTTGATATTAATTTGACTTCAAACTTACCAATCTTGATAAAATGTTTAAGTGGCAACCTAATAGAAACTTCAAAATATCAAATCGAATTTCTTGCAATTATTTGTTTTTGAGTTATGATGATAACGGATATACATACAGGTTAACAGCTAAAAATTGAGCTTTCGTAATTAGGGCATCTAAAAATGGTATATTATTAACAAAAAAAAAGAAAATTGAACTTAAAAAAATACTTTCTTTATAGTATTGGTACAAAAAATCAATTATCCTTCCTGAGCAGCGTGCTTTGACATAGAAAAATGCAGCAAAGCACTTCCATCATTTACATCCAATAATAATAAAAAAATTTAACTCTATTTTGGGTATCCCTGTATATTGTCTATAAACAATATGCACTATAAACAATATTGTGCACTTAAATCTAGTCTTACTTGAAAAAATATTTAACACAAAATGAATTAAAATTCCAGCAATATCCATGTATAGGCCAATATATCCAAATATGTTGGGTAGCCCTGTAAATGAATAAAGAATGATTTCCATACAATACATTTTATATGAAACATGCTTTTATACATTACAAAAAAAGTTCATTCCGTTTTAAGTCAGCCTATAGACGTTTTACTGTACTTACCAGAGTTTTGCCTATAATGTATTTGAGTTCTCGTGGATGTCTTTGTACATGAATTATTTGCTTGATCTCAGCGAAAAGTTTAGTGTAGTATCCCTGTATAATATATATTTAGAATACAGAGTTTGGACTTTCTGCTATTATTTATTCTTGAGATATGCGGATAACGGACAGACACACAGATGCACACTCAGAGATGAAAACTGCTAAAAAGATGATTTTCTGATTCAGGGGACCACAAAACTTGAAACTATAACAAAAACTCAATTTCAGAAATTTGTGCCAATAACAATACTTTCTCTACCATATATATGGGTAAAAGAAAGTAAAAGTTGTTCCGGTTACAGATCTTATTTTGTACATTCTACATGTAAAATATTTACATTTTTCAGACAAATTAAAATAAAATACTATTAAAAGTTATTTTGCAATGAAAAATACAGCGTTGTCTTGCTCTCAAACCTAGAGAATGATTTCACAAATTTCCAGAATAAAGTGTTTGCATAAATAAAAGTAGAAATTATTATTTTTTTTTTCAAAGATTCACCGCGAATATCTTTTTCGTTCAGTCATAAACTTCAAATAAATTGCATATTTTTTAAATTTAAAACTTATACGAAAATAAAATGATTAGACACACAGACTTCTAAAATAGAGATTTGAAAAAATTAAAAATTACAGTAAATTTAACATAAACAATCTTAACTTATACATGTAGCTCAGTTGAAAAAGTACAGTAGATCTATGTTTTTGAAAACACAAAACGATTTTATGAAATGTTCTTTCTGAAACTTTAGAAGGTGTATTACATTATGAAATAATTACTAAAACTATATATTGATTTAAAGCAAGAGTGAATGCACTCTATATTTAATTTTATAGACTACATTCTTAAAAAATTAGACCAAAAATGTTGTGGGATAAGTTCGTTTTCATTTGATACGTTTTTATAATATTCTCATAAATGATAATGTTTTTGACATGTTTATGTAAATAATCTTATGTAATAATCATATCTTATGTAAATAAATTTTAAAATCACCTTAATTTTTTTAATTGTTAGTAGAAAAAAAAAATTACATTTACAGTTACTTTATTCTTTTCACAGAAGACGTTTATTAAAAATGATTTGGGTATTTTGTTTTATATTTGTGAAGCAAACATTCAAATCGTGTTTTCTCCAAAAATAAAAATGTTGAGTTTGTGATTTTTCTTTAAATTTAACATAAAAATAGTACGTCTACATATCTTCCTAGATATATCTACATATTTTCGTAGTATCTAGTAATACATCTAAACAAACGGTAATAGGCTTTAAGTTTATTTATTTTTTAACTTATTAATTTTTGTGCTATCTTTAAAATTGTATTCGATGGAGAAAACAAAGATGGAATGTTTGCTCCACATTTTAATTAATGTGTTACTATTTAAACCATGTAATTTTTTTATACAGTGCATTTTTATTACTATTAAAATAAATAATTATAAAAATGCGTAGAGTTCTCTAAATTTCGTGTAAGAAATTAAATATACTTTTTCAAAGATCATTTATGTAATTATTAATGATTTCATTCAAAAGCTCTTAGTTTACGGCATTAATATTCATGATCTCTCCTCCCACGTATTTCATAATAGAATAATAATTTTGATTTTAACTAAAATTAGCGCTTTCTTTATTTTGGAACTGAAATTATACTTAAAAAAATTTTAAAAACGAGATAACATTTAATTTGTTTTCATTTATCTTTAAAACACGAATTCGTAAATGACATGTGAAGTTTTTATTCTTAAAATTAGTTTTGCAATAGATAAATGCGGGTAGAAATGTTATTTTTAGCTGTTTTAAGCTTAAATGTCAGTTTTATGACAGTTTTCCAATGATAATCTCTAAAAACAGAAGAACTTCTATGCTTTAAAAGTTTTTCTTTGTTTAACAAAAAGTTTATATATTTTTTTAATCAACTTTTATAACTAAGTTACTGATTTGTTTAAAGCATTTTACAAAAATTTAAACATCTTATAAAAACGTTTGGCTATTTTAAGGTATAACTATTATTTGTCGATTTAAAAATTCTAAAAGTGTTTATATAATTCATTAAACGTACCTTTTATGAATTGGAAAAAAAAATCTTGAATTTTTATCAGAAATAACGATGTAGTTATTAATATCTATATCTGTATCTCTATATCTACACTGGTCAACATATTTATAAGGTCCACCACGAACGATCTAATTACTTTCTCTTACCCATAGAAAGTACTGTTTTAGGGTCAAGTTTTTGAACGTGAGTTTTTGTTATATTTACATGTTCTGAGGTCCCCTGAATAAGAAAATCATGTTTTTAGCGAATGGTCTGTGTATTTGTCTGTCTAGGTGCCTGTTATGAGCATATCTCAAGAACAAATAGTAGCAGAAATTCTAAACTCGGTATTCTAAATGTGTATCATATAGGGATGCTACAGTAAGCTTTTCGTTGAGATGAAGCAAATGGTTCGTTTACAGGGACACTCAAAAGTATTCAAATACATTCCGTCTATGGGGGAAATTCCTGGTAAATAGAGTTTAACATCTATAGACAGCACTAAACCAAATGAAACGAATATATATTTTTTGTAATAGAGATAGTCGACTGGGAAAATTTGTGTATGTAGGGGCCTCGCCTCCCCCCTCGAGGGGAGTAAATTTTCATGATGGGTATCTTTCAAAAGAGCTCGCCAATACTTTTAAAACGAATGGTTGAACCATCGATTTGCGATAATTTAAAATAAAGTTACCGATTTTTTTCATAAAAAAAAAAAAAATAATAATAATAATAATATTTTTTTTTTTTTTTATGTGATATTGACAATAAATTCAACCTTTTTTTATATTTAGTATTATACTACTTCTATAATATGAAAATCGTCTGCATAATCATAAAAGATAATTTTTTTAAATAATAATTTTAATAAATTATTTTTTAATAACCGAATTAAATCCTATGTATCTGTAGGTGCATTAATGAAACGGGGTTTGAGGGGAGCAGTAGTCCCTCTCGCACAGAACTAATTATCATACAAAACTCTTCCGAAGCCTAATTTGATTTTTTTAACACAGGTTTACATAACAGTACTCGTTATCGTACCTCTTAATCTGCAACCTGTATTTATAGTATTAAATTTCAGGGTAAGAGAAAGTCGTGTGCGTGACACACCAGATTATTTTTTAAAGTAATTAGAGTGTGCGTAAAGAATCATTGTGGAAGGGTATGCCATAATTTAAAAAAAAAAGTTTAATTAAAGCTTATAATGACAGTTAAAAAGAAGTTGGTGAAATTGCGCGCAAAAAATGGCTATCTTATAATGTAGTTTTAATTTTTCTTCGGAATAAGAGAATGTATTAGACGATTAAATGTGCGGGACATCTGTCTGTAATTTTTTTGGTTGGGTTTGCGGTGCAAAAAATATTTTGAGCATTATGTTAACTTCTTTAAACTAACTTTAAAGTTATTCTTTATATTAAACATAAAAAGTGACTTTTTAATCCATAAAATACTGAAACTTAATATAATAATAACTTTTTAAATATTCTATACATGCGATTAAGAAAATATTTACATTTTAGAAACGAATGAAGTATTTATTGAATGCATTAATATTAAATAAATGTATAGATTTCAAGTGAATTCCTATACCATAAAAGAAAAATTATACACACCTTTTTAAGTTAACTAACTTTTAAAATATTTTTTTTTTATATATGTATTACGCCAAATTTTCAGAAGGAAATGTTCTTTAAACACAAACTTAATTTATCTAAATATAATTTATATAAACCTTGTAAATATCAATAAAAATTACTAATCAGAAATGAAATTCAAACGCAATACTATGAATATATTTTAGCTAAATCCCGTAAACATTTATAACAATGTTAAATTAAAATTGTTAATTAAAATATAATTATCTTTTTTGACTATTTAATTCAAATTCCTATAATATATATATATATATATATATATATATACGTTTTTATATAATATGATAAAAAAAAGTGTTTTAAAAATTTATATAGAAAATCATCCGATTCTGTTCAATATTTCCAAAATATAAAGTGATTTTTCTTTAAGGAGTTTAAAGTAATGTAATTTAATACATAATAATATAAATTAAATATATGTCACATTTAATCTTACTAAAAGTACATTTACTTAAATTTAAATTTATGATTAAAATACTATGATACATAAAGAAATCATATTAAATTTCAGAATCTTTTGTAGGCGTTTCAAACTTTTAAATACATGTATAATAAATACTAACAGAAAAATCTATAATTAAAATCCAATAGTCCAAGAATTCATTTTACATTCTTTTATTATTTTGCAAATTTATATGCTTTAATGATTTTTTTTCTATGGAATTCTTTTGGATAAAATTTATAAAGATTACATTTTTAATATCTACAAAAGTATTAACTTCATCATAAAATGCGTTTTTCAGGCTTCTAATGAAAAGAGGTGTTTCAAGATTACGAAGCAGCTTAATGCAATTTCTCTATATTACTTTGAAAACATTTTATGCAATGTAACTATAATAATAAAGACGCTATTAAGTAGTCTTTTTACGAGAAATAGAAGCGAGTAACACTTTTTCTGAAAGGAGATTTTAAAAGATGTGAATAATTTAGTATGCATTTATCGGATGACCGGATTAATCTAGAGCATGTTATATATATTTTAAAGCATTCATTTTAATTTTACTAGAATTTTTTTTTTTTTTTTTTTTTTTTTTTTAAATTTGAAATAAAAAATAATAATATTAAGTGTCAATAGTCAAGACAGTTTTATTATTTATAGAAATTCCTTGACTAGCAGTTGTACCAAGAGAGTTTTAAATTATGTATTTAGTTATTATGAAATATTATGAAATAATAAAAATTAAATCTTTCTAAGTATATTTTTAAAATTCTAATTTTATTTTATTAGATCGAAAATTGTTTTTTCTAAGTGTAAATTCTTATTTAAATTGAAGGAATAGAAATGTTCATAGTAAAAATAGCCTCAAATTTACAATTTCTATTAAAACTCTTCTTCATTAAACATTACCGTTATATTTGCAACAACCAATGCATCGCAAAAAATTTAAACCGTATTGGAAGAAAAATAATTTGGTGTAGCACTCATACCACTTTCTTTAACCTTAAAATTCAGTACTATAAAGATAGATTTTAGCTTAAGTAGTAAGATAATGAGTACTGTTATATGAGGTGTACCCATATGAAAAGGAGACCTTAGCTGTAGCGGCGTTATATCAAGTCCCACTGAGTTAATGTGTTGACCGATATGTGGCACGTGCTACATGCACATGCGCAGTTAACGGCTTCGCATCAGTATCCTCATTGTTGGAGAATCATTTCTGCAGTTCGTTGCATGCTCCTCCAGATCAGCACAAAATGATCGGCTGTGGATAAGCTCATACGGCAGAATCACCGGATCGCCACACGTGAAATTGCTGTTGAACTGTCGACAAACAAAAGAACTGCGCATCACATAATCCACAAAAAGCTTGGTTATGGCAAAGTTTGTGCTCAATGGGTGCCCAATTGGGTGCCCAAGCATCTGTTAGAGAATCAGAAGACGGTGAGAATGGATGTTTGCCTGACCCATCTGTTGAGCCATCCACTCACTTCCTACGCGCTGGGATCAGTGTATGAAATGGCAATTATTTATAGTTGTACTATACCACATGAACTGTAATTATAATATTGTTATTTTAATTTCTTCGCGTATAACTTTAATCTCCTTTTCATTTGGGCACACCTTTTGTGCTGATCTGGAGGAATCCACCAATCAACTAACTGCGGAAATGACTCTCCAGCAATGAGGATATTGATGCGAAGCCGTTAACTGCGCATGTCCATGTAGCAATATCACCATGCCATATATCGGCCAACACATTAATTCACTGGAATTTGATAATCCGACGCTACAGCTAAGGTCTCCTTTTCATTTGGGCACACCTTATATAAACCAACATTAAAAACAAATCAAGCTAGGCTTCGGAACAGCTGTATTTGACAGGTAATTTTGTGGGAGATGGGGATACCATCCTCCTCAACCCACTGTTTCAATATTGTACCTTTAATTATCTCGAATTCCAAGCAATTATTCAATTTAAAAGTTCATTCAAATCATTCAGACAACTTTCACCCGCACCATTCTTTGAAACTTGCCAATTTTGATCAATCTTTTAAATCAACAACCTTATATTAACTTGAAAATACAGCATTTAAATTGCCTGAAATTATTTGATTTTAAGTTACTCTGATAAGAGATATAAACAAAGATCAACCATTAAAAATTTCACTTCAGTATTCAGGGAGCCTGAAAACATGCAAATATGCAAAAAATAAACGTTAAATATTTAGCTTAAAAAAACATTTTATTTAACGTATGGCTGTGAGGAATTAATTTTAATTCCTGAACAGTTTTCTTGGACATGGTAAAATATTATAGTAAAGTACTTCCACTAATTACGTTCGATAAAAAAGAAAAAAAAAATGTTTTCGCATAATTATTGACAGCTCTGTATTGCTGTTAAAAATTATGCACACACAACATTGTGCGCTGATATACAATCCTATATTAGTAAAACACAGCACAACCTGAACTACACTTCCATCAATTTCCAAGTATTGTTCCACTATATTATAGTTCTTTTGTGCAGCTCTGTATACGAACGATAAATGATTTTCATACTATATTTCGTATGAAACATTCGTTTATGCATACAAAAAACAAACGTTCGTTTCATCTGGTTTAGTGCAGCCTACACATGATAAATCTACTTACCTGCAGTTTCGTCCATAGACGTAATATATTTCGATTCTCTTGGGTATTCCTGTACACGAATATTCACTTAATTTCAACGAAACGTTTAGTCTAGTATCCCTATATAATGCATGTTTAGAATGTCGAATTTGAACTTCCTGCTGCTCTTTGTTCTTGAGACATGCTAATAACAGACACATACAGATCAATCGCTAAAAACATTTTTTTTTTGTTTCAGGAGATCTCAAAACGGGTAAATATAACAAAAACTCAATTTCGAAAATTTGACCCCAAAACAATACTTTCTCTCCCATATATATGGGTAAAAGAAAGTAAAAATATCAATAATAACAACATTTTAACAGAAAAATATAAGTAAGAATGTCTGTGATGTATTAAATAATCCAGTTCGAAACACACATGACTTTCTCTTATCCTGAAATTTAATAATATATGTACAGATTGGAAGTTAAAGTGTAAGATAACGAGTACTGTTATATAAACATACATTTAAAACAATTCAAATTAGGCTTTGGAGCAGCTTCATTTGACAAATAATTTGTGCGATGGGCACTATGAAATGAATGATTTCCATAGCTATATTCTATATGAAACTTGCCGTTACGCATATGGAATACATATATATATCCATTTTATTTTGTTTAGTGCAGCCTATAGATGTTAAAACCTACTTACCTGCAATTTCCCCAACAGACGTAATGTATTTGAATTTTCTTGGGTGTCCTGTACACGAAACCTTTGCACAATACGTTCTCTGCCATATGTGTGGGTGACAGAAAGTAAAAGTAAAAATAAAATTTAATCCTTTGTTTCAAACGAATAAAATAAAAGGAAAGCATTGTTTAATATATAAATATACTATCAGGCTTTGCCCGCTTCGCTGGTCATTACATTGAAATGAATTCTCAAAATACCATATCATTAATAACAATAAAAAGATCTAAAAAAAAAGTCATTGAATCAGTCACAATCAGTCACAATCAGAGTCATTAAATCAGTTCTCACTACCTTCGGCAGCGGTTTTTCGCTCGCTACACGTTCAGTCTGGAGCCCCAATGCCTTCGGCAGCGCTTTACATATTTTTTACTCCCCCTCCCTCGCGGGTAAATTTGAAAGTTTTGCAAAATCCCATCAAAGTGCATATTGCATACGCTTAATCAACACTCACACACTAAAATTCGCCATTCTCAGGTTATTTGGAGCAGATTTAAGCTTGAAAACGTGTTTTTTGTCCCGCCCGCCCCGAAAAGGGGGGGGGGAGGAGTGGGTATTTTCGCAAAATCCCTTTATAGTGCATGTTGCATACACATATACCTATCCGACACATCTTAAAATCGAGATCCTAGGATTATTTGAAGCAGAGTTATGTTTTAAAACATGGTTTTTACCCCGCCCCGCTTTTAAAGGGGCAAGGGGGTGGGAATATCTGTATACTATGAGTTAGATACATATAACTGACCCACACATAAAAAATCTCCTTTCTAAGATAATTTAATGAAGAGTTAAGCATGGATACATGTTTCCCCCCCTATTTCCAAGGGGTGGAAGGTTAAATTTCACAAAAACCTTCTGTAGTGTGTGTTGAGTACGCATAAGCAACCCACACATCAAAAATTGCCATTCTAAGATAATTTGGAACAGAGTTACGATGGAAAACTGTGTTTCGTCCCCCCCTCCCAACCCCCAAGAGGGATAGGACGGAATTTAAAGAAATCCCTTTATTATATGTGTACGCATAATCAATCGACATATCAAAAAATCGCTTTCCTAAGATAAATTAGAGCAGAGTTACTCTTAAAAACCCTCCCCCCTAGTGCCCTTAAAGGGGGGAAAGTGTAAATTTCGCAAAATCCCTTTATAGTGCGGGTTGGGAACGCTTAACCTGCCCGCATAAAAAATCGTCTTTTTAAGATTGTTCAGAGTAGGGTTACTCATGGAAACACGCTTTTTGCCCCCGTCCCTCCCGCCCCAAGGGTACAGGGTGGAATTTCACAAAACCCTTTTGTAGTGTGTGTTGAGTTCGCATAAGCAGCTCACACATAAAAAAAATTTGTAAGCGAGTTAGTTACTCATGGAAACATGTTTTTTGCTCCCCCTCAACCCCCAAGGTGAGATGGGACGGAATTTGAAAAAATCCTTTTGTAGTGTGTGTGCTGAGTTCGCATAATCAATCGACATATCAAAAAATCGCTTTTCTGAGATAAATTGGAGCAGAGTTACTCTTAAAAACACGTGTTTTTGCCCCCCTTCCTACCGTCGTTAAAAGGGAGAGAGGGGAAATTTCGAAAAATCCCTTAATAGTGCGTGTTGGGAACGCATAGCCAGCCCGCACATAAAAATTCGTCTTTTTAAGACAGTTCGGAACAGAGTTACGCAGGAACCTCCCCCCCCCCCCCCCCCGTGGATAGTGTGGAATTTCAGAAAATTACTTTGCAGTATGCGTCTTGAGTACGTATAAGTAATCGAAATATAAAAAAATTACTATCCTGCGATAATTTGGAGCAGAGTTACACTCAACCCTTTATAGTACGTGTTAGGAACGCATAAACAAACCCCGCATAGAAATTAATCTTACTGAGATAATCTGAAGCAAAGTTATGCTTTGAAACGTGTTTATTGCCCCCCTCTACGCACCCCAAGGGGGGAAAGGAGGAGAATTTCGCCAAATCCCTTTACAACGGGTGTTGGATACACGTAAATAAGCCACACACTAAAACTTGTGGTCACAGCTCCTGTAGATTTCCTCGGACGAATTTAGAGCTAAAAAGGCGGGGCTCGAATTTCCTCCTCGTAACTCCCCATAAAATCGAAAATAGCAAACAACCAAAAATGAATTTTTGGAGATATCTTAAAGAAGGCGCTTGGTGATTTTCTATATCTTTGTGCTATTATTGGTAGAGTTTTACTGGAAAATCCGTATTTTGATAAATTTGCCTCCGAAAATCTTTTTTACCCCCTCTTCCCCCCCCCTCTTAAAAATCCAAAAATCCAAAATCGCAGAAAAATGTTTTTTTTTTGTACTTATGTCTAGTCTCCCCATCTGCAATTTCTTCACCGTGAAGTAATTTGGAGCCGAGTTATGCTTATAAAGCTGTCTTGCCTTCTGCACCTGCAGGGGGGGGGGGTATTTCGCAAAATCCAGTCTTATTGGGTGTTAGGGTCCTAAAACCAACCTGCTCAGCAAAATGTGTGACTGTATCGCCCATAGAGTTGCCACGGCTGTGTTGAGTAAGTGGATCAGTGAATCAGTGAGTTTACTCTTTTATTTCTACACCTCACCCCAAGGGGGCAAAGGAGGAGAGACTTCCGCAAAATCCTGTTTTAATGGGTGTTGGACACAGGTAAATAAGTCACATACTAACTCTCCCGCAAAATTCGAAAACCCCAAAAAACCAAAAATGTGTTTTTGGAAATATACTCAAGAAGACGCTTGGCGTTTTTTTGCTAATCTTTGTGCTATTATTGGAAGAATTATACTCGAAAATCCGTACTTTGCTAAATTTGCCTTCAAAAATCATTTTTACCTCCCCCCCCCTTAAAAATCCAAAATTTCAAAATCGCAGAAAACGATTTTTTTTTTGTATTCAAGTCTAGTCTTCCCATCTACAATTTCTTCAGCATGAAGTAATTTGGAGCCGAGTTATGCTAATAAAGGTGTTTTTGCCTTCTGCCCCCCCCCAGTGTGTGGGGGAAACGGGGTGGTATTTCGCAAAATTCCGTCTTAATGGTGGTCAGGGCTCTAAAAATCTACCTACTCACCAAAATTTGTGACTGTATATGTCCCGTAGAATCGCCTCGGCTGTGTTGAGTCAGTGATTCAGTGAGTTTACTCTTTTATATATATATATATATATATACAATACCTTCTTTAATATATATTTTTCTTTTTTTGTTATTCATATCTTTATCTTATTTAATTACAAAATTTTAGTCTTTAAGGAAAAAAAAAAAAGAGGAAGAGTTTTCAACTATATCTAGGAGAAATATATGATTTGCCTTATTTAGGTCAAAAGAAATGTCCTTTAAGGGGACTTGGAACCTGTGACCACTTAAGTAGGTTACATATAAAAGTTTATAATTTCTATTTAATATTTGTAATTGAACTATATTAGGTTTGTTCAATAAAATATATATTCAGGAAACAATTCTGATGATTTTTGATAATTTTTTACGGATTTTAAATCTTTAAATTGCGTTTTTACGGCTTGCGTTTTTTCATGAATTCATGATCTTCAAAATCGCAAAACTTCCACAGATATTTAAAAAAAAAGACTTGACTTTTTTTTTTAAATTCTTAAAACTTACTTCAAAGAATTAAAGATAGATTTTGCAATATCTTTAAAAGAAAAAATATTAAAAATAAAAATGTAATAAAAAGCAAGTTTTTTTCTTTTTTCTTTCCCCCCCCCCAAATTTTTACCTAGGCATGATTTTTTTCCCCCTCGAAAACTACTTAATAAATTTGAAATCCTATCCCTAATTCTTTTAAGCATGCTCCATTAAACATCCAAAAATATATGATGGTTGGTTGGTTGGTGTCGTGTCCATGGGGAGAACTATAGATAACCATGAGTGTGCAAAACACAGCCGGCCAACTCCTTGATGTTATCGGAGTACAGACTCTTGATGTCAAAGGGGGAGAATTCCCCAAGCTGAGCCAGGGATCTTAAAATGTCAGGGCAGTCAAAAATATGTTTTGGTGTTAGTGAAACATCATCACAGTTACTGCAGAGACGGTAGGTTTTATTGCCATCTCTCAGGATCTTCATACCTCGATAGTGACCAGTTCTACGGCGGGTGATAGTTTTGGTAAAGTCTCTGTTTGCGTTTATTTCACAAATCTGCGAGTCTTTTTTAATAGTGTTTTCTCTCAAACGGAATCTTACGATCGCATTAGCATCGTCAAGAGAGACCTTGGGGATACTTTCATTATTGAGATTTCTCCCATCCTTGGCAAGTTGATCTGCCTCTTCGTTTCCAGGGATGCCGACATGCGCGGGAATCCACTGCAGAAGACATATCTTGTATAGTTTGTCAATTTCTTCCAATTGATGTTGGATATCATGGGCTAGCTTTGATTGACCTGTATTTAATGCTTCTAAGGCAACTTTGGAGTCACAAAAGATGACTAGCCCGTTAGCTTTGTCAGTGTTGTTGAGTGAGATGTATTCATGCAATGCATTATGTATTGCTTTGAGTTCACTGGTGAAATTTGAGGCGATAGAACCAGTGCCCAATGAATGGTTCGTAGTTCTGCCGTTGGGTAGTACAAAGTGTACGCCCGCACCGCACCGCCTTTTTGAAAAGTTTCGTCACCTGAGCTATCAGTTTATGTGTGGACAAGGTTATTTTCCGACATTGCATTGATTGTTTGTATACCCTTTTCAAAGATAACTGATGTTAATTCCTTTTTGGAGAATTGGAACAATGAGATTGGTGTTGATAGTTGTATTCTTGGGTAAGCACTTAGAGAATGCAGGCTCTTCCAGGAAATCAAGGGTGCTGTGCTCGAGACCGATCTCTCGTCTTATTTCGGAATCAAATTGTAGAAAGGATGATCTTTTAAGTCTGGTTTTCTTAGACCAATTTTCAAAGGTTCTTCTTGAGATGTGGTCTGAGTCACGACTCCGTATTTTGTTAGTAAAGTTTATGGTTTGATATTTCCTTCTGTTATTGAGTGATGCTAAGCCACATTCTCGTATCACTTTTTCATTGTTTGTAGAGGAAACTGCACCGCAGATGATTTTGTCTGCTCTAGCCTGGATGCTATCCAAGTAGTGAAGTGTTGTGGCTGAAGTATGGGCCCAAATGGGGGTGGCATACTCAAGATGTGGTCTTGTCAGGGTAGTATAGGTTGTCCGAAGGGTTTTAGGGTTTGCTCCCCAGTTAGTGCCACATAAGTTCTTTAGGATTTTTAGCCTCTTTAGAGCTTTGTTTCCACAATTCTTGATGTGTTCACCAAATCGCAATTCGGGATCAAGTTGTACTCCTAGGTATTTTGGATTAGCTGTTTGTGTAAGGGGAACGCCATTCAGCATGCTGGTAGGTCTGAATTGGTTTCTGTGTTTTCGATCCATTGAAAACACCGTGAATAACCACTTCTGAGGATTAAATTTCAGTTTTAGTTTCTGAGACAAGGATAGGACATTCTTCAGTGATTGGTTAAGAGCGAGGGCAGATTTATCAATATCATTGCAGGTATGCCATATAGCTATGTCATCTGCAAAGCAGGCAATTTTTGTTTCATCATGTAGGTGTTGGTGGATATCGTTAACAGACAAAAGAAAGAGTAATGGGCTAAGAACTAACAAGGAAACATTCAAAAGGTGTCAGCTTCAAAAAGTATTGAAAAAAAATATATGTGATTCTACGCTTTATAAAATACAAGAAAATGAAAAAATTATCGACTGAAATTAATTACAGCGACCACAAAAAATTATCAAAATTAAGCATATTTGGCGATTTCACACTGCTAGGCGATTGAGTTTGAGTACTTGGCGGAAAAGCAAAACCCGGTTCTGTTCGTACTCGGCAATCTCGGTGCCAGGAAACGTATCGCCTAACAGTGCTAAATCGCCAAATATGCTTAATTTTGATAATTTTTTGTAATTAATTTCAGCCGATAATCTTTTCATTTTCTGGTGTTTTATTAAGAGTAGAATCACATATATTTTTTTCAATACTTTTTGATGATGACACCATTAGAATGTTTCCTTGTGAGCCCTGGGGTACACCTGCCCAACTTTTCCTGCTTTTCGAAAGAGCTCCATTAAAACGAACCCTTAAATTCCTATGTCTCAAGAAGTCTGCAATCCATATAAGTGCGTTTCCTTTGATCCCATGATTATGGGCAGTGACAATCAGTTTTTGCCTCCATACAGTGTCGAAAGCTGCCGACATGTCAAGAAAGACAGCCGTGGTTTTTCTGGGAGGTTTCTCTTGAAAGCCATCAATGATGGATTGACAAAGGTGGAACAGTTGATCTACTGTTGAGTGGTGCTTCCGGTAGGCCCCTTGGTAGTAGCTTAGTTTTTTCTGTTCGGTGAGAATACCCAATATTCTAGAATGAATAATGCGCTCAGCAATTTTACAAAGAATACTTGTAAGAGCAATTGGTCTATAGTTCTTGCATTCATCAGCAGTCTTCCCCGGTTTCAGGATTGGGACAATGATTGACATTTTCCATAACCTTGGCAGTTTTCCTGTTTTCTAGGAGGAATTGATTATTTTTAGAAAAAAATCTTTTGCTACATTGCCAAAATGTTCAACCATATATCGAAAAACAAGATCACTGCCTGGTGATTTCCGGGGGTCAAGTTCGTTAATTGCACGATCTAGTTCTTCTATGGTGATGTCATCCAACAGTGGGTTGTTGCCATCTTGCGATCTCGCGTCGCTTAGTAGTTTCTTAACTGTGGCACGAACAGATCTATCTTCCTTTTCAAACTCCAATCTACTGGTGCTCGAATAGAATGTAGCCAGCTCATTTGCAATAGCCATATTTGAAATCACTGATGAATTTGAGATGTCCACAAAGTTAGACCTTGGATTGGTGTGGGCATTGAAGCAGTTGTTTAAGGTTTTGGCTACCATCCAGAATTTGGAGTCTTTTCTAGGATCTAGATGTTTGAAAAATTCAGCCCATTTAAGACTTTTACCGTTTGCAATTGCTTCTTCGACTTGAGTAATTGCTTCAGAAAGTAGTTTTCTATGATATTTTCTCCAGCATTGTCCGTTTTCAGTTTTCCATTTAAGCAATCTCTTTCTCTAACGAGGGAGTCAATATCTAAATCTTTCCAGTAAGGAACCCAGTTGTTTTTCTCTTCCCTCTGGGAATGTAACGTTTTGCAGCTGTTGTGATAGAATTTATAAAATATTTAACGTTTTCATTTAGGTCTAAAGTGCAAGGTTTATTGGAGCACAGCTCATCCAATAATAGTGTAAAATTTTTCCAGTCTGCTTTTCTAAAGTTCCAGGACCGTTTAATCTGAACAGTCTCGGGTCAAGAGCAGAGATTGATTCTTGTGATTATAGGGCGATAGTCGCTCATAGCATTTTCAAGAATCTTCCAATTGCAGCTAATGGCAAGGCAATAGCTGACAGCCGTGATATTAAGAGCTGATTCAGTGCCTGAAGTTCTTGAGGCACTGAATGAAATATATGAAGATAAGTTTTTTTTTTTTCTATATATGTGTAGAAGTTTTAGCATTTTGTAAATCACGAATTCTTGAAAAAAAAAATGCAAACTGAGAAAGCCCAATTTAAAGATTTCAAATCTGTAAAAAGTGTATCAAAAACCATAAGAATTGGTGCCTGAATACATATTTTACTGAACAAACCTAATATAGTTCAATTCATAAATATTAAATGAAAATACAGTAACCACCGTTTAATAAATTCACTGGTTGATAAAATCAGCCACTTCATCTGATCAAATCACCAGGACCGGAATCAAATCAATACATATTTTTAATGCCGCCGGTTAATAAACTCAAAAATATCTCCTCATCAGCCAAAAATATCATTTATGCACACTAATTTTTTTTTTTTTTTAATTTAAATTGTGATTTTTTTTTTTTTTTTTTTTGAAATAAAAAAAGAAATAAAAGCACAACAAACCCTCCGTTATCCCTCATTGTCGAAGATTTTACACTTCCACGATTACAAATTGCACTAGTACAGTTATGCAAATTAAACACGCCATAACTTATGTCAGTAACAGTTTCAAGGAACGTGTTCTTCAAAGCTCAGTAACAAGTTACAAATTTGATTTGAAATGATACATATATATATTTTTAATTTCTAATTATTAAAGGCAATTTCTAGTTCTTCCCCACTAAAAATAATCTCAAGATATTCTGCAGATATTTTTAGAGAAAATCTGCAAAATATCTTAAGTTATTTGGCCCATTCTTAAGAAAGTTTACAAAATTTCTTTATATTGTCTTTAAAATTTCTGAAGATATTTTATAGAAAAAGATAAATCTTCAAAATATTTTAAAATATTTGAAGAAAGTCTTAAAAAAAATGCTATTTTCTCAAGAATATCTTCGGATTATTTTTAGTGGGGTTATTTTGAAATTTCTATACTTCATGAGGTTTAAACGGAAAATTTTTAAATTTATTGTATAAGAATATCATGAATTTTTGGTAAAGTAATGATGATTTTCCTCAAACGAAAGTGCATAGGAACTTGGTATGCGTTTAATTTATTTATATCAAAGAAACAATTAATTATCTATAAAAAATTAATAAAAATTGTTTATTTATTCTCACTTTTTGAAGTTTCTTTCCAAATTCAAGGAAGTAATACATTTTCCTTAAGTGCAGGAACTTTCGCTGGATATAAAAATCAGCCGCTTTATAAAATCTCTTTGGCTCAGAACGAATGTGATTTTAAAAAGCGGCAGAAACTATATAAGCTTTTATATGAAACCTATTTCAGTGGTGGCGTCAAAGGTGCCAGGTCCCCTTAAAACAAGAAATATTTTGTGAGGAATTAGTGTCAGCCATAATCTCAATTCCTCAATCTTAAAGTAATCTAACTTAATTACTTACTTAAGTATTAAATAAGAAGAGCTCAAGACAAAGTTAAATACAAAATTACAAAGTTTATTTAACGTTCAATATCAAGGCGGGTGTTGGGCTAACTCAGTTTTCAGTCAAATGACCTCAGGGGATAACTTCAACAAAGCATAAAATACAGGTAAATTAAAGCTCACCAACACTGATCTTGTCGACGGCTGCTCTCTGTCGACCACTGAACTATTCTCACACAAGAACCGTCGATTAGCGCGACAGATTCTTCTCTTATTTTATTCTACCACACTACACATCGCTACCATTACTTTACACTCGCATAAGAACTATCATCATCATCAACATTACTCTCCTACACTGCTCTTCACACACCACCTTTATTCTCACCTCTTACAAAAACAATCTCCATCTTATACTACTTTCTACAAACTTCCTTTCTCTTCATTTCAATCAAACTTAAAATCGCTTTCCATTCATCTAACTCTCAGAACCAAATTCTTTCGTTGCAGCACCATGCCGACACAAAACTAACCCGACCAAGACTTTCGCCGAGACTTTCGCCGAAGCGATTTAACCATCCCAACTTTATACTTTGCTGGATTTGGCTTAATTTCAAAAAGACTGTGGCGACGTTCTATAGTCTCGACCTCATAGTCTCCTCCAAGAAAAAATTTTAGTTGGGAAAATCTCCAACGTGTTTTACCGAGTAATTTTAAACTCTTTAATTCTACATCCAACTATAATCTCATATCTCGTAAGTGCAGCCGTCACTTAAATTTCTAAAACTAAACTTTAGAATAAGTTAGGAAAAAAAAGGTGAAAGCCTTATTTACTGAGCAATGAACTGCTTACAGCTTAAAAAAGAAAAAAAAAAAAAAATCCTAAGCGAAAAACTGGGGAACTCCGAAAAAAAAAAAAAAAAATTTAAACTTTTAAAGGAATGGAGCCCTTTTACCCCCAGAAACTCCGGAGAAGAAAAAAAAAGCCTCAACAAATAGGTTAGCCCAACAAATACAGAGGGGATTAACAAACATCTCCCTGTCAATCCAGGAAGGTAAAATCTTGATTTTGTAGGAGGGTTTAGTTACAAGGGTGTTGCTTTGACATAAACTAGCAACATGAAGAAAATAATTTGTATTAAAAAACTTGAAATTCCTTTTGAAGAAGACCATGCTTCAAAACTTGTGACACGATGAATTTTCTTCAGACATCCAAATACGCCGGCAAGTAGAAGTAACTTCAGATTGTAGATTACGACTTGGGACATCAGAAACAAAACTAGGTTTTCCACCTTCGGTTAAAATCAGTCGAAGTGGCTGTAGACTAGTAGTGGGCGATGTCACTATTTCAATATCACGATATACTGTCAATCCAAAATCGCGATATCACGATGTGTCACGATACTGGACTCCAATATTTTCAATCCCTTTCATAATGCTAATTTAAATGTCAATTCTAGATATATATAAAAAAAGCTCGAATTGAATGTGACAAGCTCATTATATCATAAAATATATAGAATACACAAACTTCTTTTATATGTACAACTTCCTATTAATGCAACACCAAATCAACATCAATATAGAAAAACAAATAATGGAAATACATTTATGCACAAATTTAATTCATACATTACTGTGTTGTTATGTAGCAGTGTTATGTCATTTAAACACATTCAACAGTCTCAGAATTTAAAAATGTTTCTAAAATACATAATTAAGGCAATAAACTTTTGCAAAATCTTCTTAATAAAAAAAGGCCCAAGTTTACCCGAGATAATGCTGAAACTAATGTCATAGCTACAAAAATAAAGATTTTTTTTTCGTGGTTTGGAGGATTTAACTGAAGAAGGATGATTCAACAGAAAACAATTGACGTCGCAATTGCAACAATGTACTGAGAAAAATAAATTTTACCTGCGATATGAAACAAATAAATCTAGAATAAAAGACAATTAAAATGAATAGATATAATTCTATGTAAGGACCAACAATTAATGATATACCGATTTTCTTTCTCGGCCACCATTATAAATTCCAAATTGACATAGCATAGTTTTTCAAAATATCCATTTTACATTCTAAGTTTGCTGCATTTATATATAATAGAAGTTAATAATAGCATTCCCGTAAACAGGGTTACATTGCATCATAACAGCATTATTTCTCAGCAAATATGCACACTAATTGAATAAGCATAGCTTTTCGTCACGACTCTCATTCCTATCAAGTTTCGTGCATTGATACGCTATAGAAACTGCGATTTAGCCTTATCTTCCATGGCAGAAATTGTATTTAGGCGGTATATTTCAAAATCTAATCAGCACCAATTTAAGTAAAGGTTGAACCAAGTATAAAGTTTTGTTGAATTTCGTCCTTTTGTTAATGAGATACAGTATCTACAAAATTGTGCTATCGCACGACAGATGTTTTCTAAAAATGGCCGAATCCTGTGTTAAGACACCTGAAAATAAATAAATATTCATTGAAAACTGGTATTTAAAAATTCTCATGAACTGCAACATTTTCGTCTTTTGAAAACAGAAGACATTAATAAAAACATGAAACCTAAATTCAAACACACGCAAAATAAGTAAATAAGTGAATGATCATATATAAAAATAACGATATAAGTTATTTTATTATACACTAGCAGGCTTCGCCCGCTTCGCTGGTCATTATATTGAAATGAATTTTTAAAATACCGTATAATTAATAATAATAAAAAAAATCATTGAAATCAGAAAAAATCTAAGTTAAACTTTTCGCTACATTGGTTAGCGGTTTTCTTACTCGTCACACTTCGCATGTTGCGTACACACACCTATCAGATACATTAGGAAATCGGGATCCTCAGTTTATTTGAAGCAAAGTGATGTTTTAAAACGTGTTTTTTAGACCCGCCCACCCCCCCCCGCCCCGCACTTAAAGGTAAGAAGGAGGAGGAAATTTCGCTAAATATCTTTATATTATGAGTTAGATACATATAACTGACACACATCGAAAATCTCTTTCCTAAGATAATTTACTGCAGAGTTACGCATAAATACATGTTTACCCCCCCCCCCTCCTCCGCCTTCTAAGGGGTGGTAGGGTGGAATTTCACAAAATCACTTTGTAGTGTGTTGAATACGGATAAGCAGTCCACTCATCAAAAATTGCCATTCTAAGATAATTTGAAACAGAGTTACGCATGGAAACGTCCCCCCCACCTAAAGAGGGAAAATCACAGAATTTAAAATAATCACTTTGTAGCTTGTGTGTGTTGAGTACGCATAACCAATCAACATATCAAAAAAATGCTTTCCTGAGATAATTTGGAGCAGAGTTACTCTTTAAAACATGTTTTTGCCACCCCCTCTTTCCTTCAAAATGGTGAAAAGGGAAAATTTCCCAAAATCCCTTTATAACGCGTGTTCGGAACTCATAAATAACCCACACGTAAAAATTATTCTTACTGAGATAATTTGAAGCAAAATTATATATGCTTGGAAACAAGTTTTTTGCCCACCACCTACCCCCAAGGGGAGGATAGGACGAAATCTTACAGTATCCCTTTGTAGTATGTGTCTTGAGTACCAATCGACATATTAAAAAATCACTATTCTGAGTTAATTTGGAGCAGAGTTGCACTTATAAGCGTGTTTTTGCCTCCCCCCCCCCGCTCTCAAAGGGGGCCAGGGAGAAATTTCGAAAAATCATTTTACAGTGCGTGTTGGGAAGGCACAAACAACTTACACATAAAAATAAATCTTGCTGAGATAATTTGAAGCGAAGTTATTCTTGGACACGGGTTTATTGCCCCCCCCCCCCCTACTCCCAAGGTATATAGATAAAACTGCTTAGAAAGATCTCCACGAAGGGTACTTCACTAGGACTTAAGCCAATCGCGTTGTAGTCGGCTTTAAAATGTACATCACAACACAGCGCAGCACATAAATTTAGAGTCTTTAGTCGACACTGCCATAAGACTGTTAAATGTTTTGATACATTTTTGTGCATTATGGGTGTCCTGAAATTTAGTTATGGTGAAATTTTTCATCTTGATATAGTTGCAACTGATGAAGTTTCAAAATTTCATACTATCTGGCAGCATACAATGAAAAATATCAGGAGTTTTAATACTTGCTGCAACCATAGATATAGTAATTTATATAGATCTACCATCCCATTGTTATCATGCAAAAATTTTTGATGCCGAAAAATTTTTATGGCATCAGCCATATAGTGACATTGAAACCATTAAAATTCGGCAATTGTAATAGAATAGAATAGAATGTTGATGAATTTTCAAAATGTTGAAATATTGCGTCTTTTAATTCTTCAAATAAATTTATGAAAAGAAATGGATAAGTTACTGTAAAAGTAAAATATATTTGACTAAATTATGAAAAATATAAATTTTATAATCAGTTGCCTTGATATAATTATGAAATAAAAACTGGTTTGATTTTTAATGGAATGCGTTTTTAAAAGTTTGATATTTTTTAAGATTTTACATTAGTAAGTAATATAGAATTTTCAAAATTCTTTTAAATATATTGGGTTGGCAACTAAGTTCCCGCCGTTTTTAATAATATTTGTTAAAAGGTTATTTTTCAATAAATATATACAAGTAATTAATCAAGAACGTATTCTCCTTTGTTGTTTACAACGTTTTCCTAACGTGTTTGTCGCGGATTTTTATGCAAAATGTGGTTCAATCGCTCTTCATCAAACTCAACTGGACTCCAGAAAGAGGTGCGCCTTTGAGGTCAAAATTTCATTTTTTGAACGTTGCATACCAATCACGGGCGGTTCTTTCAGCTATAGTACCCACTCCATACACAGCACAAATGTTGCGAGCAGTTTCTGCGGTCTTAGAACTTTGATTAAAGGTAAAAAAAATGGAGGTGTCGAAAATGCTCATTCTTCTCAACTTGATATTCCATGTTAATGATCTGTAAATAACAACAAAATGTATCTTAGTAACAACGAAACATATATTTAGGTTGAACAGTATATTCTCTATCCAATGACATACAACTTGGTGCCAAAAGTATTTAATATCATACAGATTTTTCCAATTAAAAAAAACGGCGGGAACTTAGTTGCCAACCCAATAGTTAGCAGCGGCGTAGTTTAGTTTTAGCACATAAAAAGAGTTCAAATATTAACTAAATTAATAAATATATAAAAGAAAAAAAGAAAGAAAGAAAATGATAAATGAATTTTTAATTGTATCTGCAGTTTTTCATTCATGTTTAGTACTTAAACTATTCATAAATTTTATTTTCTAAATTATCTGTGTGTATTCACTCGGCGAAAGACGGCCATATTGTGGACTTTTCTCCGAGTATAAAGGAATCAGTTACCCCCCCCCCCTCCCCCCAATGATCATTCTATGTCTTATTACTATATCTATGGCTGCAATCCAGTTTATAGAATAATTTCTCTATTTGACATGCTATCATTTCCTGTTAACTTTATCGTTATATTAATGACATATTTTATTTTGAACGAAATTGTCACATGACATGGAATACAAAATTTTCATGTTATAAGAATTTTTGCCATCATTTGTTTTTTAAACAATGTATCCAATATTTTAGTTCAACAATTGAATGAACAATTGCAACAACTATTTAATAAAAGATAATTGTTTGATAAACAACAATGTTTATATATATATTTTTACAACAATGAAAAGCTTCTTTTTTTAACAATTTTCTTCAGTCTAATTACTGACCCTTATCTGAGAATGATGTATCTTTCGTTCTTAGGTGTTTTCTTCGTGAGTTACTATTTAAAAAAGTTCCTCATGTGGTTTATTTTAAAACTTTTCGAGCATCATCCTATGGAGGATGCTCGGGAAAGGTATGCGTGTCCAGTGACTTCCATCTTTGCTGGACGTTATTTGTCAATGAATAATGATAGTCAAAAATTTTATAACCCAGCTTTATATAAAGCTCGTGTTTGCAAGCATCCAAAGTTGGATATAAGAAAACTGCCAAAAGTTGGTAATATTATTTCACTGCCTGATACTGTTACTGATGAACCTCCGTTCCAAACCGAAGTGGACTCAGTTCAGTCTCAGGTAGTGAACGCACTCGATGAAAAAGAAACAGTTTCTACTGCACTGCCTGATAATTCTACTGACGAACCTCCGTTTATCGAAGTGGAATCAGTTCTTTCTCAGGCAGTGGAAACGGTTATTGAAAATCAACCAGTTTCTGTTTCTCCACAACATCATAAAAAAAAGAAATTCCGGAAATTGAGGAATTTTCTGAAAATATGTTGTTGTTGCATTCGAAGTGTAAAAGAATAAATTACCTCGGGATGCTTGCTGGCAGTAGGCTATGGGACCTGCCTTATCAAAACTCCCCATGAGAAACGATGCATGGCGACCTCCACGTGGTGTTTCTCGGGTAATGCAAACAGCCATGCGCATTTAATTTAGATAAAGTTGTTATTATAAGGTTTAGTTTGCGCGTATGCGTGTGTGTTATGATTATCCCAGTTTTTTCTATAATGAATATCCGCTATTTAAATTACAAATTTCGGAAATTTCCATTTTTCGTATATTTATAACCTACTTGAAACTCGATATTATTAATTTTAAAGGAAATTAAACTGACACATTACATTTTTACGTGCAAAAAATATCATTTATTCAGATAAAACTACATCAAAATTTATTTTTTGAGCATTCTTAAGCTAAATTGTTCACGTCAAAAAAGTTCAAAATTTTATAATATGTTATATCAACCAAAGTCTATAAAAGTAGTACCTGTAAGAAATAACAAAATCGTATTACAGTTTAATATCAGGGAATACGCTTAATTTAGGATTTATTTTCTAATTTTCTGAGAATTATTAGATTAATTTTCGTTCAAAGTCGGCAGTGTAAACAAACAAGATAGAAAGTACCATTTTATCCATTAAAACTTTAACCACAAGAGAATTTAGGGAATCGACGATAAACAAATTAAGAAAATAATTATTTGTAGTCACTCACTTTCATAAAAAAAATGGGAATGTTTTATATTAATGTGATGTTATGTGCAAGGACGTAGGCAAAGGGACGGTCCACTCCTCTGCTCACAGAAATAAATGATGAATGGTTGTTTTCGTGTAGTCTCAAGTATAAAGCAAGCATTGCTGCCTAAAAAGAGGTTTAAAAAATACTAACCCACATACAAATAATATTTTAAAACTCACAAATTCAGTTTAAGAGATTTTCCCATTATGTCCTTTTTTTTCTATATTTAAACTTTAGTGCGTCTTAAAACCCATTCTCCCTTAATCTTGCTATATTTTTTCGCTTAATTTCATCCACCTTCGTACTATAGCTATAATATATTATCCTGCGTCATGAATTCAATCTTTTTACTTTCTTCCGTACTCAACAGAAGAAAGCATTGGATTCATAAAAAAATTTCAACTTCCAGTTTTCGATGGATTTACATGTTTTGCGATATCTAGAACACGATTGACCATTTTTAGAAAATTTTAGAAAATGTCTATCTGTGTGTGAGGAAAATTTTGTTCCAGTTGTTTCTCAGGAAGTATTACACATCACAGAATTATATATAAATTTATATGCAGTTGCACCATGACATAAAATAGTGCCTATTGCTTCTTGGTGAAAATTGTCCAACAGGTCGCGTTGCCATCCGGATTTTTCTAAGTTCTTAACTTGGTGATATAGACCAAAATTTCTTATAAACGTACACAATGAGAATTATTTTTAACGAATAATTATGAAATTAAAATGAATTGTTTATAATAGTAATAATCAAGTAGAAAAAAAAATTTCGACACACTGGAGCAACGCTTTCCTCCTGGGGGTAAGTCCCCTCCGAGAGGGCAAATTTTCGATATGGGCACCTTTAAGTAAAAGTTATCGATTTTTCCCGTTTTTTCCTTTTTTTTTTTTTTTTTAAGTTTTAACAAAGTTATTTGTATAGAAAAATATAGAAGAAAAATTTGCGGGCAAGAGCCGATTAACAAGAGGCATGCAGGGCACGTGACCTGAGTAGCCGCCGAAGGCCATAAAACTGGCCCTGAAAATACCATTTTGCCTCTTACGACTAAAAATGAAAAAAAAATGGTGTCATAATGCAATTTCTGCCATATTAGTCCTATAAACAATTATATCTATATATGTGCTGATTGGCGCACAGAGCAAGAGGGAGACGGGCCCACGAAAATATGTGTTCCCCGGGACCTATCATGAAGTTAATCAGGGCCTGTTTGTATATGCGTAAGGGCTTTTCGTTGTGTGTGCGTGTGTACATTATTATATCATTCTCTTTCGGTAATCACCCTCTGCAATTTCTTCACCGTGAAGCAATTTGGAGCCGAGTTATGCTTATAAAGGTGATTTGCCTTCTGCCCCGCCCCGGGGGAAACGAGGGGGGGGGAGGTATTTCACAAAATCCCGTCTTAGTCCCGTCAGGACACTAAAACCAACGTGCTCACAAAATTTTTTATCGTTATCTCCCATAAAATCGCCACGGCTATGTTCAGTCAGTGATCAGTGAATCTGTGAGTTTACTCTTTTATATATATGAATTATACTATAGAATATTAAGATTTTTAAAATAAAGGCGCTTCCTTCCTGCCATCTCTGAAACTAGATTCACAGTGAAAACAATCAGTATCCCGAGTAAAGAATTTGCTTTGGTTTGTTCAATAAAATAAAAAAATATATATAAAAACAAATAACACCAAATTTTCGCTATATTGATCAGAATTAATAAAATATTTGAAAGAAATTAAATAATTGTTAAAATATTAAAACCAAATTCAGTATAAATTGATGACATAGCTTTTAAAAATTTATTTAAATCAAAACAGTTATAATCTTAAAAAAAAAAAAAAAAAAGAACTTTTTTTTTTAAACAAATATGGACGTAAATAAATGACGAGATTATTCAGCTATTCCTTAATAAAATTAATTACATCAACTAATCTTAATTGTATTTATAGGCAATAATAATTTTGTATCAATATTGTAATGGCGACAATGAATATTCATATCGTAGCAGCGAATAAAGATATGGGATGACGATCATGCAGTGGCTCAGTCATATCAGAGTCTCATATCACGCATGCGTTATTGCTTAGCTGATAATCGATTCCCAATAAAGCAAGATCATGATCAGAAAAGGCGATAACGAATATTCAGATCGTAGCTGTGAGTAGCGATTTCAGATGAAACCAATGTCTAGTATCACGCATGCGTTATACGTGTATCATCCACTCTCCTTCGTATCAGCCATTACCAGCTTTCACGGGCTGAAACGTTGGGCTCACGGAAACTGATACGGTCGCTCGCAGTACGTTCACAGCTGAGTTCCTGATAATCGTGGCGCTTGCGATATATCGCCAACTGAAAGATTTCGTTATCGGTTTCAAATTGCATGGCTTTAAATCGATGTTTCGCGATGTATCGATGTATCGCCCAGTCCTACTGTAGACATCAGTTTAAGAGGTTGCTGACATCAGAGACAGTTCGGCAAAAATAATTCTAAAATGCAAAAGCTTCTTACAGTATCAAAAATATAAATGAAGTTAAACTACATTTGCAGAAAGACAATCGAGACAAATTGTCTCTGAATACATAAAATAGTTTATATATAAAGAAAAGTATTCCTTTCCTGGGCTA
Source organism: Salticus scenicus (assembly GCA_963930645.1). Taxonomy (NCBI): domain Eukaryota; kingdom Metazoa; phylum Arthropoda; class Arachnida; order Araneae; family Salticidae; genus Salticus; species Salticus scenicus. Next base: position 38,467,063 of record OZ005653.1, on the reverse strand, counting down.
TAGCATGAAAAAACTAAGTTGTTAGTGGTTTTAGAGTTAAAAAGTAAGCACAATTTATGCATATAGCCAAAAAAAAAAAAAAAAAAAAAAAATCCCACTCAAAAACATATACACAGAGAAACTTTTAGAATATATACAAAAGTTTACAATTACAAATTTTCATTTTACACATACAAATACATCATTTATAGAAAAACGAAAAAAAGGGGAAATTTTTTTTACAAAGGGCTAAGAAAAACATTTTATATTACCCGTTCTGCAGGTGATGGCTAAAAGGTAAAAGAACTTAGCGTACATACATAAAATATATTAAGAGAGAACAAAAATGTTGACATTGAAGCTTAAACATGAATTTCAATGTGAAAGTTCATGCACTAATTTTGAATTTGACATTTTTCAGCTTAAGAAAGTCCTTTGTTTTCATAAAAAGTTCGCACATCCAAAAGGCTTCAATACATGTGGCATATTTTGGCACAGCTCTGATAAAGAAACACTTTTGAAGAAATAAAATAAGGAACGACAGCGCCTGACTTAAGGTTTCCGCTGTAACATCAGTAGTATCATATCTCTTAATTATGCTGGTCTGTGCACTTGTCGGGGAAATATCAGGGCTGGCGGTTTGCAGAATAGAGTCAGGCGTAGGAGAGGCACTTTCCTGGGATGGGTTTGAACCCGGCATCTTGTTACTGTCTAGAGTTCCAGGAGAAGGATAAGCTTGCTCTCTACTCATGAATTTTGTGGTCCTGGAGGGCTTACAAGCTTTAAAACATTGTAATGCATTAGTGAAAATCACATTCTTTGTTACTTCTTCGTTTAAACTAGAGACACAGTTATCTGACATTTCCGTTCGATTTGCGACTTTATCGTTGAACTTATGTACGAGATTTTCAGAAATAGAGTTATTTAACATTGCGTTTTGAAATGTATTACTTTCATTTAAATTAGCTACTCGTTTTTGAGAAGCACCGTTATTTAAACCTTCATTTTCTTCTACAACTTTTCCTGTGAAATGAGATAACTTTCCGGACTTGACCGGTTTATCATTTGAATATGATTTATCATTAAAAATAGCAGATTCTGCCGACCTGACAGTTTTAGAACTAAAATGTAATTTATTCTGAGGTGCATTTAATCTAATAGAGAAATCTATTATCTTAACAGGTTGAAAACATAAATTTGATTTCTTGACGAAAGGTTTAGCCGCAACATTTAATGGGATTTCATTCTTCTTTAAATTGGATAACTGAGAGTTTTCATTAGAAAAGCTTCGAGAAGCAAAATTTACGTGAGCGATATTTTCGTCTAGAGGAATAGTTCGCTCGCTTAGCTTAACTTGCACATGAGTACCAGCAATAACTACAAGGTTTTTATGAAAATTAATTTGAAGATGATGTGTTTTCATAAAGTCTAGGTCGATTATACCCGAATATTGGGGATTTTCCACTACATAAAACGACTATAATACTTCAAAGTCGTTTATGTTTACGTTTAAAGAAAGCACGCCACAATTTAAACAAGATTCGCCTTAAGCCGTAATAACATTATACTGAGCAGAAGTTAACGGTTTAAAGGAAAAATATTTACTATAAGTTTAATAAGATATAAAACTTCGTTCGGCTCCTGTGTCACAATAAACCAGCATAACCACATCATGCAGAATAATATTTAAATGAGGTACGCTTACTGAGCAATTAGAAATAGAATTCAAAAATATAGATTTAACTTGCGTATTAGGAGAGTTTGTTTGATTTCCTGCAACAGTTTCAGGTTGATTTAAATGGCTGTTTCTTGGCTGGGAAAAGTTAGTACTGCGACTTGGCTGGGGAAAACTAGTAGTATGTTGCAGATGATTGAAATTAACAGTTTGAGGGGGGGGGGCGAAATTTTCTCGCTGTTCATTTTGAAGACTGACGGTTTCTTGCCGGCGATTAGAGGTATTCGCAGGTTTAGTAGTGTGACTTGCTTGATATTTATCTAACCTTTGAAACAGACTATCAATAGATGCGGCAGGTTGTAAATCTAGGTAATTTTGAATCTGGACTGTGAACAGCGGATTTATAATATCCAACACTTCAAAGAATGATAAATTTATTTCTAATTGTTTAATTAAATCAAGTTTACTCAGGAAAAAGGATGTCGGTTTATCAAATACAGACATTTTCGTTGTATAAAGTTCCTGCATTAATTTTGCTCTATCGGCACTTGAGGAAAAGGTGCTTATAATTTTGATTTTTAAATCTTCATAAGTGGAGTTTTACCTAAGGAATGCGAGGCAATAAGTTCATACCACATTTTAGGTTCTCCTTTTAAGGAGTATTTTAGCCAATTAAATCTATCAGAAATATTAATTTTACATACTTTAAAATATCGTTCAAGATCCTCAATAAAGTGAAGTACATTATTTGAGCCGGTAAAATATACTCGAGCGGGGAAGGGGGGGGGGGGTCGAACTCAATTGGGCGCCACTGTGAGGAATTAGTGTCAGCCATAATTTCAATTCCTCAATCTTAAAGTAATCTAACTTAATTACTTACTTAAGTATTAAATAAAAAGAGCTCAAGACAAAGTTAAATTCAAAATTACAAAGTTTATTTAACGTTCAATATCAAGGCGGGTGTTGGGCTAACTCAGTTTTCAGTCAAATGACCTCAGGGGATAACTTCAACAAAGCATAAAATACAGGTAAATTAAAGCTCACCAACACTGATCTTGTCGACGGCTGCTCTCTGTCGACCACTGAACTATTCTCACACAAGAACCTACGATTAACGCGACAGATTCTTCTCTTATTTTATTCTACCACACTACACATCTCTACCATTACTTTACACTCGCATAAGAACTATCATCATCATCAACATTACTCTCCTACACTCCTCTTCACATTCCACCTTTCTTCTAACCTCTTACAAAAACAATCTCCATCTTATACTACTTTCTGCAAACTTCCTTTCTCTTCATTTCAATCAAACTTAAAATCGCTTCCCATTCATGTAACTCTCAGAACCTAATTCTTTCGTTGCAGCACCATGCCGACTCAAAACTAACCCGACCAAAACTTTCGCCGAGTCACTGGCGTCGAAGCGATTTAACCGTCCCAACTTTATACTTTGCTGCATTTGGCTTAATTTCAAACAGACTGTGGCGACGCGACGTTCTATAGTCTCGACCTCACAATTTTTCATACTTATTACATTAATGGTATTTATGATTTAATTAATAGTTTAATACTTTTTGTAAAATAATAAAATTTCCTTTGTCGTAATTTTTTTTATAGTTCAATCTTCGAATAAGATAATTTAAGAACGTTTAACAGAAAAGTATTAAAAAGGTTAAAAATGTTTTTGTACAAAAAAATTGTTTTTTATATTTTACTTAATTAAAATGATTACGAACCTTACCTCGATGTTCTGCTGACAGTGGACTTCATCGTCCGCAAAGCCAAATTTTATGGGAGACATATATGCTCAGAATGCCTTTTTATAGTCAAGACTCTGCATTGTAAAACCCATCTTATAATGCATATTTTCATTATAAGACTTAGTAAAGGAGAATTAGTTACTTCAAATGACTTCCCTTCATTTTAATGATAGTTCCGCAAAGACACTACACACACATATATATTATATAAAAGTGTGTGTATATATATATATACACACACACATATATATATATGTAATAAAATTTGAAAATTGATGCATACTGAAAACTTACATCTAAAGCAGAGCAGGAAAACAGATAAAAAATTATAATTAACCACAAAAAACATTGAGGCTATCGTCAGTGTCAAGAGCTACAACAGAGACAAAATGTAGCTTATTACATCTTACTATGAGAAAATAACTGAACCGCTGCAGTTAAAAATACAAAAAATAAAAGTTAATTAGATACAAAAGAAACATATGTAAAATATATCTTAATTTATATAAATATATAAACTTATAAAAAATTGAAAAAACAAACTGACTGACAAAATAAACTAATAAACAACTCGTATAAAAAAGTTAACAAGAAAAAACCCTAAACATCAAAAGATAAAAAACTAATAAACAATTAGTCAAATGATAAACAACAATTAACATTTATAGATGACTATTTAAATGTAAGACACATAACCATTTAATTTCGCAATCCGCGATTGTAATGAAATGCTCGCCCTCTGGTGGGCTAAGGTGAAATTACAATAAACATGCTTTAATTCGGCTTTCATCAAGCCACCATTGCATGCCGATGTTTAGCTTCACATATATTTATTGAATAAAAATGAATAAATCCGGTAAAAAAGATAACACATACTGTTGTGTGCTACAGTGTAATTCCAAAGGACCAAGAAATCCAGAATTAAGCTTCCATTTATTTCCAAATGACAAATTTAAAATTTCAAGTGCTTCGGCTAATGGAAGTAAAGAATTAAACAGATGATTTGAAACTAATATTTGTACAGCTTCAGTTAAATATCTACTTCCGATCGAACTTTGAATAAACTGAAATATTTTTTTCCAAAAGCAATCAATTTTCCATGATGTAATGGCGGAGAAATTATACTACGAATATTAAGTAGAATAACAAAAAGAACAATAATAAATACACGTGGCTATAATATTTACTAATAACAAAATCTGAAAAAGCGCCATCTATCGATCATTACAAAAGCGGATATAAAATGAATTGCGAAATGCATCTTCAAAATTATCGTACTTATTGCAAATTCTTCTAATTCTAGCAGTTTATTGCGAAAATAAAACAGTTATCAGAACATTTTACTTTCTCTTACCCATAGGGTCGAGAAAGTATTGTTTTAAGGTCAAATTTTCTAACGTGAGTTTTTGTTATATTTACATGTTTTGAGGTCCCCTGTATACGAAAATCATGTTTTTAGCGAATGGTCTGTGTGTCTGTCTGTGTGTGCTTTATCAGCAAATCTCAAGAACAAATAGTAGCAGAAATTCCACACTTGGTATTCAAAATGTGTATCATATAGGGATGCTACAGTAAGCTTTTCGTTGAGATGAAGCAAATGGTTCGTGTACAGGGACACTCAAAGGTATTCAAATACATTACGTCTATGGGGGAAATTGCAGGTAAGTAGAGTTTAACATCTATAGAGTGCACTAAACCAAATGAAACGAATATATATTTTTTGTAATAGAGATAGTCAACTGGGAAATTTTTTTGTGTATGTAGGAGCTTCACGTCCCCCCCCTGGGGGGGGGGGAAGTCCCCTTCGATGGGAGTAAATTTTCATTATGGGTATCTTTCAAAAGAGCTCGCCAATACCTTTAAAACGAATGGTTGAACCATCAATCTGCGATAAATTAAAATAAAGTTATCAATCTTTTTTCATAATATATATATATATATATATATATATATATTTAATGTAATATTGATAATAAAGTCATCTTTTTTTTTATATAAAGTGTTATACTACTTCTCTAATATGGAAAGTGTCTGCCTTATTATAAAAGATAATTTTTTTTAAATAATAATTTTAATAAATTATATTTTATAAAGAGAATTATTTTTTAGTAACCGAATTAAATTCTATATAAATGTAGGTGCATTAATGAAACGGGGGGTTGAGTGGGACGGTAGCCTCCATCACACAGAACTAATTATCATATAAAACTCTTCCGAAGCGTAATTTTAATTGTTTAACATAGGTTTACATAACAGTGCTCGTTATCTTATCTCTTAATCTGCAACCTGTATTTATAGTATTTAATTTCAGGGTAAGAGAAAGTCGTGTGAGTGACACACCAGATTATTTTCTTTCTTTTACTCCCCCTTTTTTTTATTTTCGCATCATACACTTTAAAAATTATTCTTTGAAATCTCTGAAGAATAATTATGTACTATCTTATCACACTTTGCTGTTCAGGAAAAGAAACTAAAAATACTTTCGTAATCGTTAATTGTACGAATAAATAATGTACATGAATTTCATAAGAGATAATAAAGAAAATTAACAGTTTTAAAAATATTAATCTTGATAATGGAAGGTCATTAAATATCTTAATATATAATTTCTTTTGATTTTAAAAATGAATTATTTTAAATAATTGCAATCTGCTAAAACAATTGTTTTGTTTAAAATTTTAACAAAAGCTTTAAAAGATTACAGTGTCATAATATGAATTACTAAAATAAGCATGAAAATGTATGAAAGTTATTTTAGGTCATCTAGAAATCATTTAGAATGAACTGAAAAGAAGAAAAAGAAAACAAAGCCTGTGAAAAGAAAAAAAGAAATTCACATGTATTATATCTACCTATATATATACATATGAAATCCTTTAAAATCATAAGCCATATAAGTGGGCTTAAAACAAATGTAATCTATGCATAAGCAACATCCAGAAGGCTAAAGAATTCAACATTAATAGAACAGAAAATACTTAATTTAGCATTACTAAATAAAGAAAGATCTTAAAATTCCAATAGTAGAAAAAATCTGAGGAAATATAAGATCTATCACAAAAAGGAAAATTTACAACATATAGAATCAGAATACAAAATGTACATAAAAAAAAAAAAAAAAGTAAGAATTTTTCTTTTTTATCATCAAGCACGAAGAAAACATTTGCAACACTGAACGTTAAAAAATTAACAATTTTTATCGTATTCCTGAATAGTACATACATTTTTTTTTATCAAAAACGGAATTACATAAACTTTAAATGGTTTAGACAGAAATCATAATAAAAATAAAATAACTGAAAAATATTTACCGAGATGATAAAACGAAGAGTCATTATATGATTTAAGTACGAAGAGTAAAAAATCCTAATAGATTATTGTTACAGAGGGCAATTAAATAAACTAACAGCTAATATGAATAATTAATCTATAAAAATAAAAGAAGATATCTGTGTATATATGTGTTGCGAAAATCGCTACTTCCACTTCAACTTTTTGTAATCCGATCGTCTGCGCCTGCGCGCACGAGAGGAATTGTGCGTTCGATAGCAAGAAGAAGAATGGTCTAAGTTTCTAAATGTAAATATTGTGTATTGTTAGCGCGCGTTAAGTATTTATGTAATTTTATCAGTATTATGTCTTTAATAATTTGTGATTGTGTATTTACCAGATAAAATGCGTTTATTTAAAGAAAATGACTGTTCCATGAGTGAAAGTTTCCACTTATTATTGAATTAAGAACGAACATTTCATCCCTCGAACAATACAGATGAAGGAAGGTAAGTTTTTCTTACCTTTTATTATTGAAATGAAACATAACTGATTCTATTTTTTTTTAATACGAAATTTTTGATTAGATGAAGATTTGTAGAATCAATTTTGTTGAATACTAATTTATTTAAAATTTAGTATATAGATATCGAATATAGGTATTCTTAAAGTTTGAATTCGATAATATGTGTCTGTACAGTTATGCATTTAGCAAATACGTGTCGCATAATTACAAAAAGCGACATTGTTAGAAAGAACTGAGCCGGAGATGCTAGTAAAATAATCTGGTATGGCACTCATTTGGTTTTCTCTAACCTTGCATTGAAATACTTTAAAGACAGAGTGCAGATTAACGAATAAGATAACAAGTACTTTACAAAAACCTGCGTTAAAAATAACTGAAACTAAGTTTAGGAACGCGCGTTTATAAACATTTTTAGGAAACTAGGTTTAGAAACATTTGACAAATAATTTTGTGTAGGGTGGAGGGGTTGGGGGGACGTTCTAATATAGTATCTACATTTATATAGAATTTAAAGCTGTTATTAAATTAAGAAGTTTATTCAAAATTATTCAGAGACCTGTTACTCGCACCACTCCCTCAAACTTACCAATCGTGATCAAATATTTCAAGTAGTACACTCGTATGAATTTCAAAATACAACTTTTGAATTGCCTAGAATTATTTGTTTACAAGTTATGCTGATAACAGACATATACAAAGATCAATCGCTAAAAATTTGACTATGGTACTGAGAGGTTTTAAAAATGCATAATAACACAAACAAGCGTTGAAAATTTTATTTAAATATATACTTTATTTACCGTATGGTTATTAAGGATTAATTTTCATTCCTAAGCAGTCTTCCCGAACATGGCAAAATATGTAGCAAAGAATTTCTACCAAATGTATTAAATAAAAAGAATGTTATAAAAATAGTAATAAAACCAAACTTTTCAGCATATCAAACTATTTAAAATATCTTTACATTCCGACGTTTCGGTTAATATTCAATTTTTAACCATCTTCAGGGAAATCATGTACATAAACTGTAAAAATAAATCAAATTAAGCCATTCTTGGATATTACAAATACAAATAACAAAAAAATTAATACGTGATTACATAACTTATATAAAAAACACTTATAACTTATTTAAAGATATTTTAAATAGTTTGATATTCTAAAAAGTTTGGTTTTATTACTATTTTTATAATAATAAATATACTTTAAATAGTTTAATATGCTGAAAAGTATGGTTTTATTACTATTTTTATAAAAATAAAGACATTTTAAATAGTTTGATATGCTGAAAAGTATGGTTTTATTACTATTTTTATAATATAAAGATATTTTAAATAGTTTGATATGCTGAAAAGTATGGTTTTATTACTATTTTTATAATATAAAGATATTTTAAATAGTTTGATATGCTGAAAAGTATGGTTTTATTATTATTTTTATAATATAAATATAAAAATAAAGATATTTTAAATAGTTTGATATGCTGAAAAGTTTGGTTTTATTACTATTTTTATAACATAAATATAAAAATAAATATATTTTAAATAGTTTGATATGCTGAAAAGTATGGTTTTATTATTATTTTTATAATAATAAAGACATTTTAAATAGTTTGCTATGCTGAAAAGTCTGGTTTTATTACTATTTTTATAAAAATAAATATATTTTAAATAGTTTGATATGCTGAAAAGTATGGTTTTATTATTATTTTTATAATTTAATTGACAGCATATATAAGTCAAGTGGAATATATTTCTTTATTGATAATGCCGATACTGGGTAATTTAAAAATTCCGCAAGCTGTCAGGCATAGATTTAGTCTATTCGTTAAAATTCGTTTGTAATTAACTAAAATAAAGATATTTTAAGTAGTTTGATATGCTGAAAAGTATAGTTTTATTACTATTTTTATAATTTAATTGACAGCATATATAAGTGGAATATATTTCTTTATTGATAATGCCGATACTGGGTAATTTAAAAATTCCACAAGTTATTAAGCATAAATTTAGTCCATTCATTAAAATTCGTTTGAAATTAACTAAAATAAAGATATTTTAAATAGTTTGATATGCTGAAAACTATGGTTTTATAACTATTTTTATAATTTAATTGACAGCATATATCAGCGGAATATATTTCTTTAGAAGAATAATGTTTTTGGTTAATTATTAGTAGTCCTGTATATATTCCATAAATTATGCACACAGCACATGGTGTACTTAAATATAGTCCTTCCTATATTACTAACATACAGCAAATCCTGAAATGGACTCCCAGCAATTTCTAAGTATAGTTGCACTACATTCAAGTCCTTCTGTGTAGCCCTATAAAGGAATTTTAAATGATTTTTGTAACATATATTCTACACGAAACATGCTTGTATGCGTATACAAAAAAAAGTTTTCATTTCAGTTTCTTTAGTGTAGCCTACGATGTTAAACTGTATTTACCGAATATTTCACCCATAGCCTTAATGTATTTGAGTTTCCTTGGATGTTCCTGTGCACGAACCATTTGTTTAATCTCAATGAAAAGCTTAGCGTAGTATTCCTATATTATATAAATTTAGAATGCCGAGCTTAGATTTCCTGCACCTAATTGTTTTTGAGATGCTGATAACAGAGAGAGACCCACACGTGGATCAACTGTTAAAAAGATGTTTTTTGGATTTTAAAAACCTCAAAACATGTAACTATTACAAATACTCAATTTCGAAGTTTTGACCCAATCATGTCTTTACCGTATATATGGGTAAGAGAAAGTAAAATAATAATAATAATAATAATAATAATAATAATAAATAAAAATAAATAAATAAAATAAATTATAATAAGAAAAAAAAAAAAAAAAAAAGAAATAAAATAAATAAATAAAAATTTTAATTAGCTGCAGAGATATTAATTAAAACGTCAACGGAACCGTAATTAATATCTTTTAAAACCAATTAAATCATATTCCCCCCTCCTCCCCCCACCAAGCACTCTGGTTAGCGTTTCGCAGAATGAAGGAAAGGGAGAAAATTTTGTCCGTTTTCGAAAAGATATCCCAAGGTAACGGACGCGAATGTGTGAAATACATCCACACCATCGGAAAATTCATGCAGTTGTTTTTTAAACATACGGATTTTTAATATTTTTTACGATTTTTTTTTTTTAATAAAAGTAAAAAATTTCAGTTTTTTCTTTCCCCCTGTCAAAAACAGGAATTAAGTGCTGAATTAGATTAATTTTAGAAAATAAATATTTTTTATATTAAATTTCTTTAACTTGGTAAAAAAAAAAAAAAAAAAAAAAAAAAAGAACAAGCTTTCAAATTTATTTTATTTGTCTTTATTTTTTAATTTAGTCAAAAGAAATAAGAGTTTTAACTAAGTCTCAAAAAATACATGAATCTTTCTTTAAAGTTTACTATTCATCAAATAATAGACTTACATTTAATTCCACTGCATGCAAATACTACAAAACAATATAAATTCAGATCGGATAAATTATAGCACGAAATTAATGCATAGTCACTACTAGATTAGAAAAGAAATTAGAATGCTTTTTTTAAATACCGTTTTCAATTTATTTTTATAAGTTCATACATTAAATGTTAAATCAAAATTATAAACACAATAGCAAATATATCTTTTTATTGTGTGTGTGTTTACAATCAATTTTATAAAAAATATGTAAAGAATGAAGTGATATTTAAAACTTAAAAAATATTGTTTACTTTTCTATCCTCCCCTCCCCCCCTCACCAAGATCAAAATAATGCAGTGTTACCTTATTTTTAAAATAAAGTAGAATCCATTAATGGAACTGGGTATAATATAACCTATCACGAATTCTGATGATTTCAGCTTAGCATTTCTAAATGTAAGAAATATTCAAATGTATTGAAATTAGAGAATGAAGACTCGCTTTCCAGTGAAAATAGTTTCACGTTCCTGGTAAGAGGATTACCAGTAGTTTTATATAAGTAGTGGCATTTATGTAAATGATTTTTAAGATCCATGAATGTTCCTTGCTATAAGAGAACGTTTCTTTTCTTATAAAAGCACTAGTTTAATATCAAATTTAGGAAAGTATTTCTTTACAATTCTAAGCAATTTTTTTAAACAATGCTTACATTTATGTATAACTTTTTAAACTTTTTCATACATAAGTTTTCCTAAACTTTTCATAAAATAGAAGAGTAATAACGATTATATTCTCTTTAGGAAGGACTTTTGGAAATGAAAAGTATGTGTTTTGATAAAGAAAAAAAATAAATATGTATATTATATTACTAGCAGGCTACGCCCGCTTCGCTGGTCCCTATTTTTAAATGAATCACTATAATTACTGAATTCTCAAAATTGCATTAATTTTTATCATGTGAAATAAAAGAGAAACAAAATCACTATATTAAAAGGAACTCTCAAAATTAAATCCAATTAATAATAAAAAAAAATCATTGAAATCGATCAAAATTATTTTTTGTGGTCTTTTCCGTAAAAAATTCTCAAAATGCTCTAAAACTTATTTCTATTATTTTCTCCCTTCGTCTCCCCCCTCTCGTCTATCCTAATAATTTTACAAATTCGAAAATATCGGCAATCGACTTGTAGGTATCAAAAATCTCTATGCACCAGTTTTGAATGATCTAACTCAATTTTTTTTGTCCCTCCGTACCCCACCCTTTCCCGGCCCTCCTAACAACTTCATACTTTAAAAATTTCCCCATTCGATTTCCAGGCCTCTAAAACCTATCTGTACCAATTTTGTACGGCCTAACTGTATTTCTATTCGTTTTTGCCAATAGCCCCCCCCCCTTACCGCCCCCCCCTTCCAGTCCCTCCTAATAATTTCACAAATTCGAAAATATCCGCAATCGATTTGTAGGTATCGAAAATCTCAATGTACCAATTTTGAACGACCTAACTCTATTTTTACTTTTCTGCTCCTCCCCCTCCCCCCTTCCCGCCCCTCCTAATAACTTTACACTTTCGAAAATATCCCCATTCGACTTGCAGGCCTTAAAAACCTATCTGTACCAATTTTGAACGGCTTAACTGTATTTCTATTTGTTTTTGCCCCATAGCCCTCCCCTACCGCCCCACCTAGGGGTTGAATTTCTAAAATTCCAGAAATTGTTTTTAGATATTTGTATTAGCTATATTTTAGAGCAAAAACTTCACGTATATCTGTTTTTTTGTTTGAGATATATAGGATTATGTGAAATCACGTTTTGCCCACTTCCCCATCCCCTTGGGGACCGAATTTCTAAAATTCCAGAAATTCATTTTTAAACATTTGTGTTAGCTATATTTTAAAGCAAACGTTTTACGGATATCTGTTTTTTTGTTTGATATATAAAGGATTTTGTGAAATGACGTTTTGCCCCCCACCCCCTTCGGGGGTGAAATTTGTAAAATCGCTTCTTAGTGGATGCACACGTCATAGAAAGAACATTGTCACAAAATTTCATGCTTCTAGGGTTTGGTCTGAGCGATGTAGAATCACCCACTCACTCACTCACTCAGGATGAACGATTTTATATATATAGATTAAGGTGCTTCCGACATATCGACAATCGTTGGGAAGTAATCGAGAAATGTCGCTAAAATTATGCACATGAACGAGAAATTGTCTCACAAAATAATTTTATAATCCTTCGTTTTTTTCTTTCTTTCTTTTTTTTTTTTTTCTTTTTTTTAATTTTTTTTTCTATTTATATGGAAAAAATGAAAAGAAAAAGCGTTGTACAAATCAAAATTCACATATTTAAAACAAGATTATAACTTCAAATTTTATTGTGGAGTTGTCGGGTTTGAATCCTGATTCAGATATAAGTGTTCGTATGGTTCCGGTATCTACTCTAAGTTACAGATTCAGACAGATGCGCTTCAATGAGTAAAAAAAGATCGTAGAAAGGTTTTTCATACCCCATACGCAGTTGTCTTTTTTTTTTTTTGGTAAACATTCATTATAGCTCAAATACCGAATTCAAGATTTTTTTATCTTAAAGGTTTTATATATTCTCTGATTTTATATTTTTAATACAAGTGCTACTATTAGTTTCCTATATTGCATTGTTTAACACTGCATTCATATCTATCATTTTTTCCTGGTGAAAATCGCGATTAATTATGTTAATCTAAAACAATTTCTGAATTTTTTTTGCAATACATGGATGTTTGCTTATTTTTCCATTTTTCCTCTGTAAGTATTCGGTTCATTTTACTGTATATTGTTAAAAATCTGTATTGTATAATTTATTTATTTAAATTAATTACAGTGTTAAAACTTTTGCCGTGGGATGAATCAAAGCACGGTGCACAGCAGCAGCAACCATGAGATGGTGAAACTTTTCACCATGATTTGGTACTTGATTCTTTCAAAGTTTTGTACTATAGTTGTTGTAACCGTAAGACGGTGTGACATTTTACCATGATTTGGTGCTGTTTTTCAACAAGAAGTACCAAATCGTGGTAGAAGATTGCTCCATTACATGGTTTTAGCTACTGTAGTACCAAGTTTTGGTTCAACTTAGCATATTACAAATACTGTTTTATCAAATTTTGGTTTAAATGAACTGAATTTTTTAACAGGCAAAATTAAACCTATCTATTTTTGTGGGAATTAAATCTAAAGTAGCAATAAAACGAATATGTCTTGGCAGGCTGTATTTAGAACATCTTAAAATTAGAGGTTTTGTGTTGTTTTCGCGTAAAAGTTATGCTGTAAAAACATGCATAAATACAGCACACTCGACTAAATGTTTGTCTACTATTTTCACAGCCACTTCATTTCGAATTTTTAAGTAAGGTTTATCACAACTATTTTAAAACAGAAATCTGTCATATTTATTTTATACGGTTGAGTAATTTTAAATTGTTATTGAAAATGTCTGGTATGAATTTTCCCGGAAAAAACGAGAGAGTTGGTAGCTATGCATTTCATATTTCTGAACCATTAAATAATATTCTAAAAGATCCTTTTGAACTTAAGCGGCATATGTTTATTATTAATATATATATAAAATTGTTTTATAATCTGATTATGGTTCATTTGCTTTATTTAAAAAAACAACAACAAACATATTTATCATTTATAGTACGTCCGTTAAGAGTAAACTTACCATAGAACTGTTATGTTCTTGATAAAAGCACCGAATCTGTAGAAGTTCATGTTTGAAACACGTAGAATGGAAATACAACCGGAAGCACTTTGGCCAGAAACTCCTTTTACGTATTTCCGGCAAAAACAAAATGGCCGCGAATACCTATTATTGTATTGTGTAAATGGCTGTATTTTCGGTTGTTTAAATGATAACCAGATGTTTTTGGTGTCGAATATTGCATTTTCTGGGTTGAGGAATGTGATTCTAGTATTATTGAGTTGATAGCACCAACCAAAAATCCGATGTGTTTGCAAAAAATGGTGATACGTTATTATAATTATAAATGTGTGGGTAACAGTATTCGCAAATTATTGTAACTTTTAATAGAATAAGACATTGTTAAATGATACATCCACTGTTAAATACAGTACATTAACTAAGTTTAAGTGCATAGTCTTTTACGAAAGCCGAATGCAGCGAACATTAATTGGCTTTCATGCAGTTTCAGCGTGATGAACATTAAGATTTGCAACCACAGCAGATGAATTCACAACAACATGCAGATACTTCTGACAAAGCATTTGAACACGGGATCCCTTTTGTATTTACCTTATGCCAACCCAAAGCCAGGGAGTGTTTATAAATAAGGTTTGGTAAGTGACCTGTCGACCACAGCTGGGATTGTAAATAAACTCTCAATATGGGTTTGTACAAAGCCTCTTTACTGGGGGAAGTATGTCTAATATCGCATATCTTTATGTAAATAAATGCTTTTGAACTTTGTTTACTTCAGTTTCTTCACTAGTCTTTGCATACATGATTATAATAAATCATTCGATATTACGAGCATATGACTCAGTTAATTGGATGTTTCGTGGGAAATCATCCATGAATGTATTGTCTATTGTTGGAAAGAATTAACACGCTTTTTTACTCATGACTTTCATGAGAAGTAAATGCTAATAGTGTGTCACAACCTGTAAGTAAACGCATGAAAATACAGCAATGCTTTCGAACGTACTGAACCAACATGTTGAGATATTTCTCTTACATTAATATAGAGAAAATTATTACTTTTTCCAAAAGCTATGTACATGGCCTTCCAATGATAGATGTGATAACTCTGCAAAGTACTCAACTGATAATTGTCAATTTTCTAAATTCTTTACAACTTTTGATTTTGTTTATATTACATCCATTGGTTTGATCAAATGATAAACTTGAGTAATTGATTATCAGTACTGGAAATGAAGAAATTTGCAGCTTAGAAATCCATGTAGATATTTGGACAAAGGTGTAGGAGAACTTCTATATTCCTAATATGCACTGGGAGCAATCGGGCATAGTTATAATGGTCAAGAGCAAAGAAAAATGGATCAATTTTTCTGTAACGCTGCAACAAAGAAATGGGAAACTTTGTTGCATGATAGACTGACACAAGGAAGAGGTTAAGATGAATTTAGATAATAACTAATTCCAAAAATCAAACTGTAGACAGCTTTTCCCTTCTTTTTTTGTCTATGAACAGGAAGGGAGTGGCTGTTGGTGACTTTCTAAATATGTCGAATAGGCTATCATTTTCATTCATTTCAGTGCAACTAATAATTTTTTTTCAGCATAACGAGTTCTATTCACGTTTGTTTCGCATTCAACCCTTCAGCTGTATCTGATGTAAATATATCAGCCTCAGGTAATATTTAAACTAGCCACTAGACTCAAGTATTTGACCAGTAATTTTATCAATTTATTATGCAACACCCTAACATAACAATTAGATTGTATTCTCCATAGCAGGAACCATCTACTGTAGCTTTTTTGAAATTTTGTATAAAGTTTAATCAAATGTTATGACAAGAGTTTGTTGTGATTTAAGAAGCGAAACACTTCAATGCACGTTACAAAAATTTCAGGTGTTGTTTATCAGCTACAAACAGCTGCTTGAAAATGTCCCCTTAACACCTGCTCATCTTTTGACAAACTATTCTTCATTAAAATGTTCCGAGCATGCTTCAGCCAATCTTCTTATTCTTGAACTAAATGTTAATTCTACGACATCGATATGAGTTAAAGAGTCATCATCGCTTAACAACATTTCAGGAACTGTAATCTCCTTTGGTGTAGATGGGCATGGCTTCACTTCATAATAAAGACATAATTGTTTTCAAGTTTTTTAAGTCCGTACAAAAGGGTTTGCATTCATCAACAATTGAAAGACCCTTTTCTACTTCTTCATTAGAAGTGATTGGCTAAAAGCCAGACAAAACATTCGCATGAAATGGCTGTTGGGATAGTGCAGAATTTGTGTATTCATCAATATTGTCTCGAGAAGTTGCAATAAATATACCTTTTCTTAACATTTCTGTAAAACAATTCTTTATTCTACAAATCTTTGACAAGTTGCATGAGTAATATTGTTACAAAGGTGTACACTGCAAAAAATATGTCCTATTTGTTGCCAGAAACTCTCTGCAATTTAAGTACGTTCTGACAACGTACGTTTTTCGTAAATTACGCGTTTTTCTCAAATTACAGTGAATTTGTGGCAGCAAATAGGACATATTTTTTACAGTGTAGGTAATGTTCTGTACGTAACGGTAAGCCCATTTGAGGTTTGTCAGACTTGCAGCCATCAAATGATGAAGAAGGGGATACAAGGGTAGTTCTTCTCGCCTTTCACCAAATAATTTCAAAAGTCAAATTGATCATCATTCGAACTGTAGATTCTGATGTGCTATCTACTTTCGGTTGCGCATATTTTGCAGAGTTATCACCGTTATCGTTGGAAGCCGATACACAGTTTTTGAAAAAGGTGGCATTTTTTGCTATATTAATGTAAGAAAGGTAGTTCAATATATTGGTTCAGTACATTCGAAGGTATTGCTCTATTTTCATGCGTTTAACGGTTGTGGCTCACTGTCAGTATTTGATTGGAAGGGAAAAGCATGTGCATGGAAAATGTGCTAACTGTTTCCAACGATAACCAATACATTCATGGGAATTTCCACTCTGAACATGGAATTAACTGAGGCATATTTTTGTAATATCGAACGATTTGTTATAATAATGCATAATAAGACTAGTGGAGAAACTGAAGTAAAGTTTGAAAGCATTTATTTACATAAAGAAATACAGTACTGGGCATACTTCCCAAACTAAGGAGGCTTTGTACCAACGTATATTGAGAGATTATTTACAATTCCAGTTGTGTTCAGCAGGTCACTTAGCAAACCTTATTTATAAAGATCCTCTAGATTTTGGTTAGCATAAGGTAAATAAAAGATGGACTCTGGGTTCAACTGCTTTGTCAGAAGCATCTGCATGTTGTTGTGAATTTATCTGTTGTGGTTGCAAATCTTAATGTTCATCACGCTGCAACTGCATGAAAGCCGAATTATTGTACGCTGCACTCGGCTTTTGTAAAAGATGATGCATTTAAGCTTAGCCAATGTACTGTATTTAACAGTGGGTGTGTTATTTAACAACGTCTTATTCGACTAAAAGTTACAAAAATTTGTGAATACTGTTATTATCCCACAAATTTATAACTGCAATAAACACTTCACTGCTTTTGCACTTATATTATTTTTTGGTAGATGCTACCTATTCAATACTAGCAGAATCACATTCCTTAATTTAGAAAATGTAATATTCGACACCAAAAACATCAGTTTATGATTAAAACGACTAAACACACAGCCATTTAAACAATATAATAATGCGTATTGGCAGCCATTTTATTTTTGCCTTAAATACCTAAAATGAGTATCCAGTCAAAGTGCTTCCGGTTATATTTGTATTCTACGTGTTTCGAACATGAACTTCACAAGATTTGGTGCTTTTATCATAAACTGAAACTCTGTTCTCCATACCCGTCCTACTATTATACATAGCGGATATATATTTCTTCTATTAATTTATTCGACACTTGTATTCTCCGCAGAATACCGTTAAAGCGCAATATTGTTGTTCAGTTTTTGAACATAACGTGCGGCAAACTTTGAAACAGAATTGGCGACACTTTCTTCAAAACTCATGCATCATTTTACAGGAAAATGCTGGGCCCCATATAGTGCAGGCTGTTGATTCATCCAACCAATGAAGGTGAAATATGCTGTAACATCAACTATAATCCCCGAATTTAAGCCCTTGGAACCTTAACTTAATTCCTATTATGAAGTTTCCGCTTCATGTTATTCGTTTCAGAAATGTCACAGAGATTCTTCAGGCAGTAGATTACTCTATTCGAACTATCAACACAACAGGCGCTTCTAAAGGCATCTAACGACTTCCATATTGCTAAAAACGTGTTGTACATAATAGAGTACACTAAAGGAAAATAAAACTAAGTAATATGTATCTCTTTTGCATCAGTTTTGTATCATTCATATAAATAGTTGCCATTGTTAAAGTTCCATATCTCTTACCTGTACCAAATTTGACGTCATTTTGTTGAGTATATAACGTTATCGGAACTATTGTGTCTGGTTTTGTACATTAACAATTAATTCTTTGCACGCATAATATATCATACTACACTACATAAAATATCATTTTAAGAATCTTAATAATATACGTTAACTTCATTATGTTGAATAAAGTGTAACCGTGTTAAAATGTGTTTAAACGAAATTCTGTCCATGGGCCGTAGCGAAAAGAAATATTTTGGTGAGTACCAGTACACAAATTATAAAAAAATATACACAGCTAATTTTATATAGCTCATGAACATGTGTACCAATTTATAAGTCAATCTATTTTTGGGATCGTCATCTTCATACACACAAAATCTGTCCATAAGCCGTAATGATAAAAGTGATTTTCAGTTCGACTGGTCTAAGATTTTTTTTTTTTTTGTGGTGTGTGTCAAATAGTTTTTTGTATTTAATTCACCTTGAGTTATAAATACTTAATCAATGTCCGAGTTATTTCTGTTCATTCATGATTTACTGGCGAAGAAAACACTGCAGTACGCAGTATACGTAAATTCTTTGTCGAAAACGATATCGTACTATTCATTTTAATAACGTGGACATAATAATTAACACGGGTTTGAGAACATTATTTCAAATCATTCAATTGACTGAATTCAATTCAAGATGAGAAAGTACGTTTCCTCTGAGGAAATCAGTAAAAATTAACTCGACTTATATTCATTCATTTATTTTAAAAGAGCAAGCATTAAAAAATGGCAGAATGTTTGTACTTTATTTAGAAATTGCTTACTAACAGTACTTCAACAAAGTTTCACAGATGAACTAGCAAAGTAAACTTTAAAAAAGTAATAACGAATTATTTAATTTTTTAAAAGATATAAAATTTAGCAATTCAAGCTTACTATACGCGTCAAATAAGAAAAAAAAAACAATTTTAAAAGTTTTTACATACCAACTAACGTATCTCATATGTTAGTATACAAATCAATATGGCTTTACTTTCTTTCATGTTATTATTATTATTATAGTTATTGTTGAAAAAGTTTCACTGGACTTCTGAAATATTTTTTAAAAAAGAAAATTATTAGAGTAATCTTACCCCAGTCAATGGTAGCGATTTAATAAAAATTCGGCGTAATACATTACTATACTTCTTTTGTGACATACTTAATAAATTATAATTATAATTACAAAGTATTCAGCAATTACTTTTATTTTTTTATTACACTATGAAAAAAAAAATTACAGTTTGAATTTTTTTCTTACAGTAGTTGTCAGATTTGTAAATGTTTTGAATATAATGCAAAGAAATATGTTTTAAATTTTAAAGTACTGTTTATGAGAAAGGCATAATTCCATATTATAAATAAACTAAATTGTTACTTTGTTTGGTTAAAATAAGAAGTTCAATATCAATTTTTTACAACTCTTATGTACTTTAAAAGACAATCATTATATAAATGCAAATAAGTATCTACAAAAACAGATATTATATAATTTTTGTTTTTTCTTCTTTAATTTAAATTGATTTTTCTAAACTAGCAGTAAAATTTCAAATAAAAAGCATTTTCTATGCGTTCCATTAAAATAAATAAATCACTAATCCCCATTATTGAAAATACATTAAACCTTAATATAAACGATCCATTTTAAACAATTCAAATTGTCTGTTCTCTATATAGACATGATACATTTGCTACATATTCTTTTTATGGAATGTTTATTTAGAATTCTTAATGTGCAAAATAATAAAATCTGAAGGACATTATTTGTACCTCAGATTTATATTCTAATTTAAAGAGAAATTTTATGTACTTTTACAAGCAATAAAGAAGATCTTAAAGTTATTATTTCGACAGAAAAAAAAAATCGTTTGGAATTAAAATTGTGTTGAATAGTTATAAAAGTTAAGGTTTAAGAAATAAAATGACAAACGTATTTAAATAAAAATTGGGTTTTATAAAAAGAAAAATAGACTCTAAGATTTATTTTTTCAGAAAATTATGGAAGTAATTATTTATTTTTAACTATTAAGAGTTTTAAAAAATATTTTTATTTGAATAAGTTAATTAATAAGATTATCAATTTTTTGTTCTTTTATATATGTTTTTGATAAAATAAATAAATAAATAAAACAAATAAAATAAATAATAAACAAACAAATAAATAATATCAATTGGACGAATTAGGAGAATTCAATATGCAACACAGTCTACATTTCGGAAATATTTTTCATATATTCACATAAACGAAGAATTGCTCACATTCTAAAGCAATAGCACGTTTTCAAGCACATTGCTTAAGAATTACTAAAGTCGTCAAAATATGAACAGACTTCAAATATTATCAGCATTATATATATAAAAAAAAAGTAGTAAATGCAAATTTTTTTTTTTAAACGTAGATTTTCTGGAATATCTCTGTGTGTGTCTGTTACATACACAGATCAACCGCTAAAAACATTATTTTCGGAATCAAGGGGGGGCCTTAAAACGTGTAAATCACGTAAAAAAGAAAAAAAAAAAATCAGTTTCGAAAATTTGCACCAAAAACAACATTTCCTTTACCATATATATGGATAAAAAAAAAAGTAAAATAAATAAGAAATGATTTTAAGTATCGATTATGATAAGTGAAAGGAAAATAAACATCACCAGAAAAAGATAATAACAAAAGTGTCAATAAATAATTTTGTAAGGAACATATCGTTCAATTTTCATACTCCTATGTCTATTTTTAAAAATTTTCCCTCATACAAAGAATAGAAGCAAAAAGAAGAAAAAGGAAAATGAATGCAGGAATAAAAATTCATTTTATATAACATTTAGAGGTGTGTGTATATTTAACTACCTGTAATGTATCGTTATCAAATTTTGTTCTTTAGTTTTCTTTTCAAAATTATACAGTTTTTTCAAAATAATAATGATAAATAAATATATAAATAAATACTCTATTTTTAAAAAAAATTATATAAAATTCGATTAATGATTTGGCACTGAACATGCCACATTCATATGTTCATACGTACAATCGTCTTAAAAAAAAGAAAAAAAATGTTCATTAAAATCGAATGTATCGCTGTAGACAATGGATTAAAAGAGAATAAAATCCAAAACTTAAAAAAAAAAAAAAAAATCATTAGGAAATTGGTGAAAACTATTTACTATTCTCATGATTAATTTTTGTCGAAAAATACTTGTTAAAATTTTTAATTTTTATATTTTATATATTGAGTAATAATTGCGAATTTTAGGTTCTTTTCTAAAGAATACTACCACTATTTTCTGATAGTACTTCTCAATGCAATGAATCATAGATAATTACCAGAACACTCATCTAAAAGTTTCTATTAAAATGTAGTGGACATATTCTTTCTATTTTCAATATAAAATATATCAACCAAAAGAATTTTTTTTCTCTGAAAAAGGCTTGCTACAATAAAAACGTAATGTTTTTTTACAAAAGATATCCAAATGATAAAATATATTTTATGTAAAATGATATTAAAGAGCTACGAGAAATGTGAAATGTTATTTATTTCTAACCTCTATTGTATGTCACATCGATATATTTTCTAGCACACATTTGAAGTGTATTGTTATCTAAAAATTTAGCATGTTATAAATTGTCTTAGAAAGTGACAAATAGAAACAGAAAACAGGTCCCCAATCTCCCCCAAAATAAAAGCCTTAGTGATAAATTTTTATTCTAGAAGAAATTTCTGACATGACGCGTCATCTATAAACATTTCATATAACTATTTTAATTTATCCTGCTACAGAAAACTTTCCGTGAGTAAAATACATTTTAATTACATAGTTTACAATTTATTTTTTGTAAAAATTAGTCTGAAGATTAGACGTTAAAATGAATAAATAAATATGTCATTTTTATTATTCATGTGCTTGCCTCTATAATTAATTGTGTTTACCTTAATAATCTAAAATATAAGTAAATTGCATCTTTTAGATTATTTTAAATTTTATTTGAAACTGTTTGGCATTGCCCTCTTCGCTGGTCACTATATTTAATTGAATTTTTTTTTTTTTTTTTTTTATTATTATTATTAGTAAGTCTCGATTTTTAATTTCTATATTTATTACTAAACCTCGATAACATGAACAGCTGTCGTTTGCTACACGCTAATTTATTCTTGAAATAATTCATTTATAAAACACAACCCTGGAATTGTACCCCTCTTTAAAGAGAAAAAATGTTGTTCTAAGCAAAGAGCTTCTTATGTTATACCGACAACTGAAATATTTATCTGCAACGTGCAGAATTCTTCTGATATTTTATTATAGTTTGGAGTCAAGATTACAATATATTACTACTTATTCGGTCGTAATAAATAAAAGCCTTACCAGTCATAGTAAAGCTTAGCAGTCTCTGTGAAGATGCACGTTTTCCATCGAATTATTTCTAAGAAATGACCTTTCAAAGATGATAGATTGACTTAATTTGTTAGATATTCCGGTTGTTGGTTGCTTGTGGGGATGAAGGTCAATTGACTGCTCTAGGGTTCTAGACCTGAGGAGGAGTGCCCTCCGTGGATGTCTTTCTAAGGGTTTTTCGCCCGTATTTACGCAAGTTTCTATAGCTTTTCAAGTTTTCGTTTTCAACCGGGAGTTGAAGTTATTGGTGAATACATGCCGTTAGGAAACCGAGTTTGGATTTATTGGTAATATTAGTTTTGAATTATGCTTATAACGTAGTCATAGACGGAAGGACAAATTAACTACTACAGACGGACGGACCTCTCGTTAGTAATCCGACTTTCAGATTCAGGTTCTTTGCCCCAAAATCAGAAAATATTCCAAAACTCAGTTTCGAAAATTTTGCCACAAAACAATACTTTCTCCACCATGTATGGATAAGAGATAGCAATAAAAAATTATTTCATTTATTGATAACATGTACATTAGATTTGTATGCTTGACAGGTAGTCCACTTGTAAATCTTCATCGTATTGAGGACAGATAGCACATGATAGAATTACAATGCGAAGGACTGGAAAAACACCCAGGGCCAGCGCGAGAATCGAACCCAGTCTCCTACGCTCGAAGGCGATTAGCAGTGTGGTGACATAACCACTCGGCCACGGAGGGCCCATAAAAAATGATTCGTGTAATCATAAATGCGAAAAAAAAGTAACAAGAATTTTTTTTAATAGATATTTTTGTATTCAGCGCACTTTAAGACATAATGGATAGTATGTGATTAACCCTCTAGAGTAGCCATTATGTAAAAAATATACACAACTCACTTAATACGTAATAAATATACATAATATACTTAATTAAATAATAAACATATTGAGTGTACTTGACGATTCTAAGCAGTTTATTATAATCACTTTAAATCCTTCAAAATACTTAATAAAAATTATGTGGCAATTTAATGTCTATGTATGAAACAAGGTTGCATTCTTTATTTTGTTTTTGAAAAATACTAAATCATATTATGTACACTTACAGAAGAACTGTTTTGCTTTAAAAATATTCCTAAAGAACATTAATCTATAAAAAATACCTACTTGAAAATAAAATAGTATAATGTATTTCTTCGTCAGAGTAATATGAATAAATCGATTCCATTTTTTATCTTCAAATAAACAAGTACATCATCTAGAGAAATATTATTTTGATCTGTTTTGCAAATAAATTGCATGCCTATCATTGGACTAATGGATAATTTTATGCCCAGAGGCGTCTTTATTACTGCAATATCCTTTAATGGTAATTTATTATATTTAGTCTTGTATTACTTTGATCAATTTAATGGAATTTTTTGCATAAAATTGTGATAAATGATGGTATTTGATCATTCTATTTACAATTACAATTTCTAAACAATTTATGAAAATAATATTTCGCGTAATGTTTAATAAATATCACATTCTTTTTAATGATTTTTTATTATGACCTAAAACGTATTACATAGCTAGTGGGTTTTCCGAAAATGAATGGTGAATTTTGGAAATAAATAAATAAATAAACGGACCGCTTTAGAAATGTATAGTTTTGTGGCCTGTTTGGGAAGCTAGGAATTTCCACCCCACTAACTTGTAAATTTAGCTAACATTTTCGCTTAAAGATGGTGCTGCTGTTAAGCAAAAGCTAAAGATCCTATATTAGGAGAATCTTAACATTAACGGAAATTTATCAATATTAGTGCCTTTGACTACATATATATATATTAGAACAGACCACGGACTAGTAACCTATTTGTTGCCGAACATCACATGCCCACCAATCGCCAAAGCTGTTTTTCTACCGCCAAATCGACATTCTACTTCCAATAAAGCAGGTTTCCTCCACCACATGCAAAATCCCTAGAACCATTTGCCAAGAAAGTCATCATCTGTAAAAGAAGGTGATCATTCACCCCAAAACCGTAGTGATGCTCGCAGAATTTTTCTCCACAGCCAGTATAGGGCATAAACCTTATGTAGGAACTTAACTACAAATAACTAATTTTCGACGGACCATCTTCGTTGTTTTAATATTTTTAATTTGTACGATCACATACATCAAGTATTTACACTATTTACAACGAAGAATAAGATTTATAATAGGTAGAACATAAAATAATAATTGTGGGCGTCAATAAATTTAAAGTTCTTTGCCCACGTCCATTGTACTTGGCTTCTCATAGCCTTCTGCCCGGTGATCCGCGACGGGGTGGCGCGCATGCGTCAACATCCCGCCCGGCCTTGCTATGTTGTCATGCAAGAACTTACAATATTTTTTTTTTTTGCAAAACTTCAAATTTACAATTTCACATAACATGTATAGATAAAATAATAACAAATAAATGAATGTAACATAATATCAATATTTCGCACAACACATAGAATTAGAAAAAAGATTAACTGATTATAATAAACAGAAATTTTCATAATTAACTAACAAATTTAGAGTAATATATATAATACAGTAAATTAATATAATAAATGTTCATATTCATTTTTACTCCTCGATAGGCAGCACACACAATCTGGAGATGGATCTTTTGTAAATCCCCTTGGTAGTTTTTATATCTACCAATCTAACTTTATTATCCTGACCAGGATATAGCTTCATTACACGCCCTAAAACCCACTTGCATGGTGGAAGATTTTCTTCCCTGACTAAAACCATGTCTCCAATTTTTAAATTTTATTTATCAATTATCCATTTTCTGCGCTGTTGTAAGTTATTCAAGTAAGAAAGACTCCATCTTTTCCAGATTGCCTGAACTGACTTCGTAATATTTTGCCAAGCACTTAGGCGATTTTTCTCAATATTGATTAAAGAGGGTTCAACAACAGCCGTTATTGGCCTTCCAATAAGAAAATGGGCTGGAGTTAAAACCTCTAAATCTTCAATACTTGAAGTTAGCGGAGTCAGTGGTCTCGAGTTCAAGATCGCTTCCACTTGAGTAACAAGTGTAAGCATTTCTTCAAATGTAAATTTTGAATTACCCGCTATCCGTTTAAAATGGTATTTAAACGCTTTGATATTTGCTTCCCATAGACCACCCCAATTTGGACTCCTTGGAGGAATAAAAACCCATTCTATTTTTTCCTCTGCAAAGAATTTGAATAAGGATTCTTCCTTATCTCTTACCAGTTTATACAAGGCATTTAGTTCCCTGTTGGCGCCTACCATATTGGTCCCATTATCCGAAAATATTTTATGACACTTGCCCCTTCTCGAAATAAATCTTTTTAATGCAGCTATCAGAGCTTGTGAAGTTAAATCACTGATAAGTTCAAGATGTATAGCCTTTGTTACTAGACAAATGAAAATACAAACATAAATTTTGATTTCTGGACCTTTCCTTCCATATTTATTTTTGATTAAAAAGGGTCCAGACAAATCTACCCCAGTTGAATTAAATGTTTTATCTGGCGTTATTCTTTGTTTTGGCAAGTTTCCCATTTTTTGTACACATACTTTCGGATTTGCTTTAAAACAGACTAAACATCTGTGCACAATTTTTTTACAAAGATTTCTCCCATGAATGGGCCAATATTTTTGCCTAACCTGAAACAGAAGATGTTGGGGACCAATATGAAAATATTTTTCATGATAATATTTTACAATTAATTCCGTTAATTTATTTTTTGAAGGAAGTACATAAGGATGCTTAATCGAATAAGATAACTGCGAATTTTGCAGTCTCCCCCCTACCCTTATTAAACCATTTTCATCCAAAAATGGGGATAAATTAAAAATTTTACTTTTATGCGATACATTACCGCCACTTTTCAAGGCAGATATTTCAGTATGAAATTCCTCCTCCTGCAGCTGTTTCAGTAGGAAGTCTTCTGCCTTTGTCAGCTCTTCAGGCATCAGCGGTCCTTTCTTCTTTTCTAAAGGATTTCTTAGATTGTGAAGAAACCTGAAAAGAAAACTACATATACGTAATATTTTTAAAAATCTATTACTACGATTTATCAGATAGTTCAAAATAGTAAAGTCTTTTTTCAAATTTAGAGTCACTGCATTTTCAGATTTTAATTCAGGAGTGTAGTCTTCCTCATTTAGTTCTGAAAAGTCAATAAAAGATTGTTTGTTTTTCGAAAATTCAGGATCTTTCAGAAATTCAGCACCTGTCCACCATGTGGCGCTGTTTGTTAGGCTTTCAGCAGTCATCCCTCGAGACAACAGGTCAGCAGGATTTTCTTTACTTGCACAATGGAACCAAGAGTTAGGGTTTGTCAGGCTGGCAATTTCTTGAACACGGTTGGCGACAAACTGCTTCCATCGGGTTTTAGTACCCTTTATCCAGAAAAGCACTATCTGCGAATCAGTCCAGTGATATTCAACAGAAGGTCTTTTAAGGTTTACAGTATTTTTCACTTTGGTGATCAGACGAGCTGCGACCAGGGCACCCAATAATTCAAGGCGAGGTAGTGTAACACCGCTGAGGGGAGCTACACGGCTCTTGGAAGTCAAAAGTTTTACTGAAATACCATTTTCTGATTTTGTTCGTACATAAATGGCAGCGCCATATGCTTTTTGCTAGCATCGCAAAAACTATGTAATTCAACTACATCTTCTGGGGAAGTGGCATCAAGGATGAATCTAGGGACTTCAAGCTCTTTTAACAAGGGTAATTCCGAACACCATTTCATCCACTCTTTTTCGATATTTGGTGATAATGATTCATCCCATTTGGTTTTAGTTGTCCAGATATCTTGAATGATAATTTTTGCTCTGACAGTGAATGGAGAAATTAACCCTAAGGGGTCGAAAATTCTCCCTACGGCTTGAAGAATGGTACGTTTTGTAATTTTATTTATGGATATAAAGTTCAACAAACTCTTGATATCTACAATCAAATTATCTTTATTAGTATCCCAAGATAGTCCCAAGATCTTTGTCTGATTTATACCTAAGCTGATGGTAGATTCTACAGGGTATGTATCAAATTTTTCGCTTTTCCACTGCTCTGTTAATTCGGTATCGTTACTTATCCATTTTCTAAGGGACATTCCTGCGGCTTCCATAATATATTTTGCACTTCGTGATAATTCAAGTGCTTCGTTAAAATCATTACCTCCAGAAATTAAGTCGTCTACGTAAAAACATTTATCTAAAAGTCGAACAGTAGCGGGAAATTCTTCTCTATACTTCTCAATGTGATGTCTAATAGTAGCAGCGAGTAAGAATGGACTTGAACACACCCCAAAATTAACTCGATTGAAACGATAAATCTGTAATTTGGGTTTTTTATGTGCATGCGGTTCTTCATCACTCCAGAAAAAACGAACAGCGTCTTTATGTTCATCAGCGAGACAGATTTGTAGAAAGGCTTGTTTAATATCAGAACAAAATGCTATTTTGTTTAATCTAAAATTAATTAAAACATCCAAAAGATTCGGATTTAAATTTATCCCCTGCCATAGGCAATCATTCAGTGACAGCTGATTATTTTGATGACTCCCTGCATCAAATACGATTCTTGTTTTGGATGTTAAGCGACCTTCCTTTCTTACTGCCTGATGAGGCAAATAATAAATAGGTTTGTTTAAATTATTTTCTGCTGTACTGGGTTCAACTATTTCTATTATTTTTTGATTTACGTAATCACGAATAATCTCTCTATACTGTTCATATAATTCTCTATCATATTTAAAACGTCTCCATAAACTTAAAAATCGTTGTTTCGCTAACGTGTAATTATCGGAAAGTTCATTATAGGGTCTTCTAAAGGGCAAGTGTACAACGTAGCGTTTGTTTTTAAACTGAATCGTTTCATTAAAAATTTCTATAGCTTTATCACTTTCTTTTTGAATTGGATCGTCTCTTATTCCAATGCTTTCTAGATCGAAAAAGAGTTTAAGAGTGCTACTAAGGGAATCGTCTGACAAAACGAAACACTGTTTCGAATTATTCAGTTCTGTTTCTTCAACCTTTCCACATGCTAGCCATCCAAATTCGGTTTCCTTAAAAAACAAATCGTCATTTATTTTATAAGTATTATCCTTTAAAACTTTGAATAATATATCTGCACTGATTAACGCTTCTATTTCATTCGGTTCAAAAAATGTCTCGTCACTCAATTTCAAAAATTCTGGAATTTTTATGTCTGAAATGTTTAATTTATTGCATGGTGTAAGCCCAGTTATTTTATCCACAATCAAAAATTCTACTGGTTCACTAAAGGAACAATCTTCATTTGAAATAAAGGTATCTAATTTCCACTTAATATTTTGGGTCAATCCATTCAAACCTGAAACTGGAGTTTTTATTTTTTCTCTTTTAATTCCTAAACATTCACTCATCTTTTCAGTTAAAACGCACACATTTGAAGCCGAATCCAGAACGCATCTTATTTTTATTCTTTTTTTGTTTTCGCATTGAACATAAATATAAGCTGTCGAAAACAGAATACTTTTTCTATTTTCTTTTAAATATCTGCTATTATTACTCAAAACGGAAGCATTTAATTGCGCAACCCTTTTGTATTCATCTGAGTCTGGAACCGGGGTTTTGGCGCCAGAAGAAAAACATAATAATCTGTTGTGCTTCATTCCGCAGGTGCATTTGAATTTTGATAAGCAATCATTTTTCTTATGGTTTTGCCTAAAACAAACCTCACAAAGCTTGTGAAGGCGTATTATACTTAATCTTTCGTTAATGTTTAATTTCAAAAATGCATCACATTTATAAATAGGGTGATAAGTATTTTTACAAACAACACAATTTTTGTTTTTATTTTCATGCATTAAAAGAGTTTTAGATTTGTTAATAGCCGGAAAGTTTTTGTTAGTATTTTTATTTCCGCTAGTCATATTCGTTCTATTAATAGATAATAAAACTGATTCTCGTTGTTCCAAAATTTTGATAAATTCTTCAAAGGTGGGAACATTTTTTGATTTATGGGATAACTCAAAATTCTTTCTAGATTCTCTGTCTAACTTTGCTACGAGAATATTTACAATGAAAACATCGGATAATTTATTTTGCTCATATTTCAGAACTTTCAAGGCACGCAGATTTTTCTGTATACAATCAATCATATTTCTTATCTCTTTGGGATTTTCTGTTTGAATTTTCTCAAAATTCAGAATATTTTGTACATGAATATCAACAATTAATCGCTCGTTATCATAGCGATTTTCTAATGCATTATATAATGATTCAAATGTATCAAAATTACTAACTAGATTTTTAGCATCAGATTTGAGACAAGATCTAAGATAATATAATTTCTGCGACTGATTAATGTGAACATTATTGGTTATTAAATCATCAAATTGTTCTTTAAAAGAACTGAATTCCTCATATTTTCCTGAAAATTCAGGTAATACTAAAGGAGGAATTTGAGTTTTAATTTCAAAGTTATCTTGAGATGCATTTTCAGTCGCATTTATTTTTTTATGAGAATCAAATTTCTTATAAGAATTAATAAGAGTATTAATTCTTACCTCTAATTTTTCCAGACGTTCTTCACATGAGTCAAGATCGTCATCTATGGTCGCTTGTTCAGCATCTTTCAAATCTTGAATTTCGTAGTATTTTTGTCGTAATTCATCGATTTTTGTTTGTAGCAGTTCTATGTTCTTTAATTTCACTTTTAGTTCCACTACATCTATATCGTAATTTTCGGCATTCGTGCCTTCTACATAGTTTTCAATTCTAGTTATCTTCCCTTTCAAGGAAGATTTCAATTTATTATTTTTATCCATAAGTCGCTTATTACAAGCTCCGGTTTCTCGACGGAGCCACTTTTTGTAGGAACTTAACTACAAATAACTAATTTTCGACGGACCATCTTCGTTGTTTTAATATTTTTAATTTGTACGATCACATACATCAAGTATTTACACTATTTACAACGAAGAATAAGATTTATAATAGGTAGAACATAAAATAATAATTGTGGGCGTCAATAAATTTAAAGTTCTTTGCCCACGTCCATTGTACTTGGCTTCTCATAGCCTTCTGCCCGGTGATCCGCGACGGGGTGGCGCGCATGCGTCAACACCTTATATAGATAGACCACGCATCCCCCCTCATTATCTGTCTGCGACATGAAGTAGCTTCCCCAGCTAAATTATTACGTGATGCGGATCTCCAGAGAGAGACGAAAATGAATATTATGTGATTTTTCCATAGAAAAGAAAGTAGTTTTGAGTTTTTTAATTTCTGTATTGTACACATACGTTTCATTTAAGCCTTTATATTTACGCATCGTTGGAAAGCTAAAATGTCATAGATTAATTATAAAAAAATTTCTTTTGTGAGAAACCATTCTGAAGAGGAGAATTTTTTGTTTGAATTCTTACAAAAATAAGTTCTTTCTTATGGAAGAATCTCCCTCAACTCTCTGTCACGTGGCATACGGCGCTGACCGCAAAGGATGTAGGTATCAGATTACACCCTAATGTTGAAGACATTCACTATAATGGGAAGTCCTATTGGTGGCGTTGTCTATCTATATAAGGTCTATGGTATAGGGTATCCGTCCTCTATTTCCTATCAGTACTCAATGATTAATGCCAAAACGGAGCTATCCCTATGGAACGTAATGTATTTTTCTTCGAGCCTGACACTTTAATATACTACATAAATGCATGGAATGAAATTGTATTTTAAATTTGAAAAACTTCTTCACACACAATAAAATTAATAGAAGCACTTCTGGGTTCGAAAGGACTTAGCTTTTTTCTTCAGGTGCAAAATACATGCTACTGCCTTGGAGGCAAAAGCAAGACTCGATTTTTGTCTCACTAGTGTTTTCCATTTGCCTCCAAGACAGTAGCACGTATTTTGTACCTGAAGAAGAAAGGCCACGTCCTTTCGAAACCGGTAATGCTTCTATTAATTTTATAGTGTGTAAAGAAGTTTTTCAAATTTAAATATTGATTGTACACCAGTCCTATAATTTTGTATCACATTGCAATTGTTCCGCACGCAATGTAGAATATAAAAAAATAAATATATACATATATTCGTTTTAAAGGAAGAGAATTTGAAAGAAAATGAAATTTTCAGTACCTTCGATAAATAAAATTCGAATTACTTTTCAACTCCGATCGGAAAACAAACGAATATTTGCAATATGTGTTTACATTAAGCGAAATACTTTGACAGCGAAGGGAATTCTATTCTATTTCTTCTCTGGACAAACATTGATTTATTTGAAAAAGGCATCAGTATTTTAACAAATGTATGATTTCTTAGTTTTTGCCAAGTAATAGATGTAAAAATGTAAAATTATGGCCTTACAAACGAAATAATATATACATATCTATATTTAATTAAAATGATGATATTCGAGTAATGAAATGTAATTGAAATTTAATTAAAATAAACATCTTCGTAAATTCATTAAAATCGTCGCTAGTTTATTTGTCGATTGAATAATAGTAGCTAAATACCACAAACCTATATAACTTTCATCTTATGCTAATATAAATTGTTTGTCATTGATTTAGATATTTTTCCAATAATTGCAATTTCTTTTATATTATAAAAAATCTGCTAGAACATATGTAACACAAATGATATGTTTATTTTTTAATCTTTTTCTTTCTTGTTTTAATAATCATTAATTTATATTTTATCACGAATATTTTTTTCAGTACAGTGTTCAGCTGCGACGTTATTTTTTCTGTTAAATAATTTATTAATTTTTTGAGAATTCTGATAATTTTATTTTATTTATTTATTTTTTAATTTCAATATATTATTCCAGCAGCAATAGCAACAATTTCGAGCGTTAGTTTTCAAAAACTTGGCATTATTAAGAAGATTATACATGAACTCCAGTAAAAATACACTTTCATAAATTTTTCCTTAATAAAAATATTTTAACTTAAATTTACTTTCCGAAACATCACTACAATTTTTAGGAGATGTCTAACACTTTCCGAATTGACAAGTACATACTTTATGGATGACACGAGTAACATTCGATCTTTTAAAAGGGATATCAAAATCTTGATGCTATTTTTGAACTATGTCGAGACTTAAGATAAACATAAAAGTTGGCGCCGAGGTATCCAGCGTTACACTTATTTTTAGATGGATGCAATTTACAATGTGGGATCAGTTCTAAAAGTTATTAGTTTTACGCGGAGAACGATAAATTCTTTAGTGGTAAGTACTTAAAGAATAAATAAAGAACACATAAAATACGCTATTTTATAGCTTGGGGGCATTCTCCTTTTAATTTCAAACAAAATTTTCATGAAAGTCAAATTTGTTTATAAATTCTAGAAATTAATAAAGTGATTTTTAATAAAATTAACAAAAAATTAAATTATATTAAATTATTTATATTTAATGAAAATGATATATGCGCACTATATATAAATGCAGTGTTGATTCATGGGAAGCGGTAAAGGCGACAGCCGATCAGAAGTAGACAGTCATGTGACCAGAAAGAGAAACAAAACTCATTCTTTTTCTTTTTTTTATTATTAATTCTGTTTTTCTCTCTGAACTATTCGAAAAAAACTGAAGTAACTTTATTCTTGAATTGACATTCTAATATTCAGGCTGAATTCGTACAGCCAAGTAATCCATTAATTGTTATATTATTAAAACAATAAGTATTCTTCTGTTTATTCTTTATAATTCATTCAAGGCATAAAAAAAATGCCTTTATACGTATTCTGAATGTTTAAACCTGTGCTAAAATTTGTGAAAGATTCTGTTTTTGTTCATAAAATTATGAAAGAAAATCTCTGATTAAAATCAACTATAGTAAGCAATCGGATTTCATATTTTGTTACTTGTATGGCCTAAAATGTTTCTTCAAGCGACCACAGGAAATGCAGGAGAGAGGTGAGTTAGCTTTTCCTTAATATTATGCATGCTAAAACTTAGTTTCGTTTTAATAAAATGTTTTTGATGCAGGTCAATTCTTTATGCATGAGTCTAGTTATAATTAATCAACATGTTTTTGGTCCGTCTTAGAGCCATGAGGCTATCGATGATTTATATATATATATATAAAAAAAACTATATATATTTAATATGTATTTGATATTCTTATTCTTATTCTTATTCGTAATCATTTATTCTTAAAATGATTTATTTTTGTTCTTGAATGTTTGTTCTGTAATTCGAAGGCCTATAGTTATGTGTATTTAAACTTATATATTCTAAAATGCCAAAATTATCTAAGCAAGTTTTATTATTTGAAAATTTATGTAAGGAAATCGATAGTTTTAGAGATAGAGTAAAGGGGTGTAGTAAAGATGAACAATCTAAGGTTAAATTATTAAAAACCAAAGTTCAATCGTATGATCATGAAATCGCGGAAATATTTAAAAATTTATCCGCTAAAGAGAATGAGGATTATATGGATATGTATTTGAGATATAAGGGAGTGGTTTTTGATTTACTGGTGGAGTTAGAGGACAAAACAGAAGTAAACGCGTGCGATTCAGATACTCACGCGGAAAATAAAGATGAGAAAAATGGTAAATCGTCTCTTATTAAATTACCGAAATTTGATCTTCCGAGATTTTTTGGTGAAACCGAAAATTGGATTTCTTTTAAAGAAATTTTTAATTCGACAATTCTACAGAATAATCAATTATCCAAAATTGAAAAACTGCAATATTTACATTCTTCAGTGCGCGGAAACGCAGCTAAATTAATTCGAGGATTCGCTCTAAAAGAGGAAAATTTAGATCAATGTTGGGAAATATTAAATGAAAGATATGAAAATAAAAGACAATTAGCATTGAGTCAAATTAACAAAATATTTTCTATGAAAATTGTAAAAGCAAACAATGCTAAAACTTTACTTGAGTTATTAGATACTTGTAACGAAGCCGTCAGAAACTTAAAAACTTTGGGTTTAGATTCTAATGCGTTAAGCGACTTAGTTATAATAAAATTCATGATGGGGAAATTGGATGAATCGTTAAAAGAGAGATGGGAATTAATGTTGGATAGTGATAAATTGCCTGATCTTGATCTTTTTAGGAAATTCGTTGAGCGCGAAGCGCGCGGTGTTGAAGAGATAAAATGTAAACAAGACGTAAAATTCACTAATTCGAAGAAATCAAACGTATTGAGTACACTTGTGAAAAAGGAAAATACGTGCATTCTTTGTAATGAGCGTCACGCGCTATTTAAATGTCCGACATTTAATTCAAAACCGGTTAAAGAAAGATGGAAATTTGTTGAATTAAATAAGTTATGTCAAAATTGCTTACGCCAAAATCATAGGCTGGAGAATTGTAGGATAAACATTAATTGTAAAAATTGTGCAGAAAAACATCATACGCTACTGCATGTTTATGGTAGAAATTCAAATTCTGAAAGGGCGAATCATGTATCGCCAGATATATCAGTTTCAAATAGTGCTCAGTTTTATTCTAGTAATGTTTTGTTATCTACAGCACTAATTAAGGTTAAATCAAATCAAGGAAAAATTATGCATTGTAAAGCTTTGATAGATAAAGCTAGTCAAAATTCATTAATTACTAAGGAATGTGCTAAGCGACTAAATTTGCCCTTACGGAGCACGTCGCATAGTATAATAGGGATTAATTGCGTTTTAGCAGAAACTGCTCTCAACGAAACAGAATTTAAATTCACTCCGCATTTTTCGTCGGAGTCATTTTCAGTCAGCGCTTTTATAGTTGATAGGGTTACCTCACCTCTCCCTAATTTCCAAATACCGCAACATGATTGGCCACACATAAAGGGATTACAACTAGCTGATCCCAATTATTATGCTAGTGGTCCCATCGATATTCTTCTTGGGGCAGAAATAGTCGCCTCAATCTGCAATGGCAGTCCAATTCAAGGGCCAGCAGGAACTCCTACAGCATTCCCCACAAAGCTGGGTTACCTCCTTTCAGGACGAATAAACAGTTTTCAATGTACAAATATCAGTTTAACGTGTCATATGACTGTTGATGATGATATCAACAACACTTTAAAACAATTTTTTGATACAGAATCAATTCCAAATGTAGAATAAAAAAAGATAGAAAATGATCCTGTGGAAAATATTTATTTAAGCACATCTAAAAGAAATAGTCAGGGAAGATATGTCGTTCATCTACCCTTTAAGCCAGATAAGGCACTAGGTGACAGTAAGTCAGGTGCTATTTCAAGATTTCTTTCCATTGAAAATAATATTAAAAAGAACCCACAATTAAAAATGGAGTATTCGAATTTCATGAATGAATATATAAATTTGGGTCATATGACAAAATTAAATCTAGCTGAAATTAATGAAACGCCACATTATTATTTACCGCATCATGCGGTGGTAAATGAAAACTCTGAAACAACAAAATTACGTGTAGTATTTGACGCCTCGTTTAAAACAACAAATAACAAATCTTTAAATGACATTCTATATATTGGTCCTAAACTACAGTCAAATATTTTTGACAATTTAATAAAATTTCGAGCCAACCCTGTAGCGTTCAGTGCAGACATTGCTAAAATGTATCGTCAAATTTTAATTGATAGAAAAGATAGAATATACCAGAGAATTGTTTGGAGAGAATCTCCCAATGACCAATTATCCTTTTACGAATTGAATACTGTCACCTACGGAACAGCTTGTGCACCCTATTTAGCGTTACGCACCCTTAAGCAATTATGTGAGGATGAGGGACAAAATTTTCCATTGGCAGCAGAAATTGCCAAGGAAAATTTTTACATCGACGACTTATTGTCAGGGGCACAATCCCTTCAATTAGCAAAAGATAGAATAATGGAGCTGCAGGCTCTAATGCAAGCTGGAGGGTTTAAACTTAGGAAATGGGCTTGTAGCCATCCAGAAGCGCTCTCTGATATTCCAGAGGAAGATAAGGCTAATTCGGTCATTCATTTTTTTGAGGATAAAGAAAAAATAAATCAAAGAGTACTAGGAATGTTCTGGGATTTAAGTGAAGATACTCTTCAAGTTAGAACCTTAGCTGATCAACAAATTAATACAAAAAGACAGTTGCTGTCCGTAATTGCGCAAATTTATGATCCCCTCGGAATTTTTTCGCCATCTACTATCATTTTAAAAATCATTCTACAAAAATTGTGGAAGTTGCAATCAACGTGGGATGAGCCTATACCTCCAGATATTTTGCAAGAATGGAAAACTTTTTATAATGAAATTAATGAGTTTAAATCTATGTTCATTCCACGCTTTGTAGGTTCAAATACTAAAGACGGTACAGTTGAACTGCATGGCTTTTGTGATGCCTCTCCGAGGGCGTATGCGGCAGTCGCATATTTAAAGATCATAACGAACACGATTCAGGTATATTTAATTGCTGCTAAAACTAGAGTCGCACCCATAAAAGTACTCACTTTACCGAAACTAGAATTGTGTGGGGCTGTACTCGTAGCTGAGTTAATTTGCAATATTCAAAAATCCCTTAAATTTACTCATTCGACATACTGGTACACTGACTCTTCTATTGTATTAAACTGGATAAATAACCCTTCAAACAAAGGAAATAGTTTCGTGGCCCATAGAGCTACCAAAATCAGAGCACTTACTCAATTAGAATTTTGGAGACATATCCCAGGAAAAGAAAACCCGGCCGATTGTGCCACACGCGGATTGTCCCCGGCTAAGTTGAAAGCTAGAACTGAGTGGTGGGAAGGGCCAAAATGGCTCTATAGTTTTGAGCTACCACCAATGTGCACATTACATTCAGTTTCCGTTCAGAAACAAACTCATCAACATTCGACAGATTCAAGTTCTAAGCCTACACTTTCTAATAACACTTTCATATCACATATCACGAAATACTCTAACTATCTAAAACTTTTAAGAATTCTAGCTTATGTTTTGAGATTTATCAATAAAATTAAAACCAAATCAAAGGAAAGTGGTCCTTTAAAGGCCATAGAGCTAAATCAAGCGGAAATGTGGCTTGTAAAAATTATTCAAAATGCAGAATTTAGTGATGAAATTGCCTTACTAAGGAAAGGCAAACTTTTAAAACCTTCACACCATCTATTCTGTCTTGATCCTTTTCTGGATGAAGCAGGCATTCTTCGTGTTGGAGGACGCCTGCGGAACCACCCATCCTTACGATTTCAAGAAAAACACCCCATATTACTTCCCAAAGCAAATCACGTTACTTCCTTGATAATAACATATTATCATAACTTAAGCTCCCATGCTGGTCCCAATTTAGTACTTTCACTCCTTAGAAACAAATTTTGGATTCCCCACGGACGCTCCACCGTAAAATCAGTATTAAGACAGTGTATACTCTGTTTTCGACTGTCAGCTAAGCCAATAATTCCAAAGATGGGGGATCTACCCTCAGAAAGAATCACACCCATTCGGCCCTTTTCGAAGGTTGGTGTCGATTTCGCGGGACCAGTAATGACAAAATGTCAACATAAACGAAAAGCGACAACCTTTAAATCATATATTGCCCTTTTCATCTGTATGGCGACAAAGGCAGTGCATCTCGAATGTGTTTCAAATCTTTCTACAGAAGCCTTTCTCGCAGCCTTGAAACGCTTCATAGGTAGGCGCGGATACCCCTCTGACATATTTTCGGACAATGGCAGAAATTTTGTCGGAGCCCATTCTTACCTAAAACAGCTATTTTCTTTATTCAAAGAAGAAAAATTACAAAATTTTGCTTCCCAACACCAAATAACCTGGCACTTTATTCCCCCGTATGCTCCAAATTTTGGGGGACTCTGGGAAGCGTCGATAAAATTAGCCAAACATCATTTGGTAAAAATCACACAAGGAGCAATATTAACGTTCGAGGAACTTTCCACCCTTCTATGTCAAATAGAGGCTGTTATAAATTCGCGGCCTCTAACACCATTGTCCAATGCTCCTAATGATTGCGCAGCTTTAACACCAGGACATTTCTTGATTGGAACTGCATTATTAGAATTGCCAGAACTATCGTTAATAAATAATTCTCTTAGTCTTTCTTCTAGGTATAAGCTCTTATTGCAGATGAAGGAAACGTTTTGGAAGAGGTGGAAAGCACAATACCTGCCAACATTGCTGCATAGATCCAAAAGAACCAACAACCACCGTCACAACTTTTCTCCAGGGGAACTCGTCATCCTGAAAAATAAAGCATCACCTCCACTCCATTGGGATCTATCAAGAATCATCAAGTTGATTCCCGGACCTGACGGAATCGCCAGGGTCCTCCAACTTAAGACCTCTTCTGCTGGAACTCTTATTCGACCGGTGTCGCAGGTGATCCCTTTTCCAAGTATTTCGACTCCTGCTCCGGTGCCTTCCCGCCCCGCCCAGCCTGTTGATTCATGGGAAGCGGTAAAGGCGACAGCCGATCAGAAGTAGACAGTCATGTGACCAGAAAGAGAAACAAAACTCATTCTTTTTCTTTTTTTTATTATTAATTCTGTTTTTCTCTCTGAACTATTCGAAAAAAACTGAAGTAACTTTATTCTTGAATTGACATTCTAATATTCAGGCTGAATTCGTACAGCCAAGTAATCCATTAATTGTTATATTATTAAAACAATAAGTATTCTTCTGTTTATTCTTTATAATTCA
The DNA here is from genome assembly GCA_963930645.1 of Salticus scenicus. Taxonomy (NCBI): domain Eukaryota; kingdom Metazoa; phylum Arthropoda; class Arachnida; order Araneae; family Salticidae; genus Salticus; species Salticus scenicus. The sequence continues at coordinate 38,427,329 of OZ005653.1, read as the reverse complement.
TTCAAGGCATAAAAAAATGCCTTTATACGTATTCTGAATGTTTAAACCTGTGCTAAAATTTGTGAAAGATTCTGTTTTTGTTCATAAAATTATGAAAGAAAATCTCTGATTAAAATCAACTATAGTAAGCAATCGGATTTCATATTTTGTTACTTGTATGGCCTAAAATGTTTCTTCAAGCGACCACAGGAAATGCAGGAGAGAGGTGAGTTAGCTTTTCCTCAATATTATGCATGCTAAAACTTAGTTTCGTTTTAATAAAATGTTTTTGATGCAGGTCAATTCTTTATGCATGAGTCTAGTTATAATTAATCAACATGCAGAAAATGTTACAATGTATCTAAAAAACATAAACATCGTAATTTAAATCATAACAATGAGGTAGTAATGACTGGGCAGATTAGATATGAGGTACAATGTATGTATATGGTTAAAAATTCCATATTGTTGCGTACTTGGGGGTTCGTGAGTTGTCCGAGAACGAAAAGCCAAACTTACAAAAATTCAATAATTTACTCACAGAAAGTTCCAGAAAAATACAGGTCTATAAACCAAGTATCAGCTTCAATTCAACCAGTAAACACAGCTTAAAAAACAGCTGTCAATAGCAAATCCACAGTACAAACTATATAGCAATAATACATAAAGCAAGTCTCTTTCAAAGAGGCTCAAAACAATGCAAGCATCAGCGGAAGCTGGCTGAGAACTGAACTGACTGTCTTGGGGGAAAAAATAGCCCTTATAGCCCTGTAGAAAAGTGTGGAAAGTTCCAGAAATTTCCGTATCTCATCAGCTAATGAGATTAGAGCTTCCATATTTGGTATATCCCTAAAAAAGATTTTCTCGCCAAGGTCGCCAAAAAAATCGCCAAAGAGGGAAAAAGTCACCAAATTTGGCGCCAAATCCATTACGTGCCTTATTGGAGCTGTTTAATGCGTTTTTAAGGGAAAATTAGGCTATTTTAATGCTAAAACGACTAGAAATGCACAGAATTAGCATTTTATCAACTTACTAAGCCTCTCTGAAGGAATTTATACAAAAATAAACACAATTATTTACAATTTTGTAATAATATTAATAATTATCAAATTTAATTGTACATTTTTGTACATCTTTGAGAGGAATTTGTCAGCTACATTTCACTCTTTTCGATATAACCATATCATTATGATATACTGCATATTTGAATTTTAAAAACTTAAGATTTATGCATAATTACAAGTGTATCACTTCCAAAAAGAAATTACACATTGAATTAAAAATGTAGATATGCTCTATCTCAGGAAAGAGAAAATATAAGAAATAAAATATATAGAAAAGTTTTGGGAATACTGAATAGACTCACAATTTCTATACATAAAATCTTTCAACAAAATTGAAATAGATATGTAAATGAAATGTGCGTCTGTCGTTTTTTTTTTATTTTTTATTTATGTAAATATTTTCAGAAAATCCTGAAACGAATATGAATAACTGTTTTTACTCTATCATTTATTTGTATTGAAAAATATTTAAATAGCACTACTAGTTTGCGTACAGGGAATCAATGAAGAATTTTTATGTATTGTCTGTAATAGTTATTTATTTAAAGCATATTTTAATATCGATACTTCAAAAAAACATTAAAACATTAAAAAATATTTTTCCTATGCATAAAAGCTTATTTTCTATAGAATATATTAAGATTATCATAACTAACGAGTTTACAAGTTAAGTAAAAATATTCAAATATAGTACGAGATACAGATGAATATTGTACATAGTGAAATTAAAAAGATAATTTGTGCATTCTTAATACTTTGGAAGAAAGTTAAAATAGTTTATGAAATCGTTTCGTCCATCTGTCTCCGGGTGTTTTTATTTACGTAATTGGATTAAAAATGTCTTTATACTCATTTAAGTTATTGAGCTTCAATGAAGCATTGCGTCTCTATAAAAATGCTTAGAGCACTATTGGTTTGTGTGCAGGAAATCAAAAAGAAGTTCTTATACATTACGGTTTGTAAAAAATACTTCGTTAAAAAAAAACACTTTAATATCCTTATACACCACAAATCATAAAGGAATTAACATATATTATTTAAAAGTTCAATTCAAATGGAATATGGCATTATTAATAAATACAAAAACTTTGAATAATCACCATAAAATGCAATAAACTCGCAACAATTGTTTCGGGTCGAAAGAAAAACACGACTCTTCGTCAGGCGAACAAAGTAGGCACGAATGCTGCAATCAAAGCGGCATCGCAGAACTTGTTTCTTCGTATTGTTACAAAATTGTAAATAATTGTGTTTATTTTTTTTTATAAATTCTTTCAAAGAGGCTTAGTAAGTTGATAAAGTGCTAATTTTGTGCATTTCTAGTCGTTTTAGCATTGAAATAGCCTTATTTTCCCTTAAAAACGCATTAAAAAGCCCCAAATAAGGCAGGTAATGGATTTGGCGCTAAATTTGGCGATTTTTTCCCACCTTGGCGATTTTTTTGGCGACCTTGGCGAGAAAATCCTTATTAGGGATATACCAAATATGGAAGCTGTAAGTTGATTGGTTGACCACTTTCTAGAGTTTTCTCGAAAAATCTGGGTTCCATGGAACAGTATATAAGGAGCGCTTCTCGCCAAGGCAGTGAGTCAGTTCAGTTCAGTTTTCAGCCAGCTTCGCTAGTGCTTGCATTGCTCTTGAGCCTCTTTGGAAGAGACTTGCTTTATGTGTTATTGCTATACAGTTTGTACTGTGGATTTGCTATTGACAGCTGTTGTTTAAGCTGTGTTTACTGTTTGAATTGAAGCTGATACTTGGTTTATAGACCTGCATTTTTCTGGAATTTTCTGTGAATAAATTACTGAATTTTTGTACGTTTGGCCTTTCATTCTCAGACAACTCACGAACCCCCAAGTACGCAACAGTATTTTAAAAGCAAAGTGTATACTTGAAAACAAATTCCCTAAGACAAATAGTTATTTAAAGTAGCTTAGGGGGGAAAGAAGTTACACAATTGTACATGTAAAAAAAAAAAAAAAAAAAAAAAAAAAGAAAGAAGAGATTAATATTTGCATATAAATCTATATAGTTCACTGAAAAACTCGTCTGATCAGGAGTACAAATCTTGCTGTTGATTTTAAATATTAATAAAATATTATAGTTAAATTTTTGAATATTTCACAATGCTAGCAGTCAATGTATATGATAAAAGTATGGATTGCTACAGATTTTAGAGCATTGTGAACTAAATATTTGCATTGATATTTTCTCTTATACTTTACATATTTCTGAATAAAACTACTTACTTTTCCAACACGAATTTCGATATGTTTCTTATGATTTTTGATTTTTAACTAATAATATTACTTCGATTTTGTCAATCGTATTAAAAAAAAATATATATATATATATTACCAAATTATCATTTAACACACACACACACACATATATTATTATTATTATTATTATTATTATTATTATTATTATTATTAATGAAAAATCTTTAATAAGTTCTGTTAAACAAATACATGCATGAGATCGTCTAGAAATTGTTCTTTATATTTCATTCGACATATGGTTGATAGATGGCTCCAGCAATTTCTCTCTCTGCAAAAGGTTGATTTTGCAATAGATGATGACTTCACTCTTTCTGGAAGAGTGACTATATGTCACTCTGTAATGAAAAGTGAGAAATGTCACATTTTCAAGAGGGATAATAGCGTTTTCTCACCTTAATTGGTGCAAAATAGGGGTCACTTTTTTAAAGATAGAGATTCTCACTCCAGAAATTTTAGAGAGCACTATAATTAATGAATTCTCAAAATTGTATTAACTTTTATCATAAGAAAAAAAGAGTAAAAAAGATTCTGATCGAGAAAAATGTCGAACCGGGTCCCCACTGCCTTCGCGCGCCCATGTATTTTCGACACTCTTATTGAATCACTATTATCGTAAGGGAAAAATATAAATGTAAAATACAAAAAAATTCTTCTCTCATCGGTGGAATAATCGGTCCGGGTACCCACTGACTCCGGCAGCGTGTTGTTTCACCCACCGTTCCCGCCTCTCCAAATTATTTTACACTTTCAAAAATATCCGTAACCATTTTCTCGGTCTTTTAAACCTAATAACACTATTTTCCAACGTTTTGTCTGAATTTCCCTTCTCCCTTCCTTGCTCTCGGAATAATTCTATACTTTTGAAAATATCTGTAATCAATTTATCGGGCCTTAAAACCTAATAATACTAATTTGCAAAGCTCCAATTCTTATTTCTCTATTTTTGCCCCTTCGTCCGTCCCCCTTCCCGTCTATCCTAATAATTTTGCAAATTCTTAAATATCTGCAATCGAATTGGGTATCAAAAACCTCAATGTAACAGTTTTGAACGATCTAACTCTATTTTTAATTTTTTGCCCCTTCGTCCCCCCCTTCCCACCCCTCCTAATAACTTTACAAATTCGAAAATATCCGCAATCAATTTGTAGGTATAAAAAACCCTCTATGTACCAATTTTGAACGATCTAACTCTATTTTTATTATTTTGCCCCTTCGCCCCCCCTTTTCTCCCCTTTTGCACTTTCGAAAAGGTCCTCATTCGACTTGCAGGTCTCTAAAACCCATCTGTATTAATTTTGAACGGTCTAACTGTATTTCTATATTTTTCACCACAGCCCCCTCCCCTCACGCCCCACCTGGGACGAATTACTAAAATTCCAGAAATTAGTTTTTAGGTATATGTGTGAGCTATATTTTAGAGGAAAAATCTCACATGTATCTTTTTTTTTTGTTTGCGATATAAATGATTATTTGCAATCACGTTTTGCCCCCTCCCCACCCCTTGGGGGCTGAGTATCTAAAATTTTAGAAATTAGTTTTTAGGTATTTGTATTAGCTATATTTTAAAGTAAAAATTTCACGTGCATCTTTTTTTTTTTTTTTTAGATATATGGGATTCTGTGAAATCACATTTTGCACCCTCTCCCCCCCCTTTGGGGACCGAAGATCGAATTTCTAAAATTCTAGAAATTCGTTTTTAGATATTTGTTTTAGCTATATTGTAAAGAAAAAATATTACGGATATCTGGTTTTTTGTTTGAGTTATGAAGGATTTTGTGAAATCACGTTTCGCCCTCCCTGCCCCCTTAGGGGACGAATTTTGTACAATCGCTTCGTAGTGGTTGTCTACATCATAGAAGGAAGATTGTCACAAAATTTTATGCTTCTAGATCCAGGGGTTTGGGCTAGGCGATGATGCATTAGTTACTCACTCGCTCAGGACAAACGATTTTATATACATAGATTATTAACTTAATTTATTGGTTTACAATACCGCAAAAATTTTCAGGTTCGTTATAGGATATAAATGAAAATTGTATGAAACGAATTTGCAGTTGCGTTTTTGACACTTTCCAACAAAATTGAAAAGCTGAAGATCAAAAGATGATGTGATGTATTAATGCAGTTGGAATATGTTTCATGATCCATGAGAATCCCAATACTACTATACATTTAAGCTTATTTCAAAATCTTATCTTTATTAAATTATAATTTTTACTTTCTTCTATATGTAATATAGAGAAAGTATTGGATTCGCGAAAATTTTCGACCTCCGTTTTTTGACGGATCTACACGTTTTGGGATGTCCTGAACACGAATTGATAGTTTTTAAAAAATGTCTGTCTGTGTGTCTGTCTGTCTGTCTGTCTGTCTGTCTGTCTGTCTGTGTGTCTGTCTGTCTGTCTGTGTGTCTGTATCATTTTTTTGTGGACGCTGTATCTCACGAACCAATGAATGAAATTTAACCAAACTTGGTATTTAGTTGCACCCTGACATGAACTGGTGCCCATTAGATTTGGGGATCAATAGCTCAACAGGTGGCGTTGTGCTCGCATTTTATGCAAATTTTTAACATGGCAGCATAGGACAAAATTCCGTATAAATGAGCATAAAGAGAGTTAATTTAAACTTGTGATTGTAAAATTAATATGAATTATTGATAATAGTAGTAGTTAACTAGGAAAAAAAATTGTGCATGGGGGGGCATCGGTTCCCCCCCTGGGGGGTAAGAACCCCCCCGGGAGGGTTAAATTTTGAAGATGGGTATCATTCGAAAGATCTCGTCAATACCTTTAAAACGAATGGTTGAACCATAAATCTGTGATAATTTAAAACAAAGTTATCGAATTTTTTTACTTTTAACAAAAAAAAAAAAACTTAGAAAAAAATCGTATTTTTTTTTTTTTAACGAAATTTTACCAAACTTGGTATTTAGTTGGTCCCCGACATAAACTGGTGCTGATTATATTTGGGGATGAATAGTTCAACAGGAGGCGCTGTGATAGCATTTTATCTAAATTTTTAACATGGCAGAATAGGACAAAAATTCGTATAAATGTGCATAATAAGAGTTATTTTACACTTGTGATTGTAAAATTAATATGAATTATTGATAATAGTAGTACGTAACTAGGAAAAAAATTTTGTGCATGGGGGGGCATCGCTTCCCCCCCTGGGGGGGAAGTACACCCCGTGGGGGGTAAATTTTGAAGATGGATATCATTCGAAAGATCTCGTCAATACCTTTAAAACGAATGGTTGAACTATAAATCTGTGATAATTTAAAACAAAGTTATCGATTTTTTTTACTTTTAACCAAAAAAAAAAAACTTAGAAAAAAATTCGCATTTTTTTTTTTTTTTTTTTAATATTGTTACTGATTGAATATGTATAGGAAAATATAGAAGAAAGTCTTGTGGTGGCCACAACATACTAGTTCCGTTAGGATTTGCACACCAGAAGTGATAATTTAAAGCATTGCTTTTTGATGGAAAAATTAAAAATAAATAAAAATGTGAAATACACTGTTTCGCACATAAATTACTGCGCTTGAATAATATAAACCCGTTTTAGTTCAGACAAAGCAAACGCTTGATTGACAGCTAACAAATAACTCTTAAACGACCATATGATGTAACAACTGCATAGATTTTAATTTCTTTTTCCACTTCCAAAAAAAACTTTAAAAATTTATTAATAATTTTTAGGATATTATAAGATTTAAAAATGCAAAGATTTTTTTCTAATTATTTCTTTAGTATGCGTACCTTCTATGTGGTAGTTAAAAAGGAGAATGATACCAAGCAGGTTCTGTTAATTAAGTCTCACGGACCCATCCTAAAGTTAACAATAAATGCGTTATGACTACAAATTTAAAAAAAGAACGAAAAATTCATAGGATTCATATAGATTATTAACACTTTTCAACTGTACGTATTCATTGCATCACTTAACCCTTAACTGTATTTCAAACATCGTAGAAAGTGTTAAAAACGTTTAATAAAAGCGAAAGTGCAATTTTGTAGTAATTTTCAATTATAGACCTTAATTTATCTAAATATTTTTCAGTGACTCTTTAAACCTCAATGTTAATCATAATATATTCTTTAAAAAATATTTTTTCTGCATATGATAATAAATGTCAATTTCATTATGATTTGCACTAAATAAAGTTTTTAAAATATGGTTTATAGAAATACTTCTCATAGAACGCAGCGTTTTATAATTCTGTCAGGTGTCCAATATCTACTCCATTTTCAAAAGAAAATATCCCATTTAGAACTTGAATTATATGTAAATGTTTAAAGGAATTCCATGAATATTTATGAGAGTTAAAGCGTAAAAAGTTGGACAGAAAGACGGTTAGACAAACAAGCCGAAATCATAAACACTTTTCTACTTTATTGGAAAATGTTCAAAAGACACACTTTTTGTTATTACTGTTAGTGAAATTTTGGCATTAAATTTATATAAATAAAAATTTGGATTTTTTTTTAGGATTATACACTTTGTCGTTCAGTTTTATAAGATTTCTTTATCCCAAATGCTTCTTAAATGTATTGGTATTATAATAAGATTATTTTAAAGCGTAAATTGATTAATTATTTTCTGTGTCCCCTATATTAAATATATAACAAACTTTTTAAAACAAAGCCTACACCAGCTTATTAATCTGCCATATTATATTTTTAGTGTCAAGATTTTACGTGCCGTTCATTAACATTTTTAAAAGTTAAATATTCTACTTCCAGAAAAATTTTATGTCACGTAAAACTGAGCAATTTTCATTCTCAAATTTATATGAAGGTTTTATCATAGTACGCACGACTAACATAAGTGCTTCTTAATATAAAGAAATAGAATAATAATAAGTTTTTGATGTAAAAGTAAGTTTAGCGTATAAACAAAACGTCTTCGGATACAGCGCTTTATATATATATATATATATATATATATATAAATTAACAGATACTAAAGTTTTAAATTACATTTATAGTTTTTTTTCTCTATGGAAGAATGTTGTTTTCTTATCTTTCTCATTTTAGTAAAATTACTTTAATCTTTTCTTCACATGTGAAAGAAACGTAACTTTTTATTGCTATTCAAAATTTCAGAATGAAACATATTGAAATTCCTGGGGAATATTTTTTCGCCCGCATTTTATCTTAGTTCCTTTTTTATCTTAATTTTCTTTTTTACCTCGTGTTTTTGTTGATAAAATTATATGTTAAATTTTCTCATATACCTAAATATTTTCATTGAATTTCGATTAATGGATCATTTATAATGTAAATTACATACTTATGAAATACAATAACATAAGTATCTTTGTGTTTCGATTTTTTTTCAAATACAAATATTTAAGAGTAATATTGTTTGATAGTTTTATAGCACTTTCAATAATTAACTATAATGAAAATTACAATTAACAATTTCTAGTCTCAGAACACAAGGACCCCAGATGAACAAACTCAAGTATGAAAATGAAGTTCTCTAAAAGCAGAAATTATACACACACACACACATATATATATACACTGCTAGGCAAAACTTTGACGACCACCTGATTTTAAAAAATGGATGTGTTCCTCACCCTCACTTGAAGGGATAATAATACACAAATATAAATACCAAAAACTATTTAATAACTCAAAATTAAAACATTTTACAGAAAATACATAAAAGTAGGTAGCCAAAACTTTGGCTACCACTACGTATTTCTATATGTGTAACAAATAAGAAAAATGACAAAAAAGAGTTATTGAATTTTAATATCAGTGAACTTCAGCAAATGTTCAGGAATTGATTTGTATAGATTTATTAGGGTTTCCTTATTGAACTTCTTTTCACATCTCTCCAGAACACGAATAATTTCTTTCCGGCCATCGCATTGCTTAACGCTATACACAATCTCCTCATCTTCAGCTCAGGGCTCCGCTCCGGCCAATTTAAGAAAACAATTTTATTGGACTTCAAGTACTCCAGCACAATTTTACAGAGGAGATACTCACGTTGTCTTCATATCATATTTATTCTGGCCAAATTGTCTTTGACGGGGGTTTGTAGGTCATCAAGATATTTTAGGCTATTTTATTTGATTTCAACAACCTTTATCACGAGATCACCAAAACTGGATATAGCACCTAAAATCATGACACCGCTACCACCCATTTGATGTTTCACTCGATGCGGTGTGATGACGCTATTACTTCTAGTTCGACGTATAAACTGACGTTGTAGGGTCTATCTAGGAAAAAGCGTTTCTCATTCGTAAAAATCACTTGCTTGAAGTCTGTGAATTCGAAAACGTGTTTCAGTACGAACTCTAGACGCTCTTCTCTGCGTTAATGGCAGTTGTTTATTGATTTTTTCATAGCTAAAGTCTTGTTTAGTTAACGTTCGACAAATAGTTCGGCATGAGGCTGTGACACCGATTTATTCTTTATGATACGGCTGGTGTCCAGTTCATCTTGCCTTATTAATTGACGTGTCATCCTCCCAATTTTTCTTTTATCAAGGAACGAATAAGCTTCTGGGTGTCCGGACTCCTTCCTTGCTTTTTGGTTCACTATACTTGAGAACCGTGATGACTGCATACCTGGAAACCATGCCTGGATGGCTGTTTTCCTGAAACTTTTAAGCTGGCCATATAAACTGATAATTTCGGTTCTTTCTCTCCAGTAATCATTCTTAACAGATTTACGCTAGTGCATGCTTGTTGCGCCACCTGTAAGCTATATAACTGGTAACGGAATAGTTACCTTTATAGGAAACATTTCCATAGCTCTTTTTGGTGGCCAAAAGTTTGATCACGTAATTTTCGCGTTTTCCATTATAATCTTTATTGATTTTACCATAACATAGTAAATTGATATTGATATTCATATTATTGATTTACCGCTTTATTTTACATGGAACAGCTTTTTATTAATAGTACGCGTCGAGATCAGGTGGTCGCCGAAGTTTTGTCCAGCAGTGTACATATAGTTATATAAAGATATAAAGAGATATAAATATTATTATATAAATATATATGGCAGCAAAAGTACTCGAAAATATCCGTATACTACGGAAAAAAAATCTGATATGGCACTCACACAACTTTCTCTTACCCTGCATTTCAATACTATAAAGACATATTTCAGATAAAGGGTAAATTAACAAGTAATGTAAATATAAATCTACGTTAAAAAGAATTTAAACTATATTTAGGAACATATTTTAATAGACAAATAATTTCGTGTGAGGAGATAGTAAGCCCCCCCCCCCCCCACACACACACAGAACCTCTCTTTGAACGTAGCATCTACATAACAAAGAACATTGTTAAATTTAAAAGTTTATTGGAAATTATTCAGATAACTTTCACCCACACAACACCTTGAAACTTATAAGTATTAATCAAAATTTTTAAATAGCAACTTCATATGAACTTCAAAATACAACATCTGAATTTTCCGCAGTCACTTGTTTTTAAGTTACACTGATAACAGACAGACACAAAGATTAAATGTTAAAAACTTGTTTAATATTCAGGGAACCTCAAAACTCGTAATCATATAAAAAACAAATGCTGAAAAGTTAACTTAAATAAACATCTCTTTTACCGTATGAATATGAGGAACTAATTTTTATTCTTGTATGTCTTCTATAAATTATATACTCACACCATTATGTACTTAAATATAGTCCTATATTAATAACACAACGCAACCTGATATGCACATTGAACATTTTTCTATTACAGTTCACTATATTCTAGTTCCTTTGGGTAGCCCTGTAAACGAAAGATAAATGATTTTTATATCATATTAAACATGTTTATATGCATATAAAATATATGTTTATTTAATTTTGTTTAGAGTAGCTTATAGTTGTTAAACTGCAGTTACCAAAAATTTTGTCCGTAGACGTAATGCATTTGAATACTCTTGGATGTCCTTGTACATGAACTATTTTCTTGAACTAAGTTTTGTGCAGCATCACTATATGATACCGATTTATAAGATTGAGTATTCTTTTTGCTACTATTTGTTCTTGAGATACGTTGATAATATACATACACACTGGTTAGCCGCATAACACCTGACATTCGAATTCAGGAGACCTAAAAACGTGTAAATATATAAAAAACTTAATTTTCAAAATTTTACTCAAAAAAGTACCTTCTCTATCAATGTTCGGACAGCAAGTGTCGAACTAGAGCTCCCCACATAGCAGGCGACGATGTCACGTCTAAGATACGGAATCATGTTATAGACTGTTTTTTACCGCTTCTTAATCTTGTAAAAATAATTTGAATGATTTTTATAAAATATTATACACTAAACATGCTTACTTGCATATAAAAATATATATGTAATTCATTAGCCTATAGATGTTAAACTGCGCTTACTAAAAAATTATTTCATAGACGTAACGAATTTCAATTCTCTTGGATTTCCCTGTAGATAAACTGTTTGTTTCATCTCAATAAAAAGTTTATTGCAGTATCTCTATGATACAGACTTAAGTATTGAGTTTGGATTTCCTGCTACCATTTGTACTTGAGATATGTTGATAAAAAACTCACACTCAGACCAACCGCGTAAATCTGATTTTCAAATTCAGGGGATTTCAAAACGTGTAAATATAACAAAAATTCAAATTTGAAAATTTGACTCAAAAACAACTCATTCCCAGTTCGGCCAGTCAGTTCGATACTAGCCGAGAACCACGATTCTTCCAGCCAGTATCAAACCAGAGTGCACCTTGTAGACTGTTATTTGCCACTTATTAATCCTTCTTTCATACCATGTTATTCATGTGTAAAACTGAAAAAAACATGTAAACAACAGATAAAAATCTATATCAATGGTTACAGATTTCATCCGATTATAGGAAGTGTTTTTGTCTGTTAACAGATTGAGATGTAATTTTGCACTCACTTTCAGTAATTGCAGATGATTGAAATTTTCTGTAGAAGAACTACAGATTTCATTTGTTTTTTTAAGTAAAATATTTTTTACGGTGTATGTACAAAGTGAAAATTATTAATCTATTTTTTATGGTAATAATGAATAATCATAATAAATTAATTTTGAAATTCCTGAATCAATGCCCTTTATTGATAATCAGAGCACATCTCTCTCCGTTTCTTTATAAATGTACAGAAAAAAACAGAATCTGCCACCAAGTTGTACATCAACAGAATCGGAAAGTTCATTTTTACTCTTCATTATTTTTAAAAGAAACAAAAAGGTTTGATTAGGATGCGACTATTCTATACATAACGTACTTTACCAAGACTTAAGAACTAAAACTTTAGTATACAACTTTATAAATGAAATTTTTAACTATTACTACTGTTATAAAAAATTATAAATATTCATGGGTTATGCATAAATGAATATTTCGTTTTGAAAACGGTGTATTATTTTTGCTGTTTAAAATCTAAAGAAAAATATCTTATCATTAAAACTCATTTTCATGCGAATATTTAACGGAAAAGAAACATAAAAAATGCAGATATTTTAAGTCTCTTTTTTATGTAAATAATAATATACACAAGAAGCAAAAATTTTAAATATCAGTGAATAATTCATGATTGGCAGATATGGAGTTTTATTATTAAATTTAAAATCTTCATTTTTCTTTAGAAAAAATAAATGAAATTATACATTCTAGAATATTAAGAAAACGACGCACCATGAAGGAATAATGCAAATTGGACACAAATTGACATGCATACAGATTTCAATTGAAAATATAAAATTTTAAAGATTGGCTGCTATTGAATGAGCATATGACGCTGCAGCGCATCTTAACTGCGCAACTCGCAGAATATTAAAGAGGAGACATTTTGATTCCAGGTTATAAATTCTTTGAGAATTTTATTACGTCTACTCAGATAGACAGTAACTATGCTTCGCATACAGGTGAGCAAACAGTATGCGCAGATGTCAGCATTTGAAAGAGGTGCGTAGTTGGGTTCAAAGAAGCTGGTTGGTCTAATGTACGAGTTGTTTGACAATTGGATAGGAGCGATGCCACTATTAGATTACGTTGGCAGAAATGAGTGAACCATGGCCAAATATAGCGTCAGGGAGGAAGCAGTCGGCCTAGATGTGAGAACCAATTAATCATTAGAGTGGTGCTCAAAGTCCCAAATTCATCATTATCATCGATCTTACGTGCAATTGGTACTTCAATGACTTCAAAGACTATTAATAGATAGCTCAGAGAAATGCAGTGAGCTCTCAGAGACCCTTGTGCGGACTACTATTAAACTTTGTATACCGACAAGTACGTTTGCAGTGATATTGAGACCATTCGAATGGAATGTCACTGAATGGAGTAGAATTGTCTTCAGTTATGAATCCCACTCCGATCTGAGCCCTGATGACCATCCAAGGCGCGACTGGAGACGCTCCGAAAAAGGGGGGGGGGGATTCCAACCTGACTATCGCCAGCCATACGGCCCGAGAACCAGGAATGATGGTCTGGGATGTCATTTGATTTCATAGCAGGATCCCTTTGATTGTCATCCGTAGCATTTTTACAGCACAGTGGTACGCCGACGACAGTCTACGTCCCGTTGTGTTTCCCTTCATATCACGCAATCCTGATCGTATATTTCTTCATGATGATGCCTGTCTGCTCACAGAGATTGTTTCTATTGTTTGTTTTCTTGCTTGTCCAGCATTATTTTGGCCAGCAAAGTCGCCGTATCTCTCTCCCACTGAGAACGTTTGGAGCATCATGAAAAGGGTTCTACAACCAGTTCCTGATTTTGCCAATCTAACCCACCAATTAGACAGAATTTGCCCCGATATCTCACAAGAGCACATCAGCCAACTCTATCAATTTATAGTCATACCAAGCCGAATAACTGTTTACATAAGGGCCAGAAGTGGATCAACATGTTATTGACTTGATTACTTTGTGAGGTCCTTTCTCTTGATTAAATCATCCAAATTTCCTGAAACTGTAATCATTTGTTTTTCCTCACATGTACATCACATTTAACAATTTTTGTCTTATTCTGATAACTCCTTCTTGGTGCGTCATTTTATTTATTTATTTATATTTTTTTTAGAGTGCATTTAAAATATCGGAGCACTTATATAAAATAAATAATTATACTGATCTACGGATTCGTACCATTTCAGAATCGATGAAAACAGTCCGTTAGGTACCCACCAGTGAATTACAGCACAGCTTTGCATTTGCAATACAGTAACAATAGCAGTTATGTTTACAATCACATCGCTATAAAGACAAAAGTCTGACAATCTAGTGAAGGCTTGTTTTATACATGTTTACTGGGCAGTGACGAATTGATGATGACGTATTTTCACCTTCTGAAAAAATGTAGAACATTATAGACCATCATCAACTTTAGCAGTAGAGTTACGAAATTGGAAATTACATTATATGAAATTTTTCGTAATTTTTACATCTGAAACTAACTTATGCAAAACATTAATTTGCCATAGTCGCAGTTAAACGACTATTAAATTATAATAATTAGAGAATATAATGTTACATTACAATATTTAAGGAAAAGGAAGGAAAAGAAGAAAGATGGATTGATCAAAATTAACATTAGCAAAAGTAGAAATTTTACCTTTTGAACAAAAAAAATAAATAAATAAATGAATAAATAAAAAAAAAATAAATAAATAAATAAAATAAATAAATAAAATGTCATGTTTTAAATCATTGATATATTTTATCTATACAAAGACAAACAGACAAACTAAAGTCACAAGCACTTTTAAGTTTTATCTAGAGGATTTTAAAATTACAATTTTGATTTCCGCTGCAATGCGTGCCAGTACAAAGAAGAAAATAAATAAATAAATAAATAAATGTTCCTAAAAATTTGATTATTTTTATTTTAACCACGTATCGATACAATCATTTCGTTTTTATAACAAAAACTAAAACATTTTAAATTAGTTACAAAAATCTGTGCCTCTTAGAAATATCTTATGGTTCGCGTTAATTGAATAAAATACAATTCTTTTTATGCATCAAAACGTTATCTTATTAATTTAAAATTTGTGCAACAAATAACTAACATCAGTAAGATGTGTGTGTGTGAATGAAGTGACATGTTTTTCAACTAAATTTAATTTTCGTAGATATTAAAAAAGCAAAATATTATTTTAATATATCTAACATGTTAAATGAAACGATCACAAAAAATGACGTGAACTACTAAATAAACGATCCTCTAACTGATATTCATATATTTAGTAATTAAAGAATGTCATTTTAAAATTACTTCTTTAATTTAAATATGTTAAACAAAGTATAAATTTTCAGCTGCAGATGACATAATTTTGCAGTCTACTTTATAGTTATGTTAACACACACGAAAAAAAAACTAATTTATTTCAGGCTTATTAAACATCCTTAGTGAATTTAATTGAAAATAAAACAAAATTATACGTCTCACGCTTATTATCAGATTACAGGAAAACCAAACTTTGTTCAAAATTAAAATGTTCAATGAGGATTTTCAAATAATATTAGTTCATTTGTAAAAAAATTGTGTGCCAAATTAATACAGTTTGTTCAATGAATTCCAGCTAAAAAAAATATTTAAAAAAGTAAAGTAAATGGTCGTACTATGTTATTAAACGTTTGAATGATTGAAAAGTAATTGATTAAAAATTAAATTTGGAGATTTGTTATAAATTCATAAAATAATAAGGAAGGAGGTTTATAAGTAAGAAATTAAGTAATCACTTTGCAGTTTAAATCTGTTATTGTCTTAATAAAACACACATAAATTAAACATATAATATTAAAAAAATAGTATGCTGACAAGACAATTACATTTTCAAGGAAAAAATAAATAAATGATTTCTTTAGATAAAGTAAAAACCTCTTTTTTTTTTTTTTTTTTTTTTTTTTTTTTTTATTGAATTAGTAATAGTGAGAAAAAGTTGCTTTCGTACCTCCAAATTCCATTTTTTCCCACTTCCTACTAGGATCTTAAAAAAAAAAAATGTGTTTTATTTATACAAAAGACAATCTTTTCTCCCAAATAATTATTAAAAATTTTGAAAAAAAAAAAAAAAAAAAAATCTATACTTTTGACAATTTTATTTTTTTCACATTTTGGTTGGAGTAAAATATATTAATCATTTGAAAAACGATTTAGTTGATTGAAAAAATATTTCAGTAAAATATTGTTTAATTTTGAAGACAACCTTCTGTCGCTATACTTATTTAAAAATCTGAAGTTAATAAAAAAAAATCTATATTTTTCGGCCCAAATAGGTATTTATTTTGCAAAATATTAAATTTGGAATTTTAAACTATGTATGTTAAAGAACAGTTATACTCGATTCTTTTAAATGATCAAAAATAATTAGGTAAGAAACGGAGGTGTAGATTTTTTCTCTTTGAATATGTATAAAGATTCACGTTTTACAATTTCGTAAAATTACGATTTTAATCCAAGAATAGCATAAATTTTAAATAATTCAGAGTTTACTAAGTTATTTAAAACCTTTTAAATGTTTACGAATACTTGTATTCTAGTGTATACTTTATATTTATTTAAGACAAATTAAATTTATTTATATCATTTTAGATCATGACAGACGATAACAAAATTTAATGTAAATTAATAAAATAACAAATAAGTAAATTTATTTTTAGAAATGAAAAAACTATTCTTGGTCAGCTGTTTTAGGTCTTTATTTTCAAAACGACATTTAGAGCATTTATGACAAAAAAAAAAAAAAAAAAGGAAAAAGAAATCTATATTTTTACATCAATTTATTTATCTATATCTGTCTATCTATCTATCTATTCATATATAATGTATTATGGATAATTATTATATTTATTTTGTTCTCTATTGTGGTAAATTTGTAGGTGTAAATGTTATATACTTTTATGTGCATTATGTTTTTTCTCAATATTAAAATATGTGAATTTCATACATTTAATTTTTTACCAAATTAAAGGTAATACATATTCTTTTTTTTTTTTCTTTTTTAATGCACTATGTTTCTAGCTGCATTTACGCTTATACAACGTGTGTGTTTTTTATTTAAAAACAATGTCTATTTTTTCTATTTTTTTTTAAATTTCAATTTACATTTTAAATTATAGTGTTTTCATTTAATTTCTTATGTAGTAATGTAAAGTGACTGCTTGTTATGTGCCATTCTTTTTTATAATTGTCTTAAAGTGAAAATATACGCATAATCATTATTTTTAACTTACTAACTTAGATGATAGTTGTTTTTTAGGCTCCCATCAATTTAGGCTCCCATGATAGCCTTTATGGTAAATTTTATTTTTACTTCCTTGCAATTTAATGTAAAGTAGCTGTTATAATATGCTTCATTAAAAAACAAACTATGATGGACAAAAAAATGAAAGAAGGACAAGAAATTAAACAAGGAAGAAAATGGTTATCCCACTTTATTTCAAAACATTTCATATTAAAAAAAAAAAAAAAAGAAGCAGTGTTTTCAGGTTGATATGTGTAATGTTTATATATAATATATAATTACATTTATAAAGGTTAAAAAAAACCCGTTTATATTA
Source organism: Salticus scenicus (assembly GCA_963930645.1). NCBI lineage: Eukaryota > Metazoa > Arthropoda > Arachnida > Araneae > Salticidae > Salticus > Salticus scenicus. The sequence continues at coordinate 38,409,448 of OZ005653.1, read as the reverse complement.
TAAAAATTCTCTAAAAGAAAATTATTTTAACTCTCCACTCACATAATAAATATAGCAAAATTTCCATCTCTTTGATAAATTGATATCGAAAACTCAAATTTTAAACAATGTGTTTTAACAGGTAGGCTTCACATACTACAATATTAAAAATAATAAATGAAAATAACTCAAATTTAAACATTCTCTTCCTAAATTACATTGGAAAAAAAAATAGAAGATCCACAAAACTTTCGAGTCTAAAAGTGACACCTTTTAATAATAAATAAATAACTAATAAAATAAAAGATATAGAGTTTTAACAATTAAGATTAATGAGTACGCTGTCATGACCTTATGATGAAATATGCCAACATGTTGTTTTAAATATTTTTAAAAATTATTCTCTGTATCCTATAAGCTAGGTTTAATGATATTCTTGTTTTCTATTTGGTATAACAGTATAACATAAATGCAATCTGTTAGGTCATGTCTTTTGCAGTTTGTGAAAAGATAAAGTATACAGTTCTTCTCAAGCTTCTGTGTAGAACAGATTCATTTGGAGATTGATAAATTAGTTTTTCTTATAAAATTTATATGAAAAAAAAAAAAAAAAAAAAAAAAAAAAAGCAAACAAAAAATAAAATGAAGATTTGTGAATATTTATTATACAGTCTGTATCAAATTTATTTATTAGTATTAATAAAAGAAATTAGGTTAAAATTTTTTTAGTTTTTTTTTTTTTTTTTTTTAATATAAAAAATACACTATATTCATTAATTATAAAAAATAATATATTCAAACTCATGTTTAATTAAAATAAATAATTTAGTTGTAAATTTATGTAAAAACAAACTTCCAGACGGATCAAAATGACAGTTCAAAGCACATTTCACTTACCTAATACAAACAATAATTTAATAATCATATGCAAATATAAACTGCTGTTTTCATACGTAAAATAATCGTTTGGCACTGAAACATATTAATAAAAGGTTTTTGATTTTACAAAAAATTGAATAATTAGATATGACGATTAAAATGTTTTGACATAAAAATTTGTTTTCTTCTTTTGAATACATATTTTCAAGCCTCTTTATAAAGAGTTTTAGGTGTTATATTAGCTGAATAATATGATTTTTTAAACAGTTATACTAACCTTTGCATCAAATATATTTCTATATCGTAATTGGCAAATACTAAAAGAAAATAAAGAAAAAGTATGGTTTAATCCTTTAACGTTCATTGGTTTCGCAGTGAAACCAAACATTTGACATAATTTAGCAATTTTTATGCAGCAGAATTTTTCATTTCCCCCTTGTTTTAATCAGGTTTTAAACGTTTGTTCCTTTTCTGTTCGATAGATAGCCACACTATTCTAAAATTTAACAAATAATGCTTCAAAGGAAGCTAAATACATAAGTCACTTGGAGTTTCTTAGTGCGCGCGAGTGCGAATTGCTGGTTTGATGATGCACTCATGTCTAGTTTTTTTTTTTTTTTCATTTAATTAAGAGCTGGATTATTAGTTTCAGCTGAAACAACTTTTACGAGTTTATGTAGTCGATAATGTTTACTTATAAAGTGTTTTATTTATAAAATTAAATATTATTTGAATTTAATAAGGTTAACTTACTAATGTTTCAAACCAAAAATTTCTCGAAAAGGAAGAATGCTATTTTTTTTTTTTTTTTTTAAATATTTCTCATCAGCTATGTGTCTAAAAGCCATTTTAAAAATTAGTTTAGTAATTTTTAAAATAAATTAAGATGTGAACGTTAAACGGTTAACTAGTAGATTTACAAACCATGAGCCCATTTCTATAATCGATGATATCCCCTTTCTATAATCAGGAGTTACTTCTACTTGTTCTGCATTTCCTTTGTCTTCCGATTTCTCTCTCTCTTCATACACATATTTGTATCAAAATATTAGTAATTTATAAGTAAAAGAGTCTATTGTCTCCCCTAAATTCTTATTAAAATATAGGAATCATTTGGTGGCAGCCCCGTGAAATAATTGCGAATTATCGAAACACCATTTTGTATAGAAGCCATGCTCTTAAGCATCTAATTTTATTACACTCAATACAGCGTAACGATGTTAAAATGCACTTAAATAAAATACCATATGTAAACTGTAGCGTAACTAAATTCTTTTAGATGTGAACATGAGTCAGAAACACTATATATACCAAAACTATATAGTCTATTCCAGGGTACGAAATTTCAACTCATACTGCACTCGCCGAAAAAAAAAGTTTTACTCGCCACAAAATAGGATTGTCATTTTTTCCTTTTTTACGCATTTTATGTTTCTTATTTTTCCTAACTACTTGAATTGCTTTTACAAATATGTCTAAAGTTATCTATATTAAAAGTGTGTCGTATATCATCATGTTTCATAATCATTTATAATTAAAAATCATTATAATGTATTGTATTTAAGATTTCAAAAAGATTAAAATATCTAATAATATAAATGGAAAGAGTCATTAAAGAAAAAAAGTAGGGGAAAAAAATCTTTGTCAAACAATAACCTGTGAAAATCTTTTTATTATGAAAGATTAGGCTTTCTTATTTATCTATTTATTTACTTAACTTTTTATATTAGAAATGTCTTTTTCATCCATTTTATTTTTGTAATCAGACGGAATGTCGATATATATAACTTGTTCGTTGTTGTTATTTGAAATAGTCATTTCGGAGATAAAATCGTTGCTTACAAATCATTACAAAGCACATCATTGCCGCTTCAGTTAAAAAAAAAAAAAATGGAAAATATTAATTGTTTTTTGATCATTATTCAACAAAATAAACATAGGCTGTATTTTAAAAAGGGCTCATGCTAATTTTCATGTGACAATATCGCATAGGGAAACTTTCGCATATCTCTTCTCTCGGATAGTGGGTGACGGGCAAAGAGGCTCTCTGCTCGTCTATTCTCACTCTGCTTGGAGAAGTAACAGAGTGAGAAACGAAACTGCCGAAGAGATCAAAACTTTTGTGTATGCACTAAGTATTTTTCCTTTTCTAGACTGGGGCGATTTCGGGCAGCGCACACACAGACTCGGCTCTCCGAGAATATAAAAAGGAGAAGTTAAATATGAGGTTATAGGATGGCAAGATTTTGCCATATTTAAATCTATAAAAAGAATGTTTTCTAAATTTAATTGTTTTGTGTTAATGCTTGTTTGTGTGTCAAAAGTATTCTTTTTAGACTTTTAAAGTCTGCGTTACTAAAGAGAGTGCTTGAGCCGGTTTTCCTCGGCCTGCAGCCAATAAGTATGTTTTAAAGAACTATCTTGTATGTTATTAAGATAAAAGTGAAGGTTGATGAGTATTTAGTTGAATAAAGTAGAATTGTAAACTTATAAAATAAGAGAAGTTTATTATTTTTGTATGGACTTTATTTCTTAAATTTAGATATTAGAAAGGATTAGAACTTACTCAGTATAATTTAGCATAAACAAAATCTTTTCAATCCATCTTAAAATTTAATTTAAGATTGAAAAGAATTTAGAAATGAATCAGTGAAAGTTAATGGAGATTAAGTCTAATAATCCTATCTTAATTTTTTTTATTTAATTACCTTTATGTAATTAAATTTTTATCCTTACCTGGGTTTTAATGGGGAAATTTAAATGTTTGATGAGTGGTGCTGTCAGGAGAAATTAGAAGTTATGTATTCGTTTTGTGTGGCTTAGGCCTAAAAGTAAATTGGTCTGTTACAGTACTGAAGTTTAAAGAGGATTAATTTAAGATTATTAATATTTTGGTGGATAAAATCTAATTAATTGCTGTTTGATATTCTAAACAAAAAAAAAAAGTGAAAGACCAGTTTGCTTTCTTGGCCTGTATTAATTACAAACAAAAATTTTAAATGTACCTTAAAACCAGAAAAGTTTCATTTATCAAATTTAAGGTGTTGGCTGTTGATCCTTGGTAGGATTTAACCCAACTTTTCAAGGTTCTGCAGTCATAGAATTAATTTGTGTGGATGTCACTTTTACTTGGTTTTCTGTAAATTTATTTATGTTATAGTGGTTACTCTAACTAGTTAAAAACCTATCTATTTTACACTGGCTGAGGAAATTGTTTATCAAACAGCTTGTGTGTGATAGATTTGTTAAATGTGAAGTTAGAGTGACATTTCAGTCAGGTTTTTTTTTGAAGTACACTATACTAATTAAGCCATACATTTGTGGAACATTATATGCTGAAATTTACTTAACAATTAAGTAGGAGTAAAAAAGGAATTAGGAATCTTAACACTAACTTTCATTTTAACTTAAATTATCTTAGAGTTTTGTCTGTTTTGGGAAATTGAAGGGTATTATCCTTATACAGTTAAATTAAATGGAAGATAGTAATAAAATCAATATTCCATATGCACCACTCACTAAGTTAAAATAACAAAATTCAATGCAATGTACTTAAGTTTAAAATAAAATTCAAGACACTACACTACATAAAATATCATTTTAAGAATCTTAATAATATACGTTAACTTCATTATCTATAATAATAAATGGAAAGGTTTGTCTGTCTGTCTGTCTGTCTGCCTGTCTGTCTGTTCTTTTATACTTTCAGCCCCTATTGAACGCAGAAGTACAAGAATTGACATACGGATGCTCTGGAGCCTTTCCGATGTTTTCCTCGAAACAGAATTTAAAAATCTTAATTAGTTTCGGAGATATTAATTAAAATGCTGACCCATATCGATCGCGAAAATGACCAAAAATCCTTATTGCTTAAAAAGAGGCATTCTATCAGCATTCAGCAGACGATTTTAACGGCTGTCTCTAACGGAATAAAAACATGTGCAAGTCATTAATGTCACATGATCTTTAACTGGGGTTAAAAATTGCAAATTTCAAAGTGCTTCAAATTTTCTTTTTCGTACACAACACTTAATACAACCTATTCAGCACAAAACCAACCTGCAGTTAAAATTTCATCAAATTTCATTAATAAACAAAGCAGTTACATTTTAATTGCTAATTAAATTTTATTCTAACACGTAATCTATCTTTCAATAGACGATAGGAGTTTCCATAGCAACAAAATACATTTGAAGGAACTAAAAAATACTTTTTCTTTTTCTTTTTACTTCCATTACCCGACTACCGTGGTATACATATAGGTTTTGGCGAAATAAAAAATATTTATTTTTCTTTTTACTTCCATTAATAAAACTACCGTAGATAATGGAATTAGAGATTTCACGTGATTTACATGTTTTAGAATGTCCTGATTAGGTTTTTTGAGGTCTCCTGAATTAGTTTTCTTTTGTATCTCAGCTACTAATTAAAATAATTTCATAAGTAATGCATCATTAGAAAGCTTTTTTGATTTGGAATCGAACAGTGGAATACAGAAATTTGTACCGCCAGATGGCGCTGTAATATTTTAAAATTTCAATATTTCATTATTTCAATTTCTAATTATGATTAAATTATTTTGAATACATCATTCGAAAGATATTTTAAAGTTCTTTTAAATTATCGAAAGTTTTCACCAGATTTACACGTTTTGAGGTGTCCTGAATCAGTTTTCTTTTATATCTCAGAAATTAATTAAAAAAATTTCATAAGTAATACATCATTTGAAAGCTTTGTTGACTTGATACACATTTTAAAGTACTTTTACATTATCGAAAATGGAATTCGAGATTTCACCCGATTTACACGTTTTCAGGTGTCCTGATTAGGTTTTCTTTTGTATCTCAGCTACTAATTAAAATAATTTTATAAGTAATACATCATTAGAAAGCTTTTTTGATTTGGAATCGAACAGTGGATTAGAGAAATTTCTACCGCCAGATGGCGCTGTAATACATTCAAATTTCAATATTTGAATTTCTAATTATGATTAAATTATTTTTAATGCATCATTCGAAAGATATTTTAAAGTTCTTTTATATTATCGACAGTTTTCACCAGATTTACACGTTTTGAGGTCTCCTGAATTAGTTTTCTTTTGTATCTCAGCTACTAATTAAAATAATTTCGTAAGTAATACATCATTAGAAAGCTTTTCGAACAGTGGAATACAGAAATTTGTACCGCCGGATGGCGCTGTAATATTTTAAAATTTCAATATTTCAATTTCTAATTATGATTAAATTATTTTTAATACAGCATTCGAAAGATATTTTAAAGTTCTTTTAAATTATTGAAAGTTTTCACCAGATTTACACGTTTTGAGGTGTCCTGAATCAGTTTTCTTTTGTATCTCAGCTACTAATTAAAATAATTTCATAAGTAATACATCATTAGAAAGCTTTTTTTGATTTGGAATCGAACAGTGGAATACAGAAATTTGTACCGCCAGATGTCGCTGTAATATTTTAAAATTTCAATATTTCAATATTTCAATTTCTGATTATGATTAAATTATTTGTAATACATCATTCGAAAGATATTTTAAAGTTCTTTTAAATTATCGAAAGTTTTCACCAGATTTACACGTTTTGAGGTGTCCTGAATCAGTTTTTTTTTTGTATCTCAGTTATTAATTAAAAAAAGTTCATAAGTAATACATCATTTGAAAGTTTATTTTAGTTCATACACATTTTAAAGTACTTTTACATTATCGAAAACGGAATTCGAGATTTCACCCGATTTACACGTTTTGAGGTGTCCTGATTAGGTTTTCTTTTGTATCTCATCTACTAATTAAAATAATTTCATGAGTAATACATCATTTGGAAGCTTTGTTGATCTGGAATGGAACAATAGATTACAGAAATTTCTACCACCAGATGGCGCTGTAATATTTTTAAATTTCAATATTTCATATTCTAATTATGATTAAATTATTTCTAATACATTATTCGAAAGATATTTTAAAGTTTTTTACATTATCGAAAGTGGAATTCGAGATTTCACCTGATTTACAATTTAAAGTGTCCTGATCAGGTTTTCTTTTGCATCTCAGCTAATTGAGTAAGACCGTTCAAAATTGGTATATGCAAGTTAATTAGGAGGGGCTGGAACGGTGGGGAAGGAATAGGCGCGCAGCGCGCATGGGTTTGGGACCCGGTGCGAGTTTTTACCCGATGATAAAAGATTTTTTATTTAAATTTTTTTTTCTTAATAAAAGTTTGAGTTGAGAAGGAATATGCGTGTACAGCGCACGTATATCCTCAAACGTGCGCGCGCAGTGCGCATGGGTCTGCGCTGCCGAAGGCAGTGGCGTCCCGGTGTGAGTTTTTACCCGATGCTAAATGATATATTTTTTAATTCCTTTTCTTGAGAATGAAAGTTTATGAGTAATAACATGGAATTTTAAGAAGTCATAAGGATGGTGAAGGAATACGTGCGCACAGTGCACGGGTCTACGCTGCCGAAGGCAGTGGGGACCCGGTGCGACATTTTTCCTGATCAGATTTCTTTTTCTTTTTTTATCACATGATAAAAATTAATGCAATTTTGAGAATTCATTAATTATTGTGATTCATTTAAAAAAAGTGACCAGCGAAGCGGGCGTAGCCTGCTAGTGTTGAATAAAGTGTAACCGCGTTAAAATGTGTGTAAACGAAATTCTGTCCATGGGCCATAGCGAAGAGAAATACTTTGGTGAGTACCAGTACACAAATTATAAAAAAATATATACAGCTAATTTTATATAGCTCATGAACATGTGTACCAATTTATAAGTCAATCGATTTTTGGGATCGTCATCTTCATACACACAAAATCTGTCTATAAGCCGTAATAATAAAAGAGATTTCCAGTTCGACTGTATTAAGATTTTTTTTTTTTTTTTTTTTTTTTTTTTGTGTGTGTGTCAAACAGTTTTTTGTGTTTAATTCACCTTGAGTTATAAATATTTAATCAATGCCCGAGTTATTTCTGTTCATTCATGATTTACTGGCGAAGAAAACACTGCATTACTCAGTATACGTAAGTTCTTTGTCGAAAACGACATCGTACTATTAATTTCAATAACATGCCCATAATAGTTAACACGGGTTTGAGAACATTATTTCAAATCATTCAATTGACTGATGAGAAAGTGCGTTTCTTTTGAGGAAATCTGTAAAAATTAACTGGACTTATATCCATTCATTTATTTTAAAAGAGCAAGCATTAAAAAATGGCAGAATGGTTGTACTTTATTTAGAAATTGCTTACTAGCAGTACTTCAACAAAGTTTCACAGATGAACTAGCAAAGTAAACTTTAAAAAAGTAATAACGAATTTTTTAATTTTTTAAAAGATATACAATTTAGCAATTCAAGCTTACTATACGAGTAAAATAAGAAAAAAAAAAAAAAAAAAAAAAAAAAAACAGTTTTAAAAGTTTTTACATACTAACTAACGTATCTCATATGTTAGTATAAAAATCGATATGGCTTTACTTTCTTTCATGTTTTTATTATTATTATAATTATTGTTGAAAAGGTTTCATTGGACTTCTGAAATATTTTTTTAAAAAGAAAATTATTAGAGGAAACTTACCCCAGGCAATGGTAGCGATTTAATAAAAATTTGGAGTAATACATTACTATACTTCTTTTGTGACATACTTAATAAATTATAATTGCAATTACAAAGTATTCAGCAATCATTAATTTTTTTTTATTACACTATGAAAAAAAAATATAGTTTAATTTTTTTTCTTAAAGTAGTTGTCAGATTTGTAAATTTTTTGAATAAAATGCAAAGAAATATGTTTTAAATTTTAAAGTACAATTTCTGAGATGCGTATTTCCATATTTATTATAAATAAATAAACTAAATTGTTACTTTGTTTGGTTAAAATAAGAACTTCAATATCAATTTTTTACAACTCTTATGTACTTTAAAAGACAATCATCATATAAATGCAAATAAGTATCTACAAAAACAGATATTATATAATTTTTGTTTTTTCTTCTTAATTTAAATTGATTTTTCTAAACTAGCAGTAAAATTTCAAATAAAAAGCGTTTTCTATGAGTTCCATTAAAATAAATAAATCAGAAATCCCCATTATTGGAAATACATTAAACCTTAATATAAACGATCAATTTTAAACAATTCAAATTGTCTGTTCTTTATATAGACATGATAAATTTGCTACATATTCTCTTTATGGAATGTTTATTTAGAATTCTTAATGTGCAAAATAATAAAATCTGAAGGACATTATTTGTACCTCAGATTTATATTCTAATTTAAAGTGAAATTTTATGTAATTTTACAAGCAATAAAGAAGATCTTAAAGTTATTATTTCAACAGAAAAAAAAATCATTTAGAATTAAAATTGTGTTGAATAGTTATAAATGTTAAGGTTTAAGAAATAATTTGACAAACGTATTTAAATAAAAATTGGGTTTTATAAAAAGAAAAAAAGACTCTAAGATTTATTTTTTCAGAAAATTATGGAAGTAATTATTTCTTTTTTAACTATTAAGAGTTTAACAAAATATTTTTATTTGAATAGGTTAATTAATAAAATTATCGTTTTTTTGTTCTTTTATATCCGTTCTTGATAAATAAAATAATAATAATAATAATAAAAATAAAAATAAATAAATAAATCTATAATAATAAATGGAAAGGTTTGTCTGTCAGTCTGTCTGTCTGTTCTTTTATACGTTCAGCCCCTATTGAACGCAGAAGTACAAGAATTGACATACGGATGCTCAGGAGCCTTTCCGATGTTTTCCTCGAAACAGAATTTAAAAATCTTAATTAGTTTCGGAGATATTAATTAAAATGTTGACCCATATCGATCGCAAAAATGACCAAAAATCCATATTGCTTAAAAAGAGGCATTCTATCAGCATTCAGCAGACGATTTTAAAGGCTGTCTCTAACGGAAACAAAACATGTGAAACTGATTAATGTCACATGATCTTTAACTGGGGTTAAAAATTGCAAATTTCAAAGTCCTTCAAATTTTCTTTTTCGTACACAACACTTAATATACAACCTATTCAGAACAAAACCAACCTGCAGTTAAAATTTCATCAATTTTCATTAATAAACAAAGCAGTTACATTTTAATTGCAAATTAAAATTTATTCCAACACGTAATCTATCTTTCTATAGACGATAGGAGTTTCCATAGCAACAAAATACATTTGAAGGAACTAAACAATACTTTTTCTTTTTCTTTTTACTTCCATTACCCGACTACCGTGGTATATATAGGTTTTGGGATTGTCCTGATTAGGTTTTCTTTTGTTATCTCAGCTACTAATTAAAATAATTTCATAAGTAACACATTATTTGAAAGCTTTGTTGATTTGGAATTGAACAGTAGATTACAGAAATTTCTACCGCCAGATATTTTAAAATTTCGATATTTCAAATTCTAATTAAATTATTTTTAATACATCATTCAAAAGATATTTTAAAGTTCTTTTAAATTATCGAAAGTTTTCACCATATTTACACGTTTTGAGGTGTCCTGAATCAGTTTTTTATTTTTTGTATATCAGTTATTAATTCAAAAAAATTCATAAGTAATACATCATTTGAAAGCTTTTTTTAGTTGATACACATTTTAAAGTACTTTTACATTATCGAAAATGGAATTTGGGATTTTACCCGATTTACACGTTTTGAGGTCTCCTTATTAGGTTTTCTTTTGTATATCAGCTACTAATTAAGATAATTTCATAAGTAATACATCATTAGAAAGCTTTTTTGATTTGGAATCGAACAGTGGAATACAGAAATTTGTACCGCCAGATGGCGCTGTAATATTTTAAAATTTCAATATTTCAATTTCTAATTATTATTAAATTATTTTTAATACATCATTCGGAAGATATTTTAAAGTTCTTTTAAATTATCGAAAGTTTTCACCATACTTACACGTTTTGAGGTGTCCAGAATCAGTTTTTTATTTTTTTGTATATCAGTTATTAATTAAAAAAATTTCATAAGTAATACATCATTTGAAAGCTTATTTTAGTTGAAACACATTTTAAAGTACTTTTACATTATCGAAAATGGAATTCGGGATTTCACCCGATTTACACGTTTTGAGGTCTCCTGATTAGGTTTTCTTTTGTATATCAGCTACTAATTATTTTCATAAGTAATACATCATTAGAAAGCTTTTTTCATTTGGAATCGAACAGTGGAATACAGAAATTTGTACCGCCAGATGGCGCTGTAATATTTTAAAATTTCAATATTTCAATTTTTAATTATGATTAAATTAATTTTAATACATCATTCGAAAGATATTTTAAAGTTCTTTTAAATTATCGAAATTTTTCACCAGATTTACACGTTTTGAGGTGTCCTGAATCAGTTTTCTTTTATATCTCAGTTATTAATTAAAAAAATTTCATAAGTAATACATCATTTGAAAGCTTTGTTGAGTTGATACACATTTTAAAGTACTTTTACATTATCGAAAATGGAATTCGGGATTTCACCCGATTTACACGTTTTGAGGTCTCCTGATTAGGTTTCCTCTTGTATATCAGCTACTAATTAAAATATTTTCACAATTAGAAAGCTTTTTTGATTTGGAATTGAACAGTTGATTACAGAAATTTCTACCGCCAGATGGCGCTGTAATATTTTAAAATTTCAATATTTCAATTTCTGATTATGATTAAATTATTTTTAATACATCATTCCAAAGATATTTTTTAGTTTTTTTATATTATCGAAAGTTTTAACCAGATTTACACGTTTTGAGGTCTCCTGAATTAGTTTTCTTTTGTATCTCAGCTACTAATTAAAATAATGTCATAAGTAATACATCATTAGAAAGCTTTTTTGATTTGGAGTCGAACAGTGGAATACAGAAATTTGTACCGCCAGATGGCGCTGTAATATTTTAAAATTTCAATATTTCAATTTCTAATTATGATTAAATTATTTTTAATACATCATTCGGAAGATATTTTAAAGTTCTTTTAAATTATCGAACGTTTTCACCAGATTTACACGTTTTGAGGTGTCCTGAATCAGTTTTTTATTTTTTGTATATCATTTATTAATTAAAAAAATTTCATAAGTAATACATCATTTGAAAGCTTATTTTAGTTGATACACATTTTAAAGCACTTTAACATTATCGAAAACGGAATTCGAGATTTCACCCGATTTACACGTTTTGAGGTGTCCTGATTAGGTTTTCTTTTGTATCTCATCTACTAATTAAAATAGTTTCATGAGTAACACATCATTTGAAAGCTTTGTTGATCTGGAATGGAACAATAGATTACAGAAATTTCTACCGCCAGATGGCGCTGTAATTTTTTTAATTTAAATATTTCAAATTCTAATTATGATTAAATTGTTTCTAATACATCATTCGAAAGATATTTTAAAGTTCTTTTATATTATCGAAAGTGGAATTCGAGATTTCACCTGATTTACAAATTTAAGGTGTCCTGATCAGGTTCTCTTTTGCATCTCAGCTAATTGAGTAAGACCGTTCAAAATTGGTATATGTAAGTTAATTAGGAGGGGCTGGAAGGGTGGGGAAGGAATAGGCGCGCAGCGCGCATGGGTTTGGGACCTGGTGCGAGTTTTTCCCCGATGATAAAAGATTTTTTTTTAATTTTAATTTCTTAATAATAAAAGTTTCAGTTGAGAAGGAATATGCGTGTACAGAGCACGCATATCCTCAAACGTGCGCGCGCAGCGCGCATGGGTCTGCGCTGCCGAAGGCAGTGGGGTCCCGGTGTGAGTTTTTACCCGATTCTAAATGATTTTTTTTTTAAATTCCTTTTCTTAAGAATGAAATTTTATGAGTAATAACGTGGAATTTTGAGAAGTCATTAGGATGGTGAAGGAGTACGTGCACGCAGCCCACGGGTCTACGCTGCCGAAGGCAGTGGGGACCCGGTGCGACATTTTTCCCGATGAGAATTTTTTTTTCTTTTATTTTATCACATGATAAAAATTAATGCAATTTTGAGAATTCATTAATTATTGTGATTCATTTAAAAATAGTGACCAGCGAAGCGGGCGTAGCCTGCTAGTAAGTAAATAAAAATAAAACAAATAAAATAATAAATAAATAAATAAATAAATAATAACAATTGGACTAATTAGGAGAATTCAATCTGCAACACAGTCTGCATTTCAAAAATATTTTTCATATATTCATTGTAAACAAAGAATCACAAATATTGCTCACATTCTAAAGCAATTAAACTTAGCGCGTTTTGACGCACATTGTTTAAGAATTACTAAAGTCGTAAAAATATGTACAGACTTCCAATATTATCATCATTATATATATATAAAAAAAAAAGTAAATGCTAAATTTTTTAAAAAACATAGATTTTCTGGAATATCTCTGTGTGCGTCTGTTATATACAGAGATCAACCGCTAAAAACATTATTTTCGGAATCAAGGGGGCCTTAAAACGTGTAAATCATGTAGAAAAAAAAAATCAGTTTCGAAAATTTGCACGAAAAACAATAATTCCTTTACCATATATATGGATAAAAAAAAAAGTAAAATAAATAAATAAGAAATGATTTTAAGTATGGATTCTGATAAGTGAAATGAAAATAAACATCACCAGAAAAAGATAATAACAAAACTGTCAATGAATAATTTTGTAAGGAACATACCGTTCAATTTTCATACTCCTATGTCTATTTTTTAAAATTTTCCCTCATACAAAGAATAGAAGCATAAAGAAGAAAAAGAAAAATGAATGCAGGAATAAAAATTCATTTTAATATAACATTTAGAGGTGTATGTATATTTAACTACCTGTAATGTATCATTATCAAATTTTGTTCTTTAGTTTTCTTTTCAAAATTATGCAATTTTTTCAAAATAATAATGATAAATAAATATATAAATAAATACTCTATTTTTAAAAAAAATTATATAAAATTCGATTAATGATTTGGCACTGAACATGCCACATTCATATGTTCATACGTACAATCGTCTTAAAAAAAAGAAAAAAAATGTTCATTAAAATTGAATGTATCGCTGTAGACAATGGATTAAAAGAGAATAAAATCCAAAACTTAAAAAAAAAAAAAAAATCATTAGGAAATTGGTGAAAACTATTTACTATTCTCATGATTAATTTTTGTCGAAAAATACTTGTTAAAATTTTTAATTTTTATATTTTATATATTGAGTAATAATTGCGAATTTTAGGTTCTTTTCTAAAGAATACTACCACTATTTTCTGATAGTACTTCTCAATGCAATGAATTATAGATAATTACCAGAACACTCATCTAAAAGTTTCTATTAAAATGTAGTGGACATATTCTTTCTATTTTCAATATAAAATATATCAACCAAAAGAATTTTTTTTCTCTGAAAAAGGCTTGCTACAATAAAAACGTAATGTTTTTTACAAAAGATATCCAAATGATAAAATATATTTTATGTAAAATGATATTAAAGAGCTACGAGAAATGTGAAATGTTATTTATTTCTAACCTCTATTGTATGTCACATCGATATATTTTCTAGCATACATTTGAAATGTATTGTTATCTAAAAATTTAGCATGTTATAAATTGTCTTAGAAAGTGACAAATAGAAACAGAAAACAGGTCCCCAATCTCCCCCAAAATAAAAGCCTTAGTGATAAATTTTTATTCTAGAAGAAATTTCTGACATGACGCGTCATCTATAAACATTTCACATAACTATTTTAATTTATCCTGCTACAGAAAACTTTCCGTGAGTAAAATATATTTTAATTACATAGTTTAAAATTTAATTTTTGTAAAAATTAGTCTGAAGATTAAACATTAAAATGAATAAATAAATATGTTATTTTTATTATTCACTTGCTTGTCTCTATAATTAATTGTGTTTACCTTAATAATCTAAAATATAAGTATATTGTATCTTTTAGATAATTTAAAATTTTATTTGAAACTATCTGGCATTGCCTTCATCGTTGGTCATTATATTTAGCTGATTTTTGTTTTTTTAATAGTAGTAAATCTCGATTTTTAATTTCTATATTTATTAATAAACCTCGATAACATGAACAGCTGTCGTTTGCTACACACTAATTATTCTCGAAATAATTCATTTATAAAACACAACCCTGGAATTGTACCCCTCTTTAAAGAGTTGGTTGGTTGTGTTTTTACATCGCACTAGTGCTGTGCAGATAGGCAATTGGCAAAGGTCTGGGACACAACCCTAGAAGTGGTCCGGATACATGCCATCACAATTTTGATCCTCCACGGAAGGGATGGCTCTCCCGCTTCGGTGACCCCCAGAGGTATAATATTTGATGGGAACATGGAGGCCATTGCGGCCACGACAGATTTTACGTGCACCAGCCACCATTAGTGTACACGACGGTCTTTGGCAGGCTCGAGTACCGAACCCGCAATCTTCCAATTACGAGGCCGGAGCTCTACCGACTGGGCTACCACGGCCCCCCTCTTTAAAGAGAAAAAAAAATGTTGTTCTAAGAAAAGAGCTTCTTATGTTATACAGACAAATGAAATATTTATCTGTAACATGCAAAATTCTTCTGATATTATATTATAGTTTGGAGTCAAGATTACTATATATTACTACTTATTCGGTCGCTAATAAATAAAAGCCCTACCAGTCATAGTAAAACTTAGCAATCGAATGATTTCTAAGAAATGACCTTTCAAAGATGATAGATTCACTTCATTTGGGAGATATTCCGGTTGTTGGTTGCTTGTGGGGATGAACGTCTATTGACTGCTTTAGGGTTCTAGACCTGAGGAGGAGTGCCCTCCATGGAGGTCTTTCTAAGGGGTCTTCGCCCGTATATATATGAAAGTTTCGGTGAAAACCACGAAAAACTCCGAACGGCCAAGCCGATGAGCCTGACCTAGGATTAAACCCTGCACCTCACGTCTACCAGCTTTGAGTGCAGAACCGCTCGGCCGCTGGTGAGCCGGGAGATATTACGGAAGTAATGTCATTCTAACATGCAATAAAAACTATTTCGATTTTAATTATATTAAGACAGTAGTCATTTACCTTCATTCATAAAATTTTAAATAGCACGCATTAAAATTTGTAAAAAGTTTAAATTTAGAAAGTCTTTTTAATCATTTCATTGCTGTTTAATTTCAGATGTTTGAAAATCTCTATTTAGGATGAATGTATACATTGGAAACAGCCTGAATATCAAATTTGAAATTTCCAGCTGCATTTTTATTATAGAAAACATAAAAAAAAAAAAAAAAAAAAACGATTTTCGAGAGAGAAATGATTTTTTGAGATTTCCGCAGAATCTTTCATTGTGCATGTGCTGTAAATATAAACTCCAACAGTACTTCAACCTTATTAAAAAGGAGTAACTGTGTCAAGTTTAGTTGAAATCGGTTCAGTGACTTTTGAGGAGATGCAAGACATACGTGTACACACAGATACATACAATGACTTTTATTTATATTAAGACATAAGAAATTGTAATTATTACACGTTACAGTGAAGAATTATCTAACTCAAAAACTCTACGGCAAAACCTGCTTGTAAGTAATTTCAATAATCTGCTTTACAATTATTAAATAAACAATAATATGTATCAGGCCATACAGCACTATTTATTAATTGAATGTTTGCACATACATATATGAATGAAAAGAAATTAGTTCATTAATAATAAAATTAGTATTAATTAGCCAATAGTGAGCAGGGAAAATATGTATGCAATTTACAAGAATAGGTTAATGCGCTTTTTTTTTACCCTGCTCGATTCGAAAGTAATTTGTTGGTTGGTTAGTTGGTTAAGTCTTTACGTCGCGCCAGAGAAACTAATTTGTTCCACAAAACCACTGCCATTCATTCATTATGTCATTAAATAGAAAATTACCACTTCTTAAAATCTAGCTCAGTGTTCTTGTGTAAATTTTGAAATTTAAAGGTAATGCAATGTGGTTTAAATAAAAGATTTGGTTCAGATAGAGCAAATTGATCTCTTTATTCGTTTAAAGTAGCCACCTTTCTGAAAAAAAAAAAAAAAAAAAAAAAAAAAAAAAAAAGATACTTCAAGGTAATTAATTAACTTGGTAGAAATATGCTATATGCATGCCGAATTTGATGCAAATCGGTTTATATATATATATATTTCATCAAAGTTAGAAAATTCATGTGGCCAACATTAAAAAAAATATAGCAGATCAAGCTCTATAAAAAATTTGGTTGACACTTTGATATTAGTGATGAACATTCCGAGTTTCAAAAAAATCAGTTTTTAATCTCGTTTTTTACAAGTTTCAAATTTTCAAATGATTGCCATTTCGTAAGAAGATTGCGGAGCAAGTTAACAGACGAATTCATTTTAGATAATTCTGAAGATGAATTCCTTTTACAATTTAGATCTAGATTGATTCAGTATTTCAAAAGTTATCGTTCTGATAAATTTTCTGTTATAAATAGACGTAGATAGCTAGAAATATAAATCAAAGTCATAAGCATAATTTGGTCTCCATCATTGTGATTGGAGAAAGGGAAATGTTCTTATTACAAAAATGTTTGTAAATATGTTTTAATATTTTCAAATAGGGGATGATATGTCATTTAAAAGTATTGAAAAGGGGGGTGGAGGGTGCATTTCCAAGTAGTATGTTACGCCTGCGAATAAATTAAGTGAAGCAACAGGTAGATTTTCGAAGAAATGAATCTAAAATCAATAATAAACTAAAATGCATACAACGAAATAGTAAGTAAAAAAGTTTGTTACAATAAGTTAATATAGGCTAATAAATAAATTAATATTAGATATTCAGAACAGCAAAATTTATACAATCCCAAAGCGATTATACGTTAATTGCAATCCAAAAGTTTAGATGATACAGAGGGTGTTCGCCCATTTTTTTTGACGATTTTGATGGAGTGTGCTGAAAACATTACACTCATATTTCGTGTTTTAAATGTTCAGTTTGATAGTCCTTGCTCTTAACTATCCTTCTATATCGTAATTTTCATGATAATAATGCTTTTTGTAATATCGGAAGAGGTATTTTGTTCCACTCCTCTTGAACGGCTTTCCAAAGTCCACAAAGCGTTGTAGGTCAGCGTTTGGATAATGCAGATTTTAAGAGTCCAAAAGCACAACATCGGTGATACATCAGGAGATTTAGCAGGAATATCAGAGAAGGGTATGGTTTTAATTCCCGTTTCTTGTTCCATTTTTTCTAGAAAAGCAATTGTGAATTTTGATGTGTGGCTGCTTGCTTTGTCTTGATGCAGTTCAACGGATTATTGGAATTTTGGATAAAAATCTGGAATTTCGTATTTAAAAATTGGAGTTAAAATATGTTCTTGATAGTATTTAGAGTTGATTTTGACATTTTTGTCAACTTTCTTTTGCTTTTAGCTTTCCTTTGTATGGAAAACTAGCGACAATCATAAATCTTTTAGAAAAACTTTCTTTTGATTCTTTGAACCATGTAGCAATTTTTTTTCTCTCCTCTTTTATGATAATAAATTGATCTTTTTTTGTTGCAATCCCCTTAAATAGATCCAAGCTTCATCTAGTTACCACATTTTTCCATTTTTTTCCTGATAAATGTTTGATAAAGAGTTCTGCAGCGTGCTCTATACGTTCATAGATATGACTCTGAGAAAGACGATAAACATGATATTTTTTGGCCTTTTTAAGATTCAAATCAGAGTTAACAATTTTATTTACAGTTGAAACTGAGCAGTTTAATATTTTTGCAACATACCTTTGAGTTGGAGGGTTTTCTTTTAGTGTTATTAGATTTCACCTTTGCAATATTAGAAGAACTGCGATTTTTCTTTGGATAAGTATTTGGAAGAATTTTCCTTTCAGATACCAGACTATGACGATTTTTTCCTTTCTTATATATAATATTTCCTATCGTGGCTTTAAATATCGAAAAACCATGGCTTTTACAGCGTTTCTGAATTATTGAATAAGAATAACCCTGTTCGGAAAGAGCGGAAACGTATCCTTCCATCCATTGCCTTTTTAAAAAACACCATTTTTCATCTAAACAAAAATTATAAATATCAGATGATAAATAAAACTTCTAAAAATATAACTGTTGTGAAAATAAAATTTTCCATGCAGATGATTTTTTCTTAAGGCGAAATAAAATCGTCTAATCAATGTGCGAACAACCTCTGTAAAACGTACTAAAAAGAGGAACTCAAATGAAATAATCGGGTACTACCTCACTCACATTACTTTCTTTACCGTACATTATTGTAGACATATTATTGCAGTTAACAGTGAAAGATAAAAATCTGCATTTTAATATTTATGAAGTACTTAAAATAGCAGTTGACACTTAGATAAGAAACAATTTTATTCCAAATACATTTCTGTGTGAAAGTGCTAATGTCCCTTTGAACCTCCATTTGAATATTGTAGCTACATTTATAAAGCATTTAACGTCAACAAAAAAAAAAAAAAAAAAAGAAAAGAAAAAGAAAAAGAAAAATTAAAAAAAAAAAAAAACAATTTATTTAGAGAATTCACGTTGATAACTTTCTTTGAAATATATTCGTATAATTTGAGTAGCCCTGTATATTTTCTGTAAATTATATAACATGAAACAGTGTATTTAAATTCAATACGTTTAAGAAAAATCATGACACAACTTGAAATGCACTTTGAGTCACATTCTGATGATAATATAGCATTAACATCAGAAATATTTTGTGTATCTCTGTAAACGAAAAATAAGTATACTTTTCATAGGATATTCTATATGATATATTTATTTATGCACCTACGCATATAAAAATTATTTTCAATTTCCTCTTGTTTAGTGTAGTTTAAAGATGCCCCTGTACACGAACCTATTGTGCGATCTCAACGAAACGTTTTGTGTAGCATACGGCCTTATTCACCTTTAACTTCAACTCCCGCTTCAACACAAAAATTTTAAAAGCATCTAAAAGCAGAGTGTTGCTTTCACAGAAAATTTGGCACGAGGCTTCTGTCATCTAGTGTCAAAGTTTTCATATAATTTCTGATTGGTTATTTTCAGCTAAAAAAATCTGAAAATAACAATGCCGCTAGATGGCAGACGCAAAGCGTCAGACTTTACTAAAAAGTTGAACCCTGCCTTTATGCGCTTTTCAAGTTTTCGTTTTCAACCGGGAGTTGAAGTTATTGGTGAATACAGGCCGTTAGGAAACCGAGTTTGGACTTATTGGTAGTATTAGTTTTGAGTTATGCTGATAACATAGTTATAGACGGAAGGACAAATTAACTACCACAGACGGAAAGACCTCTCGTTAGTTATCTGACTTTCAGATTCAGGTTCTTTGCCTCAAAATCAGGAAATATTCAAAAACTCAAGTTTCGAAAATTTTGCCACAAAACAATACTTTCTCCACCATGTATGGGTAAGAGATAGCAATAAAAAATTATTCCATTTATTCATAACATGTACATCAGATTTGTATGCTTGAGAGGAAGTCCAGTAGTAAATCTTCGTCGTATTGAGGACAGATAGCACATGATAGAATTACAATGCGAAAGACTGAAAAAACACCCAGGGCCAGCGCGGGAATCGAACCCACTCTCCTACGCTCGAAGGCGATTAGCAGTGTGGTGACATAACCACTCGGCCACGGAGGGCCCATAAAAAATGATTCGTGTAATCATAAATGCGAAAAAAAAAACAATAAAAAGAAATTTTTTTATAGATATTTTTGTATTCAGCGCATCTTAAGACATAATGGATAGTATGTGATTAACCCTCTAGAGAAGACATTATGTAAAAAATATACACAACTCACTTAATACGTAATAAATATACATAATATACTTAATTAAATAATAAACATATTGAGTGTACTTGACGATTTTAAGCAGTTTATTATAATCACTTTAAATCCTTCAAAATACTTTATAAAAATTATGTGACAATTTAATGTCTATATATGAAACAAGGTTGCATTCTTTATTTTTTTGAAAAATACTAAATCCTATTATACACACCTACAGAAGAACTGTTTTGCTTTAAATATATTCCTAAGGAACATTAATCTATAAAAAATACCTACTTGAAAATAAAATAGTATAATGTATTTCTTCGTCAGAGTAATATGAAAAATAGATTCCACTTTTTATCTTCAAATAAACAAGTACATCATCTAGAGAAATATTATTTTGATCTGTTTTGCAAATAAATTGCATGCCTATCATTGGACTAATGGATAATTTTATGCCCAGAGGCGTCTTTATTACTGCAATATCCTTTAATGGCAATTTATTATATTTAGTCTTATATTACTTTGATCAATTTAATAGAATTTTTTGCATAAAATTGTGATAAAATGATGGTATTTGATCATTCTATTTACGATTACAATTTCTAAACAATTTAGGAAAAAAAATATTTCGCGTAATGTTTAATAAATATCACATTTTTTTAAATGATTTTTTATTAGGACCTAAAACGTATTACATAGCTAGTGGGTTTTCCGAAAATGAATGGGGAATTTTGGAAATAAATAAATAAATAAACGGAACGCTTTAGAAATGTATCGTTTTGTGGCTTGTTGGGGAAGCTGGGAATTGCCACCCCACTAACTTGTAAATTTAGCTAACATTTTCGCTTAAAGAGGGTGATGTTGTTAAGCAAAAGCTAAAGATCCTATATTAGGAGAATCTGAACATTAACGGAAAGTTATCAATATTAGTGCCTTTGACTACATATGGGTAATTCTCTGAAAAACGGTCATTTCATGTCCCAGTAATCTTGAGGGCATATTTTTAAAATCACAAAAACAAAAAGCTCTCAGAACTATCAATATTAATTAGTTATGCATATAAACTGTAATTCTTTGGTTACTGGAATTTAAATATAATTTTAAAATATTTTTTGAAATGCAAAATATCATTCCCTCACTGTGTCCCCATTCACACATGTAAGTAAATAAAATGGTTTCTATGGTATTAAAGCACGTATATTTAGATTATTTTAATTGAAAATTTATTAAACACACTTTAATAAATATTTATCCATTACACTACATTTATATATTATGCAATGAAAGAAATTAGAACACACTTTATTGTTGTCCCTGGTATTAGATATCATTCCCTCATCAAACAATAATCACACCCCTGCTTACTCCATTAATGGCAGCACGTGCTTTATATAAGTCAAACTTAATTTGTATAGCAGCAAAGTAAAAAGCCATTTTGTGTTCTGTTCGAAACTTTTTACATTGAGTTGCATAAGGCTCTCAAACGTTAGATTGAAATACAATATTTTTATAATACGTCATTCCCTCATTCATCATAAAGTTAACTAAAAGAAATCAAATTGGCTTTTTTATGTTATTATAGTAATAAAAATATGTTTTAATAAATATTTAGTGTTTGAAAATACAGCTAAACCTAATCATGTTTTTATAAAGTAATTTCTAGAAGAAATTTGTCATTCCCTCACAATCATTCCCTCATTTTTTTAATTAATAAAAATAATGCTATTTCAAAAAATTATCATATGCAGTTTGGTTTATATTATTTTTTATTAACCTTAACGTATGTGTACATGCACAAAATTAAAAAAAAAGAAAAAGAAAAAAGAATAATGGAGCAATTTTATTTGGGCTAACTCAATTTTTTTTTTTTAAAGCCCACTTTTCAGAGAATGACCCATATACATTAGAACAGACCACGGACTAGTAACCTATTTGTTGTCGAATATCACATGCCCACCAATTCATTCGCCAAAGCTGTTTTTCTACCGCCAAATCGACATTCTACTTCCAACAAAGCAGGTTTCCTAAACCACATGCAAAATTCCAAGAACCATTTGCCAAGAAAGTCATCTGTAAAAAACGGTGATCATTCACCCCAAACCTGTAGTGATGCTCGCGGAAATTTCCTCCACAGCCAGTATAGGGCATAGATCTTATATAGATAGACCAAGCATCCCCCCCTCATTATCTGTCTGTGACATGAAGAAGCTTCCGAAGCTAAATTATCACGTGATGCGGACCTGGAGAGAGAGAAGAGAATGAATATTATGTGATTTTTCCATAGGAAAGAAAGTAGTTTTGAGTTTTTTAATTTCTGTATTGTACACATACGTTTTATTTAAGCCTTTAGATTTACGCATCGTTGGAAAGCTAAAATGTCATTGATTAATTATAAAAAAATTTCTTTTGTGAGAAACCATTCTGAAGGGGAGAATTTTTTGTTTGAATTCTTACAAAAATAAGTTCTTTCTTATGGAAGAATCTCCCTCAATTCTCTGTCACGTGATATGCGGCACTGACCGCAAAGGATGAAGGTATCAGATAACACCCTCATGTTGAAGACATTCACTATAATGGGAAGTAATATTGGTGGCGTAGTCTATCTATATAAGGTCTATGGCATAGACCTTATAAGATAGACCACGCATCCGCCTCATAAACTGTCCGCGAGATGAGCTAGCTTCCCAGCTAAATTATAACGTGATGCGGACCTGGAGTGAGAGACGAGAATGAATATTATGCGATTTTTTCTTAGGAAAGAAAGTAGTTTTGAGTTTTTTAAATTTCTGTATTGTACACATACGTTTTATTTAAGCCTTTAGATTTACGCATCGTTGGAAAGCTAAAATGTCATTGATTATTTATAAAAAAATTTCTTTTGTGAGAAATCATTCTGAAGGGCAGAATTTTTGTTTGAATTCTTACAAAAATAAGTTCTTTCTTATGGAAGAATCTCCCTCAACTCTCTGTCACGTGACATACGGCGCTGACCGCAAAAGATGAAGGTAACAGATTACACCCTCATGTTGAAGATATTCACTATAATGGGAAGTCCTATTGGTGGCGTAGTCTATCTATATAAGGTCTATGGTATAGGTTATCCGTCCTCTATTTCCTATCAGTACTCAATGATTAATGCTAAAACGGAGCGATCCCTATGGAACGTAATGTATTTTTCTTCGAGCCTGACACTTTAATATACTACATAAATGCATTTAATTAAATTGTATTTTAAACTTGAAAAACTTCTTCACACACCATAAAATTAATAGAAGCACTTCTGGTTGCGAAAGGACTTAGCCTTTTTTCTTCAGGTGCAAAATACATGCTACTGCCTTGGAGGCAAAAGCAAGATTCGATTTTTGTCTCACTAGTGTCTTCCTTTTGCCTCCAAGACAGTAGCACGTATTTTGCACCTGAAGAAAAAAGGCCACGTCCTTTCGAAACCGGTAATGCTTTTATTAATTTTATGGTGTGTAAAGAAGTTTTTCAAATTTAAATATTGATTGTACACCAGTTCTATAATTTAGTATTACATTGTATTTGTTTCGCACGCAATGTAGAATATAAAAAAATAAATATATACATATATTCGTTTTAAAGGAAGAGAATTTGAAGGAAAATGGATTTTTCAGTACCTTCGATAAATTCGAATTACTTTTCAACTCCGATCGCATGGATGGTTGGATGGTTGGGTTTTACGTCGCACTAGTGCTGCGCAGATGAGCAATTGCGATGGTCTGGGACACACCCCTAGAGGTGGTGCGGACACGACAGATTTTGCGTGCACTAGCCACCATTAGTGTACACGATGGTCTTTGGCCGGCTCGAGTATTGAACCTGCAATCTTCCAATTACGAGGCCGGCGCTCTACCGACTGGGCTACCGCGGCCCACTAACTCCGATCGGAAAACAAACGAATATTTGCAATATGCGTTTAAATTAAGCAAAATACTTTGACAGTGAAAGTAATTCTATTCTATTTCTTCTCTGGACACACATTGATTTATTTTAAAAAGGCATCAGTACTTTAACAAATGTATGATTTCTTAGTTTTTGCCAAGTAATAGATGTAAAAATGTAAAATATGGCATTACAAAAGAAATAATATATACATATACATATATATATTTAATTAAAATGATGAAATTCGAGTAATGAAATGTAATTGAAATTTAATTAAAATAAACATCTTCGTAAATTCATTAAAATCGTCGCTAGTTTATTTGTCGATTGAATAATAGTACCTAAATAACACAAATATATATAACTTTTATCTTATGAAAATGTAAAGTGTTTATCATCGATTTACATATTTTTTTTTTTTTCAATAATTGCAATTTCTTTTATCTTATAACAAATCTGCTAGAACCTATGTAACACAAATGATATGTTTATTTTTTAATCTTTTTCTTTCTCTTTTTAATAACCATTACTTTATGTTTTATTTAACTTAAATCACGGATAATTTTTTCAGTACAGTGTTCAGTTGGGACATTATTTTTTCTGTTAAACATTTTTTCAATCTTTTGATAATATGGATAATTTTATTTTATTTATTTATTTCTTAATTTCAATATATTATTCCAGCAGCAATAGCATCAATTTCGAGCGTTAGTTTTCAAAAACTTGGCATTATTAAGAAGATTTTACATGAACTCCAGTAAAAATACACTTTCATGAATTTTTCCTTAATAAAAATATTTTAACTTAAATTTACTTTCCGAAACATCACTACAATTTTTAGAAGATGTCTAACACTTTACGAATTGACAAGCACATACTTTATGGATGACACGAGTAACATTCGATCTTTTAAAAGGGATATCAAAATCTTGATACTATTTTTGAACTATGTCGAGACTTAAGATAAACATAAAAGTTGGCGCCGAGGTATCCAGCTTTGCACTTATTTTTAGATGGATGCAATTTACAATGTGGGATCAGTTCTAAAAGTTATTAGTTTTACGCGGAGAACGATAAATTCTTTAGTGGTAAGTACTTAAAGAATAAATAAAGAACACATAAAATATGCTATTTTATAGTTTGGGGTAATTCTCATTTTAATATCACACAAAATTTTCATGAAAGTCAAATTTGTTTATAAATTTTAGAAATAATTAAAGTGATTTTTTAATAAAATTAAAAAAAAAAAAAATAAATTATATTATATTATTTATATTTAATGAAAATGATATATGCGCACTATATATAAATGCAGAAAATGTTACAAAAAAGATAAACATCGTAATTTAAATCATGAGAATGAGGTAGTAATGACTGGGCGTATTAGAAATGTGATAAAATATATGTATATGGTTAAAAATTTCATATAAATAATTATCAAATTTAATTCTATATTTTTGTATATCTTCGAGAGTAATTTTCCAGCTACATTTCGCTCTTTTCGATATAAACATATCATTATGATATACTGCATATTTGAATTATTAAAACTGAAGATTTATGCATAATTGCAAGTACATCACTTTCAAAAAGAAATTGCACATTGAATTAAAAATGTAGATATGTTCTATCTCAAGAATGAGAAAATATAAGAAATAAAATATATTGGAAAGTTTTGGGGATGCTGAATAGACTTACAATTTCTACACATAAAATCTTTCAACAGAATTGAAATATATATGTATATGAAATGAGCGTCTGTCGGTTGCTTTTTTATTTATGTAAATATTTTCAGAAAATCCTGAAAGGAATATGAATAACTGTTTTTACTCTATCATTTATTTTTATTGAAAAATATAGAAACATCATTACTAGTTTGCATACAGGGACTCAATGAAGAATTTTTATGCATTGTCTGTGATAGTTATTTATTTAAAGCATGTTTTAATATCGATACTGCAAAAACATTAAAAAATTAAAAAATATTTTTCCTAGGCATAAAAGCTTATTTTCTATAGAATATATTACTATTAGCATACCTGAAAGATTTAAAAGTTAATTAAAAATATATTCAGATACAGTACGAGATACTGGTGAGTATTGCACATAGGGAAATTTAAAAGATAATTTGCGCATTCTTAACAGTTTGGAAAGAAAATTCTGTCTGCGTGCGTTTTTATTTACGTAAATTTATTGAAAATGTCTTAATACTGATTTACCCTATTCAACTTCAGTAAAGCATTGCGTCTCTATAAAAATGCTTTAAAAAGCACTATTGGTTTGCATGCAGGAAACCAAAAAGAAATTCTTATACATTACGGTTTATGAAAAATATTTCGTTAAAAAAATATTTTAACATCCTTATGCACCACAAATCATAACGGAATTAACATACATTATTTAAATGTTCGATTCAAATGGAATATTGTATTATTAATAAATACAAAAACCTTGAATAGTCACCTTAAAATGCAATAAACTCGCAACAATTGTTTCGGGTAAAAAACACCATGACCCTTCGTGAGGCGAACAAAGTAGGCATGAGTGCTGCAATCAAAGCGGCATCGCAGCACTCGTTTCTTCTTTGTATTTAAAAGCAAAGAGTATACTTGAAATTCCCTAAGACAAAAAGTTATTTAAAGTAGCTTAGAGGGGGGAAAGGAGTTACACAATTGTGCATGTAAAAGAAAAAAAAAAAAAAAAAGAAAGAAAGAAAGGAAGAAGAGGTTAATATTTGCATACAAATCTACATAGTTCCTTGAAAAACTCGCTTGATTTTAAATATTAATAAAGTATTGTAGCTAAATTTTTGAATATTTCACAATGTTAGCAGTCAATGTATATAATAAAAATATGAATTACTATAGATTTTGGGGCATTGTGTATTAAATATTTGCAGTGATATTTTCTCTTATACTTTACATATTTCTGAATAAAACTACTTACTTTGCAATACGAATTTCGATATGTTTCTTATGATTTTCGATTTTTAACTAATAATATTACTTCAATTTTGTCAATCGTATAAAAAAACAAATTTATCAAATTATTTTTTAACATACACACACACACACACATATATATGTATACATATTATTCATGAAAAACCTTCAATAAGTTCTTTTAAACAAATAAATGCATGAGATAGTCTAGAAATTGTTTTTTATATTTCATTCGAAATATGGTTGATAGATGGCGCCAGCAATTTCTCTCTCTGCAAAAGGTTGATCTTGCAATAGATGATGACCTCACTCTTTGTGGAAGAGAGACTGTATGTCACTCTTTAATGAAAAGTGAGGAATGTCACATTTTCAAGAGGGATAATAGCGTTTCCTCACCTTAACTGGTGCAAAATAGGGGTCACTTTTTTAAGGATAGATATTCTCACTCCAGAAATTTTAGAGAGAACTATAATTAAAGAATTCTCAAAATTGCATTAATTTTTATCATATGAAAAAATGAGAAAAAAAATTCTGATCGGGAAAAATGTCGAACCGGTCCCCACTGTCTTCGGCAGCGCAGGCCATTGTGTGCTGCACGCGCTCATTTATGTTCGACACTCTTAATGAATCACTACATTATTGTAAGGGAAAAATATAAATGTAAATTACAAAGAAATTCTCCTCTCATCGCTGGAATAATCGATCCGAGCCACCACTCATTCCGGCAGCGTGTTGTTTCGCCCACCGTCCTCGCCCCTCTTAATTATTTTACACTTTCAAAAATATCCGCAATCGTTTTCTCGGGCTTTTAAACCTAATAATACTATTTTCCAACGTTCTATCTTTTACAAATTTGAAAATATCCACAATCGAATTGTAGGTATCAAAAACCTCAATGTAACAATTTTGAACGATATAACTCTATTTTTAATTTTTTGCCCTTCGCCTCCCTTCCCACCCCTCCTAATAACTTTACAAATTCGAAAATATCCACAATCAATTTGTAGGTATCAAAAAACCTCTATGTACCAATTTTGAACTATCTAACTCTATTTTTATTTTTTTGCCCTTCGCCCCCCCCCCTTTCCGGTCCTTTTACACTTTCGAAAAGATCCTCATTCGACTTGCAGGCCTCTAAAACCTATCTGTATTAATTTTGAACTTTCTGACTGTATTTATATATTGCCCTCTCCCCTCTCGCCCCACCTGGGACGAATTTCTAAAATTCCAGAAATTAGTTTTTAGGTATTTGTGTGAGCTATAATTTAGAGAAAATCTCTCATATACCTTTTTTTTTTTTGCGATTTAAAGGTTATTTGAAATCACGTTTTGCCCCCTCCCTACCCTTTGGGGGCTGAATTTCTAAAATTCCAGATATTGGTTTTCAGGTATTTGTATTAGCTTTATTTTAGAGCAAAAAATTCACGTGTATCTTTTTTTTTTTTTTTTTGAGATCTATAGGATTATGTAAAATGATGTTTTTCCCTCTTCTCCCCCTTTGGGGACCGAAGATCGAATTTCTAAAATTCCAGAAATTTATTTTTAGATATTTGTTTTATCTATATTGTAAAGAAAAATTTTTACGGATATCTGTTTTTTTGTTTGAGATTTGAAGGATTTTGTGAAATCACGTTTTGCCCTCCCTGCCCCCCTTTGGGGGCGAATTTTTTAAAATTGCTTCTTAGTGGATGTCTACATTATAGAAAGAACATTGTCACAAAATTTCATGCTTCTAAGTCCAGGAGTTTGGGTTGGGCGATGATGAATTAGTCACTCACTCGCTCACGGCAAACGATTTTATATATATATATATAGATTATTAACTTAATTTATTGGTTTACAATCCCGCAAAATTTTTCAGGTTCGTTGTAGGATATAAATGAAAATTGTATGAAATAAATTTGCAGTTGCGTTTTTGCAGTTGGAATACGTTTCATGATCTACGAGAACCCCAATACTTACTATACATTTAAGCTTAGTTCAAAATCTTATATTTATTAAATTATAATTTTTCTGTTACGATTTACACTGCGGAAGTGATAATTTAAAGCATTGCTTTTTGATGGAAAAATTCAAAATAAATAAAAATGCTAAATGCACTGTTTCACACATAAATTACTGCGCTTGAATAATATAAACCCGTTTTAGTTCAGACAAAGCAAACGCTTGATTGACAGCTAACAAATAACTCTTAAACGACCATATGATGTAACAACTAGATAGATTTTAATTTCCTTTTCCACTTTCAAAAAAACTTTAAAAAATATTAATAATTTATAATATTATAATATTTAAAATTTCAAAGATTTTTTTCTAATTATTTCTTTAGTATGCATACCTTCTATGTAGTAGTTAAAAAGGAGAATATTATGCAGGTTCTGTTAATTAAGTCTCACGGACCCATCCTAAAGTGAACAATAAATGTGTTATAACAACAAATTTAAAAAAAGAACGAAAAATTCATAGGATTCATATAGATTATTAACACTTTTCAATTGTACATATTCGTTGCATCTCTTAACCTTTACTGCGTTTCAAACATCGTAGAAAGTGTTAAAAACGCTTAATAAAAGTGAAAGTGCAATTGCAGTAATTTTTAATTATAGACCTTAATTTATCTAAATATTTTTTAGTGCCTCTTTAAACCTCATTGTTAATCATATTATATTCTTTAGAAAATATTTTTTCTGCATATGATAATAAAAGTCAATTTCGCGATGATTTTCACTAAATAAAGTTTTTAAAATATGGTTTATAGAAATTCTTCTCATAGAACGCAAAGTTTTATAATTCTGTCAGGTGCCCAATACACAAATTACTAGTGGTGTCTACTCCATTTTCAATAGAAAATATCCCATATAGAACTTGAATAATATATACATGCTTAAAGGAATTCCATGTATATTTATGAGAGTTAGAGCGTAAAAATTTAGACAGAGAGATGGTTAGACAAACAAATCGAAATCATAAACACTTTTCTACTTTATGGGAAAATGTTAAAAAGACACACTTTTTGTTATAACTGCTAGTGTAATTTTGACATTAAATTTATAAATTAAAAATTTGGATATTTTTTTTTTTTTTAAGAATATGCACTTTGTCGTTCAGTTTTATAAGACTTCTTTATCCCAAATGCTATCACAGATATTCTTAAATGTATTAGTATTATAATATGATTATTTTAAAGCGTAAATTCAATAAAGTTATTTTCTGTATCACCTATATTAAATATATAACAAACTTTTTAAAACAAAGCCTACCCCAGTTTATTAATTTGCCATATTATATTTTTAGTGTCAAGATTTTACGTGCCTTTCATTAACATTTTTAAAAGTTAAATATTCTACTTCGAGAAAAATTTTATGTCACGTAAAACTGAGCAATTTTCATTCTCAAATTTACATGAAGGTTTTAACATAGTACGCATGACTGATATAAGTGCTTCTGAATATAAAAGAAATAGAATAATAAAACATTTTTTCACGTAAAAGTAAGTTTAGCGTATAAACAAAGCAACTTCGGATATAACGCATTATATATATATATATATATATATATATATATATATATATATATATATATGTGTGTGTGTGTGTGTGTGTGTGTGTGTAAATTAACACATACTAAAGTTTTAAATTACATTTATAATTTTTTTTTTTTTTATGGAAGAATGTTGTGTTCTTATCTTTCTCATTTTAGTAAAATTACTTTAATCTTTTCTTCACATGTGAAAGAAATGTAACTTTTTATTGCTATTCAAAATTTCAGAATAAAACATATTGAAATTCCTGTGGAATATTTCTTCCGCACGCATTTTATCTTAGTTCTTTTTTTTATCTAATTTTCTTTTTTATCTCGTGTATATGTTGATAAAATTATATTTTAAATTTTCTCGTATACCTAAATATTTTCAACGAATTTCGATTAATGGATCATTTATGATGTAAATACACCTCTGAAATACAATAACGCAAGCATATTTGTGTTTCGAATTTTTTAAAATACAAATATTTAAAAGTAATATTGTTTGATAGTTTTATAGTACTTTCAATAATTAACTATAATGAAAATTACAATTAAGAATTTCTAGTCTCAGAACACAAGGACCTCGGATTAACAACTCCGAGTTTGAAAATGAAGTTCTCTACTAGCAGAAATTATACATACTTATATATATATATATATATATATATACACACTTCTGGGCAAAACTTTGACGACCACCTGATTTAAAAAAAAAAACTACGGATATGTTCCTCACCCTCACTTGAAGGAATAATAATATCCAAATATAAATATCAAAAACTATTTAATAACTCAAAATTAAAATATTTTACAGAAAATCCATAAAAGTGGGTAGCCAAAACTTTGGCTACTACTCGTACTACGTGTTTACAGATGTGTACCGAATAAGAAAATGACAAAAACGATAAGAGAGTTATTGAATTTTAATATCAGTGACCTTTAGCAAACGTCAAGGAATTGATTTGTATAGATTTACTAGGATTTCCTTATTGAACTTCTTTTCACATCTCTCCAGAACACGAATAATTTCTTTCCGGCCATCGCATTGCTTAACGTTATACACGATCTGCTCATGTTGAAATCGGGGCTCCATTGCGGCCAATTTAAGAAAAAATTTTATTGGACTTCAGGTACTCCAGCACTATGCAGCGGGGATACTCACGTTGTCTTCATATCTTGTTTTTTGGTTCTTATACTTGAGAACCTTGATGACTGCATACCTGGAAACACATGCTTGGACGGCTGTTCTCCTGAGACTTTTAAGCTGGCCATATAAACAGATAATTTCGGTCCTTTTCTCTCCAGTAATCATTCTTATTCATCAAGATATTTTAGGCTATTTTATTTGATTTCAACAACCTTTATCACGAGATCGCCAAAACTGGATATGGCACCTAAAATCATGACACCGCTACCACCCATTTGATGCTTCACTCGATGCGGTGTGATGAGGCTATCACTTCTAGTTCGACGTATAAACTGACGTTGTCGGGTCTATGTAGGAAAAAGCGTTTCTCATTCGTAAAAATCACTTGCTTGAAGTCCATGAATTCGAAAACGTGTTTGAGTACGAACTCTAGACGCTCTTCTCTGTGTCTCGACGTTAATGGCAGTTGTTTCTTGATATTTCATAGCTAAAGTCTTGTTTAGTTAACGTTCGACTAATAGTTTGGCATGAGGCTGTGACACCGATTTTATTCTTTATGATACGACTGGTGTCCAGTTCGTCTTGCCTTATTAATTGACATGTCATCCTCCCATTTTTCTGTTATCAAAGACCGAATAAGCTTCTGGGTGTCTGGACTCCTTCCTTGTTTTTTGGTTCCTATACTTGAGAGCCGTGATGAGAACCTGTATACCTGGAAACACATGCTTGGACGGCTGTTTTCCTGAGACTTTTAAGCTGGACACATAAACTGATAATTTCGGTTCTTTTCTCTCCAATAATCTTTCTTAACAGCTTTACGTTAGTTCATGCTTACTCCGCCACCTGTAAGCTATCACTGTAAACGTAAATGTCTTAAATTCAGTTTAAAAAGTTTCTTAAACGGATGGTCATTTTTTAAGCCAAATAAAAATGTCTTACTTTTTAAGACACCTTTTTGCAACTGAAATTAAGACATTGCATATGTCTGAAAACACCGCCATGTTTTTTAGGCCTAAAAATACCGCCATGTTAGGCTTAAAAACACCGCTATTATTAAGGCTTTTTAATAAATAAATAGATAAATAAAGGTGTCCTGTGATTCTATTTCTATGTTAAAAATAGATTTTACAATTTTCTAGAGCGAAAAAAAAAAGAATCATTTTTAAAATAAAAATGTTATTTACCCGGCTCGGGAATCGAACTCATATTAGTCGTGGAATACGTAACCATGCATCGAAACCAGCTAACGTCAGGTACTTTACCAACCACGTCAACAAGTAACACAACGTGAATACTCTTTTTAATTATATGTATGCCAGTATTAGCGAAACACAGGTAGTTTTATGGCATAATCCGTATTTTTTGCTATGAAACTATTCATAATATACTATCTAATAGTTAATATGCATTTTTATATTAAATGTCATACCTTGAGGTTTAGAATTTAAAAGAAATGCATATCAAATATATGTAAAACTATCCTTATCCAGCCCTCGATATTTTTGGATAACAATATCTTTCTTTAAACTGATATTAAAAAAAAAATATATATATATATATATATATGAGCATAAATACTAGAAAATTTGTTGTCTTACGTTTAAGTGCAAGTCAATATGTGGAAGAATACAGTTTTTAAATCGAAATTAATAATAATAAACAAAAAACAGTTATGCACAAATTATTCAAGATTCGCTTTCTTCGCTATAAGTTACTTGTTACTTTCATCTTAGTACTTTTTCTTTAAATATGAAAACCTAAAATACAAAATATTATTATTATTATTATTATTATAATTATTTTAACCGAATAATGTTCGCGTTATAATATGTTTTATGAGGTATATTAAACATATGTCCATGCAAATACACACATATCTAAAATATTCTTTGTAATTTTCATTTCATGAACTAATATCCCAAGTAGCACCGGAACGTTCTTTGGACGTCTAATAACGGTTACAATAGTTCAAACACCGTGTTTCGTGTCAAAAGAACGTTCCATTAGACGTTCAAAAATTGTATTCTTTAGAACGTTCTAAAAAAGTGTGCGTTGTACCTTCCATAAAACGTGTAATTTCAGTTCTATACCAAACGTTTAAATGTAACACCGTTGTTGCTATAATATAAGTAGTGATGGTGCTCAAAGTGTTTTATAATACGCCAATAGATGGCGCTGTGTGTTCATTCTTTTTTCTGTAACTGTACATATGTAAATAAACGTTAGTTTAAGTCTAGCTCACGTGTGGGTAACTTCATGTGGAAGCATGAGCGCTGGTTGCGTTCGATCGGCGGCGAAAATGAAATGACGCTACTTTTCCGGTAATTAAAAACTAAAAAATGGATTAGCGAAAGTAGATCTTCAATTAAAAATAAAAATAAAAAATGGATAAATTAATCCCGTCTGTACCACTATTAAATAGTACGAATTATCACACGTGGTCATTAAAATTAAAAGCAATTCTAACTATTAAAAAATTGTACGACGTCGTGATTAAAAAAGCAGGCGACTTAAAAGATGAAGAACAGGCTGAATGGGATACTAAGAATGCTGAAGCTGTTTCCGTGTTTCCTACATCTTACTTTCGTTATCTGATGAACAGAGTCTCCAATTCGCAGACGAAGGAAACGCTAAGAATTTATGGGAGAAAATAAAATCAACATTCACAGGAAAACTGGAAGATCGAAAAATCGATGCAAGCAATGAAATAAAAAACATTGAAAGTAATCCAGAAGAAACCGTAACAGATTATATTGCAAGAGCAAGAGGCTTAAGAACAAAATGTGCTTCACTTGGTCTGGAAATTACGGAGAGAGAAATCGTCTATTTTACTGTGAGAGGCCTTAGAGGAAAATTCTCGAAAATTAGAGAAATATTGAAAACTCAAAGAAAAAAAGATTTAGATGAAATACTTGAGATTTTACGTGAAGAACAATCCTGAGATCACCTGACTTTCAAAATACTAGAAGAGAAGAAGCATTCCATGTTAAAAATGCGAACAAAAACAGAGTTAAAAGTTGTTTCATCTGTAAGAAAACGAATCATCTAGCTAAAAACTGCTATTTTAGGAATAAAGACAACTTACCTCAGAACACTCATGATAAAAGAACAAATGCTTATAATAACAAAAACAAAGAACAGTTTAAAAACAAAAACTCGAATTATGCAAATAAAAATGATCATCAATCTAGTGATTTTGCGCTTTCTACGAATAGAGAACAATTTGATATTTCTGAAAATAATGTTTGGTTATTAGATTCCGGTTCGAGTTGCCATTTATCAAACAATTTGAATTATTTTTGTGATATTATTAATGATAATGGATATATCAATTTAGCAGGTAAGAATTCTACTTTAAATTTTACTGGTATAGGAACTGTTCGCGCTAAAACATTGGTAAATATTTCTCAAAATATTTTAACTATGAATGATTGTATTTACATTCCTGATTTAAGAAATAATTTAATTTTTTTAAGTAAATTAATGGATAGGGGTTCTAAAATTAAATCAAGTAGACATCATATCTTAGTTCTAAGTAAAAATGATGAAATTTTGTTAAAAGCTGTTAAAATAAATAATAGATTTGAAGTCATATTAGAACCTTACAATGATATGTCACTTGATTCTCTAGAATGTAACTTAATAAATATATCGGAATCTTATGATATTTGGCACAAAAGACTTTGCCATTTAAATCCACAATACATGATAAAAATGCAAAATATTATTGGCATTAAATTTAGAGATTCTGAAAATTTTAATTGTGAATCATGTGACATTAGTAAGTTAACTCGGAAAAATCATCCAAAAGTAGTTTTTGATCAAAGTAGTACCCACATATCTAATAACACACCGCGAAAAGGTAAACGAAAAATCCCGATCGAAATATGGACAGGTAGAAAACCAAAACTAACTTATTTAAAAACTTTTGGTTGTGTAGCTTACTATCACATTCCTAAATAATTAAGAAATAAATTCGATGTTCCCGCTAAGAAATGTATATTTGTTGGATATTCTAGAGATAGGCGCGCATATAGAATTTCTGATATCGATAAAAGGAAAATTATTGAAGAAAGATCAGTTAAATTTGATGAAACATCAAAAGGTAGTAAATTCTTAAAAAGAGAAACCGAAACTTATTTGTGGGATATTAAAGACTTAACCCAGTTTAATGAAACTGAAACTTCTTTCTCACCCGAAAACAATGATATCAGATTTTTCGTCTGAACAACAAACGCTAGAACAAAATGAAATGCAGAATGATTCAGAATCTATTTTTAGATCGCCACCCCAATTGCGACGATCAGAAAGAATAAAAAATAAAATGTCAGCTAATTTGGCTTTAAATGACCTTGATGGGGAATCGGTACCCAGAAATTTTGATGAAATTAAAAATAAAACGAATCATAAAAAATCGCTATGGAAAAAGAAATCGATTCCATGAATAAACAAAATATTTTTGAGATAGTTGAAAGGCCAAAAAATGAAAAAATAATTAAAAGTAAATGGATTTATTCAATTAAAAGGGTAAATAATGAGAAAATTTATAAAGCTAGATTAGTAGCAGCGGCTTTCAATCAAATAAAAACAGTCGATTATTCAGAGTCATATTCGCCGGTAGTAAATATTGAATCATTTAGATTATTAATGGCAATCGCTTCTAAGCTGAATTTATCTATAAGATTTTTTGATGTAAAAACAGCTTATTTATATGGTAACATTAAAGAAACAATATATATGGAAATACCCCCTGGTTATGAAAATAAATTTGGTAAAAATAATGTATGTAAATTGAAACGTAGTATATATGGCTTGCCTCAAAGCGGCCGAAATTGGCATAATAAACTTAAACATGAACGGAAAGCGATTGGCTTCTCTCCACTTGCATCTGATAATTGTGTATTTACTTATAAAGATGATACGAATTTTCTAGCAATTTGTGTGTACGTAGATAATTTAGCAATTTTTTCAAATAATTCTAAGTTATGCGATGAAAAAATAAGTAAACTTAAAGAAATTTTTGTTCTGAATGAAACAACTAAAAATTCAAAATTTTTAGGCATGGAATTAGTACAAAATGAAGACGGTATCAGTTTATCGCAAACTAACTACATTGAATCTTTATTAGAAAAATATGGTATGCAAAATTCTAAAAAATCTAATCTACCAATAGTTAAAGGTGAGGATAGATGTTTTACACCTACAGATAATTTAGTTAATCAAACTGAGTATCAAGAAATTATAGGAGAATTGCTATATTTGGCTAACCGAACTCGACCTGACCTTGCATTTGTTACTAGCTGTTTATCACAATTTAATAAACGTCCTTAGAAAAGACTTATACATTAGCTAAAAAGGTTCTGAAATACTTAAATGGAACAAAAAATAAAGTATTGTTTTACGAGAGAAAATTCGGTTTAATAAATTGTAGTGCAGATGCAAGCTGGGGAAATGGAGAGGGAGGCAAATCATTTTCAGGTTGTGTAATTATGTTAGGAAATTCTCTTATTGTATGGAAAAGTAAAAAGCAAAGATGTGTAGGACTATCGACATGGGAATCA
This sequence comes from Salticus scenicus, assembly GCA_963930645.1. Classification (NCBI taxonomy): domain Eukaryota; kingdom Metazoa; phylum Arthropoda; class Arachnida; order Araneae; family Salticidae; genus Salticus; species Salticus scenicus. The sequence continues at coordinate 38,371,734 of OZ005653.1, read as the reverse complement.
GAGCTGTTAGCCACTGCAGATACTGCAAGAGAATTAACCTGGACTTTAAATATGTTACAAGAACTTAAATGTGAAAAATTTGTTGAAAGACCTGTAACGATTTATTCTGATAGTCAAGCAGCCATAGATTGGCTAAATACAGCAAAGTCATCAAATAAAACAAGACATGTTAATCTTAAATTTCATTTCGTTAGAGACTTAATTGAAGAAAAGACTGTGAAAGTTATGTATAATTGTACTAATGAAATGATTTCAGATTTTCTAACAAAGGCTGTTACAAAGGAAAAATTATCATTACGTTAGAAAAAATATGTTTGATTTAAATGTATATATTTGAATATTAATTATTGTTTATTATTGTTTTTGATTAAATATAAAACGCTTTTCGCAGGGGGAGAATGTTGCTATAATATAAGTAGTGATGATGCTCAAAGTGTTTTATAATATGCCAATAGATGGCGCTGTGTGTTCATTCTTTTTTCTGTAACTGTACATATGTAAATAAACGTTAGTTTAAGTCTAGCTCACGTGTGGGTAACTTCAACCGTCATAAAACGTTCTGTCTCAGTGAGATTATTACAAATAGGACAAAATGCCCAGATTCAGTTTTGATTTCGTAATATTCATTGAGTGTTGGTGTTAGAATTAAAACAAACTAACTACACGAGGGTCCTAGGTGTGGATGGTGTACCCTCCGTGGAAATCATTCTAAGAATGCCTAACCCTTATTTACGCGAGATTCAAAGAAAATCACGGAAAACTCCGAAAACCTAAGTCGACGAGCGCGACCAGGAATCGAAACCAACACTTCCCGTCTGTAAGGTTCGAGAGTAGAACCTCGCGGTCACTAATACTCATCGGGAAGTTACCAGAAATGAGTTTTTTTTTCTTTTCTTTAAGCAAAATTTTAAACTTTTATTATATTTTATTTATGATTCTATTTAAGTTTGAATGTTACTGTTAAATTATCATTGATAATGTTGTTAAATCATTACTCTGTTTGATTGTTCTTATTTTATTTATTTATTTTTTTTTAACTCCAAATTTTATTTAATAAATTTTAATAAAAGAAAATTATTTAATATATATTTCAAAATTATTTCCTTAATAGATGAAAATTTTACGTAGTCATTCTCTTTTAATTAAACTGTTTAAAAGAAATCTTCTACCCATCGCACTACTTTATACTGTAGCATTCTATATAACAGCGCCACTTAACCAGTTAACATGAACAAAAATTTAATAAACACTGTATATCAAAATTAAAATTTTACATATTAAATTTATTGCAGATTTCACTAACACATGCTGAGGTATAGCTATCTGGAAAAACTGCATAATAAAGAGTACTATATCGGCCGATATATACCCAACCTGAATTATCATAGTTTTTCATAATATATATTTCACATACTCATGTTAGTGAATTTTTAATAATAATAATAATAATAATAATAATAATCTGAGATATTGCTTTCCTTTAAACGGGATTGAGTTGCAGCACAGTAGTGCCACCTCTCAATCAATATATGCTCAAATTAGATCACCATAGTTTAACATAATATCTATCTCACATATCAAGTTTGGTGTAGTTTTATTCAATAGGAACTGAGATACTGCCCTCCGTTACATGGAGGGGGGAATTACATAATAGTTGAGCACCTATTAGGTCATATATTCCAAAAATTAATCAGGGCTAGTTTAGAAAAAAGTTCAACTAAATATCAAGTTAGGTTAAATTCCGTCCACTGATTCTTCAGATACAATTTCCACAAAATTTTATTAAGATGCGCAAACAAGTTCTAAAAATTGTCGAATCCTATCGTGGACGTCTCAAGGAGTGTTAAAACCCTAAGTCGAAAATTTCCATGCATCCATTGCGTTCTTTTTATGTATACAGAAAAAATAAAGTGTATGCCATTTCTGATCCGTTCACTGAATATTTTGTTCAATACTGAAATATACACTAAAACAAAATATGCTTTTCCGTTTAATTGGAGATTTTAAAATGGAAAAATAAAGTGATCTCATAAGTTTTTAAAATACTTTATAAAAATTTAAATAATTGTTTAACTCAGCTCCATTTTTCCTTAAAATATTGACTATATGTTTTCTACAGCTATATATAAATGCTTATTAAATTTCTGTTTCAAATGTTGAACTTTGAAACATGATTATTGCGGATGTAAGAAGCGATGAAAGGCAGGTGATATTGACATCTGTGGATTGCATTTATTTAATTCTCGCTGACCGTGCAAAGTCAAACGCCAGGTCTTGAGAAAGTCGCATCGTTATGTGAGGCGGTAATTTTAAAACATGTAATCTGTTTTGTTCAGTTTTAGCGTTATGATGACTTGGATAAGCTTTAGAAAAGGTAAAAATGTAATATTTTTAACCTGTAATATTCTCTATGTTCTATTTATTAAAGTCTTATTTTAATATCAATTAAACAATCATTTTCATATCTGCGTAAGTTCTTAAGCCTAACCTTGATACTTGTAAGCAGCGTTGTATCGCAGAAAAAACTGCTCCTGTTACAGAAAACCGCTTAGAAATTATGGATTCATTTGGATTCATATGGATTCTTCTGAGATGGAAATTGTTAAAATAACTGTTTTGGGCTATTATGTTTCGGAATGAAGAAGTAACATAAACAGTTTAGAAGATAAGAGCTAATTTTAAGTGAATGCCCTTCCAGACTGGTCATTATGTATTTTAAAATGCTAGTTGCAAGGGTGTTTTCTTGAAAATTCTTATGAAGAAAATTAAGAAGGTTTGTAATTCTTTTTTCTTTTCTTTTTAAATTCTGAAGTATTTATTTAATGTTTATATGGTTATATATATATAATGTAGGTTATGCAAATTGCATATTTTTAAAATAATATCCTAAGTTCCTAAGTTTCACTGACTTATAATTTTAAATATCTCTTTAGAGTTATTTATTAAATAAAATATATGAACTTGTTTAACTGCATAATAAAAGAAAGATTCAATTCAATTTTATTCCACATCTTTATAAAAAACATATTCTGCTTAAAAAAAAAAAATAAAAAATAAAAAAGACGATATTAATAAGTAAATAAATAATATACTAAGAAATGATACATTAATTATAAATAATATACTTACTATATTATTTATTAATAATAATAATAATAATAATATTTATATTTATTAATTATTTAATATGCCATTATAGCATAATTACATCAAATGAGTGAAAATTGCGTTGACTCAATTTAAAGAAATTTAAACATTTAAAGAATACCAATTATATTACCATGTGGAATAAATTTAAATACCTGCAAACATCATTTTTGTAAACTGTTGCTGTAAACTGAAAATATGTATACACACATGCACTGAAATTAAAAAATATGAAGTATGTTAAACATTTTAGAAAAATATTTTGATTAAAAAAAATATATATATTTAAGTATTTGGAAATTTTTAAAATTTCTTCCTTCTAACTAATTTTTAATTTTTCGTTTCAGTTTCTTATTATTATAAATTAACAATATTTTCTAAAATCAATTATATATTATTTTAGCAGTGTATTGGTACATTCATTTTCGAAATTATTTTTTATGTTGGAATATTAAAACTTTCTACGAATTTTAGCATTCAAATATATTTATAAACTATCCATGGACTTACAAAGTAGTACCCAGAAATGTTTAGAATATACAGGGTGCAAAGTCGAGAGCAGGCCTTTTTTGCGCAACAATTGGTCTCAGACGTCCTCCAATAAGAAAATGTATTAAAAAAAAAATTTAAGCATTCATTATATGACATGTTTAAATTTAAAAAATCAATTTATTAAAAATCACAAAAACTGATAATTTTTATACAATTTTCATGACGCTAATAGTAAAAGTTGAGTTCCAACCTAAAAAATATAACACGAAAAGTTCCACTTTTGTGCACCCAAAATTGTCTGAGATAGTTAGTTTCAAAATTTAGGATTATTTCGCATTTTCTCGGGCTTTATTAAAAAGTCAATGAAAAATTCTTTAATAAACCCAGTGAAAATGCAAACAAATTCCAAATACACTGATGGAAAAAAAAATCCCAACACCAGGAAGGAGCTGTGCTAGATAAACGAATTTTGGTAGGCGTGTTTATACATCTGAAAGATGACGTCGATTCAAATTTCGAGCTACGCGCATAAGTGTGGCGCTAGTAGCAACACTATGAACATGCAAATGAGGTTTGCTTTAAATAAGTAAGGTTCGTGATCGTTATTTACAGTTGAGATTTGACGTAGTGGGTTAATGTTAGTCAAGGGTGCCTCTAAGAAGACGAAAAAGCGATTATCAACAGCTCACTGAGTTTGAATGAGGTCGTGTAGTAGGGCTACGAGAAGGTGGGTTTTCTTTCCGCGATATTGCAGAAAGACTTGGCAGGAATGTATCCACTGTGCATGAGTGTTGGCAACAGTTGTCAAGGGATGGTACTGCCTCAAGAAGACCAGGTTCCGGGCGGCCACGTGGCACTACTGAGAGAGAAGACCGCCGTGTTCGGCGTATGGCTGTGGCTAATCGTACTGCGTCTGTAGCTGAAATTCGAGCTGCAGTTGGCACCACAGTTACACAACGAGCTGTTACAAATCGGTTACTTCAAGGACAGCTCCGAGCCAGACGTCCTGTTGCGTGCATTCCACTGATTCCAAACCACTGCCGCTTGCGACGTGAGTGGTGTCAAGATAGAGCTCATTGGAGGACGGAGTGGAGATCTGTTGTGTTTTCTGATGAAAGCCGGTTCTGCCTTGGTCGCAGTGATAGCCGTGTGTTAGTTAGAAGGAGGCCAGGTGAACGCCTGCTAGCGACCTGTCTGCGGCCTAGACACACAGGGCCTACTCCTGGAGTTATGGCTTGGGGAGCAATTTCGTATGACAGCAGGAGCACTCTCGTGGTTATCCCACGCACCCTGACTGCAAATTTGTACGTCAGTCTAGTGATACAACCTGTTGTGCTGCCATTCATGAACAGCATTCAAGGGGGTGTTTTCCAACAGGATAACGCTCGCCCTCATACCGCTGTTGTAACCCAACATGCTCTACAGAGTGTCGACATGTTGCCTTGGCCTGCTAGATCACCAGATCTTTCTCCAATCGAGCACGTATGGGACATCATTGGACGACAACTCCAGCGTCATCCACAACCAGCATTAACCATGCCTGCATTGACCGCCCAAGTGCAACAGGCATGGAACTCCATCCCACAAACTGATATCCGACACCTGTACGACACAATGCATGCACGTTTGCATGCTTGCATTCAAAATTCTGGTGGTTACACCGGTTACTAATGTACCAACATTTCACATTTGAAATGGCTCTTCTCGCCAATGGCTCTACCTGTGATCTTGAAACTTTAATCAATTAAATATGTTACCTAGACAAATGTATTGCTGAAATTTCATTACTGAACAATAATTTTTTCTTGGTGTTGGGATTTTTTTTCCCCATCAGTGTAGAATTTTTAAACCGATCCCTTATTGAAGGCCGAAATATGTTAGAAAATCTAAACTTTAAATATCTTGTTCCATTTTGGGAGAATAGAACTTTTTGTTAGGATGAGTGTCAACTTTTCTAAATATGACTATAGGGATCTGGGACTATATAAAAAGCTAGTTTTTTGTAATTTTGAAAAAATAGATATTTTAAATTTAATTATGTCATACCACAAATGCTCATATTCTTTAAAACATTTTGTAACTGAAACTATATATTTGCGACCAATAGTTGAGAAGATAAAGGTATTCTCGTGACAATGCTTTGCACCCTGTATTAAAAAAAATTAATATATATATATATGTATAAATGAATTTTTAATCTTAGTTAAAGCCAAGCAACAGATATAAAATCACTAAAACCACATAGAACAATGAGAAGGAAATTACAACAAATTTAAATAACCTGGGGAGACTGATTGTGATTTATTGAAACATTTATTTTTTATTTATTGATTTTTATTTTATTTAACTTCAGTCTAATCATAAATTTATTCCTATATTGTTAGTTGCAATTTTAATAATTTTGCCGGTGCGTAAAAAACCACATGAAACTCAAATCAAAAGATACAAACAAGCAACGAGGAAATAAAAAATTAAGACAGCATTTTAAACATTTTTTTTTTTTAGGAAAAGCTTAGAACGGTAGAAAAAAAAAAAAAAAACCTCGTCAGGGGTGACCTTTTAGCTCGTTGAGCACCAATGTACGATTTCGTTCGTTAGCAGCTATAATAAGAAATTGCTAGCGGGCGCCCTATCGTGCAAGAAATTAATTGAAGTTAAAAATGAAGAATAAATTGGAATAAATTATTTAGTTCAAGAAATCAGAGAATCAAACAGAAAAAAACCATGAAAAACAAACATTAATCATAGGATGACGCATTCGGAATCACAAGGATTAAAACAAGCAAAATAATTCAAGAGTTTAGTTGTACATAGCAGATGAAGAATAATGATACAACACAGCAACAGGGACATAAATTACTTTTTTTTTTTTAAATTCAAATAATGTTTGAGAAATTTTAACATACTTACTATTCCTTTAATTTCAACGTATATTCATGAAAAATTCCATATTTTATGACAGTAATTCCCAAAAAGTGTCATAACGTGTCTATATCCCTTAAAAAATTCCTTAAATTTTTGCATTTTTAAAAAATTTCTTTTTTCCCCTAATCTGAAGATAATGAGGTTATAGTATTAATTACGAAACTTTGAATAAACACCATAAAATGCAAGAACTCGCGACTGCTACAAACAAAGCACGGCTGCTACAAACAAAACGGCAACGCATTCAACACACTCAACGTGCTTGTTTGCAGCTCTCGCACCTACATTGTTCGCCTGATGAAGGGTTGTGTCTTCTTTTGACACGAAACAGTTGGTGCGAGTTCTTGCATTTTATGGTGTTTATTCAAAGTTTTATAATTAATACTATTACTTAATTATCTTCAGATTAGGGGAAAAAGAGAAATTTTTAAAAAATGCAAAAATTTAAGAAATTTTTTAAGGGATAAAGAGATGTTATGACACGTTTTGGGGAAAACTGTCATAGAATATAGAATGTTTGATGCATATACTTTGAAATTAAAGGAATAGTAAATATGTTAAAATTTTTCAAACATCATTTGAATTGAAAAAAAAAAGTAATTCATATCCCTGTTCATGTGTTGTATCATTATTCGTCATCAGCTGTGTACTTTTTATTTCTAAACGCCTGAGGTCATTTTTCATAATGACGTCACATTTTTTTTTTTTTTTTTTAATTACACTATTTTAGAACGTTTACAGTACGTTTTCTAGAACGTTTTGAAAATGTGTATAACGTTTTGAAAACGTTCTAAAAACGTTTAGAACGTTCTGAGACTGTATACATAGAACGTTCTCAGAACGCTTTTATAACACCGATGGTGATAGTTACACGTTCATTGAACGTTCTCTGAACCGTACTATTGTACGTCTTCAAGATGGACAGATAGACGTCTATAACACGTTCAAAGTGAACGTTCTTAGAACGTGTTTGCAGAACAATTTTTGAACGTTCAGAGAACGTTTCAGTGCTGCTTGGGATGGTTTAAATAGCTTGCGCTTAACAAAATATTATGTAAAATGATATTATATTTATTAAATGTGGAAAGAATTTTAAATAGGATAAGTATGTTTCTTAAAATACATTCCATATGAAGAATTTGCTAAGTAATGCAAGTATCTGAATTTCCAAAATGTCTGAAAATTTAGACACGTTTGCTGTCTGAAATTTCTCATAGTTATGTCTTTCAGACTTTTTTGTGTCTGAACTGGTATTTCAGATATATTTCTGTCTTAAATTAAGATATCTATAATGTCTAAGGTGTGTATTAAGACACTTACGTATCTTAAGTGACTTTTCAGTTGTTTTTATGTTTTACATCAAGACCCCCTTTATTTGCAGTGATATAACTGGTAACAGAGTACTTATCTTTACAGGAAACATTTCCAAAACTCTTTTTGGTGGCCAAAATTTTGATAATACGTAATTTTCGCGTTTTCCAGCATAATCTTTATTGATTTTACCATAACATAGTAAACTGATATTCATATACATATTATTGATTTACCGTTTTATTTTACATGGAACAGCTTTTTATTAATAGTATGCGCCGAAATCAGGTGGTCGCCAAAATTTTGTCCATCTGTATACATATAGTTATATAAAGATATAAAGACATATAAATATTGTTATATAAATATATATGGCAGCAAAAGTACTCGAAAATATCCGTATGCTACGGAAAAAAAAAATCTGATACGGCACTTACACAACTTTTTCTTACCCTGCATTTCAATACTATAAAGACACATTGCAGATAAAAGATAAGATAACAAGTACTGTATAGATAAATCAACGTTAAAAAGAATTTAAACTATATTTAGGAACATGTTTTAATAGACAAATAAGTGTGAGGAGGCAGGAAAACCCCCTCCCCCTCCACACACAACCTGTCTTTGAACATAACATCTACATTAACAAAGAATATATTGTTACATTTAAAAGTTTATTCGAAATTATTCAGATAACATTCACCAACACAACTTCTTGAAACTTATAAGTCTTAATCAAAATTTTTAAATAGATACCATATGAACTTCAAAATACAACATTTAAATTTCTCGCAGTCACTTGGTTTTAGGTTACACTGATAACAGACAGACACAAAGATTAAATGTTAAAAACTTGTTTAATATTCAGGAAACTTCAAAACGCGTAATTATACAAAAAACAAATGCTGAAAATTTAACTTAAATAAATATCTCTTTTACCGTATGAATATGAGGAATTAATTTTTATTCTTGTATGTCTTCTATAAATTATGTACTCACACCGTTATGTACTTAATTACAGTCCTATGTTAATAATACCTATATTATAGTCCACTATATTCTAGTTCCTTTGGGTAGCCCTGTAAACGAAAGGTAAAGGATTTTTATATCACATTAAACATGTTTATATGCGTATAAAATATATGTTTGTTTGTTTAGTGAAGCTTATAGTTGTTAAACTGCAGTTGCCAAAAGTTTTGCCCGTAAACGTAATGCATTTGAATACTCTTGGATGTTCTTGTACATGACCTATTTCTTTTTAACTAAGTTTAGTGCAGCATCCCTATATGATATTGATTTAGAATATTGAGTTTTCTTTTTGCTTCTATTTTTTCTTGAGATACGTTGATAATAAACACACACACTGATTAGCCGCATAAAAACCTGATTTTTGAATTCAGGGGACTTAAAAACGTGTATAAATATATAAACAACTGAATTTTCAAAATTTTACTCAAAAAGGTACCTTCTCTATCAATGTTCGGACAGCAAATGTCGAACCACAGCTCACCACATTGCAGGCGACGATGTCATGTTTAAGCTACGGAATCATGTTATAGACTGCTTTTTTACCGCTTTTTAATCCTGATTTGATACCATGTTATTCATATGTAAAATTCAAAAAAGATGTAAATTCACACTATAATATGAATGATTTTTATACCATATAAACACTAAACACGCTTACTTGCATATAAAAAATACATGTTTATTTCATTAGCCTATAGATATTAAACTGCGCTTACACAAAATTCTTTCATAGACGTAATGCATTTCAATTCTTTTGGATTTCCCTGTAGACGAACAATTTGTTTGATCTCAACAAAAAAATTACTGCTGTATCCCTACGTGATACCGATTTAAGTATTGACTTTGGACTTCCCGCTACTATTTGTACTTGAGATATGTTGATAAAAAACACACACTCAGACCAACCGCGTAAACCTGATTTTCAAATTTAGGGGATTTCAAAACGTGTAAATATAACAAAAATTCAAATTTGAAAATTTGACTCAAAAACAACACATTCCCAGTTCGGCCAGCCAGTTGTACTAGCCGGGAACCCCAATTCGGCCAGCCAGCATCAAACCAGAGCGCACTACATAGCGGGCGGTGTCACATCTAATCCGCGGAATCATGTTATAGACTAGACTGTTATTTGCCACTTCTTAATCCTTCTTTGATACCATGTTATTCATGCATAAAGCTGAAAAAATATGTAACCACCAGATAAAATCTATGTCAATGGTTACAGATTTCATCCGTTTTTGCCCGTTGACAGATTGAGATGTAATTTTGCATTCACTTTCAGTAATTGTAGATAACTGAAATTTTCTGTAGGAGAGTTACAAATTTTATTTGTTTTTTTAAGTAAAATATTTTTTATGGTGTATGTACAAAGTAAAAAAAATTTAATCTGTTTTTCATGATAATAACATATAATTATAATAAATTAATTTTGAAATTCATGAATCAATGCCTTTTATTGATAATCAGAGCCCATTTCTCTCCGTTTCTTTATAAAAGTATAGAAATAAACTGAATCTATCACCAAGTTGTATATCAACAGAATCGGAAAGGTCATTTTTATTCTTTATTATTCAAAAAAAAAAAAAAAGATTTGATTAGGAAGCGACTATTCTATGCAAAATGTACTTTACCAAGATTTAAAATCTGAAATTTTAATGTACAATTAAATAAATGAAATTTTTAACTAATACTACTGTTATAAAAATTTAAAAATATTCATGGGTTATGCATAAAAAGATATTTCATTTTAAAAACGGTGTATTATTTTTGCTGTTTAAAATCTAAAGAAAAATATCTTATCATTAAAAACTTTTTACATGCAAATATTTAACGGAAAAGAAATATAAAAATTTTCAGATATTTTAAGTGTCTTCTTTATCTAAATAATAATATACACAAGAAGCAAAAAGTTTGAATATCAGTGAATAATTCATGATTGGCAGATATGTAGTTTTATTATTAAATTTAAAATATTCATTTTTCTTAAAAAAAAAAAAAAAAATCATTTTTCTTATTAAAAGAAAAAAAAAAAAAAAAAAAAAAAGAAATTATACATTCTAGAACATTAAGAAAACGACGCACCATGAAGGAATACTGCAAATTGGACACAACTTGACATGCATACATGTTTCAATGGAAAATGTAAAATTTTAAAGTTTGGTTGCTATTGAATGAGCATATGACGCTTCTGCGCATCTTAATTTTGATTTCAGGTTATTAATTTTTTGAGAATTTTATTCCGTCGACTCAGATAGACAGTAACTATGCCTCGCATACAGGTGAGCAAACAATATGCGCATATGTCAGCATTTGAAAGAGGTGTGTATCTGGGCTGAAAGAAGTTGTCTAATCTACGAACTGTTTGACAATTGGATAGGAGCTATGCCACTATTAGATGATGTTCGCAGGAATGAGGGAACTTTGGCCAAATATAGCGTGAGAGAGAAGCAGTCGGCCTAGACGTGAGAACCGATTAATCATTAGAGTGGTACTCAAAGCCCCAAATTCATCATTATCATCGATCCTACGTGGAATTGGTACTTCAATGACTTCAAAGACCATTAGTAGGTAGCTCAGAGAAATGCAGTAAACTCTCGGAGCCCCTTGTGCGGACTACTATTAAATTTTGTATACCGACAAGCACGTTTGTAGTGATATCGGGATCATTCGAACTGGAATGTTACTGAATGGAGTAGAATTGTTTTCAATGAAGAGTCCTACTCCGATCTGAGCGCCAATGACCAGCGAAGACGCGACTAGAGACGCTCCGAAAAAAAGGGGGGATTCTGACTATCGCCAGCCATACGGCCTGAGAACCAGGGATGATGATCTGGGGTGTCATTTTATTTCATAGTAGGATCCCTTTGCTTGTCATCCGTGGCATCTTTACAGCACAGTGGTACGTCGACGACATTCTACGCTCCATTGTGCTTCCCTTCACGCAATCCGGATCGCATATTTCTGCATGATAATGTCTGCATGCGCACAGACATTGTTTCTACTGCTTGTTTCTTGCTTGTCCAATATTATTTTGGCCAGCAAAGTTTCCGGATCTCTTTCCCACTGAGAACGTTTGGAGCATTATGAAAGGGTCCTACAACCAGTTCCTGATTTTGCCAATCTAACGCCCCAGTTGGACAGAATTTGGCCCGATATCTCACAAAAACACATCTGCCAACTCTATCAATTAATACCAAGCCGAATAACTGCTTACATAAGGGCCAGAAGTGGATCAACGGGTTATTGACTTGCTTACTTTGTGAGGTCCTTTCTTTTGATTAAAAAAATCATACAAATTTCCTGAAACTCTAATTATGTGTTTTTCCTTCCCCACATGTACATCACATCTACCAATTTTCGTCCCTTTCCAATAACTGCTTCTTGGTGCGTCTTTTTTTTTTTTTTTTTTTGTTTGTTTTAGAGTGTATTTAAAAAAATGGAGCACTTAATATAAAATAAATAATTATACCGATCTACGAATTCGTACCATTTCAGAATCGATGGAAACAGTCCGTTAGGTGCCCACCAGTGAATTACAGTACAGCTTTGCAATACAGTAACAATAGCAGCTATGTTTACATTCACATCGCTATCAAATCAAAAATCTGACAATCTAGTGAAGACATTTTATGCATGTTTACTGGGCAGTGACATATTGATGATGACGTACTTTCACCTTCTGAAAAAATGTAGAACATTCTAGAACATCATTAACTTTGGCGATAGAGCTACGAAATTGGAAATTACATTATATGACATTTTTCGTAATTTTTACATCTGAAACTAGCTTGTGCAAAACATTAATTTGCTATAGTCCCAGTTAAACGAAAATTAAATTATAATAATTAGAGAATATAATGTTACGTTACATTACAATCTTTAAGGAAAAATAAGAAAATCAGAAAGATGGATTGATCAAAATCAACATTAGTAAAACTAGAAATTTTACCTTTCGAAAAAAAAAAAATAAATAAAAAAAAATAAAATAAAATGAATAAATAAATAAAATGTCATGTTTTAAATCATTGATATATTTTGTCTAGACAAAGACAGACAGACAAACTAAAGTCATAAGCACTTTTAAGTTTTATCGGGAGGATTTTAAAATTACAATTTTGATTTCCGCTGCAATGGGTGCCATTACAAAGAAAAAAAAATTAATAAATAAATGTTCCTAAAAATTTGATTATTTTTATTTTAACCACATATCGATACAATCATTTCGTTTTTATAACAAAAACTAAAACATTTTACATTAGTTAAAAAATTTGTGCCTCTTAGAAATATATTATGGTTCGCTTTAATTAAATAAAATATAATTCTTTTTATGTATCAAAATGCTATCTTATTAATTTAAAATTTGTGCGACAAATAAACTAATATCAATAAGATGTGCATGTGAATGAAGTGACATGTTTTACAACTAAATTTAATTTCCGTAGATATTAAAAAAGCAAAATATTATTTTAATATATTCAACATATGTTAAATGAAATGATCACAAAAAATGACATGAACTATTATTAAATAAACGATCTTCTAACTGAGATTCATATGTTTAGTAATTAAAGAATGTCATTTTAAAATTACTTCTTTAATTTAAAAATGTTAAACAAAGTATAAATTTTCAGCTGCAGATGACATAATTTACAGTCTACTTTATAGTTATGTTAACACACACGGAAAAAAAAAAGTCAATTGATTTCAGGCTTATTAAACATGCTCGGTGAATTTAATTGAAAATAAAACAAAATTATACGTCTCACGCTTATTATCAGATTACAGGAAAACCAAACTTAGTTCAAAATTTAAATGTTCAATGAGGATTTTCAAATAATATATTTCATTAAAAAAAAAAAAAAAAAAAAAAAATGTGTGCCAAGGCGAATGATAATTTGTTAGATGAGTTCTAGCTAAAAAAAAAAAAAAAAAAAAAAAAGTAAAATAAATGGTCGTATTATCTTATTAAACGTTTGGATGAGTGAAAAATAATTGATTAGCAATTAAATTCGGAGATTTGTTATAAATTCATAAAATAATAGAAAAGAGGTTTATAAGTAAGAGAGTTATAAGTAAGAGGTTTATAAGTAAGGTTTATAAGTAAGGAAAGAGGTTTATAAGTAAGAAATTAAATAACCACTTTGCAATTTAAATCTGTTATTGTCTTAATAAAACACACATAATTAAACGTGTAATATTAAAAAAATAGTATGCTGACAAAACGAGTACATTTTCAAGGGGAAAAAAATAAATGATTTATTTAGGTAAAATAAAAAACTCTTTTTTTTATTTTTTATTATTGAATTAGTAATGAAAGATATTAATTGATTGAAAAAAATATTTCAGTAAAATATTGTTTAATTTTGAAGACAACCTTCTGTCGCTATACTTATTTAAAAATCTGAAGATAGTAAAAAAAATCTCTACTTTTCGGCCCATTCTAATGAATAGGTATTTATTTTGCAAAATATTAAATTTGGAATTTTAAACTATGTATATTAAAGAACAGTTATATTCGATTCTTTTAAATGATCAAAGATAATTAGGTAAGAAACGTATTTTCTCTTTGAATATGCATAAAGATTCATATTTTACAATATCATAAAATTACAATTTGAAATCAAGAATAGCATAAATTTTAAATAAGTCAGAGTTTACTAACTTATTTAAAAGTTTACGAATATTTGTATTCTAGTGGATACTTATATTTATTTAAGACAAATTAAATTTATTTATTTCACTTTGGATCATGTCAGACGATAACAATATTTAATGTAAATTAATAAAATAACAAATAAGTAAATTTATTTTTTGAAATGAAAAAACAATTTATGGTCAGCTGTTACAGGTCTTTATTTTCAAAACGACATTTAGAACATTTATGAAAAAACAAAAAAAAAATCTTTATTTTTACATCAATTTATTTATCTATATCTGTCTATCTATCTATCTTAAAAGTCGAATAAACTACTACGTCAGAAGCGCCAAAAGAAAAATATTTGCGATGCATACAGCTGTTTCGGTAGCCTTAAGCGTACCGTCTTCTATAATGGATTATGTATTAATAAATATATATAATGTATTAATGTATTCTGGATAATTATTATATTTATTTTGTTCTCTATTGTGGTAAACTTGTAGGTGTAAATGTTATATGCTTTTATGCGCATTATGTTTTTTCTCAATATTAAAATATGTGAATTTCATACATTTAATTTTTTACCAAGTTAAAGGTAATACATATTCTTTTTTTTTTCTTTCTTAATACACTAGTTTCTAGCTGCATTTACGCTTATATAACGTATGTTTTTTTTTTAACAATGCTTATTTTTTCTATTTTTTTTTTTTTTTTAATTTCAATTTACAGTTTAAATTATAGTGTTTTCATTGTTAATTTCTTATGTAGTAATGTAAAGTGACTGCTTTTTTTGTGCCATTAATTTTTTGTAATAGTCTTAAAGTGAAAATATACTCATAATCATTATTTTTAACTTACTAACTTAGATGATAGTTGTTTTATAAACAATTTAGGCTCCCATGATAGTTTTTATGGTAAATTTTATTTTTACTCCCTTGCAATCTATTCTATATCATTATATAAAGCGCAAAAAATTGTTTGTTTGTGGAGGGTAATCTCTGAAACTACTGAACCGATTTAAAAACTTCTTTCACTGACCGAAAGCTACAGTATGCCATATTGTTATAGGCTATATTTAATTTTGATAAAATAAATTTTAGTTTAAAATCTGAGCATTTTAATTAAAATCCCCATAGAAGCCGTAATAGAAATGGAAATAATGAAATATTAAAAAAAATTAGCTGCTGCCAACATAAAAGAAACATTTACATATTCATTTCGTTTTTAAAATATCTTGACGTGAAAAGAAAAGAAATATATTTGCACGTGCATTAAATTGAAATTCACATAAAGCTTTTTTAATTGTTAAACTTACACGTTAAATCTGACGTCATTATAGAATTAAAAGTGTTCATTTTTCTAATAATTTAATTTGATATGATATGATATAATATCTAAGCATCAATGTTTAAACCACGGAGTCTTTATTACTCCGTGGTTTAAACTGATGTGCGTAAACGAAATTGGAATTTAAAAATAAATAAATAAAATAAAATAAAATAAAATAAGAAATTCTATTTTATAATATTATTTATTTTAATTTATAATTGTTGCCAAAAAGATTTACGAATTAATTTATTTTTAGACATATAATAAAATATATTTTCACGCGAACAATAATATAAAAAGTGAACTGGATTTTTTGTAAAAAAATAATAAAGATCGAGGAAAATTATTTCCCCATTTTAATCCCCATATTTATTTATAGATATGTATTAGTTATCATGTGCATCCGTTAGATTAAATTGTTTTTGTTGTAAAATTGATAAAATTGGAATTTTAAATTTCAAAACTCTAGAAAAAAAAATGGCAAATTTCCATATTCGAGTGAAAACATAAACATTTCATTTCAAAGGATGATATTTACACAATAAACATCCAACTAATAAACTAATTAAAAGGGAAAGGATAAATATTCTATCATAATTTGAAGTCAAATTTGTTTTCAAATGTCTAAATAAAGTACCTGATATAATATACTAATATGTTGCAGCGGAATAGATTTGATATCCGTCATCCTTGGCAGAAAAAAAAATATCGCCAAATTATCTGGCGAATATAATTTAATTCTTTCAAAAATCATGGTTATTTTAAAAACTTACATTAAGAGTGTAACGAATAATATGAAACAATATTTCGTACAATACATATTACGAAAATATACATCTGGCATGTATATTTTCGTATTACGTTTTTGATCGCCAAATACAAAAAACGCCAAGGGTGACAGTTTTGAAATTTAAAATTAAAATTAAAATTTTGTCAATTTGACAGCAAAATAACTCAATCTAACGCATGCATACAATAACTAATACATATCTGTACCCAAATATGAGGATTAAAATCGGGAAATAATTCTTCTAGAATTTTAATTAAAAAAAAAAAAAAAAAAATCCAATGAGCGATTAACATGGAAAATCTTTTTCTTGCATCCACGGGCGGTCAGTGATGTCATACTTCGCTTGCGTATTGAGATGTTTAAATTTATTTGGCGACTATTTTTAGCAACTAACAGTTATGGCAAGTAGCTCAATATACATAGCGCATACAGCCATTACTGAAATGTAAATAGCATTTAATTATTTGAGTTACATTATGTTGACTGGAAACCTATTTAATACACCTATGCTCTATAGCTATACTAATATAAAAAAAAAGAAAGGTTTATATGCATATGTAGAGAACGATCGCTAGAACTAAAAAGCCGATTGCTTTTTTTTTTTTTTTTTTTTTTTTCTTTCAATAATCAAAAGTTACACTGTCTCTCTCTAAGTGCTAGAAGCTATAATAAATTTTGGTAAAATAAATTTTTAATTAAAATTTTCAATATTTTAATTGAAAACAAAGCATAGATTTGATATCTATCGTCATTGGCGATTTTTGTATTTGGCGATCGAAAACGTAATACGAAAATCTGTTTATTATCGTAGTAAATACGAGATGTATGTGTTTACTTCAATTACCCTACTACCGTAGGTAGTGGAAGTATTGTATAGGTTTTGGCAATTGGTCAGTGTGTGTGTATATGTGCACGTGTGTGTGTAATCTTCTGGCTGTCATATCTCCAAAACTAATAAAAATAGAACTACTAAACTTCACAAGTGATTCAGGTCTGGTGTACAGATAAATTTTCCAAATTTTCGTGAAAATTGAAAAACCGGAATTGGGTCATCGAAAACCAGAAATGGGACCCTAAGCCCATATTCAAAAACACCTCTAATGATTTTCTTCAAAGTTGCTATATAAATAATATATTAGATGCCCTTTCGATTGAAAAGTTGCTTAGTTCAGGAAAATTAATAGGCGTCCTCTATAAACAGCTCAATTTCAGACTTCGCAAGTGCGTTCCTTTAAAAACGCCTGTACGGATTTTTTTCAAACTCGCCATGTTAAATTCCTATTAAATATCCTTTTGTATGTAATTATTGTTTTTAGGTCAATAATTGAGTATGTTAAGTTTTGGTAAAAGTTGGTATCTCAAAAACGGCTCTAACGTATTCTTGAAAATTTTTTCTTTAATCCAATTTAGATAACCTTTCTCAAGTATTACGTGCTTATTACAGGAATATTAACGGTCATCCTGATTAGGTAGTTCAGTTTTAGATCTCGGAAATTCGTGTTTAAAAAAATAACTATCTATTTTTTTCCCCTTATTTTTTAACTCGCTATGCAAACTCTGTTGTATGTGTCTTTATACGTGTATCAAGTTTCTCTTACTCGAAAATCTCAAAAAATGCAAGTAATATCTCCAAAAAATTGTATATATTACCTGTAATAGTGGGTAATGGAAGTCGTGTGGTTGTTTCACACCAGATTCTGTAATAGTATATATTGTACGAATATTGTTTCATATTATTGATTTCTCCTTTAATATACATTATTAAAATAATAATCAATTATGGAAAAAATTAAATATATTTGCGAAATGAAAAAATAAATAATAATTAAAGCTATTATGACGTCAATTTTATCAAAAACATTTTCATGTCACAGGTTTATTTTTCAATATTTTTTATTCATGAGTAAAGAAATGTTTCTTTTTATGAAATAAATAAATAAATAAATAAATAAATAGCATTAAGTAAAAATTGCCAACATTTAACAACTAATTAAAAAAAATAATTGTAAAATTATATTTTGACTTTCCAGTTAATAATATTGCCTGACTATAACATATAAACTGATATATTTCTTGATTTTTTACGTATCAATCCATCTTTAACTAAAATTTGTTCATCAGTGCGAAGCCGGACGGGTCAGCTAGTTTAATATAAAATAGCTGTTATAATATGCTTCATTAAAAAACAAACTATGATGGACAAAAAAATGAAAGAAGGACAAGAAATTAAACAAGTACAAAAATGATTATCACACTTTATATCAAAACATTTCATATATATATATATATAAATAGATATATGTAATGTTGATACGTGTACTCACACTCAGGTTGATATGTGTAATATTTATATATAATATATAATTACATTTATAAAGGTTTAAAAAACCGTTCATATTAAAAAAATTCTTTAAAAGAAAATTATTTTAACTCTCCACTCACATAATAAATGTAACAAAATTTCCATCTCTTTGATAAATTCATGTTAAAAACTCAAATCTTAAACAATGTGCTTTTTCAGATAGTCTTAACAAACTACAGTATTAAAAGTAATAAATGAAAATAACTCAAATTTAAACATTTTCTTCCTAAATTACGTTGGAAAAAAAAAAAAAAAAAGATCCACATAACTTTTGAGTCTAAAAGTGACACCTTTTAATAACAAATATATAACTAATAAAATAAAAGATATACAGTTTTAACAATTAAGATTAATGAGTACGCTGTCATGACCTTATGGTGAAATATGCCAACATGTTGTTTTAAATATTTTTAAAAAGTATTCTCTGTATCCTATAAGCTAGGTTTAATGATATTCTTGTTTTCTATTTGGTATAACAGTATAACATAAATGCAATCTGTTAGGTCATGTCTTTTGCAGTTTGTGAAAAGATAAAGTATACAGTTCTTCTCAAGCTTCTGTGTAGAACAGATTCATTTGGAGATTGATAAATTAGTTTTTCTTATAAAATTTATATGAAAAAAAAAAAAAAAAAAAAAAAAAAAGCAAACAAAAAATAAAATGAAGATTTGTGAATATTTATTATACAGTCTGTATCAAATTTATTTAATAGTATTAATAAAAGAAATTAGGTTAAAATTTTTTTAGTTTTTTTTTATTTATTTATTTATTTATTTATTTTTTTTTAAATATAAAAAATA
Source organism: Salticus scenicus (assembly GCA_963930645.1). Lineage (NCBI taxonomy): Eukaryota > Metazoa > Arthropoda > Arachnida > Araneae > Salticidae > Salticus > Salticus scenicus. The sequence continues at coordinate 38,351,911 of OZ005653.1, read as the reverse complement.
CACTATATTCATTAATTATAAAAAATAATATATTCAAACTCACGTTTAATTAAAATAAATAATTTAGTTGTAAATTTATATAAAAACAAACTTCCAGACGGATCAAAATGACAGTTCAAAGCACATTTCACTTACCTAATACAAACAACAATTTAATAATCATATGCAAATATAAACTGCTTTTTTTATACGTAAAATAATCGTTTGGCACTGAAACATATTAATAAAAGGTTTTTGATTTTACAAACAATTGAATAATTAGATATGACGATTAAGATGTTTTGACATAAAAATTTGTTTTCTTCTTTTGAATACATGTTTTCAAGCCTCTTTATAAAGAATTTTAGGTGTTATATTAGCTGAATAATATGATTTTTTAAACAGTTATACTAACCTTTGCATCAAATATATTTCTGTATCGTAATTGGCAAATACTAAACCAAAATAAAGAAAATTCTTAGTGTGCGCGAGTGCGAATTGCTGGTTTGATGATGCACTCATGTCTTTTTTTTTTTTTTTTCCATTTAATTAAGAGCTGGATTATTAGTTTCAGCTGAAACAACTTTTACGAGTTTATGTAGTCGATAATGTTTACTTATAAAGTGTTTTATTTATTAAATTAAATATTATTTGAATTTAATAAGGTTAACTTACTAATGTTTCAAACCAAAAATTTCTCGAAAAGGAAGAATGCTATTTTTTTTTTTTTTTTTTTTTTTAAATATTTCTCATCAGCTATGTGTCTAAAAGCCATTTTTAAAATTAGTTTAGTAATTTTTAAAATGAATTAAATAGTGAACGTTAAAGGGTTATATAGTATTTTATAGGCAGGAGAAGATATATGAGCCATAACTAGGATATGACGAGGCGTTTCATTTTAAACACATAAAATTTAATAGATGACTATGACAATTACAGATGAAATATACAAGTAACATAAACGACTACATTTTTAAGACTGATCCGTTCTAGCAGAGATAAAAGTAAAAAGGAAAGAACAGATCATTGATTGGACGTGACGTCACTTACCAACAGTCCAATAGATTGAATCAGGAATACAATGACGAAATACACCACATTTCTCCTCCCCTTAATTCTGTATACCATACCTGATGGGAGGTTTTCTTTCTCTAGATGATCTTCTTACAACCTGTTCAGAAAAAGATAAATTAGTATTTTTAAGTTTTGAATGTTCAGATTTTAGTTCATTTTTATTTAGAGTACTGTTGATATTTTTATCACAGTCAATTTCTCCAGGCTTTGTAGACACAGATCTACTGTCGGTTGGAACTGGATCTGGTATAATGGAAGGATTGGTTGGCACTGGATCTGGTGTCATGGCAGAATCGGTTGGCACTGGATCTGGTATAATGGCAGGCCTCCTACCAGACTTAGATTCTCCATTGCTTTGCAGGTGTGGACTCTTGCTATTGGGAACTATGGAAATGTTTGCATCAAGAGTGTTCTTTTCAATTTCACCAGGACTTGTAGTTTCCTCCAGCTGTACCCTGGAACCTACACTTTTCAGTTGATCAACGTGTCTTTTCCATATACATGAACCTATTGAATTTTGTAATGTAGTTTACCTAGTCTGGCAATTACTTTACCTATTTTCCATTTATCTCCTGATGTGTAATTGCGTACTGCAACTTTTTCATTTATTTGGAATTCTCTTACCTTTTTCTTGTTAAAAACAATTTTATGTTGTTTGTTTTCAACATAATTTTTAACATTTGGTACAAGTAAATCCAGTTTTGATCTGATATTTCTCTTGAGAAATAATGATGCGGGACTCTCCCCTGTTGTAATATGAGGCATTATTCGGTATTGGAATAGAAATTCGTTTAACTTAAATTGGAGATTTCCGGGTTCTGATTTTAAGGATTTCAATCCTTTTTTAATTATTTGGACATATCTTTCGGCTTGACCATTTGTAGAGGGATGATATGGTGCAGTTAAACTATGTTTTATGCCTTTACTTTGTAGAAAATGTTCGAATTTTTCTGAAATGAATTGTGGCCCATTATCAGACACAAGGGACACAGGATAGCCATATCTGGCAAAAAGCGAAGAAAGACAGTTTATAGTGTTCTCAGCCGTAGTATTAGGAACAATGAACACTTCTGTCTATTTACTGTGGGCATCTACTACGATTAAAAACATTTTCCCCATCATTGGACCAAAAAAGTCTACATGTATTCTGTTCCAAGGTGTTGTAGGCCATTCCCAGTGATGGTTGTCCATTTTGGGAGGATTATGTTTTAATTTAATACAAACAGAACAGTTTTTTGCTAAATTCTCAATGTCTTTATCAATACCTGGCCACCATACAAAACTACGTGCCAGTGTTTTCATTTTTACTATGCCAAAATGGCCAAAATGCAAATCTTCCAACACTTTTTGTCTATGAACAGTAGGAATTACAACACGATTCCCTTGTAGTATGCAATTATTTAGTATAGAAAAATCTTCTTGTTTATGTCCGAAAAGTAAGTAATTTGGCATCTGTGTGCCTGATATTAAATGTCGGTACATTTCTTTCAATACTGGATCTCGCTTAGAACTTGCACACAACGTTTTTTTAGTTAACGGTAACGAAGTGATTTGATGAATAAATAAACAATCGGTTTCATCAGGGTTGCCAAATAAATTTGGTGACAAAGTTGGTGACATTTTTTCTGGTTGTAGCGAATCGGACGACGGCAGCAGTAAGTCTTCACTACGTAATGGAAGACGTGATAGAGCATCGTCATTTCCGTACTCTGCAGAATTTTTATATTTAATATCATAATTAAATGTTTGTAAGTATAATGCATATCTTTGCATTCTAGCTGCCGAAAGTACCGGAATACTTTTTACGGGTGAAAATATGGAAACTAAGGGTTTACTATCTGTATACAGAGTAAATCTCCTACCATATAAAAATTGAAAAAAATTCTTTACACCAAAAATTATTGATAACGCTTCTTTATCTACCTGACTATACCGCTTTTCTGCAGAAGACAAAGTTCTAGAAGCAAAAGCTATGGGTTTTTCGGAGTTATCTGGCATTGTATGCGAAAGTACTGCCGAAATTTCATAAGGAGAAGCACCAGTGGCTAAAATTAAGAGTAATTCAGGATTAAAGTGGGTGAGAATCCTTTCGGAAGTAATTTCCTGTTTAATTGCATTAAATGAATTTTCACATTTTTTAGTCCACTGAAAATTTACATTTTTACGTAATATTTCATTTAGAGGATAAGCAATCGTAGATAATTTAGGAACAAATCTAGAATAGTAAGATACTAAGCCTAAGAATGCTTTTACCTGAGTTACGTTTTTAGGTACTGGAGCATTTAAAATAGCAGAAATTTTTTCTTGCGTTTTGTGTATGCCATTTTTATCAATTTTGTAACCGCAGTATGTAATTTCATCATTCATTAAAAAAGATTTTTCTTTATTTATTTTAAAATTATATTCACGTAACCTTTCTAGCACTTGTTTTAATCGCTCTAAATGTATTTCATCAGTTTCCCCTGAGATACATATATCGTCGATAAAAACTGAAATACCCTCTATACCTCTTAAAATTTGTTCTGTAGTTCTCTGCCATATTGCTGGCGAACTGGCAATTCCGTATGGTAATCGCGTAAATTGAAATAAGCCTTTAAGAGTGTTAATAGTAAGTAATTCTTGTGAATTTTCCTCTACCGGTAAATGCAAGTATGCTTGGTTTAAATCAATTTTCCAGATGTAATCCACCCCCTAAAGTTGCTAATATATCCTCAATTTTTGGTAGCGGGTATTTGTCAACCTTTAAAAATTTATTTACCGTGACTTTAAAATCGCCGCATAAACGAATTTTCCCATTAGGTTTTACCACCGGAACAATAGGTGTTGCCCATTTACCAGTACTAACAGCTTTTATTATCCCTTCATTTTCTAATCTTTCCAATTCTTCATTTACCGCATTCCTTAATGCATACGTAACTGTTCGCGATTTACAAAATATTGGTGATGAGTCTTTCTCTAAATGTAATTCAGCTTTAACATTTTTAATTTCACCTACGTTATTTGTGAATAAATCCGGAAATTCATTTAGTAAATTATTTAAATTTTCCGAGATTTGTACTACTTTGTTTACCGGAACAGTTTGTAAATTGTTTGGGAATATATTAAATGTAGTTATCCAATCCCTACCTAGCAATAAAGGAAAATTGTCTTTTTTAACTAAATATAACTTAACATTCCTAGTTTTGTTTTCGTAAGTTACATTTACCAAATCCCTCGGGCTGGAAAATTTCTCCCGTGGCTGTTTTTAATTTTACATCAGCAGGAAACATTTTATGTTCTGGAAATAATCTCCGAAAACGATTTATCGGTACGGCGGAAATCGCCGATCCTGTATCAAGCTCCATTTCTGCTTTAGCACTATTTTCTATCAAAACCCAAATTTTTATAGGTTTAGTACCTTCAGATTGTTATGACAAACTGTCTACAGTATCAAGAACATTTACATTTTTCTTTTGAGTAACATTGCTTTGTGCGTTCCGACACACCTTACTCAAATGACCGCGTTTTTTACAAAAATTGCAAACTGCATTAATAAATTTACAAACATTTGCTAAATGAGAGCTATTTCCACAACGATAACAATAAGTTTTACTTTTATTTGCACTCGCAGTTTTGTTCACGTTTTGTTTACTTAAGTTATTTTGAGAATAATTTTGTTTTGGTTTCCTAACACTAACAGAAACTTTATTCAAATTCAAATTTTTATTTTGTAATTCTATCATGTCATTTTCAGTACTTTGCATAGTTACGCTTTGTTCTACTGCTTTTTCAAATGTTAAATCTTCAACCTGAGACATTAATTTGCTTTGGATTGTTTCATTTTTTAATCCGCGTAAAAATTGTTCTAACAACTTTTCTGACAGCGAATCGCCCGTAAACGCGCAATGCGTTGTAAATTTTTTTAAACGAACACTAAAATCCTGCACAGATTCGTTATCTCCTTGAAAACATTTTCTAAATTTAATGCGTTCACTTATTTTGTTAGGAATTTTACATAGATGTTTTGTTAAGACATCTACTGACTCAGTGTAAGTTTTTGATTCGGGGAGATCTGGGAACAGTAAATTTGTAAGTAAATTATATAATTTCGGTCCGATAAAAGTTATTAAAGCACTAACTTTTTTTTCATCCTTAATATCAAACAATATAAAGTTCTGTTCCAATCTCCTGACATAAATCTCAAACGATTCAACCGAATCATTGAACTCTTTAAAATTTTGAAACATTTTTAATGAAAATATGCTAGTTCTAACAATAAAAACATGCAATCTAATAAAAGAACAGAAAGAAAATAAAATAAAATAAATGTGTAAATACCTTTTTTTCCTCTCTTTCTCGAAAAATAAAAAATCGTAGACTAGTAATTATCTATGGTGCCTATGCATTTCCTCCGCGACAGTAGACAAAAACTCACCAACTGCCCGTCTCCGATCGCTTAATGATTCATTTCAATAAATAATTTTCTTTATGAAATAAGTAGATTTTGAATAAACACATGTGTAGAAGATATTCCGTTCTTTTTTTATAAACTGCAGATTTCATTTTTAATTATCTTCAAGTAGATATTTGTAAATGTATAAGAGCAAAACTTTTTTTCCTTTTTTCCTTTTTCATTTCGTCGCCATTATAGTATTTTATAGGCAGGAGAAGATATATGAGCCATAACTAGGATATGACGAGGCGTTTCATTTTAAACACATAAAATTTAATAGATGACTATGACAATTACAGATGAAATATACAAGTAACATAAACGACTACATTTTTAAGACTGATCCGTTCTAGCAGAGATAAAAGTAAAAAGGAATGAACAGATCATTGATTGGACGTGACGTCACTTACCAACAGTCCAATAGATTGAATCAGGAATACAATTACGAAATACACCACAGGTTAACTAGTAGATTTACAAACCATGAGCCCATTTCTATAATCAATGATATCCCCTTTCTATAATCAGGAGTTACTTCTACTTGTTCTGCATTTCCTTTGTCTTCCGATTTCTCTCTCTCTTTATACACATATTTGTATCAAAATATTAGTAATTTATAAGTAAAAGAGTCTATTGTCTCCCCTAAATTCTTATTAAAATATCGGAATCATTTAGTGGCAGCCCCGTGAAATAATTGCGAATTATCGAAACACCGTTTTGTATAGAAGCCATGCTCTTAAGCATCTAATTTTATTACACTCAATGCAGCGTAACGATGTTAAAATGCACTTAAATAAAATACCATATGTAAACTGTAGCGTAACTAAATTCTTTTAAATGTGAACATGAGTCAGAAACACTATATATACCAAAACTATATAGCCTATTCCAGGGCACGAAATTTCAACTTATACTGCACTTGCCGAAAAAAAAGTTTTACTCGCCACAAAATAGGATTATCATTTTTTCCTTTTTTACGCATTTTATGTTTCTTATTTTTCCTAACTACTTGAAATGCTTTTACAAATATGTCTAAAGTTATCTATATTAAAAGTGTGCCGTATATCATCATGTCTCATAACCATCTATAATTAAAAATTATTATAATGTATTGTATTTGAGATTTCAAAAAGATTAAAATATCTAATAATATAAATGGAAAGAGTCATTAAAGAAAAAAAGAAGGAAAAAAAAAATCTTTGTCAAACAATAACCTGTGAAAATCTTTTTATTATGAAAGATTAAGCTTTCTTATTTATCTATTTATTTACTTAACTTTTTATATTAGAAATGTCTTTTTCATCCATTTTATTTTTGTAATCAGACGGAATGTCGATATAGATAACTTGTTCGTTGTTTTCATTTGAAATAGTCATTTCGGAATAACTTTTCGATAAAATCGTTGCTTACAATTCAAAAAAAAAAAAAAAAAAAAACTGGAAAAATTAATAGTTTTTTGATCTTTATTCAACAAAATAAACATAGGCAGTATTTTAAAAAGGCTCATGCTAATTTTCATGTGACAATATCGCATAGGCAAACTTTCGCATATCTCTTCTCTCGAATAGTGGGTGAGGGGCAAAGAGGCTCTCTGCTCGTCTATTCTCACTCTGCTTGGAGAAATAACAGAGTGAGAAACGAAACTGCCGAAGAGATCAAAACTTTTGTGTATGCACTAAGTATTTTTCCTTTTCTAGGCTGGGGCGATCTCGGGCAACGCACACACAGACTCGGCTCTCCGAGAATATAAAAAGGAGAAGTTAAATATGAGGTTATAGGATGGCAAAATTTTGCCATATTTAAATATATAAAAAGAATGTTTTTTTCACCGTATCGTGTAAGAATTCTATCTATAACTAAACCAAATTTTTACTCGCCACAGTAAAAATTCCACTCGCCAATGGCCTATTTCCAGTAAACCTTTCGCGCCCTGGCCTTTTTCCAGTAAACCTTAAATATATATGTCAAATAGCAAGCCAATGGGCTGATTTTCGTAGCCGTTATCGCAATATCACTTACATACAGAGATAAAAAAAAACTTTGCGTTTATACGAAAAACAAATTTTATTAATGTATGCTAAAGAAGTTATCTAAAATGCAATGTAAACATGTTAAAATGTACTTAAAGAAAAACTGTGCATAGACCGTAATGTATTGATATTATTTTGTACTTCTCCATGCACGAGCCACAAACATATTATTCAACAATAAATATAAAAACAATTCTATGTAATTTATATAGAAATTTATAAAATTTAAACTGAATTGAATGATTTTGTGACCAGTATTGCTGCAAAAAGATAGACATTACCAGAATTTTGAGTTTCAACAGAATGGTTTCGGCAATATAAAATGAAAAAAACAGGGACTATCTTAATTCTATTCTAAAAGTTAGTGTACGTAATAAACTTTGGCCAAAACCAGGTGATTCCAAATGTCATATAATATTGATTAATTTTTCTTATCATTCTTGGTTTGCTGTTAAATGGACAAACAAATGTACTCTCTTTTAATTCCTTTTTACTACTTATTTATTTAATATTTAAAAAAGTTCGATGTTAATATTTAAGATATATTGACTATTTTACGTTAGAATAAATATTTTTGATAATAACTATAGAATCTTATTATTATTTTTATTATTATTTTTATTATTTATTTTCTTATGCTTTCAAAAGGAGAAAATACTTGATTTGTAAAAAAAATTAATGTTTTATGTTTTGATGGTTTCATACGTTTTAAAAAGTCTTGAACGCGTTTAGAACATTTTCCGAATGCTGTCTGTGTTTGGGTGAAACAATTTCGTGGTACTTCTAGTTCAAGAAGTATAGCAAAAAATTACATAAACATTTATATTTAGATGAACCTTGATATATACTAGTTAGCTTGACATTATAAAGCTTTGGAGTATATCGCCCGATATATGGCGCTTCTAAGCTACAATTTGTTCACTTAACAAGAAAGCTATATTTCAGCTTCTATAACGTGTAATTACACAGTTCTTAATATGTAAAAACAACAAAGTGATAAAATATGCTAATTCAGTTTCGATGCATATCGTCCAACAAGCGGCGCTGTTACGTTGCAGTTACCCGAAGGTTATATCACAGCTTTTTTAATTTATAAATGCATTAAACTTTATACGCGAGAAGGCTATTATAAAAAGGGATGCTTACTAAATTAGGTGAAAACCGAAAGAAAGGTGGAACTGATTTTATTCACCTTCTACAATTTTATATATAGTCATGTCTCATCTCAGCATCTGTTGGTGCACTAAACGACTAAACTATTCAAGTAAAATCATTTTTGTGAAGAGCTATATTGATTAAATTTATACGCATTCTAACATTTTAGTGATGATGTTACATACAATCGTATATAAAACAAGTTTAAGGATGACTACACCATACTAGTTTTTTTTTTTTTTAGATTATTGTACTAAGACTGGTATATATAGTTATTGAATCTGATTCTTTCGTAATCTTTTTTCATATTTTTAGTAGAATATTCTTTTAACTTATTTGGATAAAAAATTAAAATTTGTGATATTTCAATATACACTTTATATGTTACTAAATAACTTGGATGTAGAAGAATTACTCCTATATCACTCTCTTATAATAGAATTATTTTTAAATAATACTAAATGTGCTTCACAAAGAGTTGATGTAATGAATTCCTTTGGTAATTAATGGGTTACTTTTATAGCGTTTAAAGATAAATTCATTATAACCCACTTCAATAAGCTACTCCTTCAGGTGATACTCTTATTCTTTTTGGGATTATAATTATATGGTCTAAGAGAATTTAAAATAAGGGTTTGAGATTTTAATTCATATACATTGTTAGAGAATATTTTAACGTACTAAAAATTAAATTTTTGAAAGATTAATAAAATTTGCTTGAATCATGCTTTTTCAGAAGTTTTGAAATTGCATTAAATGATTTTTAAATAAACATCACAGATACTTTAATTTTTTTTTTAAATTCTGAAAATTTAACCATACGAATCGTCCACAGGAAATTGTAACAATTCTTTTATGTCACACCCCTGTCAAGTGTAAGAAAGAATGCTATCAAAGCAAAAAATATGAAGATATGATGTGTGTGCAACGCAACTTCGAGCAAGGTTTTGTAGCAGGATATTTAGATTCAGATGAATTTTTCATCAACACATTTAATCAACGCTGTTTATGTACTGGCTAAATGTTTATAATTGAGAAAAGTTACAGACTTTTTGTAGCGTTAAAACGGTACTCGTTTCTAAAGTTTATTATACAATGTCGATTTCTTATTATTTTATATGCATGTGCTTTTATATATTTTAAGAATTTTTCCTTGATTTATTTTTTCAAAATTTTGTTTACGTTCGTTTTTTAATTTATATTTAGTGGTACGTAGATACCTTCATTTTACAGATTCCGAAATACTTCTGTTCTGACGTTAAAATGTTTGGTTTCACTGCGAAAACAATAAACATTTTAGGATTAAATCCTATGGCTAAACCATGAAATTTAATTAAAAAGTATTAAAGCATGTTGTTCTCTCGTATAGTGAATCATACGTAAGAACATAAGAAATCTCAAATATGTTCTCCGTCTAGGTTTATTTTATTTTATTTTATTTTAACATACACCAAACGTTATAGAGTTTTAAACTCAAAATTTAAATAAAGCGGAAATATCTTTGAAACAATATTTAAGCCGGCTTAAGAGAAGCACTTTTCAAAAATAATCTTTTGAAACGCTGGATACTTATTTCGTACGACTGTGTAAGATGAAACCTCCAGGATGCTGTAAAAATGAAAGCCGAATCGAAGTTTAAAGAATGGAGATACATTTTGAGATTACTCTTATTCTATGAGGGATTAAGTAAAATAGGAGGTTTTGAAAGTTACTCGAGATTTTAATATTTAGAACAAATATTAAATGTAACACGAGATTTTATTTCGAGAAATTTTTATTTGAATGACGTAAATTATCGTCTTCTTATTTTATTTCTAAGAAAACTTTTGAGGATTATTTCTACAAAATTGTTATCATTTGGTTGAAAAAATAGTTTTTAACACTTTCTAAGAAACTTGAAAAATGTTTATGACATCAATTTGTCTGCGTGTCCCTTCACGTTTGTATTCCGTATATATTTTTACAAGCCTTGAAACTGTTTTATATTATTCAGATTCTTCGTAACATGTTCCCTATTGAAAATGGTATTAATTGCAATAATACACCCCATAACAGTATCAAAGGCCCTCTTCGCTTCTGCTTGCAGTGTTGCCAACAGGGAAAAAAATCCCTGCGTACTCTTAACGGCACTCTTCACTCATCGTCGCCGGAAGCCCGATCCAATGTTATTCTATGGGAAATTTTTCTTTACAAATAACTTATTAACTAATACATATTTTAAAATTCTGTTTTCACATTCAGAAAATTCCCATCTGCTAAATTGACGGACCTTATATATATATATATATATATATATTTAATTTTTAATTTTTAATATTTTATTTTGAAATTGCAAAATGAAAAAAATTCACATATTGAAAATTAGTATTTTGCAGCTTCAAAATAAAATATTAAAAATTAAAAAAAAAAAAAAAAAAAAAAAATCTGTCAACTTACATTATTATTATTTTTTATTTTTTTTGTTATTCAAATAATGATGTGAACTTGTAAATTCAGGGCAGATATATATATATATATATATATATAATTTAGAAAATATGGTGAAACTTGAAGACAAGTGGGCGTGTATAACAAGAAAAACGTTAAAAAAAGTAACGAATTATAGTAACGATGAAAAAGTAACGAATTATAGTAACGATGAACAATTGTAAAAAACAACACTACATGCGAAAAACACCCTTCCGCTTCCTCTTCAGTGGGTGGGAGCAGCAGAACAGACAATAAATTAAATTAAAAGAGGCCTAACAGGTTTCGGAAACATGGCGAAACTAGCATACTCCCAACAAAATCAAGAATAAATTACTGGCAAATTGTATATAACAATCTTCATGTAAATTAGACATAACAAAATTGGTGCTTCATAAAAGTAACATAACTAAATTAATATAATAATCCAAAAACTACAAAGTCGATATTTGTGATAAAAATAATTTAATAAAAGGACATGCTAGATCGTCATGTTCCCACCCAGACCTGAAAGGCGAAAAGATATTGTAATGAACTGAACTTACTGCAATGTAGAAATAGGTCTTTAAAGCAAAAGCAGATGATTCACATGTAGGGGCTCAATACTGGCGCTGTCTTGTCCGATGTTCCAAAATCATAGTCCAAACTCTCCGAGTCGCTCAGCACCAAGTAGCTGCAGTCCGACATAAGGCGTTCCACAATTTGGACTTTGGCCATGAGTCTTCATCAGCAAGCACTACTAGACACCAAGAACCATAAGTGAAGAAACCTTACCGCAGCTATCACCCCAATCGCAAACATTTATTAAAATTATTGGTGTAAAACTGGTGTAATATATTTCATGGTCTCAGTTGAGTGTCAAGAGGGGGGGGGGGCTTATTGTTAGGTTTAGAAATTAAAAATATTAGTGTGTTCTTGACACTCAATGTTTTTATTCAGTTTCACTCCCTCTTTAGTTTAATTATTTTTTCCTTTTTTATTAAAACCGATGGTTATTAAAAACTAAGTAATTTATTTTCTATTTACTTTTATAATTTTAAGTTAATAAATATTTAAAAACTCATAGTTTATTTAAAATTTATTTTAGCATAAATATTAATACGTTAGCCGAAGCTATTCGTATGCAAATGACATAAGTCTACGTCATCTGCTTGAATTGAATAAGTAGCGTAGCAGAAAAGCAATCGTGTGGCTTTTTCGGTGTTAGTGCCGAGGTGAATCCCGGTAATGAAGAAGCTGGCATGAAACGCAGTTTGTATATTTTAGTTTAAGTTTCCTTGATAACCTCGACAGTATTAAAGTTTGTGTAGAAAGCTGTTTTTCAGATGAGCTTTAAGTAAATATTTTTAGATTAATTCGAGGATGATAGTCATTTTAAAACTGCAAACTTTTAAGCTTCTTTCAGTAATAGTATAGGCTTCAGTAACTACTCTGTACTAATCTATCTGCCCTGAAGAATATTAAACGAATCGTCTAAATGTGTTATAATTTTTATTTTCGTTTGCCATATTTTTATGTCACTAGATAAATCAATCTAGTTTTTAAATAAATGATTTTATTTAAAAGAAAAACTTGTCATATTTCTTTTTACCTGCTCAATACAGTTTCCACTGGACTCTGTTATTTCTACTCTGCTTAACTTTGAAGCTTTAAGATACTCATGTCAGGTTTATAAACCTGACAAAATAATCTGAATCAATAGGTCATAATGATGAAGAATTTTCCTCTGTGTCCCTGTAAGGGAAAAAAAAAAAGCGTTAGACTTTTAAATATATTTACAGTTCGTGCAACAGTATCTCATTACGTTCTTAACAAATTTGTCCTTAAGGCATTTAGATGGTCTCACATTTTAAACAATTTGACTCCACAGGCCGTATGAAAAAGAATCTTTATTTTTGTCCGCGTAAAAAAATACAATTAAAGTGAGTGATAGATTCACCAGTATCTATAGGGTTTGTGTGATAGAGTCTATAATATACATAAAAACTTTCAGTTAAATCGAAAAATGTGTTTACACGTTATCGTGTTCACTCACATACACGCACAAACATTACCTCAGAAATACCAAAAATGAACTCAGGAGTCTTCAAAACGTATAGAAACACCAAAATCTTATTCTGAATTTTTTTTCATGATTATAATATTTTTTTTACATAATGTATGTTGTGAAAGTGAAAAAATATTCTAAAAATATTTTTAAAAATACATCTATACATGAAACATTTAAAATACGCTCTTGAAGATTTTCGTTTTTGAATTTTTATGAAATAAGCTGATTATAAAAACATAAAGACTTAATCGTACGTCGCATTTCAGAACAGAAATATTTTAAAATTTAATTTAATCCGCTTTGGGAGGAATACTTCAAAGTAATACTTTGAAGTAATATCTGAAATGTTCTATTATGATTTCTTACATCGTGTAAGATGAAACTTATGGATACGCACTGAAGTTGGAAAAAACGTTATTATGTTCAAAGAATGAAATATTTTAGATGTTAATCTTGTTCTAGATTAAATAGAGAAAGATATTTGTCAAAGTTACATAAAATTGAAATTTTAAACGGCATGAAGTATTACGTTTTATTTATTTTTGCCTAAGGTTTATAAATTAAGTAATCTGGTGTGTCACTCACACGACTTTCTCTTACTCCGAAATTTAAATGTATAAATACAGGTTGGAGATTGAGAGGTGAGATAACGAGTATTGTTATGTAAACCTATGTTAAAACAATTCAAATTAGGCTTCAGAAGTGCTGAATATCATAATTAGTTCTGTTTGAGGGGATCTACCGCCCCCCTCAACCCCCCGTATAATTACTGCATCTACATTTATACACAATTTAAATCTGATATTAAAATTAAAAGTTCACTTAAAACAATTTTCACACTCAACATTCCTTGAAATTTATCAGTCTTGATCAAACTTTTCCAGCAACAAACTTACATTAATTTGAAAATACAACTTTTGGATCTCCTGAAACTTTTCGTTCTTAAGTTGCTCTAAGAGGCACAAACAAAGATTAAATATTAAAAACTTTATTTCGGTAAACAGGAAGCCTCAAAGCGTGTACATGTACAAAAAAAAAGTGATGAATATTTAGCTTAAAAACATGCATTATTTACCATATGTTTATGAGGAATTCAATTCAATTCCTTAGCAGTTTTAATGGGTATGGTAAAATATTATAGTAAAGCACTTCAACTAATAATAAAAAAGAATGTTATGCTTAAATATTTGCAGTCCTGTATATCTTTTGAAAATTATGTACAGACCACATGGTGCTCCTAAATATAATATTATAGTAATAACACACGGCACAACCTGATATACACTTCGATCAATTTTCAGCTATAGTCGCACTATAATCTAGTTCTTTTGTGTAGACCTGTAAATAAACAGTGAATGATTTCCCAGTCATATTCTACATGAAACACGTTTTTACGCATATAAGAAATATATATTAATTTCATTTGTTTTAGTGCAGTCTATAGCTGTTAAACTCAACTTATCTGCAATTTCCCCCATAGACGTAATGCATTTAAATTTTCTTGGTTGTTCCTGTACACGAACTATTCGCTTCATCTCAAGGAAAAGCTTAGTGCAGCATCCCTATATCATACACATTTAGAATACCAAGTTTGGATTTTCTGGTACCATTTGTTCTTGAGATATGCTGATAACAGACAGACACACACACACAGACCAACCGCTAAAAACATGATTTTCGTATTGAGAGGACCACAAAATGTGTAAATATAACAAAAATTCGCTTTCGAAAATTTGACCCAAAAACATCACTTTCTGTACCTTATGGGTAAGAGAAAGTAAAAAAGAAAATGTATTAAATTTTCTAATAGTTAGTTTTGCAATTTCAAGTTTTCAAATAGTTGAACTTTGCAATATTAAATGTAATAGGACAATGATTTATAATGTGATTCATTTCCTTTCTACACTGTAAAAAAAAGTCATGTTTGCTGGCAGAAATTTTTTGTAATGATAGTAAGTTACTGAAAAATTACGTTGACAGAACGGATTTTTCGGTCATTACAGAAAATTTCTGACAGCAAACAGGATTTTTTTTTTTATAGTATACTTTCGTTGAATGGTTAATTCTTATGGATTGCAAAATATATACATTTATAGTATGAGTTACTTTAATTATATTATCATTAAATAACTTAGAATAATTCATGGATTTGTCTCTAAAATTATAAAAAAGAATATAAAGCATTATTATTCATGAATCGATGATATTAATAAACGCATTGTTCAGTAATCTGAAAATGTTCATTTGATCCTTTTGTTATTTTAATTAAAAAATACATACGTATTCAGAAAAAATTGCTCTAGATAATATGTTTGCATACAGCAGATTCAGATTTATATTTGTTTTTACGTAATATTATAAATAAAACTAGTATGTTGTGGCTGGCCACCACAAGACTTTCTTCTATATTATCTTATACAAATTAACGCAGAAAAAACTAATTATTAAAATATTATTTTTAAAATTTATCTTCTATGATTAATGCAGACGAGTTTCATCGCAGACGAGCATAACATTCAATTCTGAAAGAAAGTGAATTTTTTGCCGACTTGCGAGTTTTATTTATTTATTTATTTATTTTTAATAATAATAATAATAATAATAATAATAATAATAATAAATCCATAACTTTGTTTTAAATTATCACAGATCTACAAACCGTTCGTTGAACCATTCGTTTAAAGATACTGACGAGTTCTTTCGAAAGATACTCATATTAAAAATTTTCGTCCCCCAGGTTATACGTTATCCCAAGTGGTTAACAGCGTTGCTTCTACATACGCAAAAAAATTTTTGCTAGCTTATTGCTACTATTATCGATAATTAATTTTACAGTCACACATTAAAAATAACTCTCATTAAGTACATTTTTGCGAAATTTTATTCTATACTGCCATGTTGAAGATTTAGAAATAAATGTGATTCTAGCGCCACCTATTGAGCGATTGGTCCCCAAATGTAATCAGCACCAGCTTAGGTCAGGATGCAACTAAATTCCAAGTTTGGTTAATTTTTTTTACTGGTTCGTGAGATACAGCATCCACAAAATTTGTGATATACACACACAGACAAACAGTTACAGAGACACGCAGACATATATTTTCTAAAAACAGTCAAATTGTGTTCCACACACCTGAAAATGTGTAAATCCATCGAAATCTGGTGTTAAAAAAAATTAACGAATCCAATACTTTCTTCTTGTATATAAATATATATAGAAGAAAGTAATAATAATAATTAAAAAAAAACATTTAAGGGAAAAGATCGCTAAAATTTTTTCGAAAAATCTTCTGATTTTGTATAAATATATTATTTTAAGAAAAAAATTAAGGAAAAAAAAATACGTAATGTAACTTATCGAGTCTTAGGTACATATATGGAAACGTATTAATTTAAAACGTATCATTCCCTAATTTTGATTAATTTTAAATAAGTTATAAAGCAAACTTAAAATTTATTAGCCAGAGGCCGATTTTCCTGGCAAATATGTTTTAATGAAAGGCTCTTCATTTTTGTTTGACAGTAATAAATAATAATTATTTTCAAAGATTGTATCATACCAGTCATAAAACATATCATTAAACTCTTAACAGAGTTTTCCGCTAGTAACTACAATATTTTAATAGAATTCGTATTAAGTTTTTATTTTACTAATGCGTTCTGTAAACTTCAAACTAATTCACATTAATACATAATTAAGTAAAAACTAACAATTTGTATAAATCATAATAAATATTTTACAACAATATATATTATTTTCTGAAATGAAATGTTTTCTTAAATTAGACCTTAATGTAAAATGTTTTTCCGTCTTGTGAAAAACTCATAAATTAAATAAACGCTTCGATTAATTAAGTACTTCCATTAACCACTATCTAGGTAACAGAAGTATTGTATTTAGTCAAAATTTTAGATACCAATTTCAGTTTACTTACATTTTTTAAGGTTTCCTGAGTCCAAAAATGTGTTCTTGGCAATTGTAGGTGTGTATAAATATATGTAAGTGAATGGGAAATCTAATGCCTTCCATACAACCAAAATAATTTAAAATAGAACAACGGGGATTCAGAATTAAGACAGGTGATTTTGTCAATTTTTGGTAAAAATTGAAAACTAGACGTAGGGTCGCAATCTGTACACAAACACGAATCTAACGACTACAAAATGACCATATAATTACCCTTTTAGATGCCCTTTTTTATGGATTAATTAGTTATTTAGAGAAATTTATAGTCATCTTGTATTAGCAGGTCAATTTCAGGTGTCGCAAATGCATTTCTTTAAAAGGGGGTCTACGGATATTCTCTAAACTCGTCATATAAATTCCCTTTTAGATATCCTTTCCTTTGTAAATCTTTGCTTTCGGTGAACAGATGAATTTGCTAAATTTTGGTGAAAATCGAGAATGGGAGGGAAAGTCGGTATCTCAAAAGGAACTCTAACGATTTTCTTCGAATATGCAGCATAAAATTCTTAAATTTAACAACGAAACCAACATCAAATTTGCAAACTAAATGAAAGAATAAGTATCATCGAATACAAAATATTCGTGATTGTCTGCATCTAAAATAAATAATGAACTGATATCGTGTAATTGTTGCCGATAGACACAAAACATTAAAAGTAAAAATTTAGGAAAAAATATTACGCTTGCCTAATCCGCGATTGTAATGAAATGCTCGTCCTCTGGTGGGCTAAGGTGAAATTATCAGTACCACTCAACGGATACCTTTCACGCTTTCGTCGAGACGCCATTGCTTGCTACTGCTGTATCAGGCTCTTCATTTGAATAAGATGAATAAATTGGATAAGATGATCATTGATCATTGGATAAGATGAATAAATCCGGCAAAAAAGATAACACATGCTGCTGTGTGCCACAGTGTAACTCCAATGGATCAAAAAATCCGGAATTAAGCTTCCATTTGTTTCCAAATGACAAATTTAAAATTCCAGTTGCCTCCGCTAATGGAAATAAAGCTTTAGTTAGTAGAAAGTCTGAATGGATTAACATCTAAACGTTTACGAATCAGACGTTTACGAATTGGGAAAGAAATATCGTCAAGAATGACTGTTTGTTCGAAACATTTCGCACCTGAGGATTTCACAAGTAATAATACGTTTAATTTTGTTTTAATTATAAAATATTTTAGATAAAGCTGATCGTTTCCTTCGCTAACGAGCAAAAGCAAAACGATCACATTTCATGGATATCATTGGACAACTATAGTATTGGTCCATAAGTTCATTTGGTGATTATGGCGAAATGCCGTTTTTGCAAATGGTTACGATGGATTCCAAGCGCAAACAAAAGCGCATTCTATTGCAAAGAATCCAGAAAGGCATCGTTATCGTTCAAAACGGTGCCAAAGAAAAATCGCCAAATCCAGTTATGGACCAACTCTATAGTTGTACCTTTATTTTTATTTATTTATTTATTTATTTTTAATGTACCTTTGTTGTAAGATAACATATAGATGAAGTTAAAATACAGTGGAATTATTAAATAATAAAACACAATAATTTTCATTGCATCCTATTATGCAATCGATTTTCCATGATGTAATGGCGGAGAAAGAACAATAATAAATACACGTGGCTATTATATTTACTAACAACTTCAGATCAGAAAGCGCCATTTATCGATCATTACAAACGCGGATAGAAATTTCTGGCTAAACGTGTAGAAAACCATTGCATTGAACAAAATGTTTTGGAAATTATTAATAATAATCAGCCAATGTGATAATTAAAAAAAAAAAAAGTATTTACTTTAACCAAACTTCCTTGGTAATTATTAATAATAACCGGTAAATGTGATAAATTCTCGTAAATTAATCACTTTGACCGGCTTTTTAGGTTATCATTAATAATCGCCGGTTATTATTAATAATTACCGATTAATCACATCGACCGTAACATATATACTTTATTGGAAATATCTATACTACAAATTAAACGAACTCTTTTCTTCTACGTATGACATAAATACTTGAAATATAAAAAAAATATTCTGTCCGACTTAACCCTTTCGCGATGGGTGGAGCAAACGTTCGCTTACCGCTCAGGCCGGCACTCTCGCGAGAATCTGTCCAGGCCCAAAGGGTTTTTTGCTATTAAGCCTGAGTCTATGAAATTAACGAAATATGAACACATTGTTTAATAATGCTCTGTACAGTATGTAAGCAGTATATGTTTTATATATTTTTTAATTAGATATTTTATTTATTTAAGATATTTCTCTTTTAAATACATTTTTTACACATTTTTGTTTAGCATTTACTTACCATTTAATGACTTTTGACATTATACATTTGACAACTGCGTATATTAAAATTCTTTTTTAGTATGAAAATTGTCAATTGCTCTTGAATTGTAACTACACTAAATTGTTTATAGTGGATTACCATGGAGAAGTATTTGCTTTCGATGTACTCGCCATACATATGTCCGAAATGTTCTCATCATCACTAGATTCGTTAGATTCTATATAAAGAGAGCAATCAGAATATACTATTGTGTCACCATCACTACACTATGAGTCTGAATCAGAATTAATATCTGAAATATTTTGCATAATTTCTGTGATTTCAAGTTGAGTTAAAAGTTTCCGATGCTTCAACGTTGTAACAATAAATAGAAAACATTCATGTCTACATGATTTAATCTCAATTAAAAACTGTATTGGAAAGCCAAATATTTAATGCTCTAGTGAAATTAAAAACCTCCTACTTACTATAAACAAAAAACCACGGGCTCATTCAAAGAACCATCATAAAGCATGCAATTCGGAAACATTCCTTCCCCTTTACTTTTGTACAATCAAAACACACATGCATTTGAGTCACGTTACTATGACTTCGAGAAGAAAGTCAAATCTGCATGTATCTCAAATCCTACGGACATAAAATGCAAACTTGTGCCAAAAATTACAGTTTTAAAAGCATTCCAAGACACTGGCACAAATGCGTGACAGCCGAGGATGAACGAAAAAATGCTCTGGCACGTTGGCGTGCTGATCGGGAAATGAGTGCGTTTCTTGCTGGCACGTATATGAGACAGCCGGCGTGAAAGGGTAAAGTGTACATGTATAGAACATATAGGGGCTCATAATTATTAATTTAATATATATTTTAATTTCAGCCAACGTGTAACTCCAATACTAATAATTCCAAAGAAAAGTACGATTTTTATGGGATATAATTATAAAGCTAATTAATTATATACTTGATAGATGAAAGAAATGTTTAAAACTGTTAATTTATTTAACGTTAAAAAAATGTACTTAACACTTAACTACGCTGTAACTACAGAGCAGCTTTACCTTCAAAGAAATTGCTAGTAAGACTTATTTATTGGCTATACTGAAAATATGATAAAAATTATTAAAATATTGTGAAATCAGAAATGTATATATACCATTAAAATGAACCACCAACAAAAGAAATGATTACCGATGTCCCTACTACTATAATATAGCATACACATACATATTTCTTTTTAAGGTATATTTTGTAATTATTAGACTTAACTATAGAGATTAGTTTATAATTTGTGGGAAATGCAAATTTGCTGAAATATTGGAAATTAACAACAATTAAAAATCAAGAATTTATATTTAATTAAAGTACAACACCAAAATATGAAAAGAAGTATCCCTGTCATTACTCCTTCTTTCCTTTCATTTCAAGATCTCAATTAGTTTTAATGAAACACTTTTGGAAGAGGGCAGAATTTCATTTGTTTCTTGATTAATGGTTTCTCCTGGTATGTTGGAATTTAAAAAGATAAATCAACTGTCAAGCTGCATTTTAATTATTTATGTCTTTGAACTATTTTTTCATTATTGAATAAAAATTCTCCTAGTTGAGTATAAAATTAATCATAGTTGGATTAGCATTAAAATTCGTGAAAAAGCTGTTTAATTAATTTAAACTTGCAATAATAATAATAATAATAATAATAATAATAATATATAAATATATATAATAAATCTGTTTGATAATAATCCAAACATAAAAAAGTATAAATAAAGATAAAGATATTAAAATCTAGTTTACATTAATATTTAATTAATAATAATATTAAAATTCTTCTAAGAATCTCCATGGAAAATAATCGAAATGTTAATTTAAACTCGCAGAATAAAAACAAAGTTTTAGAATAAAATGCCGAATAAAACGTGGAATAAAACATAGAATAAAAACGTCTGTGTGTGAATAATATAGAATAATCGCAATGAAAAGAATTCTTATAAAAATCATACAATAATGTATACAGAAAAATCCCCCCTTTTTTATCTTTATGTTGGTAATAGATAATGTACACGGATTTTATTTACAAATGATATTTATTTAGCTGAAATTAAGTTATTTTATTAAAACAAATGTTTAATAACTATGTATTTAAAAAATGAACATGAAGTAAGGCTTATAAGCTTAATATAGTTTCAGAAAAATTAACAAGATTTATTTTAAATTATTATATAATGCAATACTTTTATGTTGATAAAGAATGCAAAATTTAAAATGTAGTTATTAAGAAAAAATATGTGTAGGAAGACTGATCTGAACTAAAAATTGAGACAATAACATCTTTTATTTTGTTCATTTTGTTATTATCTGTTTGTTAAGAAGACTCTTGTTTAAATTCTTTATAAGCTCCTGCTTATTATAATTCAATATGGTTTATATTCTCATTGAAATTATTTTCAAGTAACTATTTTTATAATTTTTATTTATTTATATTAAAATTTTACTGTTCAAATTATTTATATTTTTATTTTAATGATTTAGTAACCTAATTAGGCTCTTGTGGTTTATTGTGGTAATTTAAACATTTACCTATTTTGCGTTGTATTTATTTTTGTTATTATACATATTATATATTAAAGATTATTTTTATAATTTAATAAATTTTTAGAAAGCTTTTAAATGATTTCAAAGCATGTCAAAGAAATATAAATCTGCTTTACCTAAATTTAAATTTAGTGACTATTTTGGTTTTAAACAGAAAATAGCATTTAAAAAAGTAATAACGAAAATGTGTCTTAAAAAATTTCGCATTAATATTAAGGTAAAAATTTGTTATTTTCATTTTATTAGTTTATTATCAATTACATTTTTACAAAAAAAAAAAAAACTTGCTGTTTCAGGGGATAATTGTTGTATATTATATGTTCAGAAGATATTTTTTGTCCGTTATATGAAGCTCTTAAATATCAAATCCCTTTTGGATGAAAATTTTACATTATTTTTTTTATATAACATATGTCCTCATGCACTTTAAAAAATGTACTTTTATGTAATTAACATGTTGAACGCCACGCGAATTCTTAAGGATATCCTCGTCAGGCTAAGCGCGTTGCTTAAAAGCGCTTATGTTTACCATGTTTCAATAAAATTCCTTCATGATATAATCCGGTAAAAAATAAAAATTAAGCAAAATTTAAATAAATTTTCAGTAATTACTTAAAACAATATAATTTTAAAAATTTTATATTATATTTGACACTGTCAGCCACCGGTGGTTGACGCGGCCTAAACGGGAAGTTCAATGTTAGCCACCGATGGCTGACATGGCACTCAACGTGTTAATACACTTAATATATACTTTTTTAAAAATATACATTTGATTTTATTTTTAGTTTCAGTTTAAAGAATTTTATTTTATTTCATGATTTTGTTCATGAATATTTAGTTTGAAAATGTTGGGAAATTTTTTAATTCCTTGTAATTTAATATAAAGAAGCTGATCTAGAATGCTTTATTAAAAAACAAATTTCGTTGAAAAAGAACAAATAGAGAAGAAAAAGAAATTAACCAAATACAAATATGGTTAACTTACTTTATTTCAAAGCAATTTATATTAATAAAAAGAAGCAGTGTTTCTAAGGTTGAAATGTGCAATGGTTTTGGTTATATATTTATATGTATGTAGTTAAATATATACAAGTTAAAAAAATCATTTATATTATCGAAATTCTTAAAAAGAGAACCTTTTTAATTATTAACTCACATAAAGAAAGCAAAATTTCGCTCACTTTGATAAATTTATACTAAAACCTCACATTTTAAACAACGTGTATTTACTAGTTAGGGTTCAAATACTACACTATTAAAAATAATAAATCACAATATATTAAATTTAAACATTTTCTTTCATAATTATATAAAAAAAAAAATGAGGATCCGCAAAACTTTCAAGCCCAAAATTGACACCTTTTAATTATAAATGAATAATAATTAAATTAAAACATATACACTTATAAAACTAAGATTAATTAATAAACTGTCATGACCTTGTGACGAAATATGCCAACCTGTTGTGTTAAATAGAGTAAAAAGTTCTTCTCTATCCTATAAGCTAAGTTTAATGATAATCATTTTTTCTGTTTTGTGTAACATAAATGCAATCTGTCATTTGCAGTTCCTAAAAAGATAAAGTGTACAATTCTGTTTCAGTTTCTGTTCAAAACAGATTTATTTGGAGAATGATAAATCAGTGTTAATTTATTATAATAAATTAGTTATAATAAATTATGTTAATTTAAAATTATTCAATATTATTTTTATTGATAGCAAATAATATAAGAGATTTCTTAATTTTAAATATATTTTAATTAAAATTTTATAAAAAAAAATATTGTTGTAAATTTATGTAAGAAATAAATTTTTATATCAATGAAAATGGCAGTTGAATCTATATCCCACTTCCCATACACAGACAAAAATTCTGTAATCATATGATAATATAAACTGCAGTTTTCATGCTTTTTTAATAAATATTCATTTGAGAGTGGTATTTATTAATTAAAGTCGGTTTTTAATCTTATAAAAAGTTAAATAATTTAATATAACAATTAACATGTTTTGACAACATAATTTGATTCCTTCTATCGAATACTAAATTTCGGTCAGACCAATCAATCAGATTAATCATTGCTTCAAATATATTTCTAATTCCGAAAAATATTATGAAGGACATATAAGATTCTTAAGTTTTAAAAGTTCAAATCACATAGTGTGCTAGGATATTTAACTATGGACATTGCATTTTTTTAAAATCTACATTGAATCCTACAGTTAAAATAAATTATTAATCACGAGACAGCCACTGACGGAAATATCCATTTACCGTGCTGTTGTTTCTTCCACAATATACTCATAATTCAAAATTATATAGCTATGGAATTTCTATCTTGTTTTTTAAGCATGAAGATCACAAATAATAGTTGTAACGTTTATTTGTAAGAGCATAGTTATGTTCTTAATATTAAGTTAAAGTGGACATTATCTTAGTAATTTAAATGCTGTGCAGTGAAAAGAACATTACAATTATGCCCTTTTCAAGGGTAGTCATAAGATGTCAATTGTGTTGTTGTTACATAGCGTAATATAAGTAAGAGCGTATGAATTCCCAAATGTGTTGTATAGATAGGTGTTTATTAAGTTATTTATTTTATTATTATTTTTTTAATTATGCTCTAAATGTTACAGCATTTTTAACTTCCACTAAAACGAAAATATTTTTGAAATAGTAGTTAACCCGCTTCACGAAAAGTACTTTTCTAAAATAATCTTTTGAAACATTTGATACTTATTTCGTACGAATGTGTAAGATAAAACTACCAAAATGCAGTAAAAGGGAAAGATGAATCGATGTTTAAAGAATAGAAATACATTTTGAGATTAGCTCCAATTCTATGTGGGATTAAGTAAAATAAGAGATTTTGAAAGTTATTTGAGTTTTAATGTTTAGAACAAGTATTAAACGTAACACTACGTTTTATTTCGAAAGAATTTTATTTGAATGACATAAGTAGTTATTTTTTCATTTTATTTCTGAGAAAACTTTAAGTATTATTTTTTTAAAATAGTTATTATTAGGTTGTAGAAATCACTTCCAGCACTTGCCAGAAATTGAAAAATGTTTATGTGTTTATCTGTGTCTTTTTTCACACGTTAATTTTCGTAAATATTTTTACATTATCTCAAAACTTTTATGTGTTACCCAGGCTCACTGTATGACATGTTCCCCATTAAAAGTTGTATTAATATTACTAATGAATTGTGCATAGTTGTTCGTAAAAGCATTACGAAGCGTTCGGTTTTATAAAAGGGTAATTTTTAAAACCATATCTAATATCTTTATACTGAACCAAACATAAAGGAATAGCATACATTATTCAGATGCACATAATCATCCTTGCGTGATTAAAGGTGCGATTTCCGTTAAAAGTTAAAACGCCTCCCGGATAAACGTCTCCGGAAAAGAAATCGCCGGAAGTAAATGACGAAATTTTCGAAATGTCACGTTTACGTTTGGTAAGACAAACAATTACACATTTTTTTTAATTATTCAAAAAAAAAAAAAAAAGTATTCTTTGCCCATCACAAAACATTCCTCTATATCATTTTATATAATAGCCAATGAAGGCCCCGATTATACTTTAATACAAAACCATCGACGGAATATTAGAGTAGATCCCGGACTAGCAACCTTTTTGCTTTCGAACATCACATCCCCACCATCCCCCAATTCATTCGCCAAACTGACATTTCACTTCTACCAAAGCAAGTTTCCTCCACCTTCGTTATCGCTGTTTTATATTTCGATTGGGTGTAAATTAAACATAAACCACAACCTACTCTAGCTGAAATGGAAAGCAAGTAATTTAATCTTTCTTTATTGAATAAAAGCTGTTCTGTTTGACTTTTTTTTGGAATTTTGGTGGTAAGAGGAACGAACTATTTAAAACATGCAAAATCCCAAGAACCAGTTGCTAAGGAAGCGATTATCGCCAAAAGAAGGCGCAAAAACTGCAGTGATGTTCCAGCAGTTTTTCTCTATAACCGGTATAGGGAATCCGTACTCTACTAGTATATCTGCTCGATGTACAAAACAACCAGCCGAATCAACGGTAAGCAAAACTCAAAACTAAAATGTCTAAAGAGTCTTTAGAGTTCAACTACGCATGCGCAGAGCTGGATGTGACCGTAGAGAATAAGCTAATAGGCTGCTGCCACAGACTTAAGGTTGGAGACAAGACTATTCGCTGTTAAATAAATCCGTATGTTTTAATAACTTTAAACACTTTAAACACTTTGGATAGCTATGTTGATAAATTTTTGAGATATTCTTTTTACTAGCACTTTAACTTTTATAGAAACCAGACATCTTTTAGTTTTCCTAATCTCTAACTGGTCTCGACTTTAAATTAGTCTTCTATTAAATATTATCATTAGAGCTTATTTAATATCTACATACTCAACAAAATACATCGACTTTAAAGTATTTATTTCAAAACCCCAAAAGCATGACACGTTTCCCCTAAAACATTATTAGCATTGGTGGCAAGATTATTAAGCTTCGCAAAAAACATTCACACGTATTTTAGTTCATAACTGAAGGTTGCACAGTATGTAAATTTAGTTTTGTGTTTTTATCATTAAAAAAAAGAAAAATAAAATAAAATTTGAAGATTAAATTTTAAAGAAATTGGATACGGTAATTCAGGAAATCAGTTATTACTTAAGTAAAATTTATTTAAAAAATAATATTTTATATAAAACGAAGAACTGCATCTATGTTATATAAAAATGGAAGACGGACCTACATTGAATAATAAACACACTTATCAAAACCACCTACTTAACTTTTTGTAAAGTTCTATTCCCAAAGAAAATAAATTTTATATATACATCTACATGAAACGTATAAACTACGCTGTTTAAGATTTTCCTTTTTCAATGGTTATGAATTAAGCTGATTATAAAAGCATAAACGTTTAAACGTATATCTTGTTTTCGAGCAGAAATATCTTGAAATATACTACGCAATACGCTTTAGGCAGAATATTTCAAAATAATACTGGAAATACTCCATTAAATATCTTATGTCATGTAAGGTGAATCTTATTAAATTGCACCAAGGCTGGAAAAATATATTCATGTTAGAAGAATGAAATATTTCCGATATTAATCTAATTCTATATTAATTAAAGAAAGAAAAATTGCTTAGGATTTAAATTTTAAATGAAAGGAAATATTACATTATTTTTGTATTGAGATTTTTAAATTTAAAATGCAAATTTCGTAGGCTTTTCTATTAGCTGATTTTGTTATTTGAAGTTTTCAGCCAGTAAATATCTTGCAATATTCACCATAATGGGATAATGTTTTATAATGCAATGTCTTTGCTCTTTCATTCATTGCTTCAGTCTTCTAGATTATAAAACATATAAATTTGCAAAATTCATCACCTTAATTATATTCTCTTTAAATAACGCAAAATATTCCATCTTTAAAACTATGAAAAGTTATAAAAAGCTTTCTTAGTGTCATAAATTTACAACAGTAATATATTTGTTGTTCATTGATCTTAAAATATTCATATATTTCAGGCATTGTAATTGTAAAATGCATATAGTTTCAGAAACTATTGACCCAGGGATTATTTATAATATATTTTACCGATTGAGATTCATATTTGTATTTACGCGGTACTGTAAAGTAAAAATAATTAAATAGCAATAGTCACAAAAAATAAAAAAATAACAATCATAAAAAAAAATTTCCTTTATATAAATATTAATTTTTGAAAAAAATAATTACATAATACAATTTATTAAATATTATTTACATTTTAAAATGGATTAATGCAAAATAAGCATCATGATCTTATCTAGATAAATTTTAAAATAAATCAAACTTACAATATATTAGCCTGAGCCTCATCCTTCTAGCAAATATATCTTTAGTGAAATGATCGCAAATTTTGTTTGACTGTAATGAATAATAATTATTTTTTAAGAATTTATCAACACAGTCATACAACGTATCATTAAATTCTGTAACAAAGTTTTCTGCTGCCAGCGACAATATTTTATTAATCCCCATTTATTTTACGTTCCACCAATGACTTCTGTAAATATTGAACAAGTCATATTAATGTATAATTAAGTAAAGAATGACGATCTGGATACATTGTGATAAATTAGTTATAGCATAATATTTTATTTTTTGAAATGAAATACTTTCATGAACTAGACATAAAGGAAAATATTTTTTTTCCCACAATCTCGTGAAAATTTGTTACATACAAGCATCGTTTTATAAGTTTTAAAAAAATCTAAGGCGTAAAAATAAAAATAAATAATGGTAGGAAATGTTATGACTTGAATTTTTAAATTTTTAAAAAATCTCAAATCTAACTTTTAACGGTTCTTTGTTTCGTATGTAATACATACATTTGATATTCTTCAACATATTTTATGCAACAATTTTTTAAAGTAATTTTTATCACTGATTTAATCGATTTTTAAAATATTGTTCTTGTTTATTCGGTAAATAGTAACACTACTTCGAAAGTCAACAAATTATGTGTTAAAGCAGGCCTGTCAAATCCACAGATTACCATACAGATAGGACATTGCAGCGAAAACGCGAATTAGCAGCGATTAGCATCACTAGCATGAACGGAGGGGAACTATGAACTTCTATGTGTGTTAAGTCTACATGAACAGCATCTTTGATCAAAAAATATTTTTCTATATCGAGAGTAGTATGTAAAATTTTTCTTTTCCTTCATTTTCTATTATTTTTGATTTCACAAAATCATACTTAAAACATTCAGAGCTATTCCTTTAAGAAATAATAAACACATTCATATTCAACTAAAAATAAAAATTACAAACTATAATTCTGAGATAACAGTATAAATTTATTAAATATTTAATATTGTTTGGTTTAAATAATACAAAATGATCCAAAACTTATATGCTTAATAATTATGCTTGCTTTTTGAAATAAATTGCTTTGGACGATCAAGTTTGTAAACAAAAACAAAGTTGCCAAAAGAAAACATTGATATAATAAAAATAATTACAAGATAAAAAGATCTTTTTATATACCATATTTTTAAATTTTCTGTTGAATCATATAAACGCTACCGAAAGCACCGTTAACCCGGAGCAGTTGGATAAAAGTTTTAAAAAATTCAGTGCTCTTGTGTTTTGAGCTATTATAAAAGTTTCAAATGGCTATCTAGCCCGGACGTTAGTTAAAATTGATTGCAAGCTTTGTACTGGTAACGCTGCCGAAGGCAGCAGGATTCCGAAGCAGTTGGTTAAAAATATTTAAAAAATGCATTTTCACTGTGTTCTGAACTATTCTGAAAGTTTCAAATGTCTAGCTAGTCGGGAAGTTAGTTAAATAAATTTTCTGTTGAATCATACAAACGCTGCCGAAGGCAGTGGGGACCTGAAACAGTTAACTAAAAGCATTAACAAAATGTATTGTCACCGTGTTTTGAGCTATCCTGAAAGTTACAAATGTCTAGCTAGTCGGAAAGTTAGGGAAAAATCGATTGCAATCTTTGTACTGATAACGCTGCCGAAGGCATCGGGAACCCGAAACAGTTGGCTAAAGAAATTAAAAAAGTGCATTTTAACCGTATTCTAAACTATTCGGAAAGTTTCAAATGTCTAGCTAGTCGGGAAGTTAGTTAAATAAATTTTCTGTCGAATCATATAAACGCTGCCGAAGGCAGCGGGACCTGAAACAGTTGACTAAAAGTACAGTAGACTCCCGATTATCAGGGGTCGGATTATCCGCTTTGCGGTTTATCCGCGGTCCTCAAGGGCCTGAAATTTAAAGGGAATTTAAAAATACAGAACAAACTTATTACAAAAAAAGATCGAAGAGAGTAATGACCTTCAAGGCTTTTGGAGATATTACACGATTTTTGACAGCATTTATGGTATACACACTGCTTGGGACGCAGTTAAGCAGTCTACATTGGTAAGGCCTTGGAGAAAAATTTTACCAAATGTGGAAAATACTTTGGTAGAGTTTATAGAGGAGGAAGAAATTTCTGCTCATGATTTGGCAAATTTAGCTAAATCCTTTACTGTAGGAGAAAAAGTCAATGAAGGAAACATTGAAGAGTGGATTAATTGTGACATCAATGATCCAGGTATTGAACAGCTTACAGATGAACAAATTGTGGGCTAAGCATTAGACCCAGTTTCAAAAGATAGTGAAGAAGAAGAGGAAGAAGGAGATAAAACTCAGCAGAGGATGAGCCACGACGCAGCCCTAGCACATGCAGATGGACTTATAAAATATCTCGAGGAGCAGGGCGATGTATTACTTTGTGACAAAGAATTTGTGATAAAGAAACTGCAATCGCAAATTAAGAGAATGTGTTTTAGTACAAAAAAACAAAAATGCTTCACCGAATTTTTTGCTAAAAAATAGAACAAAATATAAGTAGAAATTTGTATTAGTATGTTAAATTGTATATGCAGGCCATGCTTAACTGTTAATTAAATAGTATTGCTCAAAAGGCTTTATGTGTTGATTTATATCCCCCTTTTTGCGGATTATCCGCTGATTCGATTATCCGCGGTTGTCTATTCCCCGTTCACCGCGGATAATCGGTAGTTTACTGTATTAAAAAAATGTATTGTCACCGTGTTCTGAGCTGTCCTGAAAGTTTCAAATATCTAGCTAGTCGGAAAGTTAGTTAAAAATCGATTGCAAAATTTGTCCCTGACGAACAAACAAACAAACATACATACAAACAAGAATCGAAGTTAATAAAAACATGGTAATAAGACGAGCGATTGCGTAAGCTGGAGAACTCCAAGAGCTTACAGCCGTTGCCCGCAAGGTCACTGTAGTCACATTTTGGTTACCTTTGAGTATACGGAAGTTCCTTATCTGTGGTGCAGCCAAAAAGGTGTGGGGGGATGCATTAGAAATGCATGTTACTCCGATGGGCCGCATTGCGTTCGTCTATATTATGTATGCATATATATATAAGGTGTCCCAAAATTACAGCGACAATCTTTAATAGGAGATACGGCATATCAAGAAGATTATTCAGAATTGTATAGGAACACAGGTCCGCAAATGTTATCTTAACCTTTTAAGAACCGGTTGTTTTGGGATATTTTTTAACAGATCTGGGCATAGCTATTGAATTTTAAACATTTAACAAAATTTTTTTTTACTAAATTGTTACATATAAAGATATTCATAGTAATAATGATGTTTCTAATCGAAGTATTTAATGCACTAATTAATTGTATTAATACGAATATTGTGTATGATTTTGGGAAATGTTGGATCGCACAAAATTTTAAAATTAATAATGTAGGTGGAGTTACAAATAATCAAAAAACTAAGCTACACATGAGCAGTCAATAAAAATCGTTCATGACGGTAAGTGTTAAAAAACAGCAGAACCTATCTGCTACTTAACGGCCCTCTTCACTTACCGTCGCCGGAAGCTCGAGCCAATGTTTTTCTATGAGAAATTTTCTTTACAAATCTTATATATTAAAAAAATTTATGAAAACAAAAGTCAGTCCGTCTGGCCGTTCTATCCGGCCTATTTCCTTCATTTTTTTTTTAAATGAAAAGTATTTAGACACAGATATGTCATCAATCATTGAAATTTACTCAACTCCCACCTTACTCAAGTTATACTCAAACGCGATTCTTCCCTGTACATTTCTTATGGGACACATTCACTCAAGCAATTCGAATTCTCATAGCTCCTTTTCTAATGAATGGATCTTGATCGTTTTACTCTCAGAACACTCGGTGGATCAAGCTCTTTCTTTTGAGCTATTAACTGCTTAAATTCGTTGAGTTTGAGGAAAGTTATGCGTGCACAATCAACTTTACATTTAATTTTTTCAAGATTTTCCTTCACTCAAACCTCTATAACTAGAGTTCTAATTAACGTAGACTGTTGACACAAGTCTAAGAACACTCAGTGGATCAAGCTCTTTCTTTTGAACTATTAATAGCTGAAATTCGTTGAGTTTGAGGAAAGTTATGCGTGCACAATCAACTTTACATTCAATTTTTTCAAGAATTTTTCAAGATTTTCCTGCGTTTGGTGTAAATCAATTATTTGAAAAAAAAAATTAATATGAAGAAAATTTAATTTTTAATTAAACGAGTTTTAGATTTCTCAAAAAGAATCTAGAATTTTAATTTATATATTTAATTTATAATATGCCCCCTTTAAAAAATAAAATAAAATAAAAGAATCTTATAGTGTTCATCAAATTCAACAATACTATACATTATTTTTCAACGTATTGAGGTTTTAAAAAAAAGAAAAAAGGAAAAAAATGTTTTTCTTTTTTAAGTTAACAATTCGCATTTTCACTAAAGACACGTGTTTATCTAAGACGGAAATGTTGCTGCTTACTGTTATTTCTAAATCCTTTATAAGTGGAGATAAGTTTGTCACCAATCGAACAGATTATTTCAACTGTTTCATATTTCCAGTGATTGTGCAAGCAATAGAACTAAACCACTGGGGATGCGAACTGAATGGAATTCTCTTATCTCTTCATTGTATTCAAGAAAGATTATCCTACTGCTATGACATCTTTTCTTAGTAAAGAAAACTACTGATAGTGTTATATTCTCTTACCTATGGGAGACACTTGAAAGTACGGAAAACAGGTGCGTATATATTTCATTATTGTAAGACATACTTTTAGAACTGATAGTGATATTCATATGCGTATATTATTTAGTTTAGTGGTCAATTATTTTAAATATTTCCATTTCAGTACTTTTAATTATGGGTCTTGGTAGGAAGACGAAGAATGCTAAAAGGATGTGTGAGGAACGGAAGTTGACCAAAAAAAGACGACTCTCTGCAGATGAGAATTGTTCAATGACGTGTGGTCCTTCAAAGACAAACAATTTTGAAGTGATTCCTATTATTGGTGATGGTAATTGTTTATTCCGGGCAATTTCTCACTGTCTGCATGGTACTGAAGATAGGCATATTGAAATACGCTCAGCTGTTGTTGGCAATATTACAAAGAAGTGGAGTGCATATAAAAATTATATTATTGGTGACGAATCTTATGGAGGAAGTATTAGTAGAATGACTGATTATAAACGTGTAATGGGTGATAATGGACAGAAAGGTGGGCATGCTGAACTACATACACAGTGTGAGTTACTTTTAGATTACCTGTTCAGAGTTCACAGGGAGAATAGTGATGTAATTACCGACTATGGTTCTGGCCTCATTATTCACGACTTATTATATTCTGGCAACTTGGACGATGGACATTATAGTGTTTTGAAAAATAAGAGTACTACAAGTACGAATGTAGCAGCTGTGGAAGAGTGTAATCATGTTGAAAACATTTCTGGCTGACAGTGAATGCCAACCCAACAATGAAGTAGTTGCTGTTATTGTTCAGAGGCCTAAACGTAAAGCCACTTTAACAGGTCGTCGTGAGTTAACTGCTAAGACTGTAAGACAGCGTAATCACAAAATTGAGAAATTTCAGATTACTTCAAGGTGCGCCGTTTCAGATGTTATTCCAGATGTGAAACCTTTCTCTGTAGGTAGTCTTCAGGAGGTTTGTCAGCATTGCTCTGCACTGTACTTTAAAGCCGAGAAAAATACAGCGAGCCGCTTCACCCTCTGTTGCTATGATGGTAAAATTAAACTTCCACCCATTATTATTCTTCATGAATTGGAAAAGTTGTTCACATGTATTGATGGAAAATCCAAGAATTTTAGAGAGAATATTCGCCAATACAATAATGCAATGTCATTTCACCAAAAATAAATCCAAAAACTGGCGTACAGACAATAGCAAGAAACTAAAACTTCTTCACACACCATAAATTTTAAATCAGCACAACCGGTTTCGAAAGGACGTAGCCTTTCTTCATCAGGTGCAAACACGTGCAACTGCCTTGGAGGCAAAAGCAAGTGCTGATTTAAAATTTATGGTGTGTGAAGAAGTTTTAATTTCTTGCAATGTCATTTGTTTCATTTGGTGCAAAAGTTGAGTTGCCACCAAATTATGGTCCTCACACCTTCAGAATTCACGGAATGGTACATCATCGAGTTTCACCTCTCTATCCCAAAGATTTACAAAGCACTTCATATGGTGAGTTATATATTCTTGATTTTGCCA
Organism: Salticus scenicus; assembly: GCA_963930645.1. Classification (NCBI taxonomy): domain Eukaryota; kingdom Metazoa; phylum Arthropoda; class Arachnida; order Araneae; family Salticidae; genus Salticus; species Salticus scenicus. The sequence continues at coordinate 38,317,745 of OZ005653.1, read as the reverse complement.
AAGCTAATGAAATAAGAATGTCCCATGGTGCTAACCCAGATTTGACTGAAGAAACATTTACAAAATTGAATAATTTGTTGGAAAAATGTAATCCTTATGTTCGCTCATATAAGACAATGCATCAGAAAGTCGAGGAAGAAAAAGCTCTTGCTCAGAAAGACAATCGTCTTCCACTCAATTTTGTTATGCGATTCTATCATGAACCATCTGAAGATAAGCGACGTTATAATGACCCATCATATTCTGAAATTGCTGCTGTGTTTGAAACAGGTGACGGAGCGCCTCCTTCTCACAGACATATCTCATTGTATGAAAAAGAAGGCGGATTGCAGAAAATAAATTATGATAGTATGCATTGTGATCCTATGTGTTATACTTTGATTTTTCCCTGCGGTGAACCTGGTTGGCATATAGATATGCCTATTGAAGGTGAACGTCAAACAAAAATAAGACTGTTACTATGCGAGAGTATGTTTTATATAGAATTGCAGTGCGAGGAAGTGGTCCTGCTCGTACCTTCAACCCTGTAATAAATGCTGGAAAACTTACTCAACAACTTTTTGTTGACTATTATTGTCGCATTGAAGGTGATAGACTGAAGTACATCCGCCGAGAACAAACTAAATTGCGTGTAGAAACATATGTAGGCTTATCAGACGCTTTACGTGCGAGAGCTGAACAGGAAAAGTTGAGAGTAGGTCGAATTGTAGTTCTGCCTTCGTCCTTCATTGGTAGTCCTCGAAATATGATGCAGAATTACAAAGATGCTATGGCATTAGTGAGGAAGTTTGGTAAACCAGATATTTTCATTTCATTTACTTGCCATCCTGCATGGCCGGAAATAAAAGATAGTATTCATCCTTGGGAGACACCGAATAACAGGCCAGACATTGTGGTACGAGTTTTCCATGCTAAAGTGCAAGAGTTAATGCGAATAATTTATAAAATGGAGATATTTGGAGCAGTCAGAGCTTTTTTGTACACTGTCGAATTTCAAAAACGTGGGCTGCCACATATTCATTTGCTTTTAACATTAGAAGATAATTCTAAGTTTAGAAATCCGGAAGATATTGACAAAGTTGTATCTGCTGAAATTCCCGATCCTTCACAAAGAACTGTATGACCTGGTAAAGACCCATATGGTACACGGACCGTGTGGTCATCTCAATCCGGCCTGTGTGTGTATGAAAGATGGAGAATGTAAAAAGAATTTCCCTAAAGCTTTTACAGAGGAAACAGAAGAAAATGTGAATGGGTATCCACTCTACAGACGACGAGACAATGGGAGTACAATAACAAAACGCGTTAATGGAGAGTATGTCGATATAACTAATCAATTCATTGTTCCATACAATTCATTTCTCTTGCTCTATTTCCGCGCTCATATCAATGTTGAAATCTGTTAGAGTGTGCGTTCTATCAAGTACATTCATAAGCATGTATATAAAGGCCACGATTGCTGCAATAGAGAGGTAGTTGCCGCCTCTGAAGATGATACCCTTGATCATGATGAAATTAATGTATTTCTGAACGCTAGATATGTTGGGCCAAGTGAAGCTGCTTGGAGAATGTTCGCGTATCCCATGCATGATCAATCGCACACTGTAGTTCGGTTGCCAGTTCATTTGCCCAATTCTCAGAATGTATATTTCAAAAATGATGCGCCTGAGGAAGCATTAATCCAAGCAGAGTTACGTACAACACAGTTAGTTGCGTGGTTTAAGTTGAACAGCAATCCTATGACAAGAAGTCCTTACATTTACCCAGAAACCCCAGTTCCCTATGTATGGATTAAGAATGAATGACACAAACGTAAAATTTATTCTAAAACTATACGCCGAATGTATAACTTTCCACCTTCTGATTCTGAGCGCTATCATTTACGTCTACTGTTGCTCCATGTGGTAGGAGCCACCAGTTTTGAAGGCTTGAGGACTTATGAAAATGTGACATACCCTACTTTTAAAGCAGCCGCTACAGCACGAGGTTTAGTATTGGATGATATTGAATGGCAGCGCACTCTTGAAGAGGCCTCTTCCTTTCAGATGCCCTATCAGCTTCGACAGTTATTCTCCTATATATGTATATTTCAATCACCTTCAAATGCTTTGAATTTATGGAACATTTTCAAAGATGCTATGTCTGAAGATTTCCTTAGATCTCACATAGCTGAAATATCTTACCAATTAGCTTTGCAGGACATTTCCAGTACGCTAAAATTACATGGTTTTTCTCTTTCATCTTTTGATTTACCTACCATTGAGGATGTCCCGCAAAATGTAGAGAAACATCGAGAGAAAATTCAATTTGGAGAACTAACACAAATGCTAATGAAGAACAAAGTGTTTTTATTGAGGAAATTCTTCACTTACTTCAGAATAATGATGCGTCAGTAAGTGACTGCAAGGCATACTTCTTGGATGGACCAGGCGGGACTGGAAAGACTTTTGTGTATCGGTATTTAATCCAAAGTTGCATTAATTCAGGAATACAAGTCATTTCTGTAGCGTGGACTGGAATTGCTGCTATGTTGCTTCCCCATTGTCATACAGTTCATAGCCGATTTAAATTACCTCTAAATTTACATGAACACTCTGTTTCAGGCCTGAATGTGAACAGTAAAGAGGCTAATATTATTCGTTCTGCTAAGCTCATCATTTGGGCTAAAGCACCCATGGCAAACAAACATTCTTTAATGTCTATAAACCGGTTACTGAAAGATATAATGGGGAATGATGTGCCATTTGGTGGAAAAATCATCATATTGGGAGGACATTTCCGACAAGTATTACCTGTTGTTTCTCATTCATCACGAGCTGCTACAGTACAAAATTCAATCAAGTTTTCACCTCTGTGGTCATTTTTTAAAATCTTCAAGCTCAAGAAAAATATGCGAGCTAAGGTGGACGAATCTGAATTTGCAGACTTCCTCTTGAAAATTGGTGATGGTGAATACCCTTCTAATGATGAGAATTTAATTGAATTGCCTTCTTCACTGATTTCAGATAAAGATATTGTCTCTGAAATTTATGGTGAAAGTTTATCTTCATCCTCACATGACCATGTGAATCTTTCCACAACTGCAATTCTTGCACCAAAAAATGAACATTGTGACGAAATTAATAGGACAGTTTTAAATCTACTTCCAGGAACTTCTAGGTCTTACAGCAGTGTTAATACTTTGATAACTGAAGAAGGTGAACTATTGCAATTTCCTCCGGAGTTTTTGAACAGCCTTGAGATGAGTGGTCTACCTCCTCATGTGTTAACTTTAAAAGAAAGGTGCCATTGTAATGCTTCTCAGAAACTTGAATGCAGTTAAAGGATTACTGAACGGGACGAGACTATTAGTCAGGAAAATGTATGACAATATCCTAGATTTAGAAGTTTTAACTGGTGTGAATATTGGAGATCGAGTACTGTTACCTCGCATCGATTTATCACCATCTGACACGACAATGCCCTTCTCTTTTAAACGACGGCAATTTCCGATTAGATTAGCGTTTTGTATTACCATCAACAAAGCGCAGTGTCAAACGCTGGATAGAGTTGGAATCTATTTGCCTGATCCTGTTTTTAGCCACGGACAATTGTATGTTGCTTTATCTCGAGGAAGAACATTCAGAAATGTAAAGGTAGAAATTAAACCTAAGGGCCGACGCACAGTTAATATTGTCTGGAAGGAAGTACTGTAAAATGATTTTATGTAATAATTAAACCCTCTCATACATAGTCTATCCTAATGCTGCGGAGCAGCACGGGTCCTCTAGTAACTTATTAACTAATACATATTTTTAAATTCTGTTTTCACATTCAGAAAATTCCCAACTGTTAAATTGACGGACCCTTTTCAAAAATGTATTTTTTTAATTTTTAATATTTTATTTTGAAACTGCAAAATGAAAAAATTCACATATTGAAAATTCGTATTTTGCAGCTTCAAAGTAAAATATGAAAAATTAAAAAAATATTTAAAAAAGAAAAAGTCCGTCAATTTAACAGTTTGGAATTTTCAGAATGTGAAAACAAAATTTAAAAATATGCATTAGTTAATAAGTTATTTGAAAAGAAAATTTCCCATAGAATAACATTAGCTTCGACTTCCGGCGGCAGTGAGTGAAGCCCTTAAAGGATTAATATGATGTTGGAGGTCATGGACTGCTATGTATTTCTTATTTCTTCAGCCGTTATCTACATCCTCTTAAAGCTTGTATCCCCCCAAAATACCCAAAACACCCTGTTCTTAAATGGTTAAGACGAACTTTGGGGACATAGGTTTCTATGCAATTCTGAATCCTTCTGATGTGTCCTATCTCCTCTTAAAGTTTGTGGATGTAATTTTAGGACACCCTGAATTTGTACATTTTTGCACGCGTGTGAAAATTTGAAATGTAATACATTAATAGTACGCTTTCTAATTTTATTCTTAAATTAACAATGGAACAATTAAATAGCATATAAACATACATAAAGAATAATCTAATAGTAATGAATAAACCAATCTACTAATGTTTTATTTACAATAATTATAGCGATATTTGTTTCTCTTTTCTTTCACCAGATGTTGTTTTTTGATAGCTGCCATAAACGTCCGTGCCATTTTCACCATAGATATAGTAATTCATGTTGATCTATCATACCAATGTTATCGACAAAAGATTTTTGATGCCGAAAAAAGTTTGAGCACCAACCATTTTTGTAATTAACAGACACAACTCGGAATATTATTTTATAATTTTCGGGAGATGTAAATTTGCTGAAACATTGTAAATTAACAATCATTAAAATCAAGAATGCGTTTGTAATTAAATTATAACACCCGAAAACGAAAAAGCTTCTCCATGTCGCTACTCCTTACCTTTATTTCATTTCCAGGTCTCAAATTAGATTTAATGAAACACCTTTGGAAAAAGGCTGAATTTCATTTGTTTCTTGATTAATGGTTTCTTCTGGTGTGTTGGAATTTAAAAAGATAACTCAACTGTAATTCCGCATTTTAATCATTGTTGTCATTGAAGTAGTTTCTCGTTATTAAAGTAGCGTGTTTAATAATTTTAGGATCCAGAAGGTAGATTTACACTAATAAAGTAAACTTTTTTTTTTTTTAATTTTTACATATGTTGAGGTTCCAGGGACCAGAAAATCAAAATATTGTTGTGGTGTCCATCCGTAGGTTAGTCAGTTTGTTAGTATGATAAATAGTTAGTATGTTACTTCGTGTAACTATATTTCACGAGCAAACGAACGCAGAAAGTAGGACAGGTTTTTAAATATTACTTATGATACTTTAAAGACTCTGATTGATTTGCAACATTTTACATTCAAAACTTCGTAAGTTATTTGAAATTTACAACTTTTAACATGAGATAATAGAAAAAATTTCAATTGAACGTGCATTAAAAGATGTATTTTTACTTTAAAGATGTCAAAGCAGCCTAAAAATATCAGTTATGTGTTGCTTCAAAGAATATTTATAACATTAACTATAAACATTCTTCTTTGAAAACATCGTAAGTTATTTGAAATTTAAAAATTTATCATGTCAGAATAGGGCAAAAACTCGCATGAACATCCGTTATGGGGGATACTTTCATCGTAAAGATATGAAAATACTTTTAAATTATCATTTATAATGATAACTTGAACTGGCTTAAACATCATTGACTATGAATGTTCAAATTTGAGAATTTCGAAATTTAAGATTTTCTTAAAATTGTAGAATAAATTAATATTTTACATCAACTTACATTGCAGCGATCGTTGCAATGGAAATATATGTTAATAGTGTTGTTAAAACTTCCAAAATAATTTAATGCAAATGTAGTTAAAACTTCCAAGATAATTTAATGAAAGATCATTCTTATAATTCTGTACATTAATTTTGAATCTTATTCTGTCGAAATGTGTGTGTTACATAGAAAACTAATAATTTTTTTAATAAAAAATTCAAATAGAGACAAGTTTTTTTTTTTTTTTTTTTTTTTTTTTTTTTTTAAGTAATTTAACGAAACAAGTGAATAGGCAAATGCAAACAAAAAAGGGAAAATGCGAGGAAATAAGTATAAATATCGAAGACTGAAATATGCATCCATTAATCAACTGTAACTTCTCTTGTAAAATATAATTTTAAATGATGACTATGAAGAACTATCAATTTATTTTTAAGGAAACGTAATTCATAGGTAAGTCAAATATATATTAATAAATTACAGTCATTGTTCATCATTTAAAGTTCGTTAAAATTTTCCTGAAAATTAATAAATATAAATCAGAGAAAATTTATCTTCAGTTGGAAAATTAACAGACAAAATTTAAGAATATTTCTTTCTTCGAAAAAAAAAAAAACAAGAAAGAAAAATAATGCAGCACGCATTGATTAGTAACACTTTCCAACTGTACGTAATTGTTGTATTGAATAACTTTTAATATTTTTTGCCTACGTTATCACACAACAGACAGAATGATATATACAGATAGATTGTATATAATGATATATACAGAAAATATACAGATAGATTAATTCATTTTAAAATTACTCTTAGGCATTTTGGAAAGAGTTAAAAAGGCTTAACGCAAAAGAAAATGCAGACATTAGATTATAATTGCAGCTTTTGATCTCTCTGAATATTTTAGTGTAGCCCTGTAAATCAGAGAGTTAATCATATCATATTCTATACAAAACATTATTTTAGATTATTAACAATACATTTTAATATTTTTATGATTTTTACAGTAGGAAGATTTTTAAATATAACTTTCAAAAAATTCTGTCTTATAACGTAATGTAGAGGCTTTTTTTTTTTTTTTTTTTTTTTTTTTTTTTTTTTTTTTGTTGTTGTTGTTATTGTTGTCCCTGTAAACAAACTAGTTATACAGGACCTATTAATGCCATTTTAAATGGGTAACATTCTATAGGGAAAATATTTATAAAAATAACACTCATAGAACACAATGCTTTCAAATGCTTTTGGGTGTCCTTGTACACAAACCAGAAGAGATATTCACTCCATTTTGAATATGGAACATCCGATAGTGAACTTCAATAATATATATCAGTTTCGAGAAATTCAATAAATATTTACAGGAGTTAGAGCGCGGGCAGAAAGACAGACAGACAGATGGACAGATACACATTCTGAAATCATATTCACACTTAAAAATGTTAGAAAGTGTTAAAAACGCTTAATGTAAACGAAAGTTCAATTCTAGCAATTTTTTATTAATAGCTCTTAATATAAATGGATAATTTTGTATCACCCTGTAAATCTAATGCTAATCATGCAAAGCGTTTTGTTTGTACATATAAATATAATATTTCAATTTCCTAAAACTTCGTGGAAAGTAAAGATATTAAAATTTGATTTATAGAAATATCTCTCATAGAACGGAATGCTTTGGAATACTTTTAAGTGTCCCTGTACATACATCAGTAGTGGTATTTCCTCCATTTTATACAGGAAAGATCCAATAGTGAACCTGAATAACATATTTCAATTTAATTGAGATATGTCTACAGTAAAGGTATGAAAATATGGTTTGTCGAAATAACTCTCATAGAACATAATGCTTTGAAATATTTTCGGGTGTACCTGTACACAAACCAGTAGAGGTACAAACTCCATTTTCAATAGGGAACATCCAATCGTAAACTTGAATAACATATATCAGTTTCAAGAAATTCATAAATATTTACGGGAGTTAGAGCTCGGACAGACAGACAGGCAGACTGACAGACGGACAGGCAGATACACAAAACTGAAATCATATTCACTCTTAAAAAATGTTAGAAAGTGTTAAAAACGCTTAACGTAAACGAAAGTACAATTCTAGCAATTGTTTATTTATATCTCTTAATGTAACCGGATATTTTTGTGCCACCCTGTAAATCTAATGCTAATCATGCTATATTCTGTGCAAAGCATTCTTTTGTGCATATAAATAATATATTTCAATTTCCAAAAACTTCGTGGAAAGTAAAGTTATTAAAATTTGATATATAGAAATATCTCTTAGAACACAATGCTTTGGAATACTTTTGAGTATCCCTGTACATAACCCGATGCTGTTAATTCCTCATTTTATACAGGAAACATCCAATAGTGAACTTAAATAACATATTTCAGTTTCATTCAGATATGTCTACAGTAAAGGTATGAAATGGTTTATAGAAATACCTCTCATAGAACACAGTGCTTTGAAATACTTTCGGGTGTCCCTGTACACAAACTAGTAGAGGTATAAATTCCATTTTCAATAGGGAACGTCCGATAGTGAACTTGAATAACATATATCAGATTCAAGAAATTCCATAAATATTTACGGGAGTTAGAGCGCGGATAGACATACGGACAGACAGACAGACCGCAGTCATAAATACTTTTCAACCTTGTTGGAAAGTGTTAAAAATGTTAGAAAGTGTTAAAAACGCTTAACGTAAACGAAAGTACATATCTAGCAAATTTTTTATTACTAGCTCTTAATTTAACTGGATATTTTTGTGCCACCCTGTAAATATTATGCTACTCATGCTATATACTATGCAAAGCATTCTTTTGTGCATATAAATAACATATTTCAATTTCCTAAAATTTCGTGGAAACTAAAGTTACTAAAATTTGATTTATAGAAATATCTCTCATAGAACGCAATGCTTTGGAATTCCTTTGAGTGTCCCTGTGTGTACCCGATGGTGGTATTCCTTCCATTTTATACAGGAAATATCCAATTGTGAACTTGAATAACATATTTCAATTTCATTAAGATATGTCTACAGTGAAGGTATTAAAATATGATTTTTAGAAATACCTCTCATAGAACACAATGCTTTGAAATACTTTCAGGTGTCCCTGCACACAAACCAGTAGAGGTACAAACTCTATTTTCAATAGGGAACGTCCGATAGTAAACTTGAATAACATATTTCAATTTCATTAAGATATGTCTACACTAAAGGTATGAAAATATGGTTTGTAGAAATACCTCTCATAGAACACAATGCTTTGAAATACTTTCGGGTGTCCCTGTATACAAACCAGTAGAGGTATAAACTCCATTTTCAATAGGGACCGTCCGATAGTGAACCGGAATAACATATATCAGTTTCAAGAAATTCCATAAATATTTACGGGAGTTAGAGCTCGGACAGACAGACAGACAGACGGACAGACAGACGGACAGACAGACGGACAGACAGACAAACCGAAGTCATAAACACTTTTCAACCTTGTTGGAAAGTGTTAAAAATGATAAATTTTTAAAGAGATAAAATTTTTTTAATTTATGAATTAAAAAAAAAAAAGATGAAAAATTTGTAATTTTTATTTTCCTAATTAAATGAAAAATTAGTAATTTTTATTCTCCTAATTAAATGAAAAATTTGTAATTTTTATTCTCCTAATTTAAATGTAAATAATTATAGAAGTTCATTAAAAAGTGTTATACTAAAAAAAAGATAAAACCAGACTTTTGTTTATAATTTGCGCAATAAACTTAATCACTAGACCTAATGACTATTTTTTTTGATGTTTCTTTTTAGATTCATCTTGATATATTCATATCTTAATTTAACAAATTATTTAAACTATGACAGAAATTTTCAAAATTTTTAATCATTTCATATTTTTAAATGTAGTAAAAATGCATAAATTTCTTAATTTTCTTTAATTAAATGTCTTTTATCTTTTTCTTGTACACTTTCTAAAGTTTTATACCGTTAATATTTTAAAACTTTATTTGTGCGTATTCAAAATGCGTCAACCTCTTTCAGAATTTGTAGTAAAGCTTTAAAACTTTTATCTGTTCTTTAATAAACGTTTAATTAATTTCGTTCAAAATAAAAATACAAACTTAATCTTTTTGAATACTTTCTAATTAATTTTGCTATAAAATTTTCGTTACAATATACGAGCAAAAACTTAAGTTAAAATGTAAATAGCAGCTGTCAAATATTTTTTTACCGTCAGCTCATTATGACCCAGTAATGGATACCATAAAAGCCAACCATTTTAGTACATGTATTTAATTAAGAATAAACTATTTCCTATAACTTTCTTTAGTTAAATGAAAAAAAAAATCTAAAAATTTATGTCAGAAACTGAAAACATTTTGCCTCTGAAAAATGTGACGAATTAGACCTCTACAATCTTCACAATTAGTGCACTTAACTTAAATATGCAAAAACTAACCCTTCAAAAAAAAGTAACTCTCTGTCATATTCTTCTTGATACCGTCTCGTAGATCGTTTTAAATGCAGATATTTCAATGAAATTATAATTTCTTTAAAGATCAAACGTTAGATATATATATGCGTCATTCATAATTTAGATCAACATATACATGTGTATTTTTAATGGATATAATTATTTTGTAATAGATTAATGCAGTGTGTTGGAGAGAAATTGTTAATCTAAGGCATTCTCCAAACTGTATAGTACATTGCGTTCTCTTCATCTAAATTACACCCAAGTTCTTTAAATATTTTTAATGGGTCATAAAACTTATCTATTTATTAAGGAGATAAATTAAAATTAAAATAAATTTTCCAAAATAAATAATTCCTTAATCAATAGATAGACAAAAATTTCATTAATAATGCATTTTATTAAATATTTTGGTCTCTTATACAAAAATTATTTTATTCAATTCAAGTTTAATTTTATTCAACACTACTTTAGATAGTACTCAGACATGATTGAATAATAGAAAAAATGGGGATATATACACAATTAAATATTTTCTCTTTTTTTTAGACTATAAAATTTTGACTCACCCAGATGAGCATTATAGAGGTTACTCCATCGTAAAAGGCAGTGGGATATTTCTACATCTTTCCTCTTTATATTAACTCTCAAGCAAATCATAGAGGACTTCTATTTAACAATTCTAGGGCGCTTCGAGATCCTGGAATAGGAATACACTTGGATCCATTCGATAGATTCTTTCTAGAGATGAATCATAGGTGTTTTGGTCTCTTCGGGTTGCTCATATTTTTCATATTTTGAGATTAAAATTCAAGGGCAGTTGATGCGGGAGGAAGCAGGATATCTGGAGAACCACCGGGAGATTGCACCACCGGGAGATTCCATCACTGTCTCGCCGAAAAGTTGACCCAGAAGCCGTACTTGCACTTCAAAAAAAAATACTCTTCTTAAGTCGGGGGCTGGAGAGAGTGTGTGTGCGGCGTGCGGGTGGCCTATAGTTACCTAGCTTGGAGTTGTTTTTGCGATGCTCCAGTCAAGTTTTATGAGTCCTATAAACTATCCTCTTTCCATCTTTGTTCTATAATGTCACTGGGCAGCCAGTTAGTCTAAGAGATCCCTATCTCATTTTTTCCCCTTCTCCTTCAATTTTACAAGCAGCACTTATAAATTTATCTTATTCCTATTTAAAAGCAAACAACTTTTTTTATCAAAATATTTACATACAGATTAATAATTACTTTCCATTATTCTACCACAAAAAATATTTATACATAAATAGCTATATGCTTAAATGAAAAATCATTTATGTATCTATATATATCTAAATGTGTAATTTTAATTACAACACAGTGGATCGTAATAGTAATAATATTTATTATGCTTTTTTCTGTTATGTATATCAGCATTTCAGGTATATAAGTTTAGTATCGTTCGTGGTATGGATAAGCCTTTTGTAGCACTATTAAAAAACATTAGACGCTTCTACCATACCTTAGTACAATAATATAATGGTCGGGTATAAGAAAATGCTGATTGCTTCTCAAGTAGTTCCACTCTAAACCTTTGAACTTCATTTTACGGGAAAAACTGAAAAAGCAAAATAAATATCACTTAGCTAGATTTATAGTAAACAGTGGTTATTGGTTAAAACAGGAATAAACTACTACGTCAGAAACGCCAAAGAAAAATTATTGAGGTGCATACAGCTGTTTCGGTAGCCTAAAGCGTACCGTCTTCAGTGCAAAAAGAATTCTGAATCTGGAGAAGTGCTCTTATATATAGGAGAGGGACCGGATTTAGTTCAACCAATAGGATTACGGAAGAGGAGGGGAGTGTGGCCAATAGGAATTAAGGAATGTGTAGCTGTGTAAACAGTAGAAAAATTAAGGAAATGTGGACTGAATGTAAAATTTCCAACAATCAGACAAATAGGGAACAGCGAAATCACAATTTACAAGGTTTTTAAAATTTTTATAAATATGAAAAGCTTCAAAGAAATCGAGTTCATGAATGGATTTAGGTCTGCAAATTATTTTAGCTGAATTAAATTTAAAATTATGAATTTCCTCCCAGCAATGTTTAGAAATAGCCGATTTATTGGTTTCTTGTTTGCGGACGTAATTCATATGTTCTTTTAGACGAAATTTAAGACTGCATTTAGTTTGGACAATATATGATAAACCACACTGACAGGAAATACTATAAATGCCCCAAGAGCTACATACAGCTACACATTCCTTAATTCCTATTGGCCACACTCCCCTCCTCTTCCGTAATCCTATTGGTTGAACTAAATCCGGTCCTTCTCCTATATATAAGAGCACTTCTCCAGATTCAGAATTCTTTTTGCACTGAAGACGGTACGCTTTAGGCTACCGAACCAGCTGTATGCACCTGAATAATTTTTCTTTGGCGTTTCTGACGTAGTAGTTTATTCCTGTTTTAATATTCCAACGCCAAGTCTCCTTCTATTATTAGTGGTTATTGGTATTTTTTACATAACTCTATGTGTGTTTTATGCTTCATCTATCGGGTGTCCCACAAATGTGTGGTGGATTTTGAAAATCAATAACAATAATAATAATAATAATAATAATAATAATAATAATAATAAAACCAAATGCGACAGAAATGTATCGTTTGCGGGTTATGATTGGGAAACCTGGAAATTTCATCTAATTAATTTAACCCTCCTACTACCATGGGGTCAAATCTGACCCCAGCGCAAGTTTGACGTTTTACTACACTTAAAGTATTGTACCTAAAATTCTGAAAAAAATTGACATTGTTCGTTTAGTCATAATCTTCACGGTCATTAACAGTAAAATACATATACAAGAACTTTTTTTGGTGTTTTTCCTCATTTATCCTATTGAATACCAATGGGGACAAAAATGACCCCAGTGACATTTCGTAGAAAAAAAGAGGAATTCGTTGGAAAATATATATTATATTTTTAAATAAATTTAAATTGAATAACTAATTGATCTCATTTAAATCTAATATTTGTACAGTAGGCAGCAAAAGTAACCGAGCACTAGCCCATAATTCCGATGTCAAAAAAGTACACCTAATACTGTTTTGTTAAATAAATCCTTGTCGAATCATGTTCTTAGTCTGTCTCAGAACATAGTTCGACAAGGATTTATTTAACAAAGCAGTATTAAGTGTACTTTTTTTAGACAGGGATTATTGCTAGTGCTCGGATACTTTTGTTGCTGACTGTAAATCAATATTAAAATGTTATTAAACAATCCATTTTTACGCTGTTATTATTATTATTATAATTATTATTATTTAACAAAGATGTAAATGAGGCATAATTTATCTTATAAATATTGGAATAGAAGAAATATAGCTATTTAATTTAGACATTTAGATATAATTAATATCTCTGCAGATAACTTTTTTTACAAATTTGAGTCTTGGAAAAATGTAGAAGAAAAATGCTGAAAATTTTGGGGATTGTAATTCCTTTAGAATTATACTAAGCCTTTATTACTACAAAGGAAGGAAAGAATATTTAATACTTTTTGGATTTTAGAAATGAACAAAAACTGTATTTTATTGCACAAATAGAGGAAAAGTTGTGACCTTATTAAATTTTATGTCGTTTTCTAGGGAAAATGAAATCACTGAAAAATCCTTTTCATTTATGATAAAATTTTACAACAACACAAAATCAGTGTCAACATAGTGGACAAAATAATTGATGTATGTTAAATAATACGCAGATTTCCAATAAATATCTTTAATAATTTTCGGCATCTGAATGCCTTGAATAATTTAGTTGTTTGGTTATATCTGAATTTTAATTAGGAACAAAAATGCAATTATGAAAGACGACTATTTCTTTTGATGTAAATGTTTAGCTTAAGAAAATCTTAAGAATCGTTCCGATATTTAAAACTCAATGGCAGGCAAGGAATTCTAATAAGATTACAAAGCAAAAAGTGTGGGAGATGTATTCTTCTGTAAGATCATTAGACAGAAAATGTTGTGACATTAGTGTACAAATGCTTAATTTTTGTTTGTAAAATTTATTCAAATATTTCTATTCCCTGTGAGAAAAGTGTATAACGTATAATTTTTTATGACTCAAATAATAATTGTATTACAAATTTTAGAATATAAAATATATTAATAAATGTGTAACATGTATAATTTATTCAATACTTTTTATAATTAACTTTTTAATAATTACATTCCAATGTCTTCAATGAAAGAAAACAAAAGTGGTAAGCAGTTCCAATAAAAATTTTAATGTAAAAAAATCGTCTGTATATAACGCCCCATATAGGTGTGCAAAAGTGTTATTCATTACAATGCATTACATATTTTATTTTTGGTCATAATATTATGAACATAAATGAAAAAATAAGATGAGATTACAATAAGTTCGAAAAAGCAAGTTACATGTAATTAATTTTCTATGCCTAAAATATTCTTTAAATGCATAAATTTATTACTTTTATCATTTAGAATGATTGAATTAACTGTTTTCAGCGTTTCTTTATATATAAGTATAAAGAAACAATGTAAAAATTGTATTGGGGTCAAATTTGACCCCATTGGTATTTAATGTAACAAAAAAAAATCTGGTAGTAGGGTAAAATAACATTTTAAGTAAATTTAAATAACATTTCTGTACTGATAAGTATAAAGGATTTAAGTCCAAAAATGTCGATTTTGAGTTAAGTACATAGTCAGACTCAGAAAAAAATTCTCTATCGATTGGTATAAAGGATTTAAATCCATGTCATTTAGTCTTTGAGAAAATCCATTGGTAAAAAAAGATTCAAGTTAGAAATTTAGCATTAATCTTTAGTATAAAATATTTAATTCAGCTTTTTCCTGTTTTTAAATGAAGGTTGACAATCACGGAATGGTATAAAGGGTATAAATCAACCTAATCCCTTTTTCCTAATCGATTCTTCTAATTAGTTTTTAGTTAGTTTAACTTTATTTTTCGTTTCCTGAAAAATCAAGAATATGGACTTAAATCCTTTATACTTATCAGTACATATTTATGCTAGAAGATAGTGCTGCAGGTATGCGAAAGCTACACAGAAATTTAATCCGTGGTACTTTCTTTCGGGAATTTTTCTACTCAATCTGTTTGTGAGTGTTGAGAAAGCGTATAATTATTAAAGATGGTATACAGCGGAGTTGAAGTGATAAAAATGGCATTGCAGCGCCCCATTTTTTCGAAAATATTAACTAAAATTGTAAATTTGGGGGATTAAATTGCTCGATATTCCAAGTATCAGACCATAATTGATCTATTTCTGGAGAGTTCATTTTTTAAAAACTTTTTTTTTCATTGATTTTCAAAATCCAACAGTCATTTTCGGGACACCCGGTGTATATTTCTTATATTATATCTCCTTGAAGAATCTATATATTCCTTTTATACCTTCTAATAAGTTTTTTTTTTTTTTTTTTTTTTGAATAATTTATCTTTAATATATTTTTTTTTCAGTTATAATTTATTTCTACACTAATATTAAAATTGCCAAAACAGTTATTATATTTGATGCGAGATATTCGGGAATTATAAAAATTTATTTAACTTTCGCTCTAATTCATCAAAATATTTAGTTCGAAGAAAAAATATCTTCACGGAATAATCCATCATAATATATGGAGACTGTCATAATTTACCTAATCTTATTTTAATAGGATTTAGTTTAATATTGATAAAATATATTAGTAGAATATAATGCTTAAAGAAAATTTTTTAAAATAATCTGTTTGGGAGCTATAAAGTTTGCTGTAACGTTTAATGATATACTTTTTATTTTGCTAAACGCTTTAAACATTTTTAGTAATTATTACAACCAAACAAATATTACAAGCATTTCATTAAAGATATAAGCTTTTGCATAATGGATTACGAGTTAGTTTTATATTTGTTCAACATAATATGTTTAAAAATATAACTTAGTAAAAGAAGGAAAAGTATTTGGATATTAATTCGTTTTATAGTTGTGGTAAGAGGCGTTAAATGAGTTTATGTGACAATTTTTACTTTGTTTTACTCATGCAGGATAAAGAAAGCATATTTTTGGTTGAGTTTTGTAAATCGGAATTTTGATATTTATATTTTTTTTAAGGACCCTGTATATGAAAATCAGGTTTTCAGCGCTTGATAGGCGTGTCTGTCAAAAACTTAAATTAAATAAATAACTCAAAAAAGTATATTCATATTAGCAGGAAGTCTAAATTTAGTGTTGTGTAAGATACTGCCTGTTTTATTTATTTTTTATTTTTTAACATCAAACAAATACTTCGTACACATGGACATCCAAAAAAATTTAAATACATTACTTCTAAGGCGAAATTTTCTGTTAAATGCCTGGATAAATGCCTGGATGCATTAAACGAAATCAACATGTATTATTTTGTATGTAGAAAACCATATTTCGTATAGAATTATAGAATATGGTATAAAAATCATTCACAATTGCTTCACTGTGTCACACAAAACGATTATGGTATATGAAGGTTATAAAAGGAAAGTGCTAGAAGTGAATTCCAAGTTGTGTGCTATGCTTCCCGTACTGAGCAAAATTGTTCACCGTGTGCTAAATTAAGGACCGATGTCTCATATATATGTAATTTATAGATAACAAACAGAGCTACTAAAATCAGTAGAATAAGTTTTAAGAAGTGGTGCAGGTGGAAATTCTCTGATTAATCATCATCATCATCATCTTCTTCTTCAAGTATTAGGCTGGGAGTCTGTTCCGGCTTCTTTGGATAACTACCATTGCCTAGGTCTGCCGCAGTCTCAGTTGCCCCTTGAAATCTAGTAGAAAGCAGCTCTCTATAGTCTTCCGTGTGTCATACGTTGGGCATGATTTTTTCAATTAGTGGGGTGTTCATTGGTCTTGTCTAAAAGGCTAAAAACTTTTATTTTCACTTTTAATATCTTCGTTTCTGATTTTCTCCATAATTGTGCAGCACTTTAGAGACCGTAGGTACCCCATCGCTGTTGCCTGGATTCTGCTTTCATCCTGGGTGCTCACACTCCATGTCTCTGAGACATACAGCAAAGTGGGCACTGCCATAACCTTATAAAACTTCAGCTGCGTTTCTTTTCTCGTATTTCTCTTTAGTGTTTTTATGATAGTGCCACATATATGTTGGAATTTGTGTAACGTTTTTTGGGAATCGTTATCATAATTAAAGGAAGTTGTATCTGTTCGATAATTTTATTATTGATAACGATTTTCGTTCTTACTGGCTGATTAATATAAAATACATTTTAAAACCTAGTTTTTGCCTTCGATAACTTAAGAAAGTCAGTATTAATGGCGTTGCATTTTAACATTGCATAATTTTTACCACAAGTTTTCGCACGAGCAAGTTTATTTTCTAATATTTGTTCTTTTAATTTTATTGCTCACGTTAGAATAAATACAGTGCTTGAGAAACTGTGAAATCACTATCCATTCTCCTTCTTCCATAACAAATTGAAATTTAATTTTTGTATATTAAATTTAAACTTTTACACAAAATGTAAGGGATTAAAAAATTTAAATTTAAAATAATTCTTAATGTGATATTAGAGAAAACGAGTAATGTAGAGAAACGAAAAAAAAAAAAAACCCAAAAAACCCTTTGACGCTAGTTTTAAAATCTTTTGTTTGTACTACGAGTTCATGTCATATTAAAAAAAAAAATTATCCAGGAGTGTTCAAGTAAAATGTAGAAAAATAACCAAGGGATTAGTTTAACACTTGAAAGACTTGCTATTTCGAATAAAAATCTAATACCTAAGCAGTAATTTTGATTGCTTTAGTCATTCTGGTGTTAATTATTGAAATAATTAAAAGAATGATGAGCGGAAAAGAGTTGGCTGATATTGGAAAAAAAAAATATATATATAAAATATTTTTAAAAGGAATGCTTTTTTATTGGCGTCCTAAAAAGTAGCAAATAAGGCAAAATTATTCATTTTGAAAGTCTTTTTTTTTAAATATTACTCCCTGGTCGCTCACTGGTCACCTATGGTCACTCATATTCATAGGGATGACCCTTGAGTCAAAATACAGCGGAAAAGTGGCTCGATGACAGACAAAATGACAGACAAAGCGGGTAAATAAAAAAGTATTCTTAAAAAAAAAAAAAAAAAAAAAAAAAAGACAGTATTGGCATTTTACCAAAACGACGTGAATGACACACAAATCGCCCACGAAATTCACAGATCATTAACTGTGATTTACAATTTTCTCTCTAATTCACACTGATATGATGCCAAGAATAGAGGTATATACGACCATGAAAACTGTCAGCGAGGATGAAAAGAAGTGCTATAAGGATAGCTGTGTGTGATCATGCATATTTTTTCAGCAATAAAATCTTCCCTGAATCTTTATGTTACTTCTAAAACTGTCTGGAATGTTCCAACAAGCAAACAGATTCAAGTGCTAATCGCGGCGTTTCTTACAAGGGGAAAAAAAAAAAAAAATCAGAAATTAGTTTATATTGTACTTAATTCGCTGGTAAAAATTTAACTACTGAGTCACAGAGAAAAAAAAAAAAAAAAAGCAGAAAAAAATTATTGCATTTTATGTCTTGAACACGAAATGCTAAATATTCATAGCGAAATTACATTAAAGTTTGTTCACTGGTGCCAAGAAACAAATACAGCAGTCTTGAAGTTTATAATACCTAGCAGTTTCCATTCAGAAAAAATGACCTCATTTCTGTATGTTATATAAAAAAAAAATTTCCTTTATTTTATTTTATATTATTAATAGGTTTTCCACGTTACGTAGATTTAAAATTATCTATAATAATAAAAGAAGATAATCATATTTATTGAAAATTTATTTTTCCAACTGAGTGAAAATAATGCCTGGACCGGGAGTCGAACCCGGATCTTTGACTTACAAGGTCAAGGCTCTAACAATTGAGCTATTCAGGCCATCCTTGGCGGCCGGGATAGCTCAATTGGTAGAGCCTTGACCTTGTAAGTCAAAGATCCGGGGTTCGACTCCCGGTCCAGGCATTATTTTCACTCAGTTGGAAAAATAAATTTTCAATAAATATGATTTTCTTCCCAATCTGTCGATTGTGTGATATTAATAAATAAAAGAAGATATTTGTCTGTCTGTGCATCTTTACGTTAAGTCCCTACTGAACGTAGAAGTACAAAAATTGATATATAGATACTCAAAAGCCTTCCTGAGGGGAGAGTGAATAAAGGAATTAAAAAAATTTATTTAGCTGCAGGGATATTAATTAAAATATCAACGTATGTCAATTGATAAACGGCCAGTTTATCAATTTAAATCAGTATTTCTGAGTTTAAAATGCGTTTAAGGAGCGATAAATGGCCAAATAAAATAGAAATATCAGTCAGATCATTACAAATTCGATATCAATTGAAAGGGGCGATTTTTTTATACCCAGAGGCTCAAACCTTTTACAGCAATAAAATAATTTTATATAATTAAAATATGAAATTTTAGTGGAAACATTTCATTATTTCTTCTATCATTCCAGACTACTGAGCTGAAGAACAGCTGGAGCAAATGCTTCCAATACCTTTAAACAGTATTCGTGCGTGCCAGCTTTTATGCAATCATTTGCCGTACAGAGTCAAACTTTGCTTGGAAGGCAGCATTTGTCGGGTCGCCTATTACTATTATACTCTTTAAAGAATTAAAATTTAAAATTGTTATATCATGTTTAGCATATTTTTGTTCGAACAAACAACCTTTACACAATTTTACTTTGAAATATAAAGATATCAAATGCTTTCTGCCGTGCAACGCTCGGACGACAAAACTTCCAAAAACAGCACGCAAAAACCGGTCTAGCATTTCCTCCAGTTGTTCTTCAGCTCAGTGTTCTAGACATATTAGAGATTAGACGGATATCTGCAGACTATCTTCCATTTGGAATAATAGCTTTTCAATTATTGATGTACCCCGTGACAAAAGTACTGGAAAGAAAAGAGGCAGTTTTTGATTTTTTTCAATTTTAAAACGATTTAAGCAAAAAATGGTAATCGCCCGCTATTACTGTTCACCTGTCTGCAGTTAAAAAATTAAAAAAGAAATGCTTGGAAAATAAGGATTTTAAAGAAATTATTTTTACTTAAATTATTTTTTTTTCATTCAACTGTTTATGTAAAGACAGAAACACTCCTTACATTGAAAATATTTTTTTTTATTTTTTTTAATATATAATCTGGAGAGTTAAAAGACAATTTTGAATTTCGCTGATTTTATACGGATTTCAACAGAAATTAATAATCACCCACAATAGATTAGCCATTTTTAGCGAAAAATTTATCGAAGTTAGAGTAAGGAAAAATAGTAGTGTAGTTATTTGTATTATATTTTTAAGTATAGTTTTTCATACATAAGGAAAATTCGAGGAAATTTATAACTTAACAGTGCTAACTTTCTTCCGATATACACACAACACGAGTAAGGAAATCTATGGTGTAGTTTATACACATTAGTTTTTGAGGCATAGCTTTTTCAGAAACAAGGAAAATTACAGCTTTTTTTAAAATATGAATTATAACAACTAATCTTTCGCATAATATTCACACAAATTAAAAATGGTATAATTATGTACATTAGATTTTGAGCCGTAGCTTTTTCATAAATAAGAAAGATTACAGCGCCACCCTTCTAGTGATATAGACAAATTTAAACATGAGTAAGAAAAACCGAGAGATTAATACATTTTGTACATTTTGTTAATGTTGTAATGTTTAATAGAAGCTGATATAGAGCATCTACCTTAATGGTGGAATGTGTAGAATAATAGTGCCACCTTTCGAACGATATACGCCTAAATACGATGAAAATTAATTTATTTTATACACGCAAAATTTAAACTGTTACTGATTATTATTATCATTATTACTTTGGTCTTAAAATAAAACTACACAAGATTAAATTATTTCAGCGGGACATAACTGTGCCACCTGCGGTCCGATACACACACAAAGTTTAAGCTGTTGCTGATTATATATATATATATATATATATATATATATATATATTTAAATAAAATTGCACAAGTTTAATTTATTTTTTATTTTATTGTCAAAGTGTTGAACTTTTAGTGGGTAGATTAGGGGACTGTAGGCGCTACCGTGTTGGGGGTTTACCACTGTCAGAATTTTCAGAGTTCGGTTGCACGTTGGGCGAACAAAATTTTTCCTATCATGGAATATGGAGAGGGCGCCGCAGTCGCTACATAGCGGAAATTTAGTATACCTAGAATATTTAGAGGTATTTGCACTGTGAACGAACAAGCTGTTATAGGTTCTGAAACGAGGAGAAGGCGCCGTCGGGCGCCACTGAGCGGGAATTTAATACGGTGAGTTTTTTAAGGATCGCGAACCAGCTGGTCGCCGAGGGTGGCTAGTTTAAAGTAAAATTTCACTGGTATATATCCCATCAGAATAAGATAAAGTTGCTAGTAACTGTTTTTTATTGTATAAAAATTTTTAACTGAAGTATTTTACCCTGTTTCAACAATAAATATCATCTAAAATATTCCCTTGATGTATAAGTAGTTTATTGCTCCTTTCTGTATCATACGCCTAAACTCCACGTTTTATATGAAGCTTTTTTTTTTTTTTTTTTTTTTTTTTTTTTTTACTGTACAAGCCAAGAAGCGAATAAGGTATGATAAAAAAAAAAAAAAATTATGTTATGGTTACAATAAGACTTTCTTCTATATAATCTTATATAAAGCCACGCAGTACCAATTATTTATTAAATTATTATTCATTAAAATTATTTTCTATGATGAATTCAGACAATTTTTATTACAGATAAGCTAGACGCTAAAAGAAAGTTCATTTTATTCCAACATCAGAAGAAATGCAACTTTGTTTCCACAAAAAAAAAAAAAAAAAAAAAAATCGATAAATTTGTTTCAAATTATCACATATGTATTGTTCAACCTTTCGTTTTAAAGGTATGGACGAGTTCCTTCGAAAGATACCCATATTGAAAGTTTACTTCCCCGGGAGGTATTCCCCCAGTGGGGGGAGTGATGAAAGTACATGCACACACTTTTTTTCCCTAGTTTACTATCACTATCATCGATAATTCATATTACTTTTGCAATCATTACAATAACTTTCGCTATGCACATTTATACGACAACTTTTTCCTATACTGCCATGTTAAAAATTTAGAAAAAATTGTATGACAGCACCACCTCTTTATCGATTAATCCCCAATTGTAATCAACACCGGTTTAGGTCACGGTCCAACTAAAATCTAAGTTTGGTTAAATTTCATTCAGTGATTCCTGAGATGCAGCGTCTGAAAAATTTATGATACACACATACTAACACACAGACAGAGAGACAGACATTAAAAAAAAAAATGATGTAATAGTGTTCAAGACATCTCAAAACTTGTAAATCCATCAAAAACCAGAAGTCAAAAATTTTCACGAATCTAATACTTTCTTCTTATATATATATAAAAGAAAATATAAAAGAAAATAAAAATAAAAAAATAAAATATCCTTAAGGTTAGAGATATTCTTTAAGTAAAAATTATTAAGTAATATTTATCACACAAAAAATATCATTCCTGCGTATCAGAATATATTTTTGACAGCGAAATTGATCGTTTATAAACTTTCAAACTTTAATAAAAGTATGATTTTTCATTTAATCAGAGCATAAAACTTATAATAACTTTGTTTTATTTTTAAAGGATATCACTAAAATATTTAATGATCTGAAAATTAACTTTTTGTTCATTAAAGAAATAGCTTGGGATTAGTCAAACTATAAATTGATTATAAAATTATGTCTTCAGTTACAGGAAATTTTTATTTTAACAAGTTGGAAACAATGAAATAAAAATTAAAGGACATTTTATTATTCGATAGGAAAGCTAGTTACGAGGTTGTTTGTTTAATAGAATGTGTAATTTTGATAATGGTTTTATTAAATTCCTGAGATACAAGGGACATTAAAATATCTTTTTATTTCCCTATTTTTCATTTAAATTAACTGAAATACGTGTTACTTCATTTACACATATATCTAATAGATAATATTTTAATGGTTGCAAAACTTTGAAATTATGTTGATGTGTTTCACACAGTAATATTAATTTTCTGTGAATTTTTTGAACCAGATCTATAAGAAAGTTTTTTTTAGAAAAGGTAGCAACGATACATTATTATATTTTTTTTCAAAATGTTTGTTTCAGTTTACAAAAAAAAATTATTAAATAGATATTTAAATGTGGTTAAAGTGGAGATAGTCAATTTCCATATATTTTCGTTTATTATTTATTTACTTAAGAATGTATAATTTTTATGTAACTATATAAAACACCTCAACAAAACCTTAATGTAAAACTCTTTATCTAATATAAAAACTTATTAAATTATTCACATACACATATGTTAAAGTATTTCCATAAATCACATTATAGACTAAACTTTCGACTCTCTATATCGTGGAGTCTTCGTCAGAGATTATTAGTTTCTTTATAACTGAATTCGATTTTAAAATTTTATATACAAGTTAAAAAACATTTATCAATAAAGATTATTCAGAAGTCCTTTGATTTAAAATTCATAGTAGTTTTGAAATGCTATAAACCTTAAAAGTTTAAATGAGAACTTGCTTAAATAGTTAAAAACTCAACACTTTCATTGTCTTTTTCTTCCTAAAATAATATTGTTTACAATTCAACTTTTTCAGTGGATCCTTTATCATAGAATATTATTTTCTTATAACTGTATAAAACCTATTTTAAAAATACGTTCAAGTTCAATATTTTATTATAATTAAATAATTGCATGAAGTCTTTAAATTTACACCATACTTGTGCTAAAATACAAACCGTAAAATTTTTATACAATTTCCTTGTTACTTAAACAAGCACGTAACTATAAGTTAAAGTCACGACATTTTTTAACATCTTTTAGTTTTAACTAAGATCGTCCACGATTAACCTTTTCTGTTATGATCTTGCATACGAATGTTTTTTGCAGAAATATACCTTTAGTTACTGCGCCCTCTAGTGGGATAAAGCATTAAATATATATAAAGATTTTTTATTAGATAATATCGATTTTTCTAATAATTTTAACCAAAGGTTATGAAGTACGTAGGAGGGAAAAATCATCGTAAATTTTCTTTTCTCTTTAAATATATCTCAATAGTTCAGTCTCAATAATTTTCTCTAATTAAAACAGTTTTTTTTTTTTTTTTTTTTTTAATTGATTTGGCATATTACACAGGCCTGCGATGAAACTTTTTTCTTCAAGTTGATGTGTTTTTCTGGTGTATTTTTTGATGCTGATTAAAGAAAATCTATTCAAAAATTTCCGTCACGTACAGTTTTGACAAAAAGTAGGATTGCTACAGCTTAAAGCAACACTTTTTTAACTCCAGTCTAAGTCATTTCACGGAAAGTTCGGGTAGTGTTAGTGAAGAACAAAGGTAGCTATTTCATGAAAACATCAAAGAAATATAGTGGAGGTATCAGGGACGATGGAGAGTTAACATGCTAGCAGATTATTGTGGGACGCTGCATAAAGTCCTCCCCCCCTTAAGGCCATCAAGCCGTGCACAACACAGGAAACTCTAATGGGATCTTCTATATTGTTGAGTACTTGGGGGTTCGTGAGTTGTCCGAGAATGAAAGGCCAAACTTACAAAAATTCAGTAATTTATTCACAGAAAGTTCCAGAAAAATAAAGGTCTATAAACCAAGTATCAGCTTCAATTCAACTAGTAAACACAGCTTAAACAACAGCTGTCAATAGCAAATCCACAGTACAAACTGTATAGCAATAACACTTAAAGCAAGTCTTTTTCAAAGAGGCTCAAATCAATGCAAGCATTAGCGAAGGTGGCTGAGAACTGAACTGCCTTGGCAACTAGCCTGTAGAAAAGTGTGGAACGTTCCAGAAATCTCCATATCTCATCAGCCAATGGGATTAGAGCTTCCATATTTGGTGTATCCCTAATAAGGATTTTCTCACCAAGGTCGCCAAAAAAATCGCCAAGGTGCGAAAAGTCGCCAAATTTGGCGCCAAATCCATTACCTGCCTTATTGGGGCTTTTTAATGCGTTTTTAAGGGAAAATAAGGCTATTTCAACGCGGAAACGACTAGAAATGCACAAAATTAGCATTTTATCAACTAACTACGCCTCTTTGAAAGAATTTATACAAAAATAAACACAATTATTTACAATTTTGTAACAATATAAAGAAACACATTTAACAGATAATGATAGCCTACCTTAAATATATTTTATGTATAAATAATTTCGAAGTTATTACAGCCTCTGTGTGACATTTTCCGATTTTCATTCTTACTTTGTGAAAAATCTTTTCTTGACAGGAAGAAAAGACAATCATTTCTGAATTCAGCGTATCAAAACACATTACAGACATGCAACGCAGTGTAAGGAAAAAAAAAAAAAAAAAAAAAAAAAAATGAAAATCATGATTTTGAAGGCCTGTGTTATTTTAGTATCTTCAAATAAAATACTTTTTATGGGATTTTTAGTTGCTAATCTTGCGAGGGCAGATTTTCTATAGTTATTTTTTTATTTAAGATATGTATCATTAATACTTTCTTTTAAAGATCGGGTTGTCATACCTATACAGCATTATAGTTTGTTAAATTTATTAATAAAGGGAATTTGATAAGTGCATGAAAATATATTTATTAGAAATAGGTCAATTTTATGGGTTAGAGTGTTGGTTATTTTGGGGGAAATTTGGGGGAACTAGATAAAATACTACTATTTATGAAACTTACTACTATTCCCTATAATATCGAAGCTTACTAGGGAAAATTCTACTTCTTACGAAACTTACTACTATTCCCGAGTAAGTAACGATATTATTAACCTTTACCAATCTCTCAACTTAGATTATATTTATACTTCAATTGATAATCTGCTTGATAAAAATAGTAACTTAACTATTAAAAAAGCCTTAAAATTAATCTTTGACTCCAATTTACTTTCAATCAAAAATTTTATAAATAAAGTTCTCGAATTCCTATAGATAGCTCAATATTAGGATTATTAGCAGAATTTGAATTATAAAAACCTGAAGAAGAAATTTCAATTAAAATATCCTAACCCCGTATTTTTGGTGTCGGAAAGTTGATGATGTTTTAGCTATCTAGAAATAATTGTGCTCACAAATGACGTTAACGGAAGTTGGTTCACAAAAAGAAATAAATTTTATAAACACTTTAGTTTTTAATAACGGTTTTCCGAGAAAACTCATTAATAATTTATTTTATAAATCTACAAACAAACTCCATAGATGTAACCCTAAAAGTAATAAAGCAAGGTTTTCCATTACCTGTTGGCAAGGTCTTCATGAAATTTTAAATTCCACATGTAAAACGCTTAATGCTGAACGTATAGCTATCCCCCTCTAAAAATAACTCAAACTCTAGCTCGTAAAACTGACCCATTACCAATAAACATATTTTCAGGCACTTTTCAAATTCCATTTATTGATGAATTTAACCAACTACAATATTATATATGTATAACCATTGTTTAAAAAATATTTTGGACTTTTAATGATTAAAATAAAAAATGTCAAAATAAAAAATAAATAAATAAATAAATAAAATAAATATAAATATATTTTATTAAATATAACAGATGTTTTTAGATACAAATGATAAGATAGCAGAGTTTTCAAAACACAAGCGTTAGTAATGAAAATAAAAAATAAATAGCAAAAAACTTTTTTAAAACTTTTTTTTTTAAGAAATAGAGAAAACATAAAGAAGAATAACAATGCAATAAATCTATTAAGTATAAAGTTATACTAGCTGAAACCCGTCGATTTCGACGGTCACTTTATTGATCGTAATGTTTCAAAAATCGTCGCGTCATCATTTAAATGTATTTCATGTTAAAACATCTAATATAATTTACGACATTTCACTTAAAAAAAAAGAAATTCAGGAAAATGCTTATAAATAGAAATACTATATATGACATCACTTTCTACAAAGTACTGTCAGTGTGACGTCAAACTGACTCCAAATAAACAGTTGCTATCTTTTATTTTCCATTTCGATTCATACTAAGACTACATGTTATCTGACCCGCCCGGCGTTGCCCGGGCCCATGATAAGAACATTAAATAAACCTTAAATTTGTATGATTTTATATATTTAACTCGATTTTATTTTAATTTCTGTTTTTAAATGAAAGCATCACGAAAAAAATAATCAGATGTAACAAATAAATTACCTCGAACCGAAAGAAAGTCTGCCTTGTGACCCCGCCGTTGCCCGGGCCGATGATAATAACCTTAAATGAACTTTAAATTTGTATGATTTTATATCTTTAACTCGATTTTTTTTTAATTTCTATTTTAAAATAAAAGCATAAAGAAGAATTAAATCAGCTGTACCAAAAAAATTACCTCAAACCGTACGAAACTCTGCCTTGTGACCCGGTGCCTGCGGCAGCTTTTACACGGACCGCTAATAACATGAAAAAATTCTCAAAAATTAACCTAGAACTGAACGAACCGGACCGACGTTGCCCAGGCCCATGATAATAACTATTTTGTTCGAATTTCTATTTTTAAATGAAAGCATCGCGAAAAAAATAATCATCTGTAACAAAAAAATTACCTCAAACCAAATGGAACTCGGTCTCGTGACCCCGGTGCCTGCGGCAGCGTATATGCGGGCCGCTAATAACATGAAAATATTCTCAAAAATTAACCTTGAACCGAATGAGCTTCTGACTCGTGTTTCCGCTGCCTGTGGTTGCGGCACTGTATAGCAGGCATGCTACGCACGCGCTGCAAAATCTACTTTCCTCCACCAGGTGGCGCAGTATGTTGTATACGAACATCTCCAATAGACTTGAATTTCCAAGACCTTCCAATTAAGGTGTCACATGGTGGTGTCAACTACAAAATCCTTTAGTTACACTTTCCACCGCCAGGGGCACAGTGTGTTCTGTACGAACATCACCAACTGTCAGGAAATACCAAGACCTTTAAAATAAGGTGTAACATGATAGGGTCTACTACAAAATCACCGAGTTCCATTTTACACCACCAGGGGGCACACTATATTGTATACAAACATCCCGCAATTAACATGAAATCTCAAGACCTTTATCTCCAATCTCCTTGAATTTCCAAGACCTTTCAAATACCGTGTCACATGGTGGTGTCAACTGCAAAATCCTTTAGTTGCACTTCCCACCACCAGGGGGCACAGTGTGTTCTGTACGAACATCACCAACTGTCAGGAAATACTAAGACCTTTAAAAAAAGGTGTAACATGATAGGGTCTCCTACAAAATCGCCTAGTTCCATTTTTCACCACCAGAGGGGCGCACTATATTGTATACAAGCATTCCCAATCAACATGAAATTTTAAGACCTTTATCACCATCGCCTTGAATTTCCAAGATCTTTGGAATAAGGTGTCACATGGTGGTGTCAACTACAAAATCCTTTAGTTGCAGTTTCCACCGCCAGAGGGCGCAGTGTGTTCTGTACGAACATCACCAACTGTCAGGAAATACTAAGACCTTTAAAAAAAGGTGTAACATGATAGGGTCTCCTACAAAATCGCCTAGTTCCATTTTTCACCACCAGAGGGGCGCACTATATTGTATACAAGCATTCCCAATCAACATGAAATTTTAAGACCTTTATCACCATCGCCTTGAATTTCCAAGATCTTTGGAATAAGGTGTCACATGGTGGTGTCAACTACAAAATCCTTTAGTTGCAGTTTCCACCGCCAGAGGGCGCAGTGTGTTCTGTACGAACATCACCAACGGTCAGGAAATACCAAGATCTTTAAAATAAGGTGTAACGTGATAGGGTCTACAACAAAATCACCTAGTTCCATTTTTCACCACCAGGGGGCGCACTACATTGTATACGAACATTACCAATCCACATGAAATTTCAAGACCTTTATCACCAATCGCCTTGAATTTCCAAGACCTTACAAACACCGTGTCACATGGTGGTGTCAACTGCAAAATCCTTTAGTTGCACTTTCCACCATCTTTAAAATGAGGTGCTACATGTGTGGGTCTAGAACGGATTTCCCTCTCAAACTAATTTCCCCCCTTTCCTCTCCCTAAATCTATTTTCCCCCTTTTTCCCCCCTGTAAAATCAAAAATTCCAAATTTGCAGAAATTGATTTTTTAGTATTCGAGTCTAGCCACCCATGTACAATTTCTTCACCGTGAAGTAATTTGAAGCTGAGTTATGCTCGCCAACATGTGTTTAACCCCTGCCCTCCCAGGGGGAACCGTACGACTTCTTTTATTTTTCTCTTTTGATGACACATCTACAGACCAAGACCTTTTATTAGACACATCAACCAAATTTTTACACCTAGCCGTTCTCTCAATTTAGTGGAGACAGACAAAACGCGTTTCAAATTAATATATAGATTTTTAATCTATAATATTAAAACACAAGGGAATATCTTTCAGGCCAAAATCGCCCGATCTGGGCATGCGCGAGAAAATTATGAACCAATTCGGAACGAGAATATTCCTCCCCCTTCATGCAGTGTAATATGAACATCGATGATAGAACTCGAGCAGACGACAATGATATTTCGCATGTCTATGGTAGACGCCTGATTAAAGCTTAATATTAATAACTAAAAACAATTCACACGATTAATTCATTGATTCATATTTTCCAAGGAAGTATATTAAAAATAAAGCAATTCCCGAATACTTATCGGCTTTCGCCGTATGCATTTTCATTTCGCCGAAAATTTTTCTACACAGGATAATATTTTAAGAGTTTTTGTGGCACTATCTCTTTTCATATAAACATACCATACCATATTTCTAATCTTATTTTTTTTCAGTTTCTTAAAAGAAAAAAAAAATCATTTAAAATTAATAAATTGTCAGTGTTTATTGTTCTTTAAAAGTTAACTTTTATCAATTGAAAACTTTGTTTAAAAAAAGGAAGGTAGATGTTTAAAATCAAAGGATGTTTTATTTTATTTTCATTTTTATTCTTTTAATCTAATTTTAAATTGATCTCTTATATTTCATTTCTGTACTATATTACACAAAAAAAGAATTTAAAAAGAATAACCTTAAAAATATTGATATTTTATACGAGTAAAAATATGCATGGAATAATTTATTATTAAAAATTTAATGAGCAAATTAACTTGCTAAAGTATTAAATGCATTCTTACTTATGAGTATGAGGGGCCCTGAGTAGTATATTCTATTTCTAAGGGAAAAAAATTGTTTTATGTGATTTTAAAAGTATTTTTATGTTTAAAAAAAAAAAAAAAAAAAAAAAAAAAAAATCTGAGAATTTTTTATTATTATTATTGACAGATTATAGATGGCGCCACTGTCATATTGTAACTGAAATAGAATATTATAGATGCGAGCAAATTAAAACAACATGTATGAGAAACATTAAATATTGATGTGTGCTTTCTTTCTCCATTCTTACCATAATTTATAAATTCTGTCTCTCCTTTAATTACTCCAAACATTCTTTTGGTCATATTTAAAGTAAAATTAGAAAAAATCTTCGGATTTTAATTTTATTGTATGGATTACGCTTAAATTTTGTATATTGAAATTTCATGAAATTTATTCCCCATTCTCCTCAAACCAAAAAATAATTGATTACAGCAGTGGATTTTAAACTGGTTAAGAGCAATGCGGATTATTAAAACAGGGATGTTTAAAACTTTATGCCGTGAAAAGATTTAAGATGCACATGATCCGTCAAATTTTGACGGGTATTTACTAGTATTTTCATTAAAACTAATTTATTAAAACACACGTAAAAGTTTCAAATATATAGATTTTTATTATTATTATTATTATTATTTTTAATATATAATTCAAATTACTCTGGAAAATAATATCCCTAGACAAAATACATACATTGTGCTTTTGGTACTCGCAGATATTCAAGAAATTCTGCGGCTCTGAATTGAAGGATTTAATTATGTTTTTTAAATGTGTTAATTTATTTAAAATTCATTTGTATACTAATAAAATATTTGCTTGTCATAGAAATTTGCTTGGAAAAACTTTGCCTGATTTCAAATCAATGTAGATATTTTAAGAAGTTACATTGAATTTCTTTTGTTTTGTTTTGAAAAGTATGTAAATATTGGTGAATAATATGATTCTTTAAATTTGAGAATGATTAAGAATGATTAAGATCTAATTATGTTGAATCTACAACTGTAGCGTGGTGGATACGTGCTCGCCCCGCACCGGGGGTGATCTGGATTCCATTCCGAAGGAAGGAAAATGCGTTTTGTGTATCAAACAGTTTTATTAAAAAGTTGTTCAGTTTTATTCAAAAATAAAGTGTCTGAAATATCTCAAAATTGAGTTGCTCACAGCCGCTCAATGGTTTTAGGGGAATTCACTCAGCTTGAGTACTTGACTTTCAATACGATGAATGAGTGAAAAATGGCACAAATTGATCAAAATTTCCTTTTCAATTTAAAAATAAAAAATTAATTTTAGAAGCATACTATCAGAGGTTTTGTCTGAAAGGTTAACAATCGAAAAATAATTTGATTGGGAACAACAGTACTAAAAGTTCATTTTCTCGGAAATTACGATCACAGAAAAAATATAAATATAAAAATGATTAAAAAAAAAGTAAAACATGATTTAAATTCTCTCGCATTCTATTAAAGAAATATTTTCTTTAATCTATTTTCTTCGTTTGATATTAGAAATTTTCTTAAGCAGATATATTTTTAATTTAAAAAGTGTATTTTATAGCAAGACTTTCAGTCGTTACCCTAGATGCTGATGGTTGTGTAAGAAAAAGTATAAGCTGACACTGTATTTAAAACAATACACTTTATTCAAAGGAATTAATGTAAATTGTTTTACAGTATAAACATAAAAGTAACTTCTTTCAGAGGTATAAAAAAATATTTTTATAAAATAAAATTTCAGTTTTTTTTAGCAGTTAAGATAATATTCTATAACTTCCTAAAAATTCTTCGAGAAGAGGTTTTTCATGCTTCTTTTTAAATTAGTAATAAAAAATTATATTTCTGAAAAGTATATATCTTAAAAGGATTTTATACTAAAACAACATAAAGGTGAAAAACTGTATTCTTCCATAAAAAAGCCATCAACGCGATTAAAAAAATTGCAGCTTGCGTTAAATTTTCTTAAAAAAAAAAAAAAAAAAAAAAAATGGAAATGCTTTGTTTAGATGGCAAGTTAGATTTAATTTACAACAAAAAAGTTCTTCTCTGTAAATATTTTTTTTTTTTTTTTTTTAATGTGTATATTTAAGAAACATTGTAAATAATGCTAAAATCTATACCAACACGTGGATATTGTGCTAAGGACACCATTTAATTTTTTTTTAAGTTTGTTTTTAATATGCGTGATACAAAATTATACTAAAAGTAGTTAATTATAAAAAGTTAAAGAAATATGAACATTATCTTGACAATAAGAAGAAAACTTATATAATTTTATTGATCTGAGATATCTTTCGTGATAAAAGTTACAAATTAGATTTAATAAATAGCAAATAATAAGATAATAGCTAGTAACTATATTTGAAATATGTTATATATGGTGAACACTCAGTTAAAATTTAACTGTTAATTGAAACACTGCTCGGCATGAAAATTGTCCCCAACACCATTTTCGAAAATTCTAATGTAAAATGACCTCCTCAATCTGAATATGACGGCCATTTCGTCTTATCACCCACCGTTTTTTGGGCCCCCCCCCCTCACCTATTTTTACCACTCTTCGGTAATTTTATAGCTATAAATTTTATTTATAGTAGAGAAAAGAAATATTTTAACTGTTAAATATATTCTGAGGGCCTAAAGAGGTGAAAAATTCTATCACATGATCATTTGCAGCAAGCGGAAGATTTAGGGGGGGGGGGTGATTTGCCACTGAAATTATAAGTTACATTTATTATATTTTATTAATTAATTATTATTATCACTTATTATACATTATTTATGTTTTATTTTTAAGAGTTAAAATAATTATTTTCTATTCTCCAAATAAAATTCATGGTCATAAAATTATTAAAGAGTGATAAAAATTGCGGGAGGAGGTGACGTGTCGAGAAAACGGTGGGTAATGTGGCAAAATTGGGGACATATTCAGATTCAGGAGGTCATTTTACATGAGAATCAGCTGGAATGGTATCAGAGTTCGAATTTTTTTTTTTTTTTTTTTTTTTTTTTTTTTTTTTACAGCGTAATGTAACAATCTTGACCTATATGTTTTTACAAATATAGACACATTTGGTCTTTTATATTTGGTGGACATACATACTCTTAAGAAATATATTGTGAATTTAACTTAGTACAACAGAACTTATTTTAGTCTATTCTTCTATATAAATGCATGCAGTAACTGTGTTTCATTACCTAGGATTGGTTACTGTATTCATTTCTTAAAATTTCTTTGGTACAGATTTAGCACAGGAGCCCTTTGGCGTTTTTTAAATTTTTGTTGTTATTTCGGCGATGAATTAAAATGGCTGTCTCAATTGCGTAATTAAAGATTTTTGCGAGAAACATCCGTGTGAAATTTCAATTTTCACTAAGTGGTTCTATAATGAAGCTGTTTCATTTCTTTAGAATGATTTTTCTCGATTTTATTTTGACTAGTATTGAACAGTGTTCGAAACTCGGCCACTTTTTTGCAAAGCAAGGCAAAGCAAAGTTATTACCTTGTCCTAAACGAAATTAAATTGCAACACAGCTGCGGTAATTGTTTGTCGATATGCACTCTAACTGAATCAACAGAGTTTTACTTACAAGGAAACATTCAAAAGTGTTGTCTTCAAAAAATGCTGAAAAAATTATATGTGATTCTACTCTTCCTAAAACACCAGAAAATGAAAAAAATATCGGCTGAAATGAATTTCAGTGACCACAAAAAATTATCAAAAGTAAGCATATTTGGCGATTTTACACTATTAGGCGATTGATTTGAGTACTTGGCGAAGAAGAAAAACACGGTTCTGTTCGTACACGGCAATCTCGGTGCTAGCAATCTTATCGCGTAACAGCGCTAAAGCGCCAAAAATGCTTAGTTTTTATAATTTTTTGTGGTCGCTGTAATTCATTTCAGCCGATAATTTTTTCTTTTTCTAATGTTTTATGAAGAGTAGAATCACATATTTTTTTTTCAATATTTTTTGAAGACGACACCTTTTGAATGTTTCCTTGTTAGTATATTTCTATAAGTTTGGTACGCTGTAGATGTTGAGCCTTTCCTGAAATGAGAGGAAATCGCAACGTGGAAACGCTCCTTGTTGGGTGATACAGCCCAAAAGCTAATCGGTACCAGGTCAAACCAAGGTCCAACCAAATATCAAATTCGGTTAAATTAATTCCATTGGTTCATAAAGTACAGTGTTTGAACACAAAAAGACAGATATTTTGCAAAAATGGTCGAATTGAGTTCAGGAAATCTCGAAACGTGCAACTTCATCGAAAACCAAAAATCTAAAAGTTTTCTGAATCTTATACTTTCTTCTTATATATATGCAGAGGAATAATAATAAATTCACTTTTTAAAAAATTAGTAGTCAATTTCAGTTAATTGAAATAAAAGGAAATCTCAAAACGTGTAATTTCATCGAAAACTGGAAATCAAAATTTTTACCATATCTTCTACTTGCTTTTTATACATGCAAAAGTTAGCAATAAATCCGCTTTTTTAAAAATAAGTAGTCAATTTTAGTTAATTCGAACGTAAAGAAAGCTCAAAACATGTAAATTTAGCGAAAACTGGAAATCAAAATTTTTCCGTATCTTCTACTTTCTTTTTTTACATGCAGAAGCTAGTAATAAATCCACTTTTTTAAAAATAGAAGCCGATTTCAGTTAATTGAAATGCAAGGAAATCTCAAAATGTGTAAATTAATCTAGAACCGGAAATCGAATTTTTTTCCATATCTTATACTTTTTTCTTATATATGCAAAATATATACACAAGCGAAGTGTAACGTCACTGACCGTTGTTGGGGCCAAGTAAAAGATTTCCTATGTTAATCGTCCATTGGATTTTTTGTAAAAAAAATATTAAAAATTGAGGAAAATTATTTCCTGATTTTATTTCACATATTTGGATATAGTTACAAATTAGTTATCGTGCATATGTGTTTGATTAATTTATTTTGCTGTCAAATTGACAACATTTTAATTTGAAATTTGAAATCTCTAGAAACAAAATGAGCATAGATTTGATATCTGTTCGTCCTTAGCATTTTGTACTATATTTGACGATCAAAAACATAATACGAAAACATACATGTCCGATATATATTTCTGTAATACATATTGTATATTGTACGAAATATTGTTTCATATTACTGATTGCTCTTTTAATGTACGTTTTTAAAATACCCATGTTTTTTGAAAGGAATTAATTATGCTCACCAGATAATTTAGCGATCTTTTATTTATTTATTTTTTTCCCCACCAAGGACGACAGATAACAAATCTGTTCCTTTGAAATTAATCTCATTCCTTTGAACTGAAATGTTTATGTTTATAATCGAAAATGGTAGTCTGCAATTTTTTTTTTATAGAGCATTGAAATTCAAAATTAAAATTTTATGAATTTGACAGAAAAAATCTAACACAATCTAACACACGCAGACAGTAACTTATATAAAACTATACTCAAATATGGGGATTAAAATCGGGAGATAATTTTCCCTAATGTTTGAAATTAAACCAATTTATGTTTAAAATCAATCCAGTTAACGATTAACATAGGAAATTTTTGTTGGCTCCACGGACGGTCAGTGACGTCACCACATCACTTGCGTATAGTAATAAATTCATTAAAAAAGAGTAGTCAATTTCAGTTAATTGGAATGCATTATGTTTTTGCTTAAAAATATGTCTTTAAATTAATTAGATCTTAATAAAATTAGAAAAAAAAGAACTCTCATTAATAGAATCCTTTTTAAACTTGCGTTTATTTTGAACGGTACTTTTTATCTGCCACTAATGCACTCAAATTTCTGCCATTTTAATGGCTGTTTTTTCTTAGAATAAAAAATCTGTAGTCGAGTGTATAGTGATGTTACATCATACAAATTACTGTGTTTATGGTTTTATTCGAGTTTTAAGAAATTGCCAGATATAACAACTTTCTACTTTTAGGCATGTTTTAATGTAAAAGAATACGTGTAGGAAAGGGAAAAATGGGAAAATGCGTTAAAATAAGAAGTATTTTTAAATACTTTCTTGACATCGTAAGAAAAAAAAAAAATTTGTATTCTGCACATCTGGCTAACCATACCTTTCGAATGACATCATTTTCAACTCTCTACTCCTATAATTAATATGTTAAAAGTGTAAATTAATAGGCAAAATTTTATGCTTGCCTATTAATATATAGATTCTTAAAAAAAAAAAAAAAGTTTGCACATTCATTTTTGTTTGTTTGACTAAAAAGAAATATATTTATTTATTTATTTACTTATTTATTTATTGCATCATTTATTTTTAGTTCCTCATCATAATATAGGTATGGGGAACTTAAGTAATCGTGAAAATTTTCGACCTTGGTTTTTTTAATTTTAGACGTTTTCAGGTATGAGGAATACAAAAATAACAAAATTTGCATAGTGTCCGTCTGTAGGGTGTCTGTAGTTTGTTCGTCCATTAGTGTGTTAGTATGTTAGTCTGTGTACACCAGTGATTCTCAACCGTTTTAGAGCTGCCGCCCCTTATAAGAAGCAAAAAATATAACACACGCGAAAAATTAAAAGTTTAGTTTGAATACTAAAACGTGCTTATATCGCCCCCTCTGCCCAAAATATGCATACCGCCCCCTACCGCACAAAGCAAGTTGTCCGCCCACTCAGCAGCCTCCAGCGCTCCCCGGAGGGCGGTACCGCCCTCGTTGAAAACCTATGGTGTACACGATATCTCAAGAACAAATAGTCGCAGAGAAGTCAGATTTGTTTTAAAATATTGCTTTCGACACTGACAAGAACCTTATTCATTTGAAACATTCGAATTAAAAAACTTCGTAAGTTATTAGAAATTTACGATTTTCTTAACATGGGAGAATGGGGCAAAATTTCACTTAGACGTGCATTAAATAGAATGTTTTTACTGTAAAATTGTCAGACCAGTTGTAAAATAACAGATTTGATTCCGGAATGAACATCATTAACAATAAACACGCTACTTTGGAAATTTCACAAGTTATTGGGAATTCACGAATTTCTTAACATAGCAGAATAGGGTAAAATTTCACATAAACATCAATTTGAGGAATATTTTCATCGTAAAGATGTCAGACCACTTTTGAAATATTATTTAGGATACTGGCATGAATATTATTGACTATGAATTTTCCAATATAAAAATTTCGTAAGTTATTTGAAATTTATGAATTTCTTAAAATGGCAGAATAGGGCAAAATTTCACATAAACGTGAATCTTGAGAGATATTTTTATTTTAAAGAGGTCAGACCACTTTTGAAATATTATTTATGAATCATAGACTATGAATATCATAGACTATGAATTTTTCAATTTAAAAAATTCGTAAGTTATTTGGAATTTACGATTTACTCAACATCGCAGAATAGGGCAAAATTGAGCATAAAGGTCCATTCCATTTTGAGGATAATAAATATATCCGACAACTTCAAAATAATATTTATGGTACTTGTTTGAACATGATTGACTACAGATATCACAGGTCGACAAAAATGAAGTTGACAAAATTTGATTTGATGATTTCAGCTGATCTTTATGGTTTTTGATGTGCTGAAACCGAAAATGCAGCCCATTTTTCTCTACCACGTATAGATTTTTATCAATACAGGGTGTTTACTGACATAATTTCTTACATATACCATCATAGCAGTAGGTTGGTTGATTGGTTGGTATGGTTTTACGTCGTACTAGTGCTGTGCTATTACAACAGTAGGTATCCATGATTAATTAATCATAAAAATGCACTTTAAAATTTACCATATAATTATACTGGTGGAAGAGTAATGGAAGAAATTGTATAGATAGGCACCCTGTACTGACAAAAATGTATACGTGATAGAGAAAAACGGACTTCATTTTCGGTTTTAGCACATCAAAAAACATAAAGATCAGTCAAAATTATAAAATCAAAATTTTACATGTTGACCTGTGTATTGAAATAGGAAAATTTCGTAAGTTATTCGTAATTTAATATTTTATCAACATAGCAAAATTGAAAAATTTCCATATAAATAGGAATTTTGAGGATTGTTGCATTGGAAATAGTAGCATGAAAACTAAACTAAGAAATTGACCCTAATAAAATAAATTAATAGATTAGAATAAAATAAATACACTGATGGAAAAAAAAAATCCCAACACCAAGAAAAAATTATTGTACAGTAATGAAATTTCAGCAATGCATTTGTCTAGGTAGCATATTTAATTGATTAAAGTTTCAAGATCACAGGTAGAGCCATTGGCGAGAAGAGCCATTTCAAATGTGAAATGTTGGTACATTAGTAACCGGTGTAACCGCCAGAATTTTGAATGCAAGCATGCAAACGTGCATGCATTGTGTCGTACAGGTGTCGGATATCAGTTTGTGGGATGGAGTTCCATGCCTGTTGCACTTGGGCGGTCAATGCCGGGACGGTTAATGCTGGTTGTGGATGACGCTGGAGTTGTCGTCCAATGATGTCCCATACGTGCTCGATTGGAGAAAGATCTGGTGATCTAGCAGGCCAACGCAACATGTCGAAACTCTGTAGAGCATGTTGGGTTACAACAGCGGTATGAGGGCGAGCGTTATCCTGTTGGAAAACACCCCCTTGAATGCTGTTCACGAATGGCAGCACAACAGGTTGTATCACTAGACTGACGTACAAATTTGCAGTCAGGGTGCGTGGGATAACCACGAGAGTGCTCCTGCTGTCATACGAAATTGCTCCCCGAACCATAACTCCAGGAGTAGGCCCTGTGTGTCTAGGCCGCAGACAGGTCGCTAGCAGGCGTTCACCTGGCCTCCTTCTAACCAACACACGGCTATCACTGCGACCAAGGCAGAACCGGCTTTCATCAGAAAACACAACAGATCTCCACTCCGTCCTCCAATGAGCTCTAGCTTGACACCACTCACGTCGCAAACGGCAGTGGTTTGGAGTCAGTGGAATGCACGCTACAGGGCGTCTGGCTCGGAGCTGTCCTTGAAGTAACCGATTTGTAACAGTTCGTTGTGTCACTGTGGTGCCAACTGCAGCTCGAATTTCAGCTGCAGACGCAATACGATTAGCCACAATCATACGCCGAACACGGCGGTCTTCCCTCTCAGTAGTGCCACGTGGCCGCCCGGAACCCGGTCTTCTTGAGGCAGTACCTTCCCTTGACCACTGCTGCCAACACTCATGCACAGTGGATACATTCCTGCCAAGTCTTTCTGCAATATCGCGGAAAGAAAACCCACCTTCTCGTAGCCCTACCACACGACCTCGTTCAAACTCAGTGAGCTGTTGATAATGGCTTCTTCGTCTTCTTAGAGGCATCCTTGACTAACATTAACCCACTACCTCAAATCTCAACTGTAAATAACGATCACGAACCTTACAGCGCTTATTTAAAGCAAACCTCATTTGCATGTTCATAGTGTCGCTACTAGCGCCACACTTATGCGCGTAGCTCGAAATTTGAATCGACGTCATCTTTCAGATGTATAAACACGCCTACCAAATTTCGTTTATCTAGTACAGCTCCTTCCTGGTGTTGGGATTTTTTTTTCCATCAGTGTATATCGAAGTGAACGGTGGTTAGTCAATTAGGTAGGGATTTCATTCTGTCACTGTGTCAATCGTTTGGTCAAATTAATTTCTCGTAACGTGATTATAATATGTCTCGCACTAGGAATTTATGAGAACATACATATGATGTGAAACTGAGGAGAGTCCACCAATGCCAAGTAGTTTTTTTTTTTTTTTTTTTTTTAATATTTTTAAAGTTTAAATGGAGTTTCTATTTATTATTTTTTATACCATTTATATGATAGAATTCATAAAGACGGCGTTAGGTAGATTTTGTCTAGATTACTAAATGTACCAATTATTGATAAAATCTGATAATCTGGCAGATGCAATGTCAATTTTTCAACTTTCTACAGTACCTGGCCAAATTATTAGACCATTGGTAAATTATACATTTTTTCATGTTTACACCTTATTAATGAAGAATTTTATTAAAAAAGATATTTTCTACATTTATATTTCGAAAATATATACATTAAGGAATACAATGACAAAAAAAAAAAAAAAAAAAAAATGTTACAGTACAATACTTATTGAAGAAAGAAAAAATTGATAAAATGAATTTAACAGAAAAATCAATGTTTCGTATGGCCACCTTTAGCAACTAAAAGGACTTTAACACAACAAGGCATACTTTCTATGCATGCTTGGATGATTTCTTGAAGATGTTTATTATGATTCCACTCGTATGTTAAAGATTCCAGTAACTCTACCTTATTGATTATATTTTTCTTATACATTTCTTTTTTCAGCAACTCCCAACCATTTTCAATGGGGTTCATATCAGTCGAGTTGCCAGGCTGATCAAGAACTTTCATCAACCGAATCATTTTTTTTCGCTCTTTCTTTTAGCTTTATGGCATGGAGCACCATCATGCATGAAGACTAGTTCCTCGTCTGCAGGAAACCATTCTTGCATTTGTGGCATGAGCCTAGTTTGTATGACTTTTAGGTATTCATCTTTTTTATTCTATTTTTGACCACATAGAGATAACCAGCACCTTTTCCTGATATGACAGACCACACCATGAGTGATGGAGGATGTTTGATGGTGGGAACAATACAATCTGACTTGTTTTTCTCGTTTGGACGCCGCCGAAGAAATTTGTTTTTTTTTCGATTAAAACGTGAAAAACCGATTCACCAGAGAAACAAACCTAAAAATTAAACAAAATTTTTTTTAAGTTAATTTCTTTACATTATTATAAATGTCAATATACCGTTGATCAAAATAAATAGCAATATACATTTTTCCTGTCTTCTATTGCCCAATTTCTGTACTTTTTTGTCCACTCCAAGTGTATTTTCATCATTTC
This sequence comes from Salticus scenicus, assembly GCA_963930645.1. NCBI lineage: Eukaryota > Metazoa > Arthropoda > Arachnida > Araneae > Salticidae > Salticus > Salticus scenicus. The sequence goes on along the minus strand of OZ005653.1, from coordinate 38,276,413 downwards.
TGATGTAAGCCTCGGCTTGTGAGCCGGTTTCACGGCAATGAATTTGTTTTCTGCCAAGCGACATCTCAAAGTTCTTACTAATATATTAATGCCTTCATGTTGAACTTCTTTCATTAACATGCGTAGCAGTTTCTGTTATTTACACAAATGTCTCGTATTCTTCGATCCGTCCTCGGCGTCGTAATGCGAGCTCGTCCACTATTATTCTTCCGTGATGGATCCATACTAATGTTTAAGATCATTTTCTTTTTAATAATTTTTACTAAGCTTCTGGATACAAATACCTTTGCTGAAATTTGATTTTGGGTCAGTTTAGGGGCCTTCAATAGACCATAAACCTGCCCTACACTTTTTGGTGAAAGGTCAGCCTTTCTTCTCATCTAAAATATAAGGAGCAAAAAATTTTTATGATAATAAATGAATAAAAATGTTAAATATCCCACACAATATTAATAATAATGCAAAACATACTTTTTGCAGCAAAATATTCGCTTCAAGCCAAAATAAACAAGCAGAACAAATTTTAGGTTATAATGCAAGTTTGCCACTGTACCAGAGAATAATAACTAACTGTCTTGTGTTGCCAGCTTGAAAATGTTTCTGTAATAAAAGTACTGAAATAAGCTTAAGGTAACACTAATTAAATAATAATAATTTTGAACAGGTCAGGTATAATAAACTTCCAATTTCAAAAAACTTTAAATATTTTCTTTGGTCTAATAATTTGGCCAGGTACTGTATATTTAGATAAAACCAAAACTGTTTGCATATTCATTCAAGGTGATAGATAAAAATTGGTAACGACGCAAAAAACAATTGATTTAGAGAAATCGTACAACCTTTCGTACCATAAATTTATACAGTTATTACAAATTATTGTATTATGTTTGTATGTTGTTTAAATTTCTAATTGTGACCTGTATCATTGGCTGTTGATCGACTATTTTGGGTTTTCATTGCAGCATATAAAAAGACAAACAAACATTTATCATCTACCATTGATATTTACTTTATAGATTTATGTTTAACATTAATATTTGAAAGTACTGTCTATTGTATTAAATTTGTAATTGATAAATTGTATTCCACAGGAATTAATCACTTAATGTATAACTGAAAGTGCATTTTATAAGGGAAAGCAGGGGTGGAAAAGCGATACTCCCACATGCACAAAATTTTTTCCCAGTTTACTATTACTATTATCAATAATTCATATTCATTTTACAGTCACACGTTAAAAATAATTCTCTTTATGTACATTTATATGAAATTTTGTCCTATACTGCCAACTTAAAAATTTAGAAAAATGAAATCACAGCGCCATATGTTAAGCGATTGATCCCCAAATCTAATCAGCACCAGTTTATGCCAGGGTCCAACTAAATACCAAGTTTGGTTAAATTTCGTTCATTTGTTCATGAGATACAGCGTCCACAAAATTTGTGATACACACAGACAGACATTTTCTAAAAACAGTGGAATCGTATTCAGGACACCCCAAAACGTATAAATCTATCGAAAACTGGAGTTTCGAAATCAATTTTTCGAAATCAAAAATTTTCACGAATCCAATACTTTCTTTATATATACATATAGCAGAATGAAAGTAATAAACATTAGGGCGGATTTAGAAAAGCGTTTGTGTAGCTAATGTTCACAAAAAGTATTTAAAAAATGTGTAGTTCTAATAATTGAATACCTAAAATAGTTTATATGCAAGACTATCATTATGATATTGAAAAATGCTTCATAATTTACATGCACTGCATGGCATTTTTCCTCCTTTATAACAGGCATAGCTGCCAGCATCCTAATTAATATTCCGTAGTGCTGTTAGTACCCGTCCCTTTTTTTTAACCAGTTCACTTTTAGAGTTATTCTCTCTAAATGTAATTACAATTAAATAAGAAGAAAAATACTCTAGAAAAGGTCTGGCATAAAATAAAGGCAGATAGAGGAAAGTTGGATAAAACGGGATAGTCTGACAAAACGGGATACGTCGCATTGGGACCTGTCTAGTACGGCTATCGAGCGGACGACGACAGAAACTTGTTCTCGGCAATCATTACACCATTCTCAGTTCGTCCCGCCTCGAGACCACTAGTTGATGGAAAGTTGTAGCTCATAGAACTTTTTTACTTTGATTTCTTGGCACTTTCTACATTTACATGCGTTGTTTTCTAGATTATACTGCCTACATATATGGGAATACAATTCCGTTGAGTATTACATTTGATTAAGCATTTATTAACGAACATTCTCATGTGTAGTCTATCTAATTTTCCTTTTAACGTTTAGGCATCAGCCATGTTTGTTTTGAAAAGTGTCGGAGTTTGACAAAACGGGACACTTATGAGTTGGATAAAATGGGATATAGTTTTTTTATGCCGTATATTCGTCCCTCCTGTGTTTGTATTTCCTCGAGTGAAGGAAAACCCACGACTCATGGATGATGCTTTCCCAGTATCATTTGCAGTGTATCACAAGACCGGCTGGATCACGAAGGAGACCTTCATTGTTTGGTTTAAAAAATTCGTAGAATTTTCCAACCCTACACATGAGAAGCCAGTCTGTTGCTACTTGATGGACACAACAGTCACACCAAATGTTTGGAACTTGTAAATTTGGCAAGAGAAAATAATGCAACCATCCTAACCTTCTCCACACATACAACTCATCGCCTTCAGCCCCTGGATGTCAGTTTCATGACTCCACTGAGCACGTATTGTGAACAAGAAGTTCAAAAGTGGCTGTTCAACCATGTAGGTGCGCCACAATTTACGAAGTTGCATAACTGTTCAACGCAGCCTATTCACGGGCAGTTGTTGTAGAAACTGCCGTTAAAGGGTTTAGAAAAACTTGCATAAGTCCTTACAATCCTAACGTCTTCCCATATCACTTGTTTGCACCCTCTGTCACTACAGACCACCCTACGTCAGACCTGCAGCAAGAACCTCCAGGCCTTGGACACCAGACTGATATGAGCAAAGACCAAGAGCAACCTTCAACTTCTTCAAGGGACATCGTAGGAGTAGACCAACCAATAAACTTGCCAGGCGGCAGCCTATGTCCAGACCAACCAACAACATCCTCAGGGGAGAAAGGATTAGAACTCTCTTGTTATCGACCTAAGCTACCATTTTCCATCTCTCCAAAGTTTGTTCTGCCTGTACCTCAAGCAAAAAGGCCTCATCCAGAAAAAAGGGCTGATAAGAGAAAGAAGAAAACTGTAGTAATGACATCATCTCCATATAGGAGTGAGTTAGAAATGAAAGAAATAAAAGGACGATTAAACTACAAAAAATATTCAAGAAAATTGAAGAAAAGGCTGCTAAGAAATCCCTCTTAAAAAAATCTAAAAAAGAACTTTGTAAGAAAAGGAAATGGAAAAGAGGATGAAAAGGAGCTACCAGGTCCAGCCAAACCTAAAAGTAGGCCTACAATCCAAAGGAAAGCCTAATCCTGATGTTAAAAGTCAAAATATAGAAAAGTTTAAAAAACCTTTAGCAAGCAGCCAAGAATGCATGTCGTCATCGTCTGAAAATGAAACAGAGGGAGGAGGAACCTGCATGTTTTGTAATGCACTGTACGTCGACTTTAAGGCTGGTGAAGGTTGGATGCCAAGAATGGGCTCACGAAGCGTGTTCTAATGCCGACGAAGAGGACGACACCTTTATATGCAACTTTTGTTCTGTTATAGGCCTAAATAAAAGGTCTTCTTTCCCATTTTGTAAATAATAACATAAAAAACAAATATTTTAAGTCTCTGATTTCAGAAGACATTGTTCTTTCAAGCAGAAATTTTGCTTTACAGGTTTTTGCCAGTTAATTACGCTTTACAGGTAGTTTTACACAAAAAATTAAACATTGTAATCCCTATCCCGTTTTGTCCAACCCAGGTATGCTAAAACGGGATGTGTAAGAGTTTGGTAAATAATTTTTTTTACTATTTCACAGTCGTTAAAATTAGTTAAAACTATGTTTTTTCTGTGCTTCAATAAATGTTGTAGTTACAAAAAAAAATAATGTGTGGATTTCTTCAACACATTTTTCGTAGTGAAAAAAAACAAGAATGGAATTCCGTTTTGTCCAACTTTCCCCTACTAACTACGGAACATTAATTAGGATTTTGGCAGCTATGAACCTGTTTGACATTACTGAGAGCAGGTAATGAAATTTGTGTGTCAGTGTGCCTGTCGGTTTTCTTGTGATCTTAGTTTGGTACAGCTGATTTAATTGTTACAAATTTGATATATTGTGAAATGAAATTATTTCTTGTTAGCTTTTAAATATGATATGCATATATGCCTAACAGCGATTTCTTTTTAAGAACAAAACTTTGTTATATAAGAGCTTTCATATATATATAACAAAAAAGCAGGATATTAAAATAGTACAATTACAATTACATTTTTTTTTTTTTTTTTTTTACATACATTAACACAATATATTTAAGACTTATAAGCTAGTGGATAAATACAAAAGATTGGAAAAGGAATAAAATAAAAAATTTCATATCCGACGCTAATACGTGTTTAATGGCGCAAAACCAGAGAGCGAAGTGATGCGGTTCAACTCCGAAGTCATAATCGTGTAAGTGTGTGAAAAAAGTGAAAGTAATAAAATTTGGAAGGTGAAAGATATCATACGATATTTTTTTTTTTTTTTCACTGCGTTAGTAACGAATTACTCCAAGGAAATGTGCTGCTGAAACCTTATAAATAATCTGTTTTATTCTCGGGTAGGAAATCTCATAAAAAAAAAAAAAAAAAACATGAAAATTTTGTTTTCGACGTTTTAAAGATGACGATTTTGATGTTACTGATCGAGAATATAGCGACGCTTCCTTGAAGACTAGAGTGTCTAACAATTTCACTCGTTCTTCGCGTGTGGAAAACCGCAGCGGTTTCCATTGAAAGCTTTCAATTTACCAAAAGTTGCTTGTTAGGCCCTTATTAAGGTGAAATAAGCAAATCTTCCTAAATTTAACCCCCAAGGTTGTGAAAGGGGGTGTCTAACATTTCTACTCATTCTTCGCATGGGGAAAGCTACGATGTTTTTCTATAGAAGTTTGAAATTTAGAAAAATGTCTCCTTTTACGTCCTAATTAAGGTAAAATATGAGAATCTTTCGAGATTTAACATTTAAGGAGGTAAGAGGGTTGGTGTAGCCTTTCTACCCGTTCTTCACGTGTGATAAATATAAATCGCAATGGTTTCCAATCAAATTTTTTACAGAATTGAACAAAACTTGGTCTTCATCAGAATTCAGAATAAACAAATCTTGCCAACAGATTAACCCGTTAGTAGTCGCTATCGACAGCGCCACCTATTACAGATTGCGAACTTTTTATTTAACTGTCACCAATAATTTTAAGAAGTGATGTGATCGACGTTAAATCGATTTTATTCGCGTTTTATGTATATCAAATGCCACTTCTAAAATTTTTGGTGGCTATTGAAAAAAATAAACTGGAAAAACTGAAATATGGGAGGCAAATCGACCAACTAGCGCCTACTAACGGGTTAGATTAATTGGCTTTGCTTTCAATGTTCCTTTTAAATTTTAATAAGAACGGGTAGAACTATTAGCTGTCTTATAATTTGGTGTTTAGATTAGTATTTCTTACTACTTATTCTATCGCTAGTTAATAAAAGCCTGGACCAATGATAGTAGAACGTAGCAGTTTTCTTTGTTAAAACACCCTTATCCTATCGAATGACTTATAAGGAATGGTGTCATTATCAAAGGCGATAGTACTTGAATTGGGAGATTTTGTAAAAATTACAGCATTTTATAAATTATAAAAAAATATTTTGATTTTAATTATATTAAGACACTATGTTATTTGGACGTATTCAGCAGTAAAATATTTAAATCGCATGCATAAATTTTGAAGAAAGAGTAATTCTATAACTTATTTTTAATCATTTCACCGCTTTTTAATTTCGAATGTTTATGAACTTCTGCTTAAGGAAAATATGTACATTAGAAGTAACTTGCATATCAAATTTGAAATTTCTAATTACATTATTAGGGGAGGCTGGGGCTAGTTGGCATAAACTTTGGTTTTTGATTATCCCAATTTTTGAGGCAAAATGTATAGAAATTCTGATGATTACACTGGATAGCTTAACTCTTTGGGTACAAAATGATGTATTACCCATCAATAAAATATGGGGTTAAAAAAACCAAAAATCCCTATTCCGATGAGCTTGCAAGCATGCCAACTAACCTTGGGTGCGGGTCTAGTTAGCATATCCGCAGAAGCCAGTTGGCATAACTTGCTATGGATTTTATACAGGTAGAACATAGGAAATTTCGAGAAAAAGCATTTTATTTATTTTATTTTTAAGTCAAATTTTAATAGTATTTGGTCGTACAAAATTGAATTATTACCTTTTAGCTATCCCCATTTCTTTTCTTTTTTTAAATATGGTGGACGTGCGAGTCTCATTGCCGTCGGTTTCTCCAGTTTTCCTAAAGTACTCACGGGATTAGTAGTATTACCAAAACAAAATCATTTATTTTAAATTCAGGGTGGTCAGAAGTTCCTTAAATTTATGGAGGAATCACCGTTATTCTTGTTTAATGTGACTTTTTGGCATGGCACTTTTTCGAGGTTTTATGAAGTATGTAGGAATTACTGGACGAAAATCCTTTCATCGCATTGGCAGGAGGCTGAGAGGGAAATCTTTTGATCTTGCTAAGATTCTTTAACCTTTGAACTATTATTAAGGTAAATCAAGCTATGCCATAGTTATGGTATAATTATGCCAACGTATCCCATACCTTACAATGAAACTAGCCCCGTAGGGATATATTACATAAGGTGGATGCCGCAGAAACTCAAACATCAGAATCAAAAGATTATGATACCTGCATGCATTCACAGTTAACCAATCTTTCAAATATCTCCTTAAGCAGCACCTCAATTTGAATTTACCGGATCAAAACATTAACAATGAAAAAAAAAAAAAAAAAAAAAAGAATTACTCACGAGTCAGTAAAATGATAAAACAGAGGTTGTTCTTTCATAACGTTTCTAAACAGAGTGAGTTTATTCTCCACTATTAAAATGACAGCGTTCCGCTTCCCCTGTGACAGAAAATAGAAGCTAAGTGCCAACTAATTCCTTACTAACTCCGGTAATCCCTATATCTAATATAATTTGATATATTATAAGTGTTTTGAATAAAAGCACATAGTTTTTTTCTAATAATAGTACAGAATTTTTATTAAAAGATTTAAAGTTAAGTGCTTGATGTTTACTTAAGAAAATTTTCCTGAGCAGTGTTTCAGTAAAACCAGAAAGAAAAGCACATATCCCTACTAGACGCATCCTCAACGTAAGCGCAAACTATAAATTATGGAACAACACACTTTAAAGAAAGAAATAATTTAATATGTTTCGTTTAAGATTCCGGAAAAACTTTACACTAGTCTCACCAAGGTATCATTTTGCGCAGCACTAGTGCAACGTAACATCCAAAAAATTAACCAACCAACCAACCAAAGTATCAGATATAAGATTCATATTATAAAGTTTAAATTTCTTTGAACTGTGATTTTTATTTATATATGTGATGTGCCATGATTAATTATAAAATATATCTTTTCAGTAAATCAATGAAATGGAATTTACACCTTAGCAATCTTAAAATATAAAAGAGAAATATTTATTTTAACAAATCTTACATTTTTTATATTCAACTTTTAGTACTTTCTTAATACTGGCACAACTTCCTAGTGCAACAATAAATTCAACATTAGAATAAAATAAGCAGGACAAATTAAGTAAAAGAAAATAAACTATTTTAAGTAATAATATTTCAGCAAAGTGTTTTAGAGCAAATCAAGTAAAAGGAAAAAAGTTTGTTTTGTAATTATCAAAATTTATAGAAACATTGATATTTTAACCCTTTGCACTCGGGGCCTTTTTCACGTGACGCACCAGCAACTCGAGACATTTTGCAGCCTTTTTAACGGATTTCTTACCAGTAACTTAAAATCATTACACACACAAATTAATGTATAAAATTTTTATATTTTAACATTATATATATATTTACACCTTTATAAACATAATTTCTTAAATGTTACTCTATAATTTTTCTGTGTATGATATTCCCTGTAACAATTCCCAAGATGCATGCCCGGCTTGTCGGAGCAAGTATTACAATAATATGTCGTTTGATGCTTTTTTCCGGGTTTATTTCTCTGAGAACAGACTTTGCAGTCCTTCCTAACTCTTGTTAGAATATTGTGTAGCCATTGTGTTTCTCCATTCAAGCGCATATCTTCGGAATCGGATGTTGAAGGCGAGGCTCGATCGCGTGGCTGGCGAAAATCTCCAGTCAATTGGTGGACTAATGTTTTCAAATATCGCAAGTGATTACATATTGTATAAGATTATAGAGAGTAGGAACCCGTGTCGAAGAAACTAAACGTAAACAATTTTTGCCGCGCATCGAGTTACCGAAACAAACCAAGTGGCGAACGAGAGTCACCTCTCGAGTGCAAAGGGTTAATGGATCAACAAAGCAATAAATCTTACTATTTTAACTGTTTATTTCGTAACATTTTAGAAAAATGAAATTCATCCGCATGTATTACTTAAAAATGTATCAAAATGCCTTTTTAATACGCATTATGATATTCTTACACTTTTCAGATTTTAATAAGGTAATTTTAATAAATATTATTAAATATTGGAATGAAAGTAACGTATATTATAAAGAAAGTACGAGATGGTAAATGGACTTTATCCGTATTATGCCATAAAACCCTTCACACGTGATCACTACCAGGAAAATTGCAGAATCGTGATTTTTATAGTTGTACTGTATTGAGAAATGTTTGTATTATATAGAGGTGGCTGTTTGGTTTATTTTTTACGTCGCACTAATTCTGCGCTACGGGCAGTTCGTATTATAAAGGGAAATGTTTGTAATCCTACGGAAAAATTCACAGGAAAAGGAAACGAATAATCCAAAATCACATGTCATGTATGATTTAGGCTCGAACTCAGAAAATGGACAATGCACATTAATGATACTTTTAATAAAATTTGTCTAATTATAATAAAGGGTAATTTCATACAAGGATAATTTCAATAAAAGTTTTCTTTTTCATGCATTTATAAAAAAGCGTCTTTTTAAAGTTTCATATTACAGAAAATTTGAGATCCGTCAATTTCACTGATATAATCTTTCGAATTCTTGACAGCCTAGAATAATTTATGCTATTTTATTTGACTGTTCAATTCAACAAAATCTATGTAGATATTCTAAAAGCGATAAAATTGAATCAGGAAAACTTCCATTTTAGTAAAGGAAAAAAGATGCATTTCCTGTTATATTTTGTTAAAAAATAAATAAACAAATTGGAAGTTTCAAACGTCAGTGATAAATTCCTACTTATCAGAATCCTTAATAAATGTTTACTTAAAAAAAGAAAAGAATTTAGTAGGTTATTTTATCTGATAATGTGAGGAATTTCATAACCGCAAAAACCTATACGCATGATAAAATTATAAAGCCCTCCAGATTTTTAATTCCATTATCCGACTACCGTAGGTAATGGAAGTATTATTTTCGGTCCAAAAACTCGATATCGCGATTTCACCTGATTAACATGTTTTAAGGTCTCCTGAGTCCAAAAAAAGGGGTTTTGGGCAATTGGTCATTGTGTATGTGTCTGTGTGTGTGTATGTGTGTGGGGAATCTTCTGGCTATTATATCTCGGAAACTAATAAAGATAGAACTACGAAACTTTAGAATTGAATTAGGTCTGGTATACAAATGAATTTTCCAAAATTTGGCGAAAATTGGAAAACCGGAATGGGGACATCGGAAACCGGAAGCGGTACCGTAAGTCTGTATCTCAAAAACGGCTCTAACGATTTTCTTCTAAGTTGCTATACAAACACTCTATTAAATGTCCTTTCGAATGAAAAAGTTGGTTAGTTCAGGAAAATTGCTAGACGTATAAATAGCTCAATTTCAGGCCTCGCAAGTGCTTTCCTTTAAAAAGGGCTGCACGGATTTTTTTCAAACTTGCCATATTAACTGCCTTTTAAATATCCTTTTATATGTAATTATTGTTTTCCGGTCAATAATTGAGTATGCCAAGTTTTGGCAAAAGTCGGTACCTCAAAAACGGCTCTAATGATTTTCTTGAAAATTGTTACATAAATCCATTTTAGATATCCTTTCTTCTGTATTACTTGGTTAATAAAGGAAAATTATCAATCGTCCTGTTTAGGTAGATCACTTTTAGATGTCGGAAATTAATGTTTCGAAAAATGGCTAAACCGATTTTTTTCTTCTTCCTATTTTTAAATTCGCTGTGTAAATATATTTTATATATCTTTACATGTGTATAAGTTTTCTCTTACCAGAAAATTTTAGGTGTCTAATTTGTTAGGCCAATTTTATGTCTTCTGATTATATTAACTCCAAAAAATGCATACGATACATGTAATAGTAAGTAATGGAAGTCGTGTGGTTGTTTCACACCAGATTTATTTTATTTTTTTTTTATAAGTGTCAGTTTTATACTAACTTTAGTTAAACGAATCACTTTAGCATTAAGTAAAAAAAAAGAAAAAAAAAAACTTTACATGTATTTAATAAAAATTTAAAGTCAGCAATATAATAGGGGAAAAAAAGGGTCAATCTTTAGATTCTTTTTTTTTTCTTTTTCAGTTTTTTTTTCTCCATTATTCGACTACTATAGCTATTTAATTTAGTAATTTCCAGAGTTCTTACTTGCTGAGTCACAATAGAAAAGCTAGAAAATGTACTTAAAAATGTGGTCCTTTAAGAATATCTCCACGTTTACCCCTAAATATATTTTAATTTATTTATTTCAATGTTATTTGGATTACAACAAATATTCTAGTATATTTTTCTTCTACGAACTGATATAAAGGATGTCGAGTAAATCTGTAATAATTTAAATGCACTGTCAAGTGATATAAAGTAAAAAGTAAATATGAAGTTAATTTGCATTTTTTTAAATAAAAGAAGTATTGAAATTATTCAAAATAAATAAAATTTTGGAATATAATATAAATGTATAGCTTTACATTTTAAATAAGGTGCGCCAATTAAAAATATTAATAGATAAATATTAAAGCGCAAACGAATATTAAAGCTGCGCATTAACTATAACTTTTTTGGCATTAATGACCCAAGACTAATTTAATTTGGCTATGAGATTTTAATATTTGGCTTTCAAACATTCAATTTAATATCTATTTATATATTTGGTTTTTCTGGTGAGAATCAATAAGAAATATGCCTAATACTTAATTGTACACTATTTTCTGTATTTCTTTTTCAAGCTATTCTGAAATTAGCATTATAAGTAGTACCATAATCAATATTGAATAATTCCTTTGTTATAAAAAAAAAAAAAAATTAAAAAAAATTATTAAGAATGTTTTAAATTGTTTTCTGGTTTTAAAAAGATGAATAAAAATATTTGATTATCGATTTATTATTTTATAACACTTAAACATCTACATTCTTGAAATATTAATGAAATTTATAACAAATTTTCCTTTCCATCCAAACTTTTGATTCTGAAAAATTCCTTCAATCCTGAAACTGAAAAAAAAAAAAAAAAAAAAAAAAAAAAGGCTTTAGTTTAAATTTATATAAAGATTAATACATTGCATAAAAAAAGCAGTTTTTATAACATCACAATTATATATAACAATATATTGATAATATAGTTTTGAAAATAAAACACAACTGAAAAAAAAAAAAAAAAAAAAAAAAAAAAACTCGGCGCCATCGACTGTGAGATATGTACCAAAATGTGAAAGCTGTTAAATTATGTCAAAAGTTTTTAAAAAACTCTATGCATTAGTATTAGGGCTAGATTTGAAAGAAGTTGGCAAAAATCCTTGTCTTTCAGATACAGAGACAGACGTACATTTTCTAAAAATCTTGAAATTTTGTTCAAGAGATCTCAAAATGAGAGTTCAAGAGATTGTTCAAGAGATTGTTCAAGAGATCTCAAATCAATATAAAGTATTAACCAAAAAAATTTTTTTTCGCATCTAGTAATTTATTCTGTTGAAAAGAAAAAATAGATAAATATCAATATAAGAATGCATTACCTCGATAATCTAAAACAGTTATTAGCAGTAACATTCTACACATAAAATATTGGAAACAAAAGATTCAAGAACAAAACTTTAAGCTTAAATATATTGTTTTATAGAAAACCCAAATTAGTTTTGCATGAGCACATTCCTTTTTACTTGACAGACGATTCATGACATTTTTGTAAGACAATTCATGGCATCGTACCTTTTCAGAAAGTATTGAAATTCATCCGCGTAAAATATATTGATGTGAAATTCAAATGTGGTTATGAACAAATAATCGTCCCCTATTTCTTGTACTGTCGTGGAATATCACTTGAAAAAAAAAGTTATTTATCTCAGTTCTTTTAAAATGACATTCTATTGCTCTAGAATGTTTAATATAACTGCATTTATTTTTTTAAATGAATTCATTTTATTTTGAATGACACTCTTTAAAATATGGTGAAGAAACTGTAGGGAAAAAGTGTTTATGAGCTAAAATAATTAAATTTTTTTTTTAGAATTGTTGTAAGGAGTTTAGAATTGTTGTAAATATATTATGATAATGACAGATTTCTGAAAAGAATGCCTACTTCTATTGTATTCTCTTGTAAACCTCTATGAATACAAAGATTAAAAGATTTACTAAAACTTTAAATAAATGTTGCAATGATGATCAGTTTGCAAACCATATACATATTTATTGTGTAATTTTTATCTAAGAGGGTTTTTAGAAAGAGTTTTTGAGGTATTATAGAATTTTTAATACAAGGTTTATGACAACAACTAAAGTTCTTTTGAGCAGTATTTTATTTTTTTTTAAAGTCACTTATAAAAAATTTAATTGCGAAGTAAGTAAGTTTAGGCACTTCACAAAATAGTTCCTTTTATTTTTCATATTTAGCTGATATGAAATTTCACCAATAGCAAAATCTGATACGGGATTAAAGAGTATATATAGAAATGCAATCTGTGTATGGAAGGTACGTAAGGAAAATTTAGAAGTGAGAAATATAGCTCCTTTCAGAACAAGAAGCAGATAGTAAATGTGTAACATTCGTGGTGATATAATCTTCACACAACATCAACATCGTCAATTTTTAATATTAGTTGAGACCCAGTAGCACCCTTTTCTTTATCTTTAGAAATATTTGATTGTTACAATCTGAAATAAACTTAATTATTTTTATATACTAAGATTTGAAAATTACTTTCTCATGTACTTTTATTGAACAACTGAAGTTTATAATTTTATATCATTTGTCTTCAAAGAGGTTAAATACTTTATTCTGTAGCTTTAAAGAATCTTGGGAAAAACATCTGTATTCTATATGTTTCAATTTCCAATTTATGCCTTTTATCATGAGAAAGAAATTCTTTATCCATGGATTTTACAAAGTTTCATTAGCCGTGACTAGAGTCATGTGTAAAAAAAAAAAAAAGAGGATAAGAACATTTGTTACAAGGCTCGTGAAGAAAAAAATTATATTTTATTCTTCTTTTTTGCAAGAGATTTATAGTAGAAGTGATCTGTGAACAGAATTTTTCTTGTGGTCATTAATGAATATAATAGACAGCAGGTAAAAAGAAACCCCATTAACGAAATGAATAAATGACATGATATTATTATTATTATTATTACTATTTAACATATAGATGTTAATTATAATTTCAATTCCTACAGAAATTGAATTAAAAAATTGAAAAAAAAAAAAAAAAGTAATAAATTTAATTAAATCAGAATATATGTTTTTGTCCCCATGTCAGAGTGTTATTTATTCCATTTGCATATAGATCAATGTTGAACAGGGTGCTAATATGTACTGGTATTTAACGTATATAATTATGGAGATTTCCCAGTATGATAGTTTTATTCAGGCTAATTTGAGTGAAAATTTACGACATGCTCACACATTCTGGGAGATAGCTTATCAAGATTATCATCATAAATAGGCTTATTTAAGATACATCTTAATGTTGAGAGCATAATAATATTGCTTATCTGAGTGTATTATAACATTTGTGTGAAATATTAGGGAAAATGACTATTTATTGCTCTTTAAATAGTTTATTGAGACTATATAAATAAATCTATTTAGTCTATGTAAACTTATTTTTATTATTTCTCCTTTTAGACAATATATAAACAGTTTGTATTATATTTTTACTTAAATTTTTTTTTTCATAATCTGTTTATCAAAATAGAAATAAAAGTTTTTTCCTCATATTCAGTGTGTAAAAAGAAGTAGAGAAAATTATAATTTAACTGCAGAAATGAAATGCAACAACTAAAAAGTTATGCTTTATGTATCAGATAACTTTCAATTTTACTAATCAGTTTAGAAATAGTATATTTATTAATTTAACATATATTTTATTGTTTAATTTGCTTTCAAACGTAAATACGTCATTTTTTTTTTTTTTATAAAATTGACGAATACTATACGGAAAATTTTCCTTCTAAAAGTATACAAAGATAATATACAGGTAAACAATTTTGGAAAAAAAATTAGTACAATTTTAGTATCGTAAAATACTATTGAAGATTGTGTATACAGGTTTTTATATTAACCGACTAACATTCATTGGTTTTGCAATGAAACCAAACATTTAATATTTTTAATGCATCAGTTTTAATGCAAGACATTTTTGCATGTAGAAAATTATGCTTAAAAACATAAGCAAGTTCATGTCGATGAATGCATTTCGTTAAATGAATATTCATCCCCTAGATAGAGCCTGTAATGTATTTAGCATAACTACAAATCGGTTGGACGTAGAACGCTACAAAATGGTATATAGTAGGTTTCTTATAACATCTAGTTCTGCACCTCATGTTTTAGATTTTATATGATTTTCTGTTTTGGAGATATTTAGGAAAATTATATTTATAATGACTAAGAATACAAAGATTTTGGCTATTAAATATGATCTACCATCATAGAGATTTCATAAGAAGCTAATGATAGAGCTAGTAATGATATTGTTATGAATGTTGAAGACATTTTTGCGTGTAGAAAGTAATTTCTAAAGACATAAGCAGGTTCTTGTCAACGAATGCATTTTATTTAATGAATATCCAGGCCGTATACAGAGCCCATAATTTTATTGTTGTGAAAGTTGTCGACATTTTAGCGTGTCGAAACTGATTCTTTAAGACGTGAAAAGGTTCTAGTCTACGAATGTATTTCATTTAATGAATATTCAGACCGTAGATAGAGCCTGTAATGATATTGATAAAAAACGTTGTCGACATTTTAGTGTGTTGAAAGTATATAATAAAGTATACAAGAAATAAGCAAATTCTAATCGACGAATGTACTTCTTTTTAATTAATGTTCTGTAATCAGTTGAATAGATCTCTTTTTTTGTGCTGCAAAACTTAATATTCCTCAAACAATCCACTGAAATGGTCATTTTTACTACAGAAATCAAATAAGCATTGTTTAATACACTTCAGAACATAAATTTAACTAAATCAGGAACAACCAAATATTTGGAAGTCTGAAAAGAATTTGAATTTATTGAAAGTATTGTCAGTGGTTTATGGAATTTTTAAGGTAGTTCTGCGCGAGAAACGAATACATCATTACAAAATTTCCAGAGCTAGACTTCTATTGAGGTAATGTTTCCAAATTTTGTAAATCCCTTACTATCATTTTTTGCCACACTTGAATGCTTAATTTTACGCTAAGTCAAAACCCACCTTTGTGGAAATAAAAAAATCTTTTATCTGTTTCCACTTTTACTGTAATACCGTGTAAAAAGTAACACGTAAAGATATAGGCAACTTCTAGTCTACAATAATCAACAATCAATCTAATATTTTTAACAGTTTTGTGAGTAATTTATAGAACTTTCGAAGAATTTTGTTCTTCGTAATAAACCAATGAATTTTTCCAGAATATTACAGAACTATCTTATTATAAAAGTTAGACCTTCCAAACTTTGGCCACCCTAAACTACAAATTTTTGCCACATTCATTCGCCAAGTCGTCTAATACGGTGCCTAGACCAATCTACGTTGAATACGTATTTGCAGTATGGCGAGATTAGCCATAATTTTTTGCGGCAAATGTTGTTTTAAGATAGCCAGAAACCCTTTCTCAATTTTAACTGAGTTAATTATTTTGGTAAAATTTACCTTTTCCTGATACTAATTTTTGCCAAAGAGAAGAAGACTGGGCCGTCTATACTCGAATGATTTTCATTGTACTCTAAGCCGTGCATCTGCCAATGAGATATTCTGCAACAATTCGTTGGGTAGTATTCCTGAAAAAAACTAGTATATTTGTCTCAGCGGTATCTATAATCGTATTATCGAGACATTTTTGGTTCAAATGGCAGTTTTTTTTTTCGTTTAAAGGATGTTCGTGGACTGGAACCTGCTTGTTTATTTATGAATCACTTACTTCACACAAAACTGTCAATGTTTTAAAAAAAATATGTATATTTCTATGGTTGTATGAGGAAGTCATGTGGTGGCCAAATCAGATTTTTCTCTAAGGAAACTCAAACATTAAGCCATCAAATTTATCTTTTTATTTTTCTTCTTACACTCATGTTTGTAAAAACTGCAACACAATGAAGAAATTATCAGAAATTATTGAAATTTAATATACAAACAACTGGTAGTAGTACAAATAAATGATTAAACCTTAGGAAAAAATAAGTGTCTGAAATCTGCATTTTGTGTAGCCACCACGGGCTGTAATGTGTGCTGCTGTATGACGTGTCATAGAGTTAAACAGATTTTGAACGTCTGAATGAGAAAAAACAATCTGTATTGTATGCGTACCCAAAGTACTTCAGAAGCTGTAGGACGAGGATCACGAGTGAGACGTGCTGAAAAGAAGTCTTGAGCATTTCTTGAAACATGTAGGCGGGCATTATTTTGTTCAAAGGTAGCTCCAGAATTGCCTTGAAGGAAAGGGACAAGTTCGAGCTTCAGCACTTCACTGATGTACTTATTGCTGTTAAGAATATCAACAAATCGTAGCAGATGAGATCTTCCATGATACACAAACCTGCCCCATACCATAACACCAGATGTTTGTCCACTGTGACGCCCAATAATGCATTGCAGAAAATAGAGTTCACCAGCATAGCGTCTAACGCGTATACGGCCGTATTACCACAAATTAAAGTGGGATTCGTCAGAAAGAACCCTTTGTTGGGAATCTAAACGCAAGTATCTATGTCCATGAGTCCATTCCAGCCCCAGGCGTCGAAGGTTTTGGGTGAGGGAGATCGTGTATAAAGGAGTTCTTGCGAGCAGCCTACTTTGCAGCAGACGTCGACGAATTGATGAAAAAGATATTGATGCACCTGTAGCAGTATACCAAAGCGGTGCCAACAATCTAGATGCTGCTGCATGGTCTGTCAGCATAATGTGGGCTCAATTTCTTCATGGTGTTGCAACTCTCATAGTCATAAGTGTATTATATCCGTTTTTATGAAATAAATAAATAAATAAAGGGGAGGCAAAATGGTAACCAATGAATAAGTACTTTTTTACAGAAGGCAAATGAACAAAACCAAATTGTTTTAATGATTAAATTTTCGATTGAAAATTTAAATTATTGCAATGAATTTTTTGAGTTATTTTCACTATCAATATTCGTAAAACTTTCCAAGGTTTTGGCTTATTTATAATTGCGCAATTCAAAGAAAAAAGAAAAAAAAAGTGGTTGCTGGAGAGAACATTATATATATTTAAATTAATTAAATTAATTAATGCAAATTAATCTTGTAAAAACAAGCATATAACGAAAAAAAAAAAACTATTATTCTAAAGTTTAAGGAAATATAGGAAAGGGAATGTTATATTCAAACCAATAAATGTGACTTACTAGGTACAGTAAAAGAATATAGATCGTGATTTTTCTATTTTAATTTAATGTCATGATCAGATATTTTTTGTAAAAGGCTATGGATTCGATTTTTTTTTCTTTGGAAGAAAAAATGCTTTAAAATGAAACAACGTCTTTTATCCATAGATTAGCGAGTTATTCAGAGTTTAGAAGTTGCAAAACGTGAAACATTGCAGAGTACTCCATTGAAATGTCAAAGAATAATATTTCACAGGGCTGAAATTGATTTCGAGAAATGAGGAATGTTAAATTTTGGTAAAGTTTAGGTTGCCACTACAGCAAATGATAACCAGAATCAGATGTTAACAGATCCTTAAAACAGGGAAATTTAATAGTTTTTAAGCTAAAACACAGTTTTCTTTGACAAAATAGCGAAAGGTGCATGTCATACTATTTAAGTTTCAAGATTTCCTCTGAGCGATTACCACCAACTGTATATACGAGGTGTGATTGAAATGTCTTAGGTCACTTGCCTCCACTGCTCTGTAATGGCCATATCACACGAGGGCATATGTACTCAACACAACATTATACGCAATATGTTCACTCAGCGTCGTTCAAAGTTAGGGAAGCTGAACAAACGAGAAACCGATCAGCTGTCCGTAGGGTTCCCCCGAACTGATAGTGTGATGTATTCCCTACTCTAAAGGTATTCCAGGAAAAAATCCTGTCCATTCCTCCTATTGGTCAATTTTTATAAGCACGCGCAACACAGTCAGCTTTTTGTAAACGGCTTCGAAAAAGCTGATCATCCGAAAATGTGCTGTCCTTGAACAAGATCAGGCTGAGTGTGTTGGGTATAATGTTGTGTTTAGTAAAAAGTTGAGCGAAAATTTCTCGTGTGATATGGCCATTAGAGAGGCTAAGTTTGTCCGCGAATGTGTATGCTAAAGCTTGTTTTTCCCCTGAAATGTTCCGAAATAATCACCGCGATATCTGTGTTAGGTACAGTAGCAACACAGTGACTAGGGACGTGTCTTCGACTTTTGATAGATAATTCATTTCGCAAAGCGAATAACGAGATTTCATGAAATTTTATTTTAAAATCAAGAAAGATTTTCGGAGACTTATTAACTCATAAAAATAGTTTTCAGAAAACCAAAAGAATTTTCGACTCGAATAAAAAATGTGACAAATTCGGTCGAATGTGAAAATAATGCCAGTGCTTGTTTTCGATACTATAGGTATCGGGCATCATTAATTTGCCCACAGAGGTTAGACAGTCAACCAATAAGATTATAACATATGTGCGGAAGAAAAGGTTTTTATTCTCTCACAACACAAGAATTAGAAGCGCCACACCGACTTATTGTTCATTCACAATCCATGAATTTTCGGACATGTCCTTAATTCCAGTTCGAACGAAAACCTTTATTCTTCTGATTCCCATACTCCCAATCCTTTCCGATTTTTACCTGCTTTCTAAATTGAAAATTCTGTATAAAGAAAAAATATTTTATTCAATTGAAGACATCCAGGTAAATACAGAGAAAATTCTTAACACCCTCAAAAAGGCTATTTCCAAGAATGCTTTTAGAAGTAGAAAAACTGTTGCAGTCGGTGTATTTAGTCAAAAAGAGACTACGTCGAAGAACCTTCATCTCAATAACCTGAGAGTATTGTCATTTTTAACTATAAGTCCAGTCTTAAAACATTACAATCGCACCTCGTATTAACGTAACTTTAAACTGCCAGGCTTTTTAAAAAAAAGTCATTGGATGTATTAAGGTTGAAAACAAGCTTACATTTTAATGATAAGTATCGACGCAGTATAATGTATGACACACGTCGTGTTTGCATATATAAAAAAAAAGAACTTGAACATATATATTGTAGATAAAAAAACTTCAAATAATCGTTCTTACAGATAGTTTACGACGTCCATGAGGTGGGTTAATTATGTGCGGTACGATCAGCATAGTAGCAGACTTGCACACTTATATATTATGTAGAAATGAACTTTGACGGCTGAAACTTATATAACACGAGATTTCGCGTTTCAAGTTGTACATTGTAGAACCGTTGTCATTATAATAGCAAAACGTATATAGATTGACTTGCTCAGAATCTAATTCATAGGAAACCGTATACCGAATTGCGAGTTTAAATGGTTTAAATATGTACAGTCATTCGGGTCATTTGAAAGAATAAAATGGAAACTCGAAAGTGCTTTAAACAATATTGTGGAATTTATAGTAATACGTGGGCTAGAGTTTAATCATTTTGATAGGACCACATCTTATATATATATATATAATCACGTTCTTCAAGCAACACATTTTTGTCGTTTTGGTATCTTAGAGCGTTGCTTTAGAATTTTTGTATCATTTCAAAGAATAAAAAATTTCACTTATAATAGTTTGAGTATTCTGCTTTTTTCCTTATGCTTTAACTTATGCTTATTTCCCATTTTAAATTTTCAGATGATTTCTATTGCAGTGATTTCCTTCTTTCTTTTATCGCTCTTATAATAACATTTATAGAGCATTGTATTTTGGAAATAAATGTTTTAAAAACTCCTAAATATTAAATAAATTATTAAAAGACACTAAAGGCATAAAAAAAACTTTAAAACACGTCATATTTATTTATTAAAATTATATTTACAATTTATATACAAAACAAATCTTTTTGCCATGAACACATTTCAGCGTTCCTACATAATAGTCAACTACCGGGAACTAAAATTTCGTGAAAACTTCAAAAATTCATTAAAAAAGAACAAATGATGATAAAAAAGTGCGGTTTACACGAATGACACCGGAAAGAGTGCGGAAATTTTAAAGAACAAAAAAAAAAAAAAAAAAAAAAAGTTTAAAAAATGATTGATAGGTGGCGCTGTGGTGCATACACGAAGCTGATTTATGCAAATTAGGTTGTCCATAAAACAACTGAATGCACATGGACTGTTCTGGGATTCATCCAGGCATGATGTACTCAGATGTCACAAGTGTTGTGACTTGCCTTACTTGCTCCATACAATGTGGTGGAGGTCATGTTGAACAACTTCAGCTTAAATAAATCTTTGGAAATGTAGAATTGTATTGGCATTGTGTTTCTGCTCATTATATTTTATTGTATGACTCATCTGTATTAATTAGCTTAACGTGTTCAACATCAGCGCCACCTAACGGTCATTTTTGAACTATTTTTGTTGTTGTTGTTGTTCTTAAAAAGAAATCCACCCTCTTTCTGATGCCATTCTTGCAAACCACACTTTTTTATCATAATTTGTTCTTTTTTAATGAATTTTTATAGTTTTCTTGAACTTTTGGCGCACCCGGTATATATATTAGAATTATCGGCGATGATCGCAGGGAGAAGCTTGACGATGTGCATGGAGATATACCAGAAGGAAATCCAGACGGAATGTCACTTATAGAAGAAATATAGTAAGAGAATGATTATTAAATGTTTAATATTAAATTAATACTGGATCTTGATTTTTTTTTTAAATATTAAATGCTAAATGGGTAAATGGTAATGTAGTAGTAGTGTAGTAGTAATGTAGTAGTAATGAGTAATGTAGGTTAAATTCTGGCTAAGAATGTAAAGATATAATAACATTCAAAATTTTTTATTTTTTTCAACTGAATTCGATAATTCTCATGGAATAAAAGATGATCATAGAGGAATACCCTTTTTAATAAATAAAATGTACGATTAATAAAAATGATTTCCTAACTTTTATTTCAATGCATAATACGTCTATATAAAATACGTAAATAAATAAATAGAAACACACGCATTAAAAAAAAAAAAAAAAATGGCGTGACATTCACTAATAGTTGTTAAATTCTTTAAATTAGGATCGAAAACTTAATGTATTTCGATAGCATAATAATTCAATAAGTATACTCTGTGATATTTAAAAATATATATAAAAAAAAAAAAAGAAAAATTGATTTGGAGAAACTAAATATAATAACCTTCAAAATTTTTTATTTTTTTCAACTGAATTCGATAATTCTCATGGAATAAAAGATGATCATAGAGGAATACCCTTTTTAATAAATAAAATGTACGATTAATAAAAATGATTTCCTAACTTTTATTTCAATGCATAATACGTCTATATAAAATACGTAAATAAATAAATAGAAACACACGCATTAAAAAAAAAAAAAAAAAATGGCGTGACATTCACTAATAGTTGTTAAATTCTTTAAATTAGGATCGAAAACTTAATGTATTTCGATAGCATAATAATTCAATAAGTATACTCTGTGATATTTAAAAATATATATATATAAAAAAAAGAAAAATTGATTTGGAGAAACATTTTATTATGCGTAAAAATTGGCGGAATCAAACAATATTAATATGAAATGTCTTATCAACTTTTTATTTTAATGTTATTATTTTGAATAACACTGGGTACTAAAAGATAACAATTTTATTTTCTTGTGGTTATCAAAGATTTTATATAGTAAAAATTTATAAACATTGACTAATGTTCTGCTATAGCATAATAATTTAGTAAGTACACTCATTGAAATTTAAAGATATAAAAGAACAAATTTGGATTTGGAGAACCATTTTATTATGAGTAAAAATTGGCGGAATAAAATAATATTAATACAAAATGTAATTACTTAATTTAATTTTATAATTATTATCAATAATATTTTGTGCTAAAAGGTGACATAAACAAGTTTTATATTCTTCTGATTGTCAACGATTTATATAGCAAAAATTTATGGACACTGACTTATGTTCTGCTATAGCATAATAATTTAAAAAGTTAACTCACAAGGGAAGTATGAATCAGTAAAAATCCTATTAAAACATAACCAAGCTTAAATTAAATGATCGAAAACATAGGGTACAGTGCAAATTTGCTGTAACAACCCCCATGGGGGGCAGTTAGGACCTTAAAATCATAGCTGTTTCTATCAAAACCAACGAAACAGAACCAGTTAGGAAGACAGCGTGGTGCAGTGGTTAGAGTGTTCAGTTTGAGTGAGGAAGGTCGTGAGAGAGAATCCCGATGAATACTCATAGGTTTTATTACTATTATTATTATTATTATTATAAATGAAATAACACAAAATATTAAAAAAAAAAATGAGTATTTTAAGGGGGATATGTATTAAATTTAATTAAAAAATACATAATGATACATTTTTGAGAAATATATAGGCTAAATTAACTCTTTAAAAAGAAACATTCACGTTTAAATTTGCGAATTTATTTTCAGAAAATGATTTGAATGAAGAAAATGATCAAAATATAAGCACTTTTCACGATGAGCACAACGTATGAAAGAAAATTTATCACAACTAATTTCATTACAATCTTGTTCAATGTTGAAACACACATCACGAACATTTCGGAAATTATTGGGTTTTTCTTCGTGATAATCAGCTTTGTAAAATGCATACAGAACTAGATTTTTAAGTTTTGGAGATGTACATATATGCAGGGGCCGTCAAAACAATCAATAAAATTTCTTTCCTTTTACGTATGAATAATAGCCCAAATAAAACATAACGATCAATGTTTGAGTGACGCTGGAAAAAATGTTAATAAAAAAAATTATATAAAGCGCTTAAAAACGAAAAAGAATGAAAGAAAAGAAAAAGGCAATATAAATATTATTTTTCATTGCATTATTCATTTGAAAAATTTTTTTTCACTTAAAATAAAATGTTTTATTAATTTAATAGTACATTTATTACTTTCTCTTACCCATAAGGTAGAGAAAGTATTGTTTTTGGGTCAAATTTTCGAACGCGAGATTTTGTTATATTTACACGTTTTGAGGTCCCCTGAATACGAAAATCATGTTTTTAGCAAATGGTCTGTGTGTCTGTGTGTGTGTCTGGCTGTTATCAGCATATCTCAAAAACAAATTATGGCAGAAAGTTTAAACTTGCTATTCTAAATGTGTATCATATAGGGATGCTACAGTAAGCTTTTCGTTAAGATCAAGCAAATGGTTCGTGTACAGGGACAATCAAGAGAATTCTAATACATTACGTCTATGGGGGAAATTGCAGGTAAGTAGAGTTTAACGTCTATAGACTGCACTAAACCAAATGAAACGAATATATATTTTTTGTAATAGAAATAGTTAACTGTGAAAATTTTTTTGTGTATGTAGGAGCCTCGCCTCCCCCCTGGGGGGAAGCCTCGAGAGGAGTAAATTTTCATGTCGGGTATCATTCAAAAGAGCTTGCGAATACCTTTAAAACGAATGGTTGAACTATAAATCTGTGATAATTTAAAACAAAGTTATAGATTTTTTTTAAATTTTAACGAAAAAAAAAAAGAATAGAAAAAAAAAAAAATCGTTTTTTTTTTTTTTTTTTTTTTTTTTTTTTATTGAGAGTAAAATGGACTTTTTTTGGATATTTAGTGTTACACTACCTCTCTAATATGGAAATCGTCTGCATTATCATAAAAAATAATTTTTTTAAATAATAATTTTAAAAAATTATTTTTTAAAAACAGAATTATTTTTTAATAACCGAATTAAGTTCTATATAAATGTAGGTGCATTAATAAAACGGGGGGGTTGAGGGGGCGGTAGCTCCCCTCACACAGAACTAATTATCATATAAAACGCTTTAGAAGCCTAATATGAATTGTTTAGCATAGGTTTACATGACAGTTCTCGTTATCTTACCTCTTAATCTGCAACCTGTATTTATAGTATTAAATTTCAGGGTAAGAGAAAGTCGTGTGAGTGACACACCAGATTATTTTTATGTATAAAAGATAACAAAATAAAAAGCAGACGATCAGCATTTGTTATTAGCGGCTTTGGCGTAAAATATTAATAAAAAAATTAAACTTTAGGATAAAGAAAAATATTTTCCTTTATATTATTCATTTGTTTAAATTATGAAGAAAAATAGAATATATATATATTAGTTGAAATAAAATATTTTGATAATTAAAAAGTTATTCATTTATTTTAATATTTTATTTTATTTCATTTATATAATAATAATAATAATAATAATAATAATAATAATAAAAAGAGTACTCATCTGGAATTGATCTCATGACTTTCCTCACTCAAACTGAACACTCTAACCACTGAGCCACACTGTCTTGCTAACTGATTGCGTTTCGTTGATTTTGATAGAAACACCTAAAACTTTTAGAGTCGTATGTCGCCCCATGGGACGGTCAGCTAATTTATACTCAGCTCTATGTTTTTGATCATGACCTATAATTTAAGCTTGGTTTAGTTTCAATAGCAATTTTACTGATTCGTACTTCCTTTGTCAGTAAAATTTAGAGATATAAAACAACAAATTTTGATTTGGAGAAACATTTTATTATGCTTAAAAATTGGCGGAATCAAATGATACTAATACAAAATATAATTATAAAATTTTTATTTTACAATTATTATCAGTAATATCATGTGCTAAAAGATAACATAAACAAGTTTTATTTTCGTGTGATTATCAACGATTTTATATAGTACAAATTTATAAACACTGATTTGTGTTCTGCTTTGATAACATCATATTAAGCCTTAAATTTACATTTACATCACTTTGAAAAACAAATCAATATATTTTGAAATATGATGAAAGAATAAAAATACATAAATACAACTAAGTAGAAAAGATTAATTATTGTGCTCTGAAAAAGATTAATTTTCTACATTTGTCTTCTTTGCGATCTTTTAATCTTTTCAAATGGCTAAAAGTTTGTGTGATTTATCTGCTTTAAAACTTTTAACATCTATGAGATAAATCAATTTCTTTGTTCGAGAAATTATTGGAGAAAAATTATTAATACATTAATAAATTGCAAGGACTTATCTTATCTTTAATCACTCTTCAATACAGTAATTTGGAACGTTTAAGAAATTATACTATGATTATATTAATAAATTGCAAGAATATTTGCCTTTAATGACTCTTCAAATGAAAGAAATTTAGGAACTTTAATTTCTAAAACTATACGTATCAAAATGTTCATATCTATAGTAATAAAATCAGACTTTTGTCTGTAAATTTGTCAGAATAAAAAAAATTTGCGATATCGTCATGTTTCACACACCATGAAAGTCGAAAATGACTTTTTCGTATGTGTGTGTCGTTGTGTCCGTCCGTACACTACTTTTGTCCGGGCATCATACGAGAACGGCTGGACGGAATTCAACGATACTTGGCAGATATTTAGTTCTTTACTCAACTTAAAATTATATATATCGAAAATTTAAAAATCTTGATTAGATTTAGAGACACGGGTAAAAAACTTCTGCGTATGCTCCATAAGGCTTTTGTTAGTAAAACGCGTTAAATGGGGAAAAAGCTACATTATCTTTACGTTTTAGACATCAAGGAACCCCAAAATGATTTCAGAATATTCTCCTAGTGTTCATGGAAATAATGGAGGCATATACAGAACGTTTTTTTTTTTTCGACTGAGTATCACCGGAAAAATGCTGGACAGAATGCAATGACATTTGGCTCAGGTTTAACTCTGTAACAGATTTAAAGTTATATCCATCGAATGTTTAAAAAAATTAATTATCTTTACAAATATGAGCAAGAAACGCTTGTGTAACCAAAACTTTAAAATAACAATATTTGGCTAAACGTCGACTTTTTATTCGTTGTTATTTTGTTTTTTGATGTAAAATCAGCATTCTGTTACGCAGACAATATCTATCCTCATTTCTGAAAGTTCTTTTTGAAATTGGTATTTCACTTTAAAAGGTTTTGTATACAAAACGTATTTTATTGCAAGTAGTGGTGATTCATAGGTAAGATTTTTTATTTATTTAATTTTTTTTCCATGCTTTTTAAGCATTTTTGTAAAGTGCTTATAAATGCTATATTTTTTCTTTAAATTAAAAAGTAACAATTACATGTATTATTTGGAGGGAAAAAACAAACAAACAAACAAACAAACAAACAAAAAACAGAAAAGTCTGCTTTCATTTAGTCCTTGTAAACAAAATTTAATTTTGTACGACAATACTTATTTTAATCTATTCTTCCATATAAAGGCATGTAGTAACTGTGTTTCATTCCATAGCATCTGTTACTATATTCATTTCTCGAAATTTCTTTGATATGTAGCATAAGATCCCCTTGTCGACTTTTAAGTTTTTGTTGTCATTTTCACGATGAATTTAAAAGGCTATCGAAATTGCCTAAGTAAAGGTCTTAGCAAGAAACGTCCGAGCTTACTTCGGTGACAAATTTCAAATTTTGCTAAGGGTTTCTATACAGAAACGGTCTCATTTTCTTAGAACGACTTTTCACAGATTTATTTAAAAAAAAAAAAGTTTGCGCGTTATTTATTTATTTATTTATTTTTTTTGACATAAAAAGAATGACATTTACTTAATTATTTATTTGATTTTAGCTCATAAATAATAGATTATCCCGACATATAGTTTTTATAATTTTAATAAATTTTCAATAATCAAATTCATGTCACAATGTGTGTTTGCTTTCAGAAATTTCCGTTTCTTTTATTATATTTAAGCCTTTTCTGGCTTTTTCCATTTATTTTAATTTATTAGAAATTGACATCATTATTCTAGAAACGTTAACTTTATTTTCAGTAATAATATGTTTACATGTTCATTTCATTTCTTCTGTGTCCTAAATCAGTTTAAAAAAATTCCATGAATATTTACGAAAGTTAGAGCGCGGATAGGCAGACAGACGGACATACAGACAAATCAAAGTCATTAATACTTTTCAGCCTATTGAAAAGTGTTGAAACATTTAGAAAGAGATAAAAATGATTAATATAAACGAAAATGCAATTCCCAAATTTCCAATAATACCCATTAACGTAACAGAATGTTTTTGTGTAGCCCGGTAAATCTAAAGGTAATCGTACTGTATTACAACGAAAGCATTCTTCTGTACATATGAATAATATATTTTAATTTTATTAAGGTTTGTGCAAAGTAATTAAAATTTGGTTTATAGAAATACCTCTCATTGAACGCAGTGCTTTGGAATACTTTCGGCTGTTCCAGTACATAAACCAGTAAAGATATTTACTCCATTTTCAATAGGGAACATCCAATAGTGAACATGAATAACATATATCAGCTTTAAGAAATTTCATGAATATTTACGGGAGTTGGAGCGTGGACAGATAGACGGACAGACAGACAAACCGAAGTCATTAACTTTTTTCAACCTTGTTGTAAAGTGTTAAAAAGAAAGGCAAGGAAAATAGCAATTTAAGCTAGAACACAGAAATAGCAGACGAACTGCTTGAACTATATTTTTTAGTTTAATAAAGGTATTGTGTAGATATTTTGTAAAGGTGTATAAAAGAAAATTGTTCCTACAAATTATATTTACTTAAATCAAATGATATTTACTTTAGGTAAAATAATATTTAATTCAAAATGAGGATGCATTTATGTTATAGGAATAATGGTATACAGAAAACAAGGAATACGAATTTAAATGCATTAATAACAAATCTATATAACTATTAAAAGTTAGATCCTTATACAAAAAGGTTTAAAATAGTACATTTAAATACACCAAAATGGTATTCTAGAAGACAAATTGTTAAATACCTTTGAGAAAATATGATTCCTTTGATACCAAAGTTTTGAATTCTCTAAAGTTTGTTTAAGTGTTTTTCAATACGGTATGTTAGGTATTCTAATTCTAATTTTTCCTGCGTCTTAAATAATGAGAAAAAGATGTAAAAATTCTCAAGTAAAATGTTATTGTCAGTTAAATAAAAAATAATTTGTTAGTTCAGGCGTAATATTTAAAATAATATTAAATTAAAATAAAAAATTGCGCAGCCTAAAGTGCAGTACAAACGATAATGCTAATTAAAATATAAGTTTCTATTGAAAAAAAAAAAAAAAAAAAAACATCTTTAATCTTTTAGAAATCTTTTTTTGTATTGACAAAATCTGTTAAATTAAACACTGCAATCACGTCGAATTAGGTCTCTTACAAAGCCACAAAAAATAAGTCATACAATACCAAATATTAACACAAAGAATAGTTGTGCATCATAAAAATTAACACTACCACGAAGAAAAAGTAGTTAACTTGATTATTTATAATTGTTTTAATTACAATAGTTTTTATGGTATGATTTATAATGTTTTTTCTTTATAAAATAACTGTTATATAAATATCTTTCGTACAATTGTCTGATATATTTTCAAATTTCTAACAAAAGAGGCAAAAATAACTAAAAGCACATGCTTATTTACTTAATATGCATTTAAAATTATAGACCGAGCGTTACAGATAATAGAAATAAATATCTTTTACAGAAACTGTACAGTACAATTTTTATATACTTAATTGTTAAAACAGTGTTTATGGTACATGATATATTTAAAAAAAATATTGTTATATGTTTTACAAAAAGTTGAACGTAAAAACACATCATATTTTCTTACTCACGAAAGCAAAAATGCAATTACATGTAGGAATTTCATTCCGAAGAAGGAATAACACGTAATGAAAGGCATATTCCTTTATTTTATTTTATTTCTGCATTTCATATCCCCGAGACAAAGTTTTTGTATGACATGATGAATTCAATAAACTATCAAAAAGTAAAAGAAAAATGAATTGGTAGAGAGAGACGAGAAGGTAGAATCCTATTTATAGATCAGAGACAAAGTTTTGAAAACTTTTTCAAGTAAAATGTAGCAAGATAGACGTATGGTTAATAATATTTTGTAAAATAGATACATAAAATATAATAGATATCGCCCTCTTCTAAAAATATTAAAAATTTTAAAGCGTAGCATGACATGTAGAAAAATTACATATGTAAAAAGTTTTTTTTTTTTTTTTTTTTTTTTTTTAGATCCTATTAAGTTATTTAGATCCTATAAAGTTTAGATCCTATTTTTTGTATATAATTATTCTCAAAAATTTAATCTTCTTAGACACTATAAATCTAATTTGAGGACAACGCAAAAAAGCACATATATGATAATATGGATGCACAATAAATTAAATAATAATTGACATATTATGAATTGTTCTGGTAATTGTTTGGGAAAAAAACAATTTAACATGGCGAAAAATATTATATTAAATAATTATTTTTTAAAAAGTGAACAATTTATTTGTATTTTTTTAATCTCACAAAGATATGTTATGTGGAAAAAAAAAGGAGTATGTACTTCATTTCAGTTCGTAAAATTTTAAAAATTTAATGTTCAACTTTCTTTAGACTGTCATACACAATAAACACATATTAAAATTATGGATGTTGTGAGATTAACTTTAAATACGGAATGATACAGAGACATAATTGTTTTAGAAATGACAATTAAACGAATATTGTACCCCCCCCCCTTTTTTTTGCCTGTATAATTACTCTATGGAATTTTGTTCCTCCCCAGAAAAAACTTAAATGGTGTGTAAAGATGTTCCTCACAAATTTGCTAAATATGACATGATATGCCATCCAAATGTTACTGTACAACTGTTATAAATAAGCGCAACTGATAAGAAAAAAAAAATAATAAAAATATAATTCTTTATGAAAATGAAGTAAGTATTGTATAAAATCTAGAAGAATGAAGATACCGTTCATTCATAAATCCTTAATTTATTTTACTTAAAACACTATTTTTATATAACGCTGTAATTTTGAAGATTGTTTCTCACAGATCATACCTTTTTGCAAATCTAAATTACTGTAGAAATAAAGAACTTGATCTGATTTTCAATCATAAATTTATTTTTTTAACAGTATGTTTAAAAAATGTATTCAGAAGAGGATTTTTCCTCCTACAGCAATTTTAATTGTACAGTTTTAATAAACAAAAACATTGATCAAATATTATTTTTCGCTTATAAACATAGGAAATAATCTGGTGTGTCACTCACACGACTTTCTCTTACCCTAAAATTTAATACTATAAATACAGGTTGGAGATTAAGAGGTAAGATAACGAGTACTGTTATGTAAACCTATGTTAAACAATTCAAATTAGGCTTCGGAAGAGTTTTATATGATAATTGGTTCTATGTGAAGAGAACTACCGCCCCTCTCAAACCCCCGTTTCATTAATGCACCTACATTTATATAAAATTTAATTCTGTTATTAAAATTAAAAATTTACTTACAATTTTACAGACAATTTTCCCACGCAACATTCATTGAAACTTATCAATCTTGATCAAAATTTTCCTGCAACAAACTTATATTAACTTCAAAATACAACATTTGCATCGCCTAAAATTATTCGTTTTTAAGTTATTCTAAGATACACAGACAAAGATCGAACGTTAAAAGCTTGACTACGGTAATCAGGAAGACTCAAAACTTGTAAATATACACAAATAAGCGATGAATATTTAGCTTAAAACATACATTATTTACCATATCTCTATGAAGCATTTATTTCAATTCCCGAACAGCTTTCCTGGAATTGGTAAAATATTATTAGTAAAGCACATCTACTAACAACAAATAACTAGTGTGTTGTGGCAATCACACGACTTTCTTCTACTTTTTCCTATACAAATTCACTCCGTAAAATATAATTTATTAAAATTATTATTTAAAAAAATGATCTTCCATGATAATGCAGATGATTTCCAAATTAGAGAAGTAGTATAACACTAAATATCCAAAAAAAAAAAAAAAAAGTTGAGTTTATTCACAACATTACATTAAAAAAAAAATTTTTTTTGTTAAAAATGAAAAAAATTGATAACTTTATTTTAAATTATCGCAGGTCCATGGTTCAACCATTCACTTTAAAGGTATTGATGAGCTCTTTTGAAAGATACCCATCATGAAAATTTACTCCCCTCGGAGGGGGGTGACCTCCTCCCCAGGGGGGGGAGGCGAGGCTCCTACATGCACAAAAAATTTTCCCAGTTGACTATCTCTATTACAAAAAATATATATTTGTTTCATTTTGTTTAGTGCAGTGTATAGATGTTAAACTCTACTTACCTGCAATTTCCCCCATAGGTGCAATGCATTTGAATACTTTTGAGTATCCCTGTACACGAACCATTTGCTTCATCTCAACGAAAAGGTTAGTGTAGCATCCCTATATGATACACATTTAGCATACCGAGTTTGGAATTTCTGCTACTATTTGCTCTTGAGATATGCTGATAACAGACACACAGACCATTCGCTAAAAACATGATTTTCGTATTCAGGGGACTTCAGAACATGTAAATATAACATAAACTCACGTTCGAAAATTTGACCCTAAAACAATACTTTCTCGACCCTATGGGTAAGTGAAAGTAAAAAGAAATACTTAATTTATTGGTCTTATTTTCTTCATGATTTGGAATGCGACTTTACTCTTGTTTATTCATTCACGGATGCGAATTCTAACTTACGGTGAATATTGTACGTAAAATGGAGCGTGAGGGGGAAAAGTGCATAGTCTTTAATTGCCAAAACATTAGTGGAGGCCTTCATGGGGAGACTCAAAAAGTTTTTTTGCCGAAACGTCAGTGGAGACCGCCATGTGGAGTGGAGACTCAAAAAGTTTTTGGGTTCTGTCTGTGTGTCCGTATGTATGTCTCGCGATAGCGGCTGCAAAAAACACTCTATATACTTGTAACTTGGTACACACGTTCATGAACCACACAGAAATAGATGTATAGTTTCGGGTGTGTCTTCTATTTGTAGTTCTTGTACAGAGACACACCAGAGTTTTTCTTATCAGTACGGTCTAAAGAGAGAATTTGTATATACCGCCATAACTACCACGAAAATTTCTCTATTGACATGCAAATTAGTACACAAGTTTAGGCTCTGTTTAGAATTAACTGTATAATTTTTGGTGTCTATATTATTTACGATTTGTGTGCAGGGACACACCAAAGTTTTTCATATTATTACGGCCTACGGACTGAATTTTGTTTAAAAGAATTTTAACATTGTTATACTAGGCATTCAACAAAATGAAATTAGTATACCTTACTGAGATGCTTAAATTCATGTTTTCTGTAGAAAATGCGTGTGCTTAGGCTTCATAATTACTGTACAGGACCTTACAAAAGTATTCCGACAATGTCACGTATATCACACAAATTTTGTCAAATTTCAAACAATTATTCGTGAAAAGCGTAGAATAAGTTAAATAGTTTTTACTGGTGTATATACTGTTTATGGTTCGTTTACAGAGACACACAAAAGAACTTTGTGACATTAGAACCTATGGACGAATTTTTATTTTAGTGAATTTTAACTCGATTATGCTGCATGAAACATAGCGGAATTAACAAATATTATAATGATGCTTAAAAGCATGTTTTCTCTAAAGAAAAAAAGTATGTATAGTCTAAATTTATTTGCAGGACCACCCAAAATAATTTCTGTGACATCTTGTAATCCTCCAAATGATGTCAAATTAGGTTGAAATATCAATGAATTATAATTAATTAGGCATATTCCTATTATTGGTGAGTATAACAACTGTGGATCCTTTTCAGGGAAATGCAAAAGAATTTCGTACCATTACGCTTTATAGATGGTATTTTTAAAAAGTTCTTTTTAACATGGTTACGTCCCATTAAATATAATTAAATCATATTAGAATGGTTAAAAGCATGTTTTTCTGCGGGCAAATTGTGGGTATAGAATTAGTAATAGTTTACAGGGTTACACGAAATAATTACGATATGTTATGTAATCATTTTGCATGAAATTTGATACTAGTATTTTACAGTTACAAGAAATTAATAGAAGGCTATCAGTTACTAGGAAAATACATAAATATACACATATATACAGATAGGTATAGACAAAGACATACAGCGGGGGGTTGAGGGAGGGGCAGCCCTCCCCTCAAAAATGTATTTGTTTATGAAGCGAATCAATCAATCATATTTATGTATGTATGCATCAGGGTGGTCACAAACCACATTTTTTCCCTGATTCTTCCACCAATATTTTTCTTTTGTTTTTTTAATAGTATGTTTGAACTATATTAATTAAGTAAAAATCATCATATACATATTGTGGTGAAAGAATCGGGGAAAAATGGGTGGTATGTATCAACCCT
Organism: Salticus scenicus; assembly: GCA_963930645.1. Lineage (NCBI taxonomy): Eukaryota > Metazoa > Arthropoda > Arachnida > Araneae > Salticidae > Salticus > Salticus scenicus. The sequence goes on along the minus strand of OZ005653.1, from coordinate 38,242,449 downwards.
GCGTATGTATGAGTATATATATATATATATATATATATATATATATATATATGTACTATGCCATTATGGAATGAATAAAAATGATCTGTTGAATATTGAGTGATGAAAGTAGAACATTGAGGCTTCTGATACGCAGATTTATTAGTATGTAAACATCTAATTCTATACGTATATCTCGTTCGTCTGCGCTAGGTCTTCTATGGTAAAACCACAGTAGAGATGTATAATAACGCAAAAGACCGAAAACGAAGACATAAATATTTGCTTACAAATATATAATCTCTGTGTAATATATGAAATTTAAAAATAACCACATTAGTTTTTCTCCATAGGATTGGAAAAGTTATACTTTATTATTTTAAATATACAATAATTTAGAAAAATGCTGGTAAAAGTTGAGTTTTAGTAAATTTCATCTAAACGCCTTTCATCAAGGTAAAGTTTTCTTGTATAATAAATTTATACAGTTATATGAAAATTTTATAAATAACTTGTCCCCAATAAAGGGTAAAATTTTCTCGCTTTTGCCTTTTGCGTTCCAGGTCATCAAGAAAAATTTTCGTGAATTTTCTATTTCCATTTGCAATTTTCTAAGAGGATCTCATAAGATAATGTATTTTTAGACAGCGCTACACCGAGAACAAAAATATACCGCTTCATATAGAATGAATAAATGGTCATTTTCTAAATCCTTAAACTAGAAATATAGATCTCCGAGCTATGCGCATAAGGCCCGCCAATAAACTGAATAGACGAAATGGTCGAGAATTTCTAATCTACACATTTCTAGATGGTGAAACAATATTCTAAATATTCCGAATATTTTGAATCTTTTGTATTACGACAAATTCTCGCTTGATTTTCTAGAATTGGGTCATAAACCAAGATTACAGCTGCTGAAACCCGCCTCTGGATTCACATTTATTTGGGGATATTTTCAAATAGGTTTGTCCTCGATAGTATAGGCAAATGCTCAAGAATTCTAATAGAGGTCTCTAGAATTCGCTTTCAAAGGGGACTAGAAAATTTTTTATAAGAAATTTATAAGGATGACATGGAACTAGTTTTTCTAGAGCCACAATTTAGATTCTAGATGTCAGTTACAGAATTTTTTCTCAGTGTATTGGCGTGCCTTATATTCATAGCTCGGAAGTGTATATTTCTAGTTTAGGGATTTAGAAAACGACCACCTATTCGTTCTAGATAAAAGCGGTATATTTTTTTTGTCTCAGTGTACATTTCAACTGTATGCTGAAAAACTTATCAATGTGACATTGAAATGAGGTCAGAAATAAATAACAATTCCCTTTTCTGTTACAGCTATTTAATAAGGCTTTAAGTAAAAAATATTTTACCATTTTGATATCTTTTTAAATCAAATTGCATTATCACGGAATAATAGAAAAACATGAAATAAACATTTATGATTGAAGTGCATAATTTTACAAAATATATTTGAAAAAAAAAAAAATAATAATAATAGTAATAAAAGGTTTTTTTAGCCATTAAAAGTTATAATTTTTAAAATCTTTGAAACCTTTGTTTATATTTAAATTTATCTTTTAATGTAACTCATTTCATGTGCTAATTAGTTTGTCAATATATATAAAATAAACATGTGTTTTATCTAAATTTTCAAGATTCATTTATCTGAAAAGATTTTCTTCTCTCAGTGTAAGAAAAAAAAATCTTTATTACGTATATATGTTCTTTTACGTGTATACGTTTCTTTATATGTTAGTGAAAATTTAAAGAATAAATAAACGTCACTTATGTCTTAACCTATTGTGCATTAAGAACTTTAAAGAAATGTTCTACAACAAAGTGTATGTGCAATAAAATTAATATGGATGGTGTAGATTGTCAAAAATGAATGTTTTATATAATAGTGATAATGCATTTCCAATAAGGAGCAATTTTTCGATTTATTTAAATGACGTTATTAGACAGTTTTTTTTTTCTTTTCTTTAAGTTCATAAAATGTTATTTTTTTTTTTATAAAAATCGATATAAATAAGAGAAAAACAAGGACTAAAAATTTATGTTATGATTATCAATATAGGCGTATTTATATGCACAGTTACTGAAAACAGAAGTTGATCAGATGTATCGGAAGTCATATAAAAACATCTGCAAAATATTTTATTTTTAGTTCTGCGTATAAGCAAATATTTTAGATATCAAAGGGGAAAAAAAGTATTTAGCCAAGGTTACTTCGTTTTCGATGATACTATTTTTTAACTCTTGTAAATTTATTTTAAAGTAAGGAAAAATTTCAAATCGTATTTCAAAAGTTATGTGGCATACAATAGCGGGATTACTTTAATAAGGAATAAAACCCTTGAAATTTTTGTTTTTTAAAGATTCTACTCCATATGATGCATAATAACAGTTATTCCAATGTATATTTAAGAATACTCAAAGTAATAATAATGAAAAGAAAATAATAATTTCGAAATTTTTTATGATCTATTATACATTTTGGATTTTTTGTTAACATAAGAATTAAGTTTTATTTTATGCTTTTGGTTAATATAAATCGCATAAAGTTACAATTCTTTACCTTGTTTTAAAGGCTACAGTACAAGATCTAGTGTTTCAGATAGTAGCGGTGTTAGCAAATCACTTATATGTTCAGTTTATATTTCCTCTGTTTTGAAAAATTAAACATAGCTTTTCAATTTCGTATTCCTATTTTAGATTTATTGTTATAAACATTGCAAATTATGTATATATATATTCCTCTTTTAATTACACTTAAAAAAAAAAAAAAAATATATATATATATATATATATATATATATATATATATTGCCTCCATCAAGAATGAATAAGTGGCCATTTTCTAAATCCATTAACTAGAAATACAGATTTCCAAGCTATGCGCATAAGGCACTCCAATAAACTGAATAGACGAAATAATCGAGGATTTTTTGTCTACACATTTCCAGATGGTGAAACAATATTTTAAATATTCTAAATATTCTGAATCCTTTGTATTGCCAGAAATTCTCGCTTGATTATCTAGAATTGGGTCATAAACCAAGATTATAGTTGCTGAAACCCTCCTCTTGTGTTTGCATTTATTTGGATTTATTTTCAAATGTGGTTTGACCTCTATAATATAGACAGTCTCTCTAGAATTCTAATAGGGGTTTCTAGAACTCGCTTTCAAAGGGGATTAGAATTTATAAGGATGACATGGAACTATTTTTTTTAGAGCCACAATTTAGATTCTAGATGTCAGTTACAGAATGTTTTCTCATTGAAGCACATATTTAATATGAAGCAATAAAAACATATTCAACTCCAATAAAAACTCACTAAAAAGTGTGTAAATTTGGGAATAATTGAACGCACACAATTCGTACTTTGTATGATATAAACGTCACTTCCCGGCATCACTTTGCAAGAAATTGCAACGTGCGACGTGATTACTCCCAAAATTTTATAATATCGACTTTTTTTTTTATTTCATGTTAACGATTATTTAACTAATAATTTTCGTATATGGATATTTCACACGTTTCTTATTGGAAACTACGTATACACACATACATATATATATTCATTTCTAGTAAAATTCATTCTTTTTAAATGTTTTAACATTATTCCTGCTAGAGTCCTGCATCGGGTCGGGTTGACAGAATTTTTTCTCTTGCGGGTCGGGTTCGGGTCGGGTTGACTGATCTTTTTTTCATGCGGGTCGGGTTCGGGTCGGGTTGACTGAATTTTTTTTCTTGCGGGTCGGGTTTGGTTTTCAACAAGTCGGGTCGACTTGAGAACACCTTTCAAAATACTTTTTACAATTATAAACATAAATTTATAGGCATGTTTACAACTATGTAACTAATTTAAACATTCTGCACATACTAGACATGTATCGGTTGGTTGTTTGGTTGGAGGATTTAAGGCCGATTGACTCCATATGTGTCCTAGGCCTATAGGGGAAATGCCCTCCGTTTGAGTCTTTGTAGTGGGTCCTAGCCCGTATTTACGCGTGTTTCGTGGAAAACCACGGAAAACTCCGAACGGCTAGGTCGATGAGCGCGACCTGGGATCGAACCCGACACCTCCCATCTACCAGTTTCGAGCGCAGAAACCGCTCGGCTGCTGGTGGGCACACATGTACCCGAGCTCCCTATTCGTATCCGCGGATATCCGCCAGAAAAATAGATCCGTATTTGCATCTGGATCTGTATTCTTTTATTCAACGGAACTAATATGTATCTTTTGTAGAAATTGTATGAAAATTAGAAAAGTATTATAAGTCTTTCTCGACTGTTGTTAATATATAAATTAAAGAAATACAAATACAGTCTAACCTCGCATTTACATTCTGGAAATTGAAAAAATTTCGCAGTTTAGAAGTTTTTTTTTTTTTTTTTTTTTTTTACTTCCTTCTATATTTACTAGAAGAAAGTATTAGATTCTATCAACTTTTGGTGTCAACCACTCGACGGGTGGCACTGCTATACAGCGATTTCTGCAAGTTCAGGGGAGGCTACATCTCAGGTTCTGTTGCGTATAATCCAACAAAACTTGATATGTGAGAATACCAATACGAGATATTAAGCTGATTCAATTTGAATGCCTATCAGCCAACACGTGGCGCTGCTACACAGCGATTTCCGCAATTTAAAGAAAGGCTATATCTCAAGAACTACTGCACAGAATTTCATATAAATTTGTATGTAGGTGCCATTTAATATATATTAGCGCCTGTCATCTTTTGGTGTAAACCACTCAACAGGTGGCGCTGCTACACAGCGATTTCCACAATTATAAGGAAAGCTATATCTCATGTTCCATTGTGTATCATCAAACAAAACTTAATATGTGAGAAGGTCAGACATTATGCTGATTCAGTTTGAATGCTTGTCGGCCAATAGGTGGCGTTGTTATACTGCAAATTTCATCGTAACAGGATGGCTATATACTATATCTCAACTTCTATGCCATAGAACTGTACGAAAAATGATATGTGAGATAACCATTATAAAAACGCATTGTTTAAGAAGTTATTTATAGACGATAAAACTGTCTCTCTTTGGATATTTAGTATTAGATTTCCCTAAGATGAAAATTATTTGCATTCATCACGTTAAACTTTTTAATAATAGTTTTAATAAGTTATTCGCACTTAGTGAATTTGACAGAAAAATATAGAAGAATGTCTTGTGGTGGCCACAATATACTAGTTTTTTTTATAATTTAACAACTGTGTGACAATGAAAATTTACTTTATTTTATGTCATGTGATATCATTTTATATTGTTTTCCATGATTTTAGATGAATAAGTAATGTTGATTTATTTTTCGGGTTTCGGGTCGGGTTCGGGTTAGATAAGTCGGGTTTCGGGTCGGGTTCGGGTCGCAAAAAATTCTCTGTTGCGGGTTCGGGTCGGTTTTCGGGTTGATGAAAATTTTTTTGTCGGGTTCGGGTCGGGTTTCGGGTTGATGAAATTTTTTTTGTCGGAGTCGGGTTGATTTAAAATTCATCTGTCGGGTTCGGGTCTGGTAAAACCCGACCCTCGCAGGACTCCTGCTTTTTAAATCAACATTGATAATTTTTCATATAAGAACATTTTTCATGCTTTATTTATAAATTGTATAAAGAATGAAAATCTTTGTATGTTCTAGTAGAAATTCAGAAAATTTGAAAAATAGTTTATTTCGACATTTATTAGTAATATCACTTTAACGTATCATTTCCTTTATGCATACTTTTATAATTAACTGTATAATCAATTGTCTTAATAATGTCTTAATTTTATTTAAAAAAAAAAAAAAAAAAAAAAAAACTTTCAGAGTTTTTTGCTCTTTTTTTTTCTTTTTTTTTTCTTAATTATACCCCTTATTTTATGTCAGTTTTATTTCTTGAAAGGCATTTTGTTTTATCCAAAAATTTAATTATAGTTTTAAATAAATCATTTGTATTTATATAAGAATTGATGTTAACAAAAAATATTTAATACAAATATTATTCTTATTTCTGAATTCTAATGTTTACATTCAGTTTACTGTTAAATGAATATTTTATCTTTATATTCTCTGACTAAGAACATATTTTAAACTTTTATTTTGTGAAACATTCAGATTAGTTTTTTTTTTTATTTTTATTTTTATTTTTTATTTAAAACACTTTAGTTCAGTTTATTTAAAGAAATTTTATAAAATGTTAAAATAATTTGAAAAAAAAAAAAAAAAAAACTTACAAATAGCAATATGCATATTTTTTATGAGTGAGATAAAATGTTAAATAAACAAATTTCGAAAGATTTTTAGATTCCAAACTTTTTGTATATACACAAAAGAATTAAAATTAAAATTCTAAATTCCATCCAGTTAAAATGTATATATATAATTAATTCATCATTTTTCAAATTACTATTCTTCAGTTACATTTTAATAAAAATTAAACTTGTGTTTTAATAGAATTATAAAATATTAAAAGTTTCATCGCTTTGTAAATATTCATTTTATTATTAAAGATGTTAACATGAATACAATGTTAAGCTATATTTCAATAAAATCTTTTGTGAGACGATTTAATGGAGTTCCATTGTATTATATTGAAAGCAATTTATGCAATAAAAGTATTCTAATAAATACGTTTTTACGTAGTCTTTTCGTAAAAAATAAAAATAAAAACAGTTTTGTATAATGGATGCTTTTAAAGGTGTGAATAATTTAGAATGCAATTATTTGTATAATCGATTACGTTGAGGAATATATTATATATATGTTTCAAGTGTGTCCTTATATATTTTACTATCAAACTCCAAACATATTGGTGTATTTCCCTGATTTAGTGCTTATTTAGAATTAATAGTAACTTTAATGGTGTAGTTAGACGGAATTATTTATAACTAGCAGGCTACGACCGCTTTGCTGGTCACTATATTTAAATGATTTTTCAATATAATTGAATTTCTATTTATTTTTTATATCGTATTAATAATAAGAAAAAAAGATTTCTACATTAAAATCTCCCTGAACCTTGCTTCGGGTACCTGCAGCTTACGGCAGGCCCTTTTCGCCCGCACTGCATCGGGTCCAGGTTGCCACTGCCCGCATAAAGGTCTTTTCCGGGTACTTGAATTTGGGTATTTATCGACGGCAGATAGAATTGTTATTATTTAGGAACTACGATTTCAAAGATTACTGTATCTCAGCATCTAATTAATATTTGAGTTTCATTATCCAGTAGGAAATTTTTCATTATTCGCGTGAAAATATATTTATTTCTTTGTCGAAAAAAAGGAACTGGAAAACTTTTCTAGTAACAATTAAATTTAAAATTAATATTTCAATGGCTGATTTTAAAGCTATTATAAAGAATTTATTTTCATATTTTAATTAATTAAAAAAAATGAAAAATCTAACAAATATAAAAAGATTCTCGAATGTTGTTCTCGAATGCTTTTTAAAATATTTTTATTACTTAAAATATTTCATTGCAAAAGTGAAACATCTATATTTTTCTTTAAAATTTACTTATTAACGTTTATATTTTTGAAACTATGTCTCTTCAAGAATAAATATTTATTTTGTGATTTTTTTTTTTTTTTTTTTTTTTTTTTGTGCGTTTTAGTAACTAAAAGAAAACTTAAAAAAGCAACTAATCAGAATTTCTTAGGATACTGTTTAGACATTGAAATATTTTCTTTTGCAATTAACATCTTATTTATTAAATATCTGCAAGAGAAGCAACACATCTGCCACCGAGTATCGAACCCATGAACATTCCATTAACAACTTGACGCTTTAACCGACTAGGCCATTGACCAACATAACTCAACCCTCACATTTACTTCAAAATGGAAACGCCTTTTTTTTAGTGTGACACGGAAACACTGTGGCAAAATCCAATTTCAATAAAACAAAAATTTCTAATTAAAAGAAAACTAATCAAAAATTCGAAAATCGGGCTTCGAGATGCATCAGGAGAGGTCATTACGAACTTCCTTGCAAAATTTGTGTAGCTCTGTGATCAGCCGTTTTCATAAAAATCTCCGGACATACACGCTGACACACACACACAAATATCTTATTTTATCATGTATATAGAAGATAGAAGATTAGTAGTATACGCAAGCTTCACTGGTCACTGTATTTAAATGAACTTTCAAAAGAATGAAATCGCTATTTGTTTTTTACAACTCATTATAAATAAAAACTGGAAAAAAAAAAATTACATTGTAGTCGCTCTTTGGGCACACGTTGCTTACGGCATCTTCTTCACCGCCCGCACTGCAACGGGTCCAAAATCCAACTGCTTACAAAAAGGCCTTCCCCGAGCACTTCTATATGGTTATTTTTTGACGACAAGTGGATCTGCTATTATTTAAGAAATGCTGTTTTAAAACTGGCCGTATCTCAGCATCTACTAAATATATTAGTTTTTGTGGAATGTATTTTATATTCCACGCTCTTTATACTATATTACCATATGATTTCAACCAATATAATAATAAAAAGGAAAAGTAGATTTTCTTTGAAAAGGTATTAAATAAATAAAAAATAAATAAATTTTGCTTAAACTTAAATTCTAATAAGTTTAATCCTTTCTACTACATATACTATTATTTTTTTCCGATAAATTATATACATGTTATATAATTTATCGTAACACCTACCGTATATCATACACACACACACACACACACATATATATATATATATATATGTATGTATGTATGTATATATATATATATATGTGTGTGTATGTATTATGTATGTATGAAGGATTTACCTTTTAAGGGAATTAATTAAAAAAATGAAAAATAAAAACATGTTTTTCTATATAAAAAATTATACATTATACCTACATAAACATAACTGTTATAAATAAGATTTAAATTTAAAATTTATCATGCTTATTTTTTCTATTGCTTTACCCTTTAATTTTCAATAAATATAATAATTTAAAAGAAGAACAAAAAAATCATGCAGTACACATTGATTAATAACACTTTCCAACTATACTTATTGTATAACTTTCAATGTTCTTTGTCTACAGTACGTTATTACACAACGGACAGACAGAAGGACTGAAAAGCATACAATTCGACTAATTGTATTCATAATCCCTCTTAAATATTGTTGGAAAGTGTCAAAATTGTTTAACGGAAAAGAAAATGCAGCCCCGAGATTCTAATTGCAGCTCTTAATGTATCTGAATATTTTAGTTTAGTCCTGTAAATCTGAAAGTTAACCATATCATATTCTATACACAACATTATTTTACCATGTTAACAAAAATGTCAATTTCTTCATGATTTTTTCAGTAGACAGTTATTTAAACATAATTTATAAAAATGTCTGTACATGATCTGAAATGCCATGCAATGGAATTTTTTTGGGTTTCCCTCCACTCAAACCTGTTGTACAGGACCTATTAAATCCATTTTAAATTGGAAACATTCCATAGTGAACTTGAATAATATAAATCAATTTTTAAAAATTCTGAAAATATTTAAGGACAATGGGGAAGGTCCGACGGACAGATAGAAAAAAGGACAGTCGGACAGACAGATACACATATCGATATCATATTCACAGTTAAACAATTTTAAGAAAGTGATAAAAACGTTTAATATAAACGAAAATGCAATTCCAGCAAATTTTCAATAATAGCATTTAATGTAACTGAACATTTTTGTGTGGCCCTGTAAATCTAAAGCTAATCAAACTGTATTCTATGGAAAGCTTACTTTTTTGCATATGAATAATATATGCACAATGCTATGGAATACTTATGGATGTCTCTGTATACAAACCAGTGACGGTATTTACTACATTTTCAATGACGAACATTCGATTTTTTTTTCCCCCAATTATTTCAATTTTAATTTCAACATATTTCAATTTCATTAAAATTTGCGTAAAGTAAAGGTATTAAAATATGGTCTGTCTATAGAAATACCTCTCATAGAACACAATGCTTTGGAATACTTTCGTGTGTCCCTGTCCACAAACCAGTAGAGGTATTCACTTACATTTTCAATAGGGAACATCCGAAGGGTACTTAAATTTCCAACCTTATTGGAAAGTGTTAAAAAGAAAAAAGATTTCCCCTTGAAATAAATGAATTAAATAAATAAAAAATAAACAAAGCAATAGCCTTTGCTAAGATACGCATACGATTGAAATGAAAGGATGAATTTTTGAAAAATGAAACAGAGAAGCTGATGTCTAAAATTGAAAAAAATAAATAAATAAAAGTTAATTAAAAAAGTTTTAATTTGAAATTAGAAGAAATCTCGATGAGATGCACGCCTGCTGGGTACCAGCTACCCAAATGCCAAGTTTTGTAGCTCTGGAATCAGTATGCTAAGTTTTGTAGCTCTGCAATCAGTAGTGTGAGCATCAGAGCACACACACACAGATACACACACAGATACGCACACAGATACTACTCTTTATTTATATAGATTTCCTGATTGCTGGTCTTCTCTTCTACTTCTTCTTCTTCTTTTTTTTTTTTTTTTTTTTTTTTTTTTAAATACCGTGTCAAAACGCATTACAAATCGCTACAATAGCATTTTTTGAGAATAAGGATGGATCGCTATCCGTTTTAAAGGCCCTTATACACATACGCATGAAAAACATTTATTTCCAAGTTCATAAAAACTTGGAAAGGTAAAAAAGAATATTCTTTAAGTTAGTTTTATTAATTTGAAAAAAAAAAAAAAAATACATTATCAAGAAAAATTTTAGATATTCTAGAGATTAAAAAAAAAAAAAAAAAAAAAAAAAAAAGAACTTTTCAATGACGATTTAAATATAATTGTGTAAATTAAGTATAAAATTGTTTCTTTAGCTAGATGTGTCCCACCAGAGGCCGAGATATGATAATTTCGAAGTTGGTAGACGGGAGGTTACGATAACCATCATTTTTCATGGTCTATCGATCGCGCATTCTTTTCCGAAATTTGCTTATATACCGGGTATAAAATTATTCATAGGAATTCCCCTTTTCCATGCCATGAAAATAAATCTACCGATGCGATGTGAATACGACTTTCTTTAATAGCTGCAATAATACTTTATAATATTTGTAGTTCTCGTCTACAAAAATATTTTTATAATAAATTTTGAAGATGTTTCAATATAATAAAAATGTAAATAAATAAATACGTTTAGCGGTAACTATTTATATTTATAACCATTTTCTCTACTTTAAAACATATGATAAAAATTATAACTGAATGCATTGCATTGTTTAAATAAAAGTGCGTTTTCAAAAAGAAAATGTTTTTAAATTTCATACAAAATTGCATTATTATTATTTTTTTTCAACTACATTATAAATATTTACATATTGGCTGGATTAAAGAAATAATGCTAATCTGTATCATACAGTAGTGTGCTTGTTGTTTTACATCTAACACTATAATTGACATTTTTTTTACTGGTTGAATAAAATAAAAGTACGAAATCTGTTGTTGCTTCATACAATTTTATTTTAAAACTAAAAACAAAATAAAAATCTGATGGCTAATGCGATATTGAAGTTTATTACATACATAATAAAGAATACATAAAGCGTTTTAAATTTCTGTCCTAAATAAAAATAAATAAATAAATAAATAAATAAAATAAAGTGAAAAACAAAATATAAATAAAAAAAATGCTTTTTATGTAAGCAGCATGAAATAAAATTAATTGCTTAAATAAATAAGAAGCTGAAATTTGAATAAAATTTAGGGAAATCTAATAATTAAAATGAATAATATCACAACTTGTAACTGTGAGGTCTTGATTTCCACTTGAAAAAACTCAACATTTCTTCATTTCTAAATATGAGTAGTACTTGAAAAATCTCATCTTGGGTGACACATTTAAAGTAAAACTAAAAATAAATAAAATAAATAAATAATTCCAAACATTTTTGCATTTTATTTTGTGTCTGCATTCACATTTGTATCTGCTACAACAAACCTTAAATATCAAAAAAGATAATCTCATTAGACTAATGATGTCTATTTTTTCTTATTATATCATTGATCTGAGTCCACGAGCTTAAATATTGTCCATTTATAAATCCTATTTTACTTCTTATTTCATTTTTATTTCCTAATTCAAAATTATTAAAAAAAAAAAAAAAAAAAAAAAAAAAAAAAAAAAAAAAAAAACTTTTTCTATATCCGTTTCGAATCTGATTATTATTGATTTTTTTTTCTCTTTTTCTTAAAAAAAATTGATGAAATTCTGACAAAAGCAGAATTTAGTTTAGTACGGAGGATAATTAGATTTTTTTTTTTTTTTTTTTTAAATTATAACATCTCATTCAAATTATTCAATTATATTTCCGATTTCGATAAATGTCCAACTATCGTAAAACTGGTATCCTAAAACCCATAGATTGAGACTAATAGTCCTCAGTCCTAATAAAATTATAATAAGCAAAAGAATAAATAAATAAATAAGATCTTGAGCAGAGAAAATCTGAATATGAAGAAAAAGACATTTTAATTTTTACTTTATAAACATATATAAACTGCTGTTTGTAAAAAATGCAACACCAAGAAGGAATGCAAATATCATAATGATATTTATTGGGCTCATACATTATAGTAAGAGGAACAATTGGTTGAAATTTCAGGAACTTTGGAGTAATATGTACTGAGAAAAAACAGTACATAAAGCAGCGATCTGTGTGAGCAATAACTGCACTTATATGCCTAGGCATTGAATCAAACAGCGATTGGATGGCAGTTACAGGTAAAGCATTTCATGAAGCTTAAACACGATGCCATAATTCATTGATCGTAGTTACTGGTGAGTGATGGAGGCCAGTCGCTTTTCAACGATTAAACCGTCATTTTCATTGGTGCAAGATCAGGAGAAGGCACCGGCCGAAGCAACAGTCGAACATATCCTGTATCAAGGATGATCCGGACAATACTTACAACTTGCGGTCTTGCATAAGTATTGCGTTTCGTAGGCCTTGAATTTAGAGTAGAGCGAAGGGCCTCGTCAGAAGTGTAATGGGCGGGAATCAAAACAAGAGGTTATCGAGACGTGTATCCAATGGTACCACATACCATCACTCCTGGTGGTTACCCAGTATGCGACTACCAAAATTTTGTTTACCCTCAAAACTGCATCACTGATACGGGCGCTTTTAATGTGTGATTAATGATGAATCTGGACGCAGGGATGACGTGAAGTCGCCTTTCAGACAAATCACAATCCTGTTTATAGCATCAAGATTGCCTTATCCGTTTTTAACGGCATTGTCAATAATGCACAATGCCAGCTGGGATTCGGCATCGTCACACTCTCCATCACTTGCAGTGATGGTATGGGGTTCCATTGGATACACGTCTCGATTACTTTTTGTTCGCATTCCCGGCACTCTGAAATGCGGCCATTAAATTTCTGGTGAGTTAAGGCCCGCACGACCGCAAGTTCTCTTTAGAGTCCGGACCTTCCTTAATACAGAATGTGTTCAACCGTTGCTCTGGTCAGCGCATTCTCCTGATCTCCACCAATGAAAATGACTGTTTAATCGTTGAAAAGCGACTGGCCTCCCACCACTCTCCAGTAACTACGATCGATGAATTGTGGCATCGTGTTAAAGCTTCATGAAGTGCTTTACCCGTATATGTCATCCAATCGCTGTTTGATTCAACGCCTAGACAGATAAGTGCAGTTACTGCTCACAGAGGTCGCTGCTTTATGTACTGTTTTCTCAGTACATGTTACTCCAAATTTTCTGAAATTTTAATCAATTGTTCTTCTTACTATAATGTATGTGCCCAATAAATATCAGTATGATATTCTCATTCCTTCTTGGTGCTGTATTTTTTACAAACAGCAGTGTATGTAAGAAAAATGTTATCAACATGAAAAAATCTGACTTTTGAGATTTTGGTGTTTCTGTACGTTTTGAGGTCGCATGAGTTCATTTTGGCTAGTTTTACGGTGATGTATGTATGTGTATGTATGCGCATGTGTATGTATGTGTGAATGTATATATATGCATTTATGTGAGTGCACTCGATAGCATTTAAACGCTTTGTCCGCATAAGTTGGTACGTATGATATAGGTTACCACACCACGGACGCTATTGATTTTGGTGATTGTAGCACATACAGTTTTTTTACAGGGACACAAGGAAAAATTCTTTTTCATTATGGTGTAAGGGCCCAAATTGTTTAAAATGCGGTAGTGTCTGAACAACGACTTATTCAATTGAACTGAAAATTTATACACATGTTATAGGTCACCACAGCATGAAATATATAGATTTTGGTGAACCTAGCACTGATAATTTTTTTTTTTTTTAAATACAAAGACACACAGAAAAATTCTTAATCATTATGGTTTATGGGTCCAAATTTTTTAAAGTGTGATAATGTCTAAACGCCTTATTTCATTACAATGAAAATTTGTACACATGTATAGGTCACCGCCGCATGAACTGTACAGATTTTGGTGAATATAGCACTTATAGTGTTCTTTTTTTTCTTTTTTTTTTTTTTTTTAAATAAGAATACAAATTATTTATCATTTATTGATCATGGGTTCAAATTGCTTAAAGTAAGACAGCGTCACAACGCTTTATATGATTGAGCCGAAAATTTATACACTTATTATAGATTACCGTAGCACAAACTGTATAGATTTTTATTAACCTAGTTCTTATATTTTTTTTACAGGAAGGCAACGAAAAATCCATAATCACTACGGCTTATGAATTGAAATTATTTAAAATGCGATACCGTCTAAATTTCATATGCGATTGAGTTTTAAACTTTTAAACATGTTATGGATTATAATCACACGAACTGTATGGATTTTGGCGACTATAGAACTTATAAATTTTTGCAAGGATAAAATTAAAACTTCATTAAAATTACGACTTATGGGCTCAAAATATTTGGAATACAATAGCGTTAAATTAAACAACATCTATTTGGGAAAATTACTGAAACACCCTATTGTAGCTTTCTATTTTTTTATTTAACAACTTTTCCTACTTTAATTTATTTGAATCATTGGTAATTACTTAATTCTCGGAAAATCGAGAGGCGTCTCTCATGATTTTTAATTTTTATTTTGCACAAATACTTCTTAGACATGCTTGCGATATAACTGGCGTATGAATAAAATTGAGATGTCAAATTATTTACTATTAATCAAGCTTTCTTTAAAAAAAAAAAAAAAATAGTTGGCATAGGTGGACTCTGCTCAGTTCTCCATCATATTTATGTTCTCACAAATTTTTAGTGCGAAACATATTATTGTATAATCATGTTAAAAGAAATGAATTTGACCAAAACTTGATACAGTGACAGAATGAAATCCCCGCCTAATAAGCTATCCAACGTTCACTTCGAATATTTATCTTATTCTAATCTATTAATTTATTTTATCAGGGTCAATTCCGTTGTTTAGTTTTCATGCTACTATTTCCATTGCAATAATCAACAAAATTCAGATTTATATGAAAAATTTACAATTTGGCTATGTTGATAAAATCGTAAATTACGAATAATTTACGCAATTTTCGTATTAGAATATTTGTATTCAATCATGTTCAAACCAATATCATAAATGTAATTTTTAAGTTGTCTAATGCATTTAGGATCCTCAAAATGGAAGTTTATACTCCATTTTGCCTTATTCTGACATGTTAAGTAAATCGTAAATTCCAAATAACTTACGAATTTCTTAAATTGAAAAATCATAGTCTATGATATTCATGCCAGTATCCTAAATGATATTTAAAAAGTGGTTTGACATCTTTACGATGAAAATATCCCTCAAGATTGACGTTTATGTGAAATTTTGCTCTATTCTGCCATGTTAAGAAATTTGTAAATTTCCAATAACTTACAAAATTTTTATATTGGAAAATTCATATTCATTAATATTCCTGCCAGTGTCCTAAATAATATTTCAAAATTAGTCTGACATCTTTACGATGAAAATATCTCTCAAAATTGACGTTTATGGGAAATTTTGCCTTACTGCCATGTTAAGAAATTCGTAAATTTCCAATAACTTGCGAAATTTTCAAAGTAGCATATTTATAGTTACTGATGTTTCTTCCGGCATCAAAACTGATATTTTAAAACTGGTCTGACACTTTTACAGTAAAAAGTTTCCATTTAATGCACGTTTAAGTGAATTTTTGTAATATTCTCCCATGTTCAGAAAATCGTAAATTTCTAATAGCTTACGAAGTTTTTTAATTCGAATGTTGCAAATGAATAGGGTTCTTGCCAGCATCGAAAGTAATATTTTAAAACTGATCTGATCTCTCCGCGATCATTTGTTCGTGAGATATCGTGTAAACAGACTAACAAACTAACGCACTAACACACTAACAGACACCCTACAGACAGACTCCATACAAATTTTGTTATTTTCGGATTCCTCACACCTGAAAACGTATAAAAAAGTCAAAAAACCGAGGTCGAAATTTTTCACGATTACCTAAGTTACCCGTACCTATAGTATGATGGGGAACTAAAAACAATTTTGATGGAAACTGTTCTGTTTATGGAAATTGAATAACTTTTAAAAATTAAACATATATATACCGGGTGATCCAAAAGTCAGGACAAATTTTAAAAGTGAATAATTCGAAAACGAATCAAGATACAAAGATACGGTTTGCACCAAACGGATGAAAATGAAGCCGGGTTTTGTGTGGCTACGAAAAAAAAAAAAAAATAGTTCTGTTGGTGACCAACAGATGGCGCTGTCGGATTTCTGATGTAGGATTATGCAAAGCAACAAACGATATAAAAAGGAACAACTACAGCAGGTAATGATAGTCGAAGCTTATATGCATCGAAATATCACATTCTCAGTCGCTACTTTAATCACGCATGGCCTCCAAGATCTCCCGATCTGACACCCTGCGACTTTTACCTGTGGGGATTCTTAAAGTCAAACGTGTGCCGCGACCAACCGGCATCACTAGCAGCACTGAAAGATGCCATCCGCCAAAATGTGTCTGCCATAATGCAAGAAATGCTACTAAATGCTGTGAACGATGTGGTGAATCGTCTCACATCTGTACTTCTGAATGATGGATATTGAACAGTTACTGTAGTATTACTAATTAACTGTAATTAAGCTAACTTGTAAGTTGGTAACATTTTTTTTTATTTGTAAATCATCTTTTGGTGAAATAAAACACTATAGCGCCATCTGTTGGTCGCCAACAGAACTATTTTTTTTCTTTGCCATACAAAACCCGGTTTCTTTTTCATCCGTTTGGTGCAAACCGTACTTTTGTATCTTGATTTGTTTTCGAATTATTCATTTTTAAAGTTTGTCCTGACTTTTGGATCACCCGGTACATATATATAATATTTCGGGTGATCCGGGTTTTGCCATACAAAACCCGGTTTCTTTTTCATCCGTTTGGTGCAAACCGTACTTTTGTATCTTGATTTGTTTTCGAATTATTCATTTTTAAAGTTTGTCCTGACTTTTGGATCACCCGGTACATATATATAATATTTCGCAACTCTTAAAATTAATGGAAATAATTTATAAGTTAAAAGTTTGTAATTTTGATAACAATTGCAAATTTCTCACAAAAATTTTAATCTTTTTCCTTTCTAATTAAATCAAGATTTATAAATTAGTATTAATGAAAAATTAGTGATATATTCTAGAAATTAAATAAAATATTCATTTAACCAAATATAAATATAAAACTAGTTGGCATAGGTGGACTCTGCTCAGTTCCCCATCATATTTATGTTCTCATTAGTTCGAGGCATATTATAATCATGTTAAGAGAAATGAATTTGACCAAAGCTTGATACAGTGACAGAATGAAATAACCGCCTAATAGGCTATCCACCGTTCACTTCGATATACTTAGCTTATTCTAATCTATTAATTTATTTTGTCAGGGTCAATTCCGTTGTTTAGTTTTCATGCTACTATTTCCAATGCAATAATCCTCAAAATTCAGATTTATATGAAAAATTTACACTTTCGCTATGTTGATAAAATCGTAAATTACGAATGATTTACGAAATTTTTCTATTAGAATATTTGTATTCAATCATGTTCAAACCAATATCATAAATGTAATTTTGAAGTTGTCTAATGTATTTATGATCCTCAAAATGGAAGTTTATGCTCAATTTTGCCTTATTCTGACATGTTAAGTTAATCGTAAATTCCAAATAACTTACGAATTTTATAAATTGGAAAATTCATAGTCATTAATATTCATGCCAGTGTCCTAAATAATATTTCAAAAGTTGTCTGACATCTTTATGATGAAAATATCTCTCAAAATTGACGTTTATGTGAAATTTTGCCCTATACTGCCATAAATTTCCAATGACTTGCGAAGTTTTCAAAGTAGCATATTTATAGATTCTGATGTTTATTCCGGCATCAAAACTGATATTTTAAAACCAGTCTGACATTTTTACAGTAAAACGTTTCCAATTAATGCACGTTTAAGTGAATTTTTGTCGTATTCTCCCATGTTAAGAAAATCGTAAATTTCTAATAACTTACGAAGTTTTTTAATTCGAATGTTGTAAATGAATAAGGTTCTCGCCAGTATCGAAAGTAATATTTTAAAACTGATCTGATCTCTCTGCAATCATTTGTTCGTGAGATATCGTGTAAACAGACTAACAAACTAACGGACTAACACACTAACGGACTGACACACTAACATACACCCTACAGACAGACACCATAAAAATTTTGTTATTTTCGGATTCCTCACACCTGAAAACATATAAAAAAGTAAAAAAACCGAGGTTGAAAATTTTCACGATTACCTAAGTTCCCCATACCTATAGTATGATGGGGAACTAAAATATAACCAGGCTTGACGTGGAAGAGAGATGTAAAACTTTACACAACGTTGATAACGCTAATGTAAAATATTAAGCGCAAACTACAGTTTTGGTAGTGTAAAACGTACCGTCATCAGTGCAGAATGAAGAGATGGGTTATTGCTCTGATTTATAGAGAGGGAACGAATGTTAGAGTCGGAATGACAGCCAACAAGAATTTAAGAAACTGGAGGTGTTAGGCAATAGAAATTTGGGATGTAAGAAACTGTGTAAAAATCAAGAATGTGTGATTTAATGTAATATTTCTAATAATCCGTGAGAGGGGGTACAACAAAATTGCAATTAATGATATTTTTATGGGTTTTATAGATATGGAAAGTTTATAGAAAATCGAGTTCCTGTTCTACATTGTACGGTAAATGCATTCATTTACATTTTATACTCTGTAAGCTTAACGATCGATGTAGGAAAATAAAAAACATTTTACTTTACAATAAGTATATTTTAGGTTTTGTGTAGAAATTTTTACGAATTATAACGCATTATTTTTTAAAGAGTACAACGCATTTAATTTAAAAGTTTATGTATTTGGAAATTCGAAATGCTACGAAATAACTTAAATTTTTAAGTAATTTGCACTTTTTATGTTTAAATAAAAGTTAAATGTTTAAAGGAAAATATTTAATTTTTAAATAAAAGTCAAAGAGATTTAACGAGAGACAGAAATAAATCATTTTTAACAATGCATTTTTTAAAGTTCTCTTAAAATTATCTTCTTCAAAGCGAACATTTAAAAAAATTTACTATGAAAAAGCATTTTTACAAAACACACTGTAAGTCAAATCTTTGATTTGTTAAGTTGTGTGCATTTGCATTTAAGAAAGATTTTAATTTTCTTTTTATAAACATCCTTATGTTTAATTTATTTTTCTGTCGACAACAAGATGTAATTGTGTTTTCAGTACGAGAAGCATCTTTTAAATTCACTTTCCCCAAAGTTTTTTTTTTTCTTTTATTATTAATTAACAAAAGTTTCTTTTTTCTTTTAATTTAAATAAAATTTCTGTCAGAAAATATAATAGGATTTAAAATGTAATTTAATCTAAAATATAAAAACAGAATATTCGTTATCTCTAATTGCAGCCTTAATTCATTTTATGAAGATTTATGCTACAAGATAACCATGCACATAAACTTTTTTTTTTGTTTAATTTTCTTTAATATTGTTAAAATGGTATGAAGAAAATTGTATATATCCTGAGAAATTTGTAAAGAAAGTTATCCATTTATGTACACACGGAATACTGTTATGAATTTTACATATAAGCTACATGAGTTATTTTTATTAAATATTTAAAAACTAAAAGTTTTAAAGATTTAAATTTGATTGTTTGAATATAATATGAACACTTACGATATAAAACTTAAAAAAAAAAAAAAAAAAAAAAACTTTATTTTAGTATTGAAATTTTTTTAATTTCATCAATTGAATTAAAATTACACTTTATATTTTGAGCATTCGGGGTGATTATCTACCAGTGCTAAAAAAAAAAAAAAAAAAAAAAAAAGAAAGAGTAGATTGAATAAAATCGTCTGAGAATCGTTGCATTTATAAATTTTACACAATGTTAATTATTATGAAAAATCATTATATTAGGGCAGTTATCACGGATTTTGTCACATGTATATTTTATTGATTTAAAAATTCGTGCAGTTAGGAAAAAAAATCGCATACAACGCCTTCACACACTTAATATATTAATCTCTAGTACAGCTGTAACACATAAAACATTTTATGAAAATTTATGTGTTACTTGTAGGTGCGGAACTCAGTAATGAGGCTGATTTAGTGTAACACTATTTATTTTACATTTAAAAGTTGCACACTTAACACACAAACAAACAAAAGGAACTATATACAGGGGAAAGTTAAATGGATTTGATTAAATAGTAAGAAAAAAGAGTTCTACATCCTACAAGATGCGTCTTTGTGGTCGTTAGCCATAGCGGCAAGCGTCGACCCCGCATTACATACACAGTCACTTTCCTTCTCTGGAATGATATCTGGTTTCTCTGCAACCGGGTAACTAGAGGGCGCTGGGCTTGTAGCATAGGCGTGCTACATACTTAATTATAATGCAAATAAAATAGTATATAAAGTTTTGGAAATTAAAAAATTGTAGTTGTATATAATTCTTATTATTTTATTTTATTTTATTTTTTCTACTGAGGTTCATTAGTATTTCGGTTTCTATATATAAATATCGGAAAAATAGGTAAAAATAGCTTATAAAATTTTGGTAATTTGAAGTTGTATGTAAACCTGCAAGTCAAAAAATATATTAAATGAACGCAAATTTTTAAATTTATACCTCTAAATGAAAAATTATTTTTACGTGCTAGTAAATATATCATTTGATTAATAGACCATTCATTTGACTTTTAGATTTTTCATTGACACATATAGAATTTTTTTTATAAATATTATAAACTTACCTCTTTTTCATAATCAATTTATTTTTTAGTATAACTATTCTAAAAATAAAGATTGCAGTAAATAGTGTTGTAAACTTTGAATATTTGTAAATTACTGCTCTAGAATTGTCAAAAATTGCACAGTTATGTTTCAAAATATAAGAATATTTAGTACATTAAAAGTTTTAGTAAAGTGTTTAAATCTAATAAAATAAACTTTCAACATTTTGAATTATTTTAAAAATATTAAAATCCTACCTATTAACTATTTTTTATTTCTTTTTTTTTTCCCGTGAATTTTATAGAATTATAGTTTAACAATACTTTTTAAACATATAGGATTATTACTTTGCAGAGTCAGTAAATTAATGTGTTTTAGTACTTTTATGTTTTACAACTGAAATTTAATGATAAATTCTAGCACTCAATAATAATAATAATAATAATAATATTTAAAAAATTGACTTACCAGCAAATCCACAGTATAATTTCCAAATATGTGTTGAATATGTTGCTTAACAATAACATTGTTAAATCGAGGGTGAAATAAAAATTGATTTGCAGGATGTATTTAAAAAATTTTTAAAAATTCCAGAATTTAAATTTTATTTTAATTCTGTTCAGTTCAAATATTCTTCGAAAATGTTAAATATACAAAATTTTGTTCTATATAATTCACATGTATAAAAATTTTCACGTCTCTAAAGGAGTTATTTACAATATCCAATTTTTATTAAAATCACAATCAACTAATTGGAAGAAAATCATATTTAATGAAATTTTTATTTTTCCGACTGAGTGAAAATAATGCCTGGACCGGGAGTCGAACATTTTTGGCAGAAACATCTTGTCTATTTTTGGCAGAAGCATCTGGTCTATTCGATATTCAGGTTCGACTCCCGGTCCAGGCATTATTATAGACCAGATGTTTCTGCCAAAAGGTTGTCTGAGTGAGTAATGCTGACCGGTTTGACGGCCTGGATAGCTCAATTGGTAGAGCCTTGACCTTGTAAGTCAAAGATCCGGGGTTCAACTCCCGGTCCAGGCATTATTTTCACTCAGTCGGAAAAATAAAAATTTCACTAAATATTTACAATATAGTTATAATATCATCTTTTGATATTATAACACGTGATATTTTATTGAGGTGCATATTTAATAAAGTTTCATATTTTAAAATTGAAATTAAAAAATAACTTATAAATAATCAATAATAACTGCTAATACTTTTAGCATGCAAATATTAAAAATATTCGGATTTTAATGTCTTCCCGCTATTGATAAATTCCTTCAATCATGCAAAATGCAATATATATCGAATAAGATACAATTCCCGTTTTAAAATATTTCAAAATGTCATTCTTTATTAATATCCCATTTAATAATCTGAAAAGATTGTTAAATCTAAAGAATCTGTCAATAGTTAAATGCCAAGAAAAACGTGGAGAGAAACTATTAAATTTGAATTTTCACTCTAACTTTCAAAGTACGATAATATATTTTTATTATTTAACTTGCTAGATGATATAGGAAAGAAATTTTGGAAACATAATTTAAATATTGTATAAACAGGCTATGTGGTAAGCAATACAATTTTCAAATGGAAAAATAAGTTGTGTCGAAATACGCTTAATACACTGTAAAAAAATTCAGTAATATTCAGAGATTTGACCGTTAAATTTTACGGTCAGCTGCCTTCTTTGAGGGAAAAGTCCAATGCTCGTATTTGTAACAAAATCTTGTAAAATTCAGTGTGTTGACCGTTTATTAAAGGTCACTTCTCTTCTTCAAGAAAAAAAATTATGGAACGTTTACGGGCATAACTTTATTTTTACGGACAGTGACTCTAAAAATTTTAACGGTCACTGACCGGCAAAACGTGTTCAAATTTTTTACAGTGTACTGGTAATAATTTTGGAATTTGTTAAATAAATTTAGTATCGAAAATTTAGTTTTTTAGTTACCTAAGAAAAATCATGCAATTTTTTTCATGTGATTTATTGCAAATTATTTGTTTGAATGTGTTTTAGCTTTTGCCATCTGTACGTCAATGATGACCTTCATGAAAAATGTGAACGCATGAAAATACTACTCATTGAAACATGAATACTAAATTTCTAGAATGAAAATTTCAACTCGACTCGATTCCCTTTGATATCATAAATCCATCTTTGCACAAAAAGAAATCTAAACATACATTTGACATTTTTGAGCATTTTTCATAATACTTTTAGAATGTACATTATTAAATCTTTGCATTGTTGGCAATTTAAATGCTAAGCACCTTAATTTTAAAAGCACATGTTCTGCAAATTAGCCTAACATGATAAGCAATATTAGCACTTTCTAACATTGTTCCTCAATAATATAATAAACAAGTTCATAAAGGGATAAAAATAAAAAAAAAATATTAACGAAACATTACTTTGTTTCTACCATTAATAATTAAATTCATAAAGCTGTAAAAATATATTATCTAATACACTAGACAAAATATTTTTACAGTTGTCGTTACATACTTAGCTTCCTTGTCTAGTTAATTACAGAAAATAAAACGCATTTTGAAAACATACTTCCTTTAGGAAAATTAGCTGCTTCTGTTTCTTTGACAATATTTTAAAGTTGTTTTGTATGTTTGTGAAAACGGTTGAAGTCAAACGATTTTATTTTTAATTATCTTTTACCTTATTTAGGTTTTAAATTACAAGAGATGACGTACTATGTTCTATAGTGGAAAAGGTAAATTATTAGTCAATTGTCTAAGAAAAGCTTGTTATTATGGTTGTAAATTGCACTAGAGGAATAGAAATAGATGAAATTGTAATAATGAATTGTAATAGTGAATTTAAATTTTATTTATTCAAAATTTAGTGTCAGTTTTAATATATACCGAAAAATACTTAACTAATGTGTAGGTAGGTCGTAAATTACTAAACTTCTAATTATACGAGGATGATTTAAATTTAAAAAGAGGGTAAATTTTTAGTATGATTTTCTTTCCATAGAACTCGTGAATAGGCTTAAAATAAATGGTTGAACCATAGAATTGTGATAATTTAAAACAAAAATTTCTTTTCATTAAAAAAAAAAAAAAAATTCTTATTTAAGGTATTGTTAGTAGGGCATAAAAATCTGCTTTCTTTGGTTATTTAATATAAATGCAAAAATTTTAAATACAAATTCAGTTTCAAGTTTGAACTTTATCTATATAAAACGTAAAACTGGTTTTTCTGTAACTATTTTTTTACGCATGTATAAGAGTGAGATTCATTCTTTCATCTTTTAGTCTAAAGCTTTCAAACAAGATATTTAATGAAATACAAGAAGTTTAAACTATTCTTTCAATCTAAATCAAAAAATGCTTACACACACACACAAAAATATATCTAAATCATGATATGTTGGCCTTTGGATGAGATTGCTTAAGACTAAACATTAAACTAAACTACAGTAAACATTTGTTAAATCGTATATTTTCTGTATTTATTTAATAGTATAGTAAATCTCTTTTTTCACGTAAGATGGCGCTTGCTCACGTTACGTTGAAAGTTAAATATAAACTGAAATTTTAATATTATTAACGTTAAATTTAAATAACCCTTTTAAAAATACCTTTTAATATAGTTATTAGGTTTTAAAGATTAATAACTATCACTTAATGCATTCAATTATTGCATTTCAGTGGCACCTAAATCGATTAATCGTTTCTTTATCTCTAATCTTTTCTTTTTACTAATGTTCGTTTGGCAACCTGTTTATTTCTACTATCTCCGTATGTATCGTTTAACTTGTGGATTTCTTAAAAATACTTATTCCTCGTATCAATTTTGGTTTGTGTTATTGTTTAATCTAATTTCCTTTTTTTATTTTGTTTTGTTTCAAGATAGGGACTTGAGCTGTAAATTGGCTTGAATTAGCTGTACAGTTTTCTCAAACCTTGCACTCTGCTGATAGAAATGCAAGTTTCCTGATGAGTGAACATTTCTATTTTTCAGCATTTAAAATTCCAAATTTCAATTCATGAATTCTCTTATTTTTTAATTATTTTCCTTTTACTGGATATCTTTGGCAATTTTATCCTTTTCTCTTATCTATAAAATGTCGACTGTTTCTATTACTTTAATGGTTTTTGCAAACTATTATCTCATCGTTAGGCTTATGTGTTATGTTTGTGTCATTTCTTTTCTGCGTAAGTGCTTTAACTTGTTTTTACTAATCATTGGAACTCAAATTAAATTATCACCGTGACAATGATTTTATTCGAAATAAATCTCATTTAAAATTTAATTCTATGTTGGTATTTTCATCTATCTTTTGTTTGCTGAGTGTTACAAAGGTAATAAATTATTCAAATTATATATATATATATATATATATATATATATATATATATATATATATATATGCATATAATAAAATACATTTGTTATAAAAGACATCATTTCTTGGTAGATGTAGTGAAAACGTTAACCCTCAATTTGTTTTAATTAAGTTTCAACTGTGCTTAAATAATAATAATAATAATAATAATTTTTCTTTTTCTTTTCTTATCGTATGTATTATTTATTCCTGTGCTGCAAAAACTCTCAGATTTTACGTCCAGATTCCTTACTCGAATGTCGATCAGAAATGAAACACTGAAAATTGTTCATCGCTTGCATAGCTGTTAGCAAAAAATATTTTATTATAAAAAGCACATTTTTTCTTTTATACAGAGGGTGTTCGCTCATTTTTTGGGCGATTTTGATGAAGTATACCGAAAAAATTACACTCATATTTCGTGTTTAAATTGTTCAGTTTGATAGCCCTTGCTCGTAACTATATTCTACATCGTAATTTCAATTATAATAATGCTTTTTGTAATATCGGAAGAGGTATTTTGTTCCATTCCTCTTCAACGGCTTTCCAAAGTCCAAAAAGCGTTGTAGGCTGGCGTTTGGATAAGGCAGATTTTAAGAGTCCAAAAGCATAAAAATCCGTTAGTGATACATCAGGAGATTTAACAGGAATATCAGTGAAGGGTATGGTTTTAATCCCCGTTTCTTGTTCCATTTTTTCTAGAAAAGCAATTGTGGATTGTGATGTGTGGCTGCTTGCTTTGTCTTGATGTAGTTCAATGGACTGATGGCATTGTGGATAAAGATCTGTAATTTCATATTTAAAAATTGGAGTTAAAATATATTCTTGATAGTATTTAGAGTTGATTTTGACATTTTTGTCAAAGTTGTTTTACCTTTATCTTGCCTTTGTATGAAAAACCACCGACAATTATAAATCCTTTAGAAAAACTTTCTTTTGATTCTTTGAACCATGTAGCAAAAATTTTTTTCCTCTTTCATGATAATAAATTGATCTTTTTTTTTTTTTTTTTTTTTTTTGCATACACTTAAATAGACCCAAGCTCCATCTATTGCGATGACATTTTTCTATTTTTCTCTTGATAATTTTTTTTTTTCATAAAGAGTTCTGCAGCGTGTTCTATTCGGAAAGAGCGGAAACGTATCCTTCCATCCATTACCCTTTTAAAAGCGCCATTTTGCATGTAAGCAAAAATTCTAAATATCAGACGATAAATAAATTTTCCAAAAATACAACTGTTGTAAAAATAAAATTTTCCATACAGACGATTTTTTCTTACGGCAAAATAAAATCGTCTAAAAAATGTGCGAACAGCGTCTATATTTTTTAAAATAGTGCATTTATCAAATTTTATCAAGTTATTTTTTTAAACAAAGTATTATAAATGTAGTTATGTGATAAACGGGATTAAAACGATAGTTATTAGTTTTATTTATTTTGGTATGAATCGTTTAAAACTGAAAAGTTCTATCTAATCAATCAACCAATCAAACAAACAAACAAAAAAACATTATTATATATTTTATTTATAATTTTTAATTATCCATCATTCTTTAAAATAAATTATTAATTATAACCATAGATTACTTTTAACCCGTTAACGCAAGAGTTTACTTTTCAAAATATTATTAACTGATTATTTCTCTTCTAAATTAATATAGACAACTGTCAGTAAAATATATTAACTTAAACAATTCTTCTGATAGTTTTTAATTTAAAGCCTATCCTAATTTATTGACGTTTTGTGTTCTAGCGAGAAAACTTCGAGATAGAAAAACTTTACTGATTAATTTCCTATTATATGTTGACAAAGATTTCGAAAGTAAAATATTATAATATATATTATTATTTAACTTGATTTAAATTAGTATACCTGCGCAAAAAGCAAATATACATATTTGCGACGAATGAAAAATCATAAAATGACTATCCAAATTATGAAATAATAATTAATAGTAGGCACATAAAACTTTCAGGGATCATTTAGAGTGACGCTATAAACTGTCACTAAAAAGCAGAAATCATTCCAAGAAACCACAAAAAATATACGGGCCATTTTATTAGCTGTCCTCAAATGAGAACACTGAGAGCTAACGGGTTAATGTATATACTATGTTAAAAACTAGTATGCTGCGGCCACCACAACGCTTTATTCTATATTTTTCTATACCAATCCACTCAATACCAATAACTTATTAAAATTATTATTATTTAAAATTATCCTCCATGATGAATGCCGAAGATTTTCATAACAGAAAAGTATAACACTAAATATCCATAGATGGTCAATTTCACAATTCGTAAATGTCACGATAAAAATACGGATTATTTTTTCTAAGTTTATTTATTTATTTATTTATTTCTAAAAAATGAAAAAAATCGATGCCATTATTTTTAATTATCAATGATCAATGGCTTAATTATTCGCTTGGTTCTGTGCTTTACCTTTTAAACAACGATATTTTAGATAAACTATGATATATTGTATAACACTACTGAAATATGGAAATTTTTTCAATAAAGTTTGAGTTTTTTTAAAAATAATATACTTAATTATTTTTAAATGACTGAAATATTTAAGTTATTTAATACTTAAACTAAGGGGGGGGGGAAAACTATACAAGAGAAAATTTTCAACATTTTTAAATTTTGTCGTACAATTATATATATATCGAAGTATTATTTACTTAATACGCAAATATCTATTCAGTTTATATATTGTTATTATAAATGCCGTGCTATGTTTCATCATTTTGGTAATGCCATTTTAGGAGTAAGTAGTAAAATGGTTACCACTAAACTGCTAAAACTTCTTCTAAAATAGCTTAAGTTGATAACATTTGTTTTGGTGAAAAAATAAACACTACACTAAGAAAAAAAAAAATATATATATATATATACCGCCTCCATCTAGAACGAATAAGTTGTGATTTTCTAATTCTCTAAATTAGAATTTAGATTTACGAGCTATGCGTGTAAGGAAAACATAAATAATCTGTATAGACGAAATGATTCAGAATTTCTAATCTATACTTTTCTAGGTGGTGAAACAATGTTATGAATATTATGGCTATTGTGAATCCTTTGTACTGCGAGAAATTCTTGCTTCATTTCCTAGAATTGGGTCGTAAACCAAGATTATAGTTACTAAAACTCGCCTCTTGTATTCACATTTATTTACAGTAATTTTTAAATAAGTTTGACCACGATAATTTAGAAAAATGGCCTAGAATTCTAATAAGGGTTTTTAGAACTCACTAGCATAAGGAACTAGAATTTATACGGATGACATGGAACTATATTTACTAGAGACACAATTTTACTCTAGATATCCGTCACAGTTATTTTTTTCTCAGTGTAGTTTTAACAATGTATGTCTTGAAGTTGAAGGTATAGAAATTAAGCGTAATTTTTATTTATTTATTTGTCATGAAACACATTTTTAATTGAAACTATCAGTAAGTATAAAAAATTTCGTTAAGATTTTGTAGATATCGGATTTTTTTTTTTTTTTCCTATATCGGGAATTTCTTTTTATATTTCTTTTTTTTTGTTTAACCTCTTATTCTTTTATTGATTTGAAACGAAAAAGAAGATTTTTTGGTACAAATATTACTTTTTTTTTTTTTTTTTTAATTATTACTTTTATAAGTATTCTTATTGTATTTTAAAATGTTTACATTAATGCTCTAAGTGTTCACTATTATATTTGTTTGATTCTTAACAAATTCTGTGAACTTTTTAGACATTCAAGAAAAAATATTTTTCAAAGAGGGATACCTGCATTAATAGTCACATGATAATTTTTTATCACATCATTTCTAATAAACACTTACATCTAATTGAAAATTTTAAAACAGAAATTACTTATATTTTAAAATTATGTTTTTAAAATTAATACACATAGAAATATTTCAGAACAAATAAATTTATTTCTTCCAAACCTAGTGAGATTTCTAAATTAACTGTGTGAAAGCAGCAATTTTCAATCTTATTATAAACTTTTGGTATATGATATGTTGTTTAGATTGGATAAACTCATTCCATAAATTCCTGTATTACAATATGCTTTTGAAAATACATATACAATCACGTTAAAGAGCTTTTTAAATGAAATTTAAATCAAATACACTGATTTTAGGAAAATTTATTTCATTTTCTCACTTTACATTGATTTAAACGGGATAAATTAACAAGTTGTAAGCATCATATTTTAAAATTCTTAATATTTATCTAATATAAACTTCAAGTATGAAAATAGATATAGTTTTTACTTAGTTCAAAAGTAGACACAGATAAAAATTATATTTTTACAAATCGAATAATTAAAGTACACTTTCCATATTTAGTTATTGATTTTTATTAAACTATTAAAAACTCAATATAAAATTTTAAAGTTTTCTATATTTTTTGTATTATTTTTTTGTGCAGTTCTTAAAGATTCACAGTAGGACTATCGCAAAAAGGCTTTCAACAAAGATGCCACTATCAAAAAATCACTATGTTCTATAAATAACTTGCCCTAGTAGGAAAAAATATCTTTGTATTATGCGAGTTAAAAATAAATCGAAAGTCTTAGTAAAACACCTGAAACAATTTTCAAACAGTTTAAAAATATGAAAACGCATGAATTACCAAGTCTCATACTTAGCTTTAAGAAACTTCGAAATGGGTAAAAATTAAAAAAAGCACTGTTAGATGGTTTATTAGAGCTGATAAAATAATTGACAAAAAGTAGATCTCAAACTATTTATGACTTCATAATGTAGAATAGTTCTTGTAAATATATACTTCCTGAATTAGCCGTGAAGCTGACCCATTTACTTGCGATGTGTAGAGAAAGAAAACAGTCAAGCGAAATCTTCTAATATCTTAATTTATTGATCGGTTGAAGATAATACAATAATAATAAAAAAAATTCTCGTAAAAAGACTTAAAAATTGTCATAATTGAGAAGAATGAGACATAAAAATTCTTCTTGATGTAATAATGCAATGTCTTTGAAGATTACTTTATAATAATAATAATAATAAATATTAATCCAATAAGTCGAAGAGCACGGGGAATATACAATAATTTTGGAAGAAGAGAAAAGCAAAGGTCTTCTTAATTTAATAAAGAAGCACCACAAAACTGGCGTTGTAAAAATTATTACTTACAGCCTTTGAATAAACACCATAAAATGCAATAAACTCGCAACAATTGTTTCGGATCGAAAAAACACACGACCCTTCATCAGGCGAATAAAGTAAGCACGAGTGCTGAGTCAAAGCGGCAACGCACCAACGTTGCCGCTTTGACTGGAGCACTCGTGCTTACTTTATTCGCCTGATGAAGGTTCGTGTGTTTTTTCGACCCGAAACAATTGTTGCGAGTTTATTGCATTTTATGGTGTTTATTCAAAGGCTGTAAGTAATAAAGGTCTTCTTAGACTCACAGACAAATCAAAAATTATCACTAGGTTTGGCAAAAACATTAACCTGAAAAAGAGCTTTCGCCAAATTAAGCTTAGAAAATTCACCTAAGCAGCATCAGTTTTTTTTTAATTGGTTAAGTATATTTGTATATATTATTTTTAAATGTTGTGACAAATTGATTTATCGTTAGTAATTACATTAGACTTCCCATGAGAAACATTATATCGTTAGATATATTATGCATTAATATCTGCAAATACAATGGTGTTTTTAATTTTAAAGAAACCGGCCGATATAATCTAGAACATATTACTCATTCTTTCAGCCATGTGCGCTTACCTTTTTGTTTATTTTATTTTGTTGTAAATAAGAGTAAATTCGAGGCTATTCTTTGGATGAAAATAACGATCGCCTTTCTCTAAAAGATTTACAGACGTGGCCTTAATTAATTAATTCACTTTGAGAAGAAAAAGAAACTGCAAAAATGATTCTAACTCTCTTTCGCTTAAAGAGATTTTTTAAACAGGGTAAATGAACAATTTAAGAAATTAAATGCAATTAAATTTTAAAAGGAATATGTTATTTTCTACAACACAAGCACGTCTAGAGTTGTAAATGTGTATTTTTTCACATAAAATTCTAAATGTATATATATTGTTTAGATTTCGATGTAAGTAAAAACAGAATATTTAAAAATATTATTAGGTCGTTGCAAAAGTTCGTGCGGGCGCGGATAATTTTATTGCCTCCAAAGACGAGAGCTTCTATCGCCGTGGTATACATTTGTTACCCGAAAAATGGGCAAAGGTTGTAGAAAGTAATGGAGAGTATTTTGATTAAAAATTGTCATTTGATGTGTTGTATCTTTATGAAATGAAGCAATAAAAAACCGCACGAATTTATGCAAAGACCTAATAGTTAGATATCCTTTTAACTAAGAAATTGAAATATTTAAAATCATAGAATTCTATTGAAACAGCAAAAGATCTAATATTGAAATAAGGACCTTGGTGAAAATTTTAATACAGTATAATACTAGTAATTTTTTTTTCAAATCATGCGTCGCTTTTCTTATTGTGAAGAAAAATATATCTGAAAAGCATTTTGGATCCTAAGTTTTAATGTAAATCGTTGTTTTGAATTTAAGAATAATCCTCAATTTAATGATAAATTTGTTGTGGATAATATGAATTGAAAATGCTCCAGGGATTAAAATTTCATTTTTCATAAATCAAGCGAATTCTTTTTCATATTGCGGGACAGGTTAAGTGTTTGCAAATCATTTAAAAAATGACTGTAAAATTAACTATTCAGTTATTATCATAACTAGAAACTACTGATCATAATAAAGAATTATTGTATTGTAAAATAGTTTTCGTAATCAATCATTTTTATATCAAATATTAAGTATTACATCATTTAATCATAATAATTATAATTAAAAAAAGAAAATATTATAATTTTTTATTAAAATCACACAATCAACTGATTGGAAGAAAATCATATTTATGGAAATTTTATTTTTCCGACTGAGGGAAAATAATGCCTGGACCGGTAGTCGAACCCCGGATCTTTGACTTACAAGGTCAAGGCTCTACCATTTGAGCTATCCAGGCCGACAACCGGTCGGCATTATTCACTCAGACAATAAATATCAATTTTATATTTTAAACATTTATTTATAAATTGATAACTACACTTTATATTTTAAAAGCAATATGTACACTTTATATATTAAAAGAAAAAATTAATTTTCTATCTTAAAATAATAATAATAACAATAATTAAATTAATGATCAGGAATTTTATTCATACTCTTTTTAACTGTTAAGAAAATAGAAAATGTAATTAAACAGAAATTGAAAATAAAATATCTTAAACGAGAAATAATTTCCTGTAGTCTTGTTTCAAAACAGTGATGTAATTTGTTTCGCGAATCGTGAAAGAAAATTACCCTATTTAACATCAAGATATTTTATTTGATTGCCTTCAGATTTTTTTTTTCAATTGTTAAAAATCTAGGAACATCATTTCCGGACTGCAAACTAGCTCTCATATCAGATTTTTAGCTACAAACTCCATTCGGAAATAACAAAACTGAAGCTTATCTATCATCAATTTCCTTTTTGAAAGTGGTTATTCAAAATAAAATGTTTAAACGAGTATTTTCTGTTTTAGAAAAGTAGTTACTTGTTATAATTAAAAATTTTATTTTTAAAGAGTCAACGATGAAACTCAAATTGTTTGCAATTAACTTACATTTAAAATAACATTTACTTATACTTAAAAAATGTAAAAAAAAAAAAAAAAAAAAAAAAAAAAAAGAAGCTTTTATTTTGTTTATACTTTATTTAATTACTTTTTGTTAATTACCTTTAAAGCTCTATGTATTAGAAAAGAGCGTAAAACCAGAACATTTTTGAATAAAGATAGTCTCTACCACTTTTATTTAAAAAGAATTTTCAAAAATCAATTAAATTCTGAATGACTGTTTATTCTGTTTGATTTTCTGAAATGAAACATGCGTAAATAAACAACACTTTCGTTATCTGAAATTCTATAATCTGATATTAACCATTTTTTGAATGACACATGAAATTATTTTTCTGGAATACATTTCATGCTTTATGTTTTCTTTATTGAGAAATTTAATGGACAGAAATGCAAAAGATCAAAGTTAAAAATTAGTTCAATAAATATAACAAACATTTGAGATACAACTCACAAAATAGTCTTTCTTTGGCAAAAAGTTTTTGTATCATAAGCTTTAGTAATGAAAATCTAAAAATAAGTAGTGGCAAACTTTTTTAAAAATAGTTTTTAAAGAAATATATAACATATATGAAGAAAAAAATAATGACTTTATTTTTTGTATAAATTTATGTAGCTCTAAATGCGTGTTATATTTTTATTATAGTAATCAAAATTAGCTTATTAGAACATGCCACATTTAAAAATAAATTAGTTATGGTATCTTTTTTATAATTAAAATCAACATAGAGAATCATAACCTTAGACAAACTAATTGCATATGCAGTAAAGGAAGTATATACTAACGTAAAAACCCAAAATGGAAAACAAAATTTGCATACTGCAGGTTTAGTACCGTTAAGCATACCGTCATCACTGCACTCGAGCAAGACGGATTACTACCCCTATTTATAAACAGAAAATCGAATTCTAGAGCTGTCAGTCTGTCTTTAGTATCTGATTCTCTGTTTGTATACAAATCATAACTCTTTTTGCAATTTTACACTGATAATGGTATGCTTAATTCTATCGAAACTGTAGTATGGGACTTTTGTTTTTCCTTTTGACGTCTTAAATACTATTAATATATATTTATTTTACTGTATTTTTTGATATCAAGTTGCGGTTTTACAAACTAATTTTATACTTATTTTTGAGATCCAGCTTATTCAACAGACTATGCAGCTTTGTCTGAAAGAATTTAATTATTTTTCAAAAATTTTTAACCTTATTAGAATTCATATGCTAGTTTTAGTAAAACGTTAGTTTATATATATATATATATATATATATATATATATATATATATATATATATAGCATAAAAAGTTTATTTTCAAGAGTTTTTTCTAGTTTTAAATAAATACCGATATTTTCAGAAAAAATATTGAGTCCCCATAATTTTATCTTAGTGATAAATAATGATTCATTTCCATTTGAAAATTATTGAGAACGACTATCTAACCATTTTAGGTACTGCAGCGTATCTTAGTGATACCACGTTCACCTTCCAAATTTAAAAGTTCTCTTTGCCGACAGTCCTTTTATATATATGTTTATTAATATCAATAAAAAGTGCTTTACACATATTTGAATATAATTATTTTAGAAAATGCTTTGCATTTACTGTGAATAGGATGTAAGCCGTTCTTTGTATATTTTCTCTATTTTCAATTTACTAAGTACATTTTATTTTGCTAATTTTCTTCAAAGATTTTAATTGTGTTTTATATAACATTTTAATCTATGAGCGCGGATAACGTAAGAAATTATTGAATTTCAAACTGTACGTTTTCACGTGTCTAGATTCTAAATATCAGATTTTTTTTTATTTAAAATTTACTTAAATTTTGTTTGAAAACGAAACGGATGTATACAGTCAAAGACATATTTATTAAATATATATATACCATATTTTATATAACATGTTCTTTACATTACCAAAGTTTCAAGATGATTCCTAAAAAACTTTTTTACATATTTGACAAAACGTCTAAATTAACAGGGATTAACAGGGAGGAGAGGCCGCTCACCACTCCAGGAGTGGTGTCGAGCGATTCTAGCTATGCTAGTCCCCTCCTCCGGAACATTTATTAAAAAAAAAATTACAAGGGCCGCTAGAGACAGGTCTCCCACGTGACACGGAGCGGCGATAAAGAAGTCATATTTCAATTTATTACTGGGTGCAGTAAGTACACTATGATGAAGTATAGTGGGCGCCGAGCTTAAACTCATCACGACAAAGATCACCAATGGAGAGCAGAGATTGGTTAAGATAGTACCGGGCCTAACCCTTCGCGACAAAGGGCACTTAGTCGTCTAAATTCGGAAGTGTCCGAATACTTATTGGTTTATAGTGGATTTGTACCATACCACTTAATAGAAGGCTTACCACATTCCATGTTCTTTCCGCCGAACTCCCTCACCCACACAAGGAATACAAGGAATTGCAAGGAATACAATTAGAGGAGTTGAACTCAAATGTTTGAGTATATTGAAAAGTAAAGTACACTGTATCTCAAAGAATTGCTGTGATTTTATGAATCACTTATAAAAGATGTAAAATTAGCGATTTTTGAGTGTGTCTGAAAAAACGACTCCCTAGATTTTGTTTAAACTTTCTATATAAAGATGAATTTACATGCGTTTGTGACGCATGTATTTGTCGGATACTACACAAAAGTGGTAGAAATTAAGTCAATGTGTGAGGTATAAGTGGACGTCATACCTCAATCTTAACTTAAGTATCTTAAGTAGTAAGTAAGAAATAGTACGAGACTCAAATTGAAATACAAATAAAGTTTTATTAGAGCTTAAGTGCAGGGAGGATACTTGGGCCAAACTCGATACCAATTTTTTAATATCTTAAGAAAATAGCTTAAATAACTAACTTAGATAAATGAAGAAAAGAATCACACCAACAGTAGATAATGTAGTAGGACGATGACTGCTTTCGGTGAACCACAACACTTCTCCAACTTTGACTAAGGTGGTAGGATTCCCTGTATCCACCTAACTCTACACATTATAATTCAACACCTTCTAAACCGCCACAACGTTCGCTGAGCTAAGAAACTTAATCACTAAATGATCGCCTAAGAACAATACTCTTCTACTAAACACCTCTACTTCACACACCTTACACCAAAGATATATTCATATTTATAATTAATCTCCATCAACTCTAATCACTTCACTTAACAAACTCTAAAACCTCTTCGTATTCAATCACGCTCCGCAACTTACTTTCTTCATTGCAGCGCTATGCTGACTCAAAACTATTCCATCTTTAAATTTTGCCGAGTGCTGTCGCCGAAGTATTTTTCGCTTTCCCAACACTCGCATTGCTGGATCCAGCATAATTTAAAAAAAAACCTGTGGTGACCTACCGCAACGTCAAACTTATAAATGTTTTGTTTTCTGATAACAGTACATAAAAAGAATACATAATTTGTGTAGTAGTGGATAATGAAAGCCGCGTATTTATTACACACCAAATATTTATCTTTTTTTTTTTTTAACTTACCCTTTTCTGATCATTTAACAAATTCATTATGATCTCTTAAATATCGTCTAAAAAACTGTAAGGCAAATAAAATATTGAGGCTAAATATTATACGTTAATAAATAAATGAATATTAATTGTATAAATTTAATAATAAAACTATAAATGCTATTTTATCGATTTTTATTCCGTTGCCTAATTCTACGTAATTAGCTCATATGCAACATTTTATAAACATAATTTTTTTTTTTCATTTATTATATTTGTTTCTTATTTTAATGTAAATTGCATTGTAAATTTCTGAAAAATATAAATGTATTTAACAATGATTATTTTCATAAAACTTCATTTGTTTATCAATCATTTTATTATTTCTTATTATTCTATTTTATTTAAACATTTAAATCACATGTAACAAATTTATTCAGGGTCAAATAAAATAATTTCTTCACAGTCGTAATACATTATATTTGAAAACATATAATAAAATATCTACGTAAAAATGTATTATATTTTATTAAAAATAGATTACGTTTTAACCTTATTGGTCATTTTTTAATTGAATTCAGGTTATTAATGGCTTCGCAATGCTGAATTATCTCAGATGTGATGAAATTTCAGACGCAAGTAAATCAGATATGACGTTTTCCATTAGCATTTCAATTAATAATCTGTAACGTGTGATAGGTTTTGACAGCTGTATCAAGAATCGGATGAGAAAGCATTTAAGGTGATTTGTATAATTAATAATTCCATGTTCGACTTGCTTTAATATAAAAAGACAAATCGGAAAAATATGTTTTATTATGAATTATCTTTCCATTCTTTTGATTGAATAATATTGATAAAAGTAGCTATAATGTTAAAATTTTAATATATTTTCATTTAAAAAAAAAAAAAAAAAAAAAAAAAAAACATTCTTTAAAAATTAGAAGGCAAATTTTAATACTATTATTTGATATTACTACAAACCAAAATGTTAATTTGTTAAAGAACATTTTGATTTCTAATACTATTACTATTAATAATCGATGAAAAAATGTTTTAAAATGTCATTTATTTGTTTCTGTTTCGTTGTGTTTGTGTGAAAAATTGGCTTCAAACTAGTTCAAAGTGACATATTTATCCAACGATTTTCTACTTTTCTTTTTATCATAAAGTATATTCTGCCACAGACTTACATTATAGTAAAAACTACATATTTTATTTCAATATTAAATTGTAGGAAACCTACTTACAAGAACATATTTTAAGTTGATCTAAAAGTAAAAAAAAAAGAAATAAAGAATGAACATTAAAAAATAAAACTTCTTGTAATATAGTTATTAATAAAATGAAATAAACCTACATAGCTTTAGCTACAAATGCATTTTTTATTTGAAAATTATTGAAATTTACCGCTTACAAAATCTTTTCGCAGATGTATGAGATATTAAAATAAATTAAATCTGAATATTAAATTCCTAATTCACGAAATGAAATGAAATTTACATACAATTTACATAAATCACTTGAATGATAAACAGTTAAGCATCTTAAATTTGAACAAATCATTTTATAATAAATAAATATTCATGCAAATGAGATTTCGATGAAAAAGTATTCTATGAAAAATCATTAAACAAATATCAGAACTACCCTTTCTCTTAACGTAAAAAAAAAAAAAAAAAAAAAAAAAGCAAGATATCGGGATCATTATCGTTTTGTTATTTTGTTTTTAACTCTTTAAAATAATGCGAGTTGAATGAAGCTGGATCATCTTGCTGAATGTATGATGCATTTTATTGTATGCTAAAAAGATCCATGAATATTTTAAATTAAACAATTTATCATGATATTTATTCACTGGTGCCCTTATTACATATATGATAAAAATTGATTTAGAACGAAAATAACATCAATAGTCACATTTGTGAAAAATATATTATGAACCACGAAATAATATTTGCTATAATTTTGCATTAAGTACTAATAAAATTTGAAGCTTTATTTAAAGAAAATTATTTAATACATAAATACATTTTTTAATTCAGAAATTAATAAGATCAGTTAAATAAATATATATATATATATATATATATATTCCTAGTAGTACTGTGAAATAAAATCCGATTTTGAATTCGATAATAAACATTTCATACAAATGTTATATTCATGTTTTCTACTGTTTTAGAGTTTTGTCGAAAAGAAACTTGTTGTTTCAAAGAAACAGATTGTTTCTTAATGTTTGAAAACCTAGCTATTAGAGTACCCTGTGGCAGAAATTTATTATGCTTTCTGCGACAAGCTTCATCAACACCAAAATCTTTCTGCAGGAATAGTTTGTGAAGTTAACATTTACGAATTCAAAATAAATTATTTTTAAATAGTAAATAATATTCAGTATAACCAATGTATTTAAATTTTAACTAGGCACAAATGCATATATCCGCACTATTGCAAGAAAATACTTTTTTTTTTCTTCTTTTTTTTTTTTTAAGAAAGGTGAAAATAAATCTATTGATCTATTGATCTTAATTGCTTCAGATTTTTTGTTCACACTAATATGCAATATTGTTTATAAAATATTCAATGAATTCAAAACCATAAAATGCATCAAAAATAACCTGCTAATTTTTTTAAGGCATTTAAATCATGAAATGTCTAAATTAAACAAATGTTACAAATACTTTTAAAATTTCATTACTTTTTTTTATATTAAATATATATATTTAAATACGCAAATGCATTTACTTCATAAGATGCAAACTAAACAACATAAAATATAATACGGAACTCAAAATTAAAATACAACAAATTAAAAGTAAAAATTAATATAGAATACTGAATATTATAATGAAATATAAATAATTTACAACATTTATAGTTTTTGAGATTATTAGAAAGATGCAAGATAATATTCTAATACACATGATTCATTTTTTATATTATATACAAATAGCATAAAGATGTGTATTTGAAATCTAAAAAATGTGATTTTACATGAAAGAATTCAGAATGTATAATTATCAGGCCCTGATTACCCAATAGGCACGAAAAGCATGTTCTTCCCCTGGAAAATTTTGAAAAGGCCCCAAATTAAGCAAAAAAATGGGCCCCGAATTGTAAGCTTGTGGTCTAAAAGCATTGTCTGATTATAAAACGTCACAGTCCTACCTTTACTACCATTTCTAGATTATATATGCTAATAAAGCTTTTACGCATTCATTTATAATGGAATAATTTCATATATTGTGGTAAATATAGGCTTTCACCAGTTTATATCTTGGTACAAAAATCAAGTGAATTTGCTTGTCTATGTTTTAAGTGAATTTACTTGTCCTCAATTCCAGGTAACTACAAAATTTAATGAAAAATTTATAAATTTTTCAAGATGTTTGTATGAGTCTTTTGACTAAGAAGCCAGTGGGGGTCCCCAAATGGATTTGTGCTTCCACTCAATTGTACGGTTAATCGGGTCCAGAGCCTGATTACCACCTGTTGGGGCCAAGGCCCAGGATGATTTTGGTGCCCGCCCCCCTCTTGAACAAATTAAAGTTTTTTTTTTTTTTTTTTTAATCTAATTTGTGCACAAAGTTTGACTGCTGGTGAAAAAGTTAAAGCATCACCTTCATAAGAAATCAGTTTTAACTTCTTTTGCAACGAGACCTCAAATTATTATTATTATTATTGGTGCAGGGGTAATCTTTCTTCTATGACTGTTGGAATCCACTTGCATAGAAATGTAATTTTTTACAAGGTATTCTTTATAATACTGTTTTCTTTTTTAATCCTAATCTACCTCATTCATACCATACGAAATCAGCGGGTATGTAAATATGAACATATGACCAAATAATACTGAAAATGTAAAGATATATATTCCATTAGGATAAAACAAAGTTCTTTAATTTGTATTATATAACTGTAAGTCTGCAAGTGAAAATTTATCTGGATTTTTTGGTCCGCTGTAAAATGTTATATCATTCGACCGATCTCCACGAAAACTGGTATATTTCATAATCTAGCTAATGTCGTATTTTTTAATTTAATCGGATAATTGGTTAAAAGATATTAAAAAATCCCTATTTTCAACTAAAGATTATTATCGTTAGGTAAATTTTGGTTAATTTTTTTTTAGGAAATCTTTTCCAAAAATAGCATTTTTTAAATTTAAAATTTATTTTGGTGCCTCTAGATAGAGGTGCCCTAGGCCGAGGCCTTATTGGCCTGTGAAATAATCAGGCCCTGATCGGGTCCTGATAATTATACCATAATTTAAATACATAAAGTAAAACAGAATACAAGATCTAAGTAACACAATTATAGACAAACCATAGTCGAAATATTTTCATAAAAGATTGAGGCAAGAGAAATATTTAATTTTTAAGGAAATGTTGAAATGGGAAATGTAACAGATTTCATGGATAAAGTCTATAATAGAAAATAAGGATTACAGATGAATGAAATAAATAGAAATCAATTAAAAGTAATATTTGATATTGATATCTATACGAATAAGTAAATAAAATAAATAAATAAAAGCATTTGCTGAAACCTTTGGTTTAATTTTTATTCAAAATAACTATCTAATTTGCAATATTTCAATTAAAAAAAATAAACATTTTTTTTAAAAATTCAAATGTTTAAAGAATGAAATGAACAAGCTGTAGAAACTTATGATAAGAGTATTTTTGTAAAATAAATTAATAATTTTTTTTAACGACTTCATATGCTTAAACAACAAAAATTAAAGCTAAGAATTTTAATCACAATTAAAATATTTAATGATTAGTAAAGAAAAAAATTAGAAAAGTTACCAATTTTATAACTTAAGATACCCATTAATATTTAT
Source organism: Salticus scenicus (assembly GCA_963930645.1). NCBI lineage: Eukaryota > Metazoa > Arthropoda > Arachnida > Araneae > Salticidae > Salticus > Salticus scenicus. The sequence goes on along the minus strand of OZ005653.1, from coordinate 38,200,800 downwards.
TGCTAAGATCTTTTACTACATATAAAATCCTAAAAATCAATAAAGTATTTTTAAGATTAATTTCTTAATTTTCTATTTTTTGAAGCAAGGTTTGAAGCTTCATTTTTTATTTTGCGTGTAACTACAGACGTTACAAATTTCCCCATAGTCTTATTTCTGTATATATTTGTGAAATGTATTGCATAGCTTGAACCAAACATTTAAATTAATGCAGCTTTTAAGAATTTACGTGTATTTACTACTACGCACGTATGCACGATTCGCATACATTAAAGAAAAAAAAAAGCACTAGATGCAACTAATTTGTCGTGCATAAATCAGAAAATGTATGAAAATCGGTACAACAGCAATCACGCACTTATTAAAAAGAAAAAAGAAAAAAAATCACTGGATGGAGCTATTTTGTTATGCATGAATCTGAAAATGCATGAAATATGAAATTCGGAAAATGGTCGCAAAGCCACATTCTTTCAAAAAAACATATTTTTGCAATACAATAAATATACACGACACGAGAGGCAGGCGCGGCGCGAAAACAAAGTGTGGAGACACGAAAATGAAGTTCCGATGTGAAGAGGTTACCAGTGAAAAGTGTCGATATACCGAATCATATCACCGCGGCACGAATCGCTAATGCATGCCGTATCAAAGCTAACCCAAGTGAGTTACATCCGCTTTATCTCCTCTCCTTATTCAGGATTGAGGCGATCGTACCTGCAGAAACGAAAATTTGTTCTGCAGAACAGTTTATAAACCATTCTTTGAGTTTATTTCTCCCTCTCTCTCTCTCTCTTTTTTTTTTTTTTAACACTCCCATAACACAATGGCAAAATTTATTTGACATCAGTAAAATCTTTCTGCAAGAACATTTCCGTTTCTGCGACATTGTCGCCGTGTCGCCGTGTTTCTGCCACGGGGTTAGAGTATATGTAATATGCATGAAATATAAAAATAAAAAATAAATAAATAACGGTAATTAGAGACATAAAATTAATTTGGATAGCAAAGATGTCTTTTGGATAATCTTTTTTAATTTAAAAGTGCAATGACAGACCTCTATTTTGAAGATTTAAACAATAACTAACTTAACGGTTAATCTTTTTACAGCAAACAAACGACAAAGAACACTCACACACACACACACACACACATATATACATACATACATACATATATGTATATTCAGGATGGAAAGCAAAGTCACAAAGAGACCTATATCTCTGAAACGATTGGCCGCAGCTACATACTTTCTATTACAAAATATTTTAAAATCTACAAGCATTTGTGATATGGCATGTTTAAATTTAAAACATTAAGTTTTTGAATTGAAGTTTTAAATTAAGTTTTGAATTAAGTTTTTGAAATTAAATAAAACTATCTTTCTATACAATACTGTTGACACTTATTCTAATAAATATAACACAAAAAAAGTTTCATTCCTGTGCTCCCAAAATTGACCGAGATATTTAAGTTCAAAGTCTGTGATTTTTTCACACTTTCTCGGGCATTTTTAAGAATTTTTTTTAACTGACCCCTTAATGAAGCTCGAAAAAATAAGGAAATATCCAGAACTGTAAAACTAAATATCTCCGTTAATTTTAAGCGTACAGTAGCAAAATTTTTTAAGTCATATATTTGTTAGGACGAGTGCCAACTTTTAATAAATATGACTACAAGGACCTGGGGACCGTATAAAAAGTTAGATTTTTTTTGTAATAAAAAAAATATATATTTAAATATGTCGCGTCATAAATGCTTACATTTATTAAAAAAACATTTTTCCTAATAGAAAGTATACGTCTGCGATCAATGCTGCGGAGATAAAGGCATCCTCGAGAGTTTGCTTTGCATCCTGTAATATTACCGCAAAAGTGCAGAAATCAGTTAATCTGCAGATTAGCTAGGTAATCTGCACATTAACTACGGTGATCCGTTAAAGTGAGGAAAATTGTTTCATTTCTCAAATTACCTAGGACCTAGGTAATCTGCGAATTACGTAGATAACCTGCACATTACCTACTAGGCACTCGTTAAAGTAAAAGTAAGATCTCGGTGTTGTAATTTTACAGCACGCTCTGTTGTATTTGTTTTTTTTCATTCGGAAAAAAAAAAAAAAAAGATTAGTTTTCTTTTCTTTTCTTTCTTTCTTTACTTATTTTAATCTGTATGTGTTTTAATTTTTATGTCTTTTAAAGTTACATTTTTATTTTATTTTATTTTATTTTTATTTATTTCATCGTTTTTATTCTGTGAATATAAGTCTGAAGATGTTATGCATTTTTAATATGAAATCATCTATGCATTTTTAATCATTGAACATCTTGAATCTTTCAATAATTTCTATTTTGTAAATGAATGTTAGAATTGAAATACAGTAACGATTTCTTTTCAAACTAAATATTTATCCATTTAAATGTAAAAATAAAGGTTTATTAACAACTTATATTGGGTACCCCGTCAAAATAGCCCAAGACAAAATAGCCCTGACAAAAGAGCCTTGACAGCAAAACAGCCCCGATAAAATAGCCCCGACAAAACGATCCCGACAAAAGAGCCCCGACAAAATAGCCCCCGATAAAATAACCCCGACACAACAGCCCCAGGACAAAATAGCCCCCAACAAAATAACCCGGACAAAACAGCCCCAGACAAAATAGTCCCAGTATAACTGCACTTTTTCCCCCTCTACTGATGTTTAAATTTTTGTGTGTATAGGCCGATAGGTGGCGCTAATACGCTGTATTTTTCTTTGATTCTGAAAAAAATATATGACACACTTCAGGTTATCCGATTTTCACCAAAAGTTCGAAAAATCATATTTACACAAGACCTGCCTGAATTCTGAAGTTTCGTAGTTCTATCTTTTTTTTTTTTTTTTGAGATATGATAGTCAGAAAATTTTCCATGTACAAAGAAAGATACATACAAATTTTGCCGGGGACTATGTTGTCGGGGGCTATTTTGTGAGGGCATTTTTGTCGAAGCTTTTTTGTAGGGGCACTTTCTCGGGGGCTATCTGTTTTGTCGAGGGCTATTTTGTCTAGGGCTATTTTGTCTAGGGCTATTTTGTCTGGGGCTATTTTGTCGGGGCTGTTTTGTAGGGGCTCTTTTGTACTTTGGGCTTATTCGTCGGAGCTGTTTTGTCGGGGCTTTCTTGCCGGGGCTGTGTTGTCTTGGGCTTATTTGGCGGGTCACGAATTAAAACTCATATTTACGTTTCTTATTAGTACACATCAGTAAACAAGTTTTAAAAAAGTGCTGCCTTATGTTTAAACATCAAACAAAGTTTTTATATAATAGTATTCATTTGTATGTAATGTAAATTTAAGAAGACTTTATATTATTTAAATCATTTTTTTTTAATTGCAAGAATTCAGGCTTAATTATTTCTGAAACTCCAAATGCTTTTTTTTTTCTCCATTTAATATACATTTAAATAACGAATTTAAGTAAAAATTTATTGATCACATTTAAAAAATATATATACTATAACATAAAATTACATTTTTTCAAATTTAATATTACCTATTTTTGTTTGAAAATTTAACTGTAGAAGTTGCTACATTTCACAATCGTGTGTCATCACAAACTAATACGTTTTAAAACATCTTTTGCAATTGATAAATAGTAACGAGCATTTTCTTGACAAGCGATGTCAGGTCTGAACAAGTTAATTAATTAAACAAACAATTTGTCTTTGTAAACGTATTCACGACAGTATTTTAGGAACTACTTAAAGAATACATCGTACAAAATACGAGATAGAAACATTTTAATAAATTTTAATGAAGTTGCTTTTTTTTTTTTTTTAAACAATTATATTAAAAGTAATTAAAGCCAATTGCTGAAGCCAGTTTTGTACATAAAAGTAATAGAAAAAAATTATTTATTAAAATTCAAAACAATGTAATAGTATTCACCCTTTTAAAACACAAATGATAATGTAGATTTGTGAAAATTGTTAATAGGAAGAGATGATATTAACACTCGTTTATGTATGGTGACAATGAGTACTATCATTTTTGAATATTTCAACATTTAGTTTTTTTTTTTTTTTTTTTTTTTTTTAACTGCTATTTGTCTATACCTTTTACTGAATTGCTACGGACTAACTGAAGAAGATCGTGCGTTGCTAAATTGCAGGATGGGACGAACAAAAAACGCAGCGAATGGTTGAAGCGTGCCCAAACTTCTGATTATAAAACTTTCAGCCACATTGTAAAACCGACGGACTCACACATGTAAGGTAGGTTTGACGAGGCATAGCTAAGTCGACATAACTTCCGAGCACCAATACCCACCCTTCTCCCAGTTTTCTCGTCTATTTTGTATGCATTTTTCTTTGGTGTTATTTATATATTTATTTAACCTTTTTGATTGCACATTTTTTCTTCTTTTTACCCCTGCAACGTTATACGAAATTTTTTATCTTTTTTCACGTTTCTTTCTTTCTTTCTTTTTTTTTTTTTTTTCATTCTTAAGTGCGGTGGTATGTCAAAAACAGGTATATCAAAAGTGCCCTTTCTCTGGAAATTCATGCGCATAGAAAATATTTGTTCCAAAAGTATTTAGCAAAGCATGAACGACCCAAATTTATTATAAAGTACAATAATTCGCGATCATATTGGAGGTGGTTTCTCTCCTCGAGCTATCTATACGAAAGTGTGTTTATACACCATTTTTGATTTTTCTACGATTTACAACGACAATCACTAATTCTCCTTGAATCTATGTTGGGTACAGTCATAATAGGTTTCTAAGAATCTCGGACGGTTAGATGTTGGAGAGCGTCGACATTCCAAACTCATATCATTTGTTAATATTTTACATGTTTAAAGAAATAAACATATGTTAAAATAACCTTTACTTGACTAAATAATTTCATGATTTTTTTAGCCCAAATTTTGAATTTGCATTTTTTTTTTGTCTTTTTAATTTATTAACATTTTTATGATTTTGTTTCACAAAGAACAGTTCAAAAGTAGACATCATTTGAGGTTCTCATATTTCATTAGGTGTTTACTGTTTTTGCATCCCGATTGTTTTATATTGTGTCTAATGTAATAAGTTAAGTTTCTTAAAAATGGCTTTGCAGCGGGTTTCATACCTCGCGTGTTATAGTTAAAAAGGTGGCTTTTTTTTTGGGGGGGGGGGCATAGGTGGACTCTGCTCAGTTCCCCATCATATGTATGTTATTATAAATTTCAAGTGCAAGACACAGTATATTCATGTTAAGAGAAATTTGATCAAACACTTAACACAGTAATAGAATAAAATCCCCGCCTAATATGCTACCCACCATTCAGTTCGATATATTTATCTTAGTCTAATCTATTAATTAATTTTATTGGGGTCAATTTCATAGTTTAGTTTCCATGCTACTATTTCCAATGTAATAGTCCTCAAAAAGTATATATATATGGAACATCGCCTAATTTTGCTATGTTGATAAAATCTTAAATTTCGAATAACTTACAAAATTTTCCTATTAGAATATTTGCAGTCAATTAGGTTCAAACAGGTATCATAAATGTTTTTGAAGTTGTCTGATATATTTATGATCCTCAAAATGGACATTTAGGGTCAATTTTGCCCTACTCTGCCATGTTAAGTAAATCGTAAATTCCAAATAACTTACGAAATTGTTAAATTAAAACATTCATAGTCAGGGATGTTCATGCCAGTATCCGAAATGATATTTTAAAAGTGTTTTGATATCTTTACGATGAAAATATCCCTCAAAACCGACGTTTATGCGAAATTTTGTCCTATTCTGCCACGTTAAGAAGTTGGTAAATTTCGAATAATTTTTGCAAAATTTTCAAAGTAGGATGTTTATAGTTAATAATGTTCATCCCGGCATCAAAGCAGACATTTAATAGCTTTTCTTTACGATACAAGTGTCTTTACGATATTGTCTTTACGATACAAATATTTCTTTTCATGCACGTTTAAATGAAATTCTGCTTTATTCTGCCATGTTAAGAAAATCGCAAATTTCGAATAACACCTGAAGTTTTTTAAATAGAATGTTTCAAATAAACAGAGTTCTTTTCAGTGTCATACATAATATTTTAAAACTGGTCCGACCTCTTTGCGATCACTTGTTCGGGAGATATCGTGTACACAGACTAACGAAGTAACACACTAACGGACTAACAAACTTACAGACACCCTACAGAGGGACAGGATACCCATTTTGATATTTTCGGATTCCTCACACCTCAAAACGTGTAAAAAAGTAAAAAAACCGAGGTCGAAAATTTTCACGACTACCTAAGTTCCCCATATCTATAGTATGATGCGGAACTGAAAATTGGCCTTCTTTTAAATTTTTTTTTAAGTAACTAGTATATCTCCATGAAAATAAATGCGGGAGACTCATAAAAATTTATACAGGTAATTAGAAGTATCATAATCTCATGCTACAGCCAAAACGCTTTTCAAGCATTTCTTTTTATGCGTAATTCCAAAATATTTTCATCTTAAATTTTTTACTGGCTCTTCTTTTGCTTTCACAGCAAAACATATCCTGTAATATATAACTATTTCATCACCCTCCTGTTTCAAGATAATTCTTCTAGTAATTTTTGAGATATTTAACAAAACTTGTGAAATCGAAAGTATCCCATCATTTGTGGAAAGGTAGTGTAGAATTAAATATATTAGAAACGTAGAACATCGATGTTTTAGAATTTGCGTCAGTAACTGGAACATTCGATAAAACGAAAGCTAACAGTTTTTTTCATTTCTTAGAAAAGAAATAATTTAGTGTTTCAAAAAATAACAGTTACTATCACATTTGAATAATATTTTTTTTATTTATTTAATTAATTTCTCAATGTGAAGCATAAACTTAATAATCTTAAGGAATATTTTTTATTACAAATTAGGAAGAGAATGTTTATAAGAATTTAAGCTTTTAGAATCAAAATTTATACATTTTTTAAATAAAATAATGGAAAACTAAAAAAAAAAAAAAAAAAAAAAAAAAAACCTTTTCGAGAATTTCTCTGTGCAACCAAAAATCTGTTGCGTGCGTAGACGAGACGAATCTGGGAGACGAAAAAGAAATAAAATACGGCCAGGGAGTTCCAATGAGCACAAGAAAGTACTATGAGTTCCAAAATTTGTTAAATAAAAGGGGCCCATATTGTGAGGGAGTTGCTCACATATCCTTTTATTTCATCAAATTTATTTTATTCTAATTAAATATCTATTTATTCACAATTAAATTTATTAACTTTTAATAATCCCCTTTAGATATGTCAAACTTATTTCAAATTTAGTAAATTCCTTATTGGAAATTAAAATACATAACATTTTCTAGTTTTAAGAACAATTTCAGTGATAAATCCATTGATCTCCTATTTAGCATAATGCAATATATATGTAAGGATCTATACACAATTTAATTTTATTCTCCCTGAAAGTAATTATTATTTTTTTCTATTTCACTGTGTTTCTCAATAAATCTATTTATATTTCTGTACTGATAAGTATAAAGGATTTAAGTCCATATTCTTGATTTTTCAGGAGACGAAAAATAAAGTTTAACTAGATAAAAACAAATCAGAAGAATCGATTAGGAAAAAGGTATTTCGTTGATTTATACCCTTTATACCATTCAGTGGTTGTCAACCTTCACTTAATAACGGGAAAAATTGAATTAAATATTTTATACCATACATGAATGGTAAATTTCTGAATTGGTCTTTTTTTTACCAATGGATTTTCTCAAAGACTAAATGACATAGAATTAAATCCTTTATACCAATCGATAGAGAATTTTTTTCTGAGTCTGACTATGTACTTAATTCAAAATCGGCATTTTTGGACTTAAATCCTTTATACTTATCAGTACAGATTTATAGCTGTAAATGTTCTATTAGAAAATGTCCGTTATAATTTTTATTTGTTTTGTTTTATTTTATATACAGATAATGTATTTAATTGCAGCTATAAATAAGTTAATGACCCATAATTTAGACATCATGTCGCAAAAATTTCTTAATATTTCATGATTACTTGCACCTGTTTTCCAACGGTCTTGTTGGCGCAAGTGATATATGCCAAGGTAGTGTTGCCATGTTTATAACCGTCTTTTCATTTTTAAAAATTCCCATTAAAATAGCATTAACACAAAGAAAAATGTGTTGGTACCCTTGGCTTTAAAAATGTGGTGATGTTACCACAATCTGGCAGTTAACAAGTGGGCTGTCGGATTTTATTCCACACACTTCGACTCTAATCTCCGGGAATTAAACACGTAATTGCTTAGCTCTCTCTCCCGCTAATTTATAACGGTTTCCATCAAAATTAAAAATCTGTGTTATTGCCTTTAATTCTATAATAGTAATATTATTTGTTTTTGAAAATAAACTTCAATAAATGTTCAATAGTTAAAAATAATGTAGTATCTGTTTTCTTTGACGCAATGTACGTTTCTTATCTCGGCAAAATATTTTCAAAAGTATATATTTTAAATTGGATCTTCCACTATTGTACACAAATCTTCTGTATACATATATTTTAATAAAAGTAATAGAAAGATCCTAAAGAAAATTAAACCCTTCCCCGACCGCATCCTGTAGAATCAATCGTAAACTAGTTCAGAGAGAATCCCAGAGGACCAATCAGAAGCCAGAATCTAACCTTGAAGGTTTTACAATCTTAAGACAAAATTAGCTACCAAAACTAAACAGGACTATGCCCGAATCGAACCGACAAATCAGAGTTCGAATTTAAGAATCCATTTAAGAATTAAGTTCTGAGCTTACAAGTCATAAAAAATGAATAAAACTGAATAAAATTTGCCAAATAATAAAAAAATACCCCTTCAGCTCAAAAATTTAAAAGATAAGGTAATTTCGGGTGAGTTGCCCCACCGGTAGAGATGCCCCACTTAATATAATTTCGAAACGCAATGATAGATGGCTCAGCAAGTCCGATTATTATTTCAGATAGATGTTGAATGGTGTGCTGTGGAAGTTACGTGAACTTATTTCTTTGTGTTCTGCTGTCACAACAATATTTCAAGTAAGTACCATGTTTTTTCTACTCTGTTATAAGAGTGAAGTTGCATTGTAAGGCTGGCACTAGTTAATAAAAATAGATTTTTTTTTTTTTTTATATGAGTTTAAAAATCTGTAGTAAGAAGTTGATCAGTCGACTTCGGCCATTGTGCCGCCATTTTTGCTGTCTTTTACTTTGGATAGTTGCCGGGGCATCTCTCCCATACCAAAAGGATAGATGCCCCAGATTATATTCGGGTGAGATGCCCCACATACATTTACAGGGAGAAAAGTCATTTAATTGTTTAAATTTTAAACTAATATAGTTTTTATAAAATGCGTAATATTTGTAAATCGTTAAAATTTTTAACTTAAAAATATTTTTTTAAATTATAAATTTAGATTAAAATTCATCAAATAACATTCAAATTCGCGTGATCTCTAGAAGTGGCAACTCAAAACGAAATCACAAAAAAGCAAATTGAATCCAGATATGAAAGCAAAAAACGCTCAGGTATGTCAGACTGACCTTTGACATTTAAACTATAACGTAAAAAATCTTGGGCGCTAACGAAACTGTAGGTGGGCGGTTAATTGTGCCGGTAAGTGAATATTATTGTATTTGTTAATGCAGTTGTTCAATGCTACTTGTTTGTTTCAGGAAAGATGACTACAGTATACAAAAAGAAAACAGTATATAAAAAAGAAAGATGACTACAGTATGTACAAAAGAAAAAATACTGGAACAGCTGGTGGGACCAGGACAGAAGACCATTTAAAAGAGGCTCTTGAGACTAGAAGCAGGGGAAATTGGTGTCATTGAAGCTGCTAGGTACTATGGAATTTCTTCTCGGACAGTTCGTCGTCGAAGAAAAACATATAATAATACCAAAACAAGCTCTTTGAGGACCATTGACCACTATTGACCACTATTGATCACTATTGACCAATGTTAAAACCTTTTATTATGTTTTTTACAGGTAGGGCATCTCTCCCATGTGAGTGGGGCATCTCACCCGCAACTTCGGGAGAGATAGCAAAATGTAGTGCTGCCGCAATTTTTTTTTTTTTTAAGAAAATTTACAATATGGTACAAAAAAACTACTTAGTAGTAATAAACAATATCTATTATGTATTTACCACAAATTTTCGATGTCATTATTACTACCTAATTTATTTTATAGCTTCCTTTCCTTAAGTGGGGCATCTCTCCCGGAATTACCTTATTTACAATAAGTAAGGTGTTTCCCTAGAAGGAAGGTGGACACTAGCGACTTAAATTGATGTTCAGTATTTAGACCTGATGATAAGATTAGTCAACTCTAGATTAGGCAACTCTAGAGGAACATTGTGTTCAATCTAGGGAAATATGTAATTTAGAGAGTAAATTCTGTGTTAGGTAATTCCCGAAGAAATAATCCTACTTTTCTTAGAGACGGGCAGAAAGTCGTCTCCTCTAGTTAAAATAACCAAAGTTTGTTTCTTCCCGAACCCCCCCTCCCCCCCACCATCGACTCTAGATCATAGTGGTGAAATGAGTCTAACAGAGGATTTCCAACATTGGGAATGAATCTGTGAAACTTCATCGTATGTTTTCGAATTTCATCATAATTTGGCTTAATTCGAAGATCTTGGTGAATAGCATGATTGCAGACATTGAGTAGTGATAGAAGTAGAGTACGGACTCCCTATACTGGCTATAGAGCCTGTATAGGACCTCAAACATCACTGCGGTTTTTGCGCCTTCCTTTGGCGATAATCGCTTTTTTGGCAAAAGATTCTTAGAATTTTGCATGTTTTAAATTGTTTGGTGGAAACCTGATTTTAAGGAGGTTGAATGCCTGCTTTGGTGGAAGTGGAATGGCAGTTTCGCGGTAGAAAAACCGGTTTGGTGAAGGAATTGGTGGATTGATGGGGATGTGATATTCTTGAACAAAAAGTTTACTAGTCCGAGGTCTACTCTAATATCTAGTCAATAACTGCGGACATAACAAATTGCTTGAATAAACCTACATAAAAGCTTATTTTGGAATAACTGAATTTTTATTAACTGAGTTTTTGCAGCCGATCCGTAGATCATAGAACCATAGGTAATGATCGGATAAGCCATGAATTTATAAACAATAATTTATTTTTAATGATAAACGGCTATTCCGAACCAATAAAGAATGAAGGGCTTTCGTGGCTTTCTCATTTTTTTTTTCATAGACTCTAAAATGTAACGAGCCCATGTCAATTTCGAATCTAAATAAACTCTTAAGTATTTGTAACATTATATCTATTGAAATTTATTTTACCGACTGAGTGAAAATAATGCCTGGACCGGGAGTCGAACCCCAGATCTTTGACTTACAAGGTCAAGGCTCTACCAGCTATCCAGGCCGACAACCGGTGGACATTACTCACTCAGACAACCTTTAGGCAGAAACATCTGGTCTATCATGTAAATAGCTCAACAGAAATAAGCCGCAGGTAAAGGAAAACACCATTAAACAATGGGAGAAAGAAAGAAATACAATATATATTAAAATCACACAATCAACTGATTGGGAAGAAAATCATAGCTATTGAAATTTATTTTTCCGACTGAGGGAAAATAATGCCTGGACCGGGAGTCGAACCCCAGATCTTTGACTTACAAGGTCAAGGCTCTACCAATTGACCTATCCAGGCCGACAACCGGTGGACGTTAGTCACTCAGACAACCTTTAGGCAGAAATACCGGTGTAATAATGTCCACCAGTTGTCAGCCTGGATATCTCAATTGGTAGAGCCTTGACCTTGTAAGTCAAAGATCTGGGGTTCGACTCCCATTCCAGGCATTATTTTCACTCACTCGGAAAAATAAATTTCAATAGATATGATTTTCTTCCCAATCAGTTGATTGTGAGATTTGAATATATATTGTATTTGTAACATTGTTCACAAAGTATGGGCTGATTATATAAAAGAAAGTTTGTGGAGGTTCATAGCATTTATATTAACCGTCTGTAAACCAGGATGTGAGAATAGGCTACATAATTAATAACTCTATTCTAATAACTAAAAATCGAAAAATGATGCTTGTGTCAAGTAGTTATTGCAGTATTGTTTTGTTTGTGTAAAATGTACGATGAAAAAAAAAGTTTTAAATTGATGGTAAACTCTAGTATCTTATTTATTTATTTATTCTTAGTAAATTTGAGTTTAAAAACAAGTTTCTGTTTCTGTGGCCGTTGATTACCTTTGTATACTCCATGTACATATACAAATTCATTATTATATATTATTATATTATATTATATTCCAAATTTAAGTTAATTGTTAACGGCAACACTTAAAAGTTATTGATTTCGGTTTTAAAAGAATAAAATGTTGCATATGATTTGAAAAGACGTTTTTCTTAGTTTTAAAGATAGAACAGAAAAGTAAATTGAATTACCTCCATAACTTACATGCTTTCATTTTTCAGCTAGATTAGGTTAAAAAAAAAAAAAAAAAAAAAAAAAAAAAATGAAATTAATAATGATTAAATACCACCTAATTCAAAATATTTTAATTTAAAGTTAAAAAAAAAAAAAAAAAAAAAGTTGGTGGCTGGAACACAGCTGACAATATAACTATTTTTTAAATCAGATTTTAACACCAGTATTATTAAAAATAAAACTGTTACAGATATTTTTGACGAATAAATAAAATTAAATAAACAGAAATCAACCAAACTGTTTAATTCTCTTATCATAAAATATTTTTGACGTTTGTTGAATTTGATTTTCAAGAGTAAAAGTCACGTAACAATAACATCGCACAAGGAATAACATCCAAAAGCAATAACATTTCAAAAGTAAAAACAGAACCAGAATGACAAAGCTCCAGAATAAATTTCCGAAAGGTTACTCCTTTATTATTATTATTATTATTTTAAAGAAATTAACACCAAACAAAACATGCTGCAAATACGAGCGCATGCGCTATAAAGACTTTCATAAAAAGCCATTCTCCATAGAGCTTCTACTACAATACTTCAGTTTTGCGAAATGTACGTAACTTTAAATAAAAATCAAACAATTTTTTTAGTAAAAATATTATTCTAGTTCTGTCTATTATGATATATGGATATTTTATTAATTTTAAAATTTTAAAGACTTCTTAAGGCAAGTATTTAAACTTATTAACAATTTATATTCATTTAGATATTTCTAATTAATTTGGTAATTTTTAAGACTGCATAACAACGTGTTTTTTTAGCAGAATATGAGCTACAAAGAAAATAAGGTAAAACCAAACTACTATAAGATAAAAATAGAAAAAAAAAAAAATACGAAGACACATTCTTATGTCAATTAGAAATCCCGTTTCGTTTATTGAGATATAAATTGATATTAAAATGTAAAGAGATTGATTCAAAATTAGTGGGACCAATTTTAGAGATTCAGACATTTTTATTGGGTTAAGTTATTTAAATGAAATTTTCAATGTGGCTTCCTTTAACATAGTACACTTTAAGTAAACGTTTAGTCCAAACCAAAAGAGCATTTTCGACCATTTTTGGGGGCGTTTTTCTAACTTCCTCTTTGACTGAATTTAAGTCCTTGAAGTGTTCTTACTTTAGGTCTATTTAATTGTTTTTTTTAAATATCCCCATAAAAAATAATCACAAGGATCACAGTCAGGGGATGATGGTAGCCATTTTGCAGGAGGATATTTTTTTTTTTTTTTTTTTTAAATCTTTCTGCCATTTTACAATTGATTTTGCAGTATGACTTGGTGAAGAATCTTGGTGAAAAACAAACTTAATTACATTAACATAATTACATTAAACTTAATTACATTAACATAATTACACTTGTTTCATTGCTCTTTTAATTTCGTTATAAGATTTTTCCATATAATATAAGCACAAATAAATTCCCAAACTACATTTTGAAAGAATTTTTCAGTTTCATTATAAATGGTTTTTATATAATGTAATCAGAATTTTAGTTACTGCTCAAGCTATTATTTTAAATACAGAAGAAATACTTGATGAGTTTTTGAATAGTTATAATATTTAATAACTAGTTATAATATTTAATTTTGTAGCATAACAAAAGTGATATGTCTCTATGCCTTCATTTAGAAATCCTTAGTTTTTTTACTGATTTATCCTTTATTATTCAATACAAGGGGTATTCTGTTGATCAACAAATTATATATTTAATCTATCAATGTAATAAAATTGTTAAGAACATTACAGATAAAAAAAAATTGCGCAACACTGTTAGAACTTTGAAATTTCTCTTATTATATTTTATAATTTTGTAAATTTAGAAAACAATTAAATACGTGTTTTACTACTATTATTTTTTTTAATTCAAGTGGAATATATTGAAATAATAATGGCCAAAATGTCATATTGTGTATCGTAAATATTTTACATATTTTTCGTTTATTTCTCTAAAATAAAACTTTACGATACCACCTATTTATTGTAATAATTACAAGTAAAGTAATGGACGACTAGAATGAGGCGGAGTTTCTCTTTGTTTGTGTGGAAAAGCTGCGCTATGATTGGCTATAGTCCTTTATTTGTGGGCTAAATCAAGACTTCTATAGGTCAAATTACATCATGACGTTGAATGACCACAGAAAGTCAAGTCGTCAATTCGGGGAAGACGCAATTTTGTTTTTAGAACTTTTATGTCAACAAATGGTAATATTGATCAATATTTGTGGAGAGTTCTGTCCCAGTGAGCACGTGGATTGTGAACTTATTCTAATTTATTGCCTTTAAGCACCGTTATTTTGGATTCGTGAGCATTTAGCCTTGTGAGTAAAGCTCTTATAATATTCAGTTCAGTTGTTCATATTTAAAGTTCATAAACAGTGTTTTATTTTAAATAAGATATTATCAACATTTAAATCAATTAGTAAATAAGATATTATCTTTATTCTATTACACACACAAGGCAAGCAAAATCTGCCTTTATCTTGCAGCAACCACGAAAATAAGCGTGTGTATCATCTTCAACACATACTTGGGGGAAGACGCAACATGATTCAGAAATAAATTAAATGATCTATAAATTTTATGTTTTGTTGTATATAATGTATATTATGGTGTAAAATATAAATAGAATTAATACTTATAATATTATAATAATTACCATTTTTATAGTATTACTTTAAGAAAAGCTCACGAACTGAGTTTGGATCTTTTCTGAATATAGCTTGCATCAAGGCAGCCACAGTAGGATATGTAACTTCTGGGATTTTAGCTATTGGTATTTAAACCTTATAACTCACAAGCAATCTCAGATCGTGCGTTTGTTATCTCTGGTGGTTCCAGTAATGATACAGATGTTGCTTCTACAAACGACGCATGTGACAATAGGCCAATACAATACCAGTAAGTGTTTTCACCTTCCGATCATGTGAACCTACACCAGCAGTTGCTTCCACCACCAGAGCTAGGGGCAGTCGACTATAACCAGAAGTTGCCTTCACCAACAACCAGGTCTGTTCCTCAGATCAGAAAACCTAAACCTCTGGGGCGTAAGAAGCAAACAGTAGTGGTCTTAACTGCAGAGAACAGAAAAACTATGCGGGAAAAAGGCAGATAAAAATCTGAAAATGGCGGGTAAGTCAAAATAAATAAATAGAAATATTCGAATAAGACGTGTTCTTGAAGGGAAGTAATTCCTCTGGATAACAGTGGCGACAATCGCGATGAGGGGAATGGTGATAATTTTTGTTTGTATTCTTTTACGCCAAAAAAGGTCACAAGTGTGATTGGATTCAGTGCATTAAACGCAAAAAGTGGTTGCACGCACAAAGATTGCAATGGTGGTCATTTGCATTAAATGAAATTGTATGCAGGCTAACATTCAAACTTGTACTCTTATTAATTTTAGCAAACTTAAAAAAAAAAAAAAAAAATCACCATACAAATTTGTTAGTTTTTGCATAGTTATTATTAATTCACAGGTAACTTTCCAATGTTTGTATTATTTTTCTTGTTTATTGTGTGTAGCATCTTACCTCATAACTGGTAGCATCTTTCCCGTATGTATTGGGGAAGATGCCACAATTACAAGAGTTTATACAACATTAAATATATCAGTCGTATACATACTGAGAAAGGAATCAATAAGCATACATATTTAATTAAACATTGAAGAGCACGGCTTTTTTTTTTCAGTATTATATCATTTCTATTTTTCGCTATACTAAAAAAAAAACATGGTATAATATGGCGTCTTTCCCCGATTTGCCTTACGTGTAGTATTATTGAGCACTCTCTCCTAATTTATATCAATTTTAATTCTCAGTGAGCGCAAATACTAAAAGTATTAGTGCATCTTTAAATTAAATATTTCAGTCGCGATTTCCATGCAATCTATTTACACATTTCATATGTAAATTTTATCTAACAGAGTGATTCCATGTGCATATATACAAACCATTGAAAATCACTATGAAATATGTATCATTCAATACAGTATTTATGCGTGTCAATATTAAACTGGTAACATAATTATAGAGATTACCCTATTTGATGGTTTTATTGAGACCAATTTCAGGTAAAATTTACGACTTGCACATTCTGTGAGATAGCTAATCAAAATAATCCCAATAAATATGCTTTTAAGATGAAACTTAAGATTGGAAGCATAATTATATTGATTACCTGGCTGTAATGTAACATTTGCATGAATTCTTAGAAAAATAGCAGTTTTTACTCAATAAATTGTATTTCTATAAATTTATTTTATGAATAAGAAGAAATATAACAGTAAGAAATAATCTTCTAATTTCGAAACCAAGGTAAAGGTTTGATGATGACTTTTAATTGATATAGAATAATCAGTTAAAAGATTAATTTCTCATGTTCTTAAAAATATCTAGACACGGAAGTTTTCTATGTAGACAGTACGAATATATAAACATACTCTGTTATAAAACATACTCTTTATTTTTAGAATTCCTTTTTTTTTATTTAATAAATATATTAAGCAATTTAGGAATAAAAGATCTGTCCTTATATTTAGTGTATGAAAAAAAGTACAAAACTAAATTAACATTTAGCAGTAACTGCCAAGAGCTAGTTAAGTTTTTAACCGACGTTTTTTTATGTTTGTTAGCTCATAACTTCTGAACGGGTGCTCCGATTTTGATACTTTTTCTTTTGTTGAAAAGGTCTTGGTCTGAAATAGGTCCCATTTTAATATCTTTACTATCTAAAGAAAATACAGGGTACCCAAAAAATCAGTCCTAACTCTTTTAACTGCTAAACGGCTCTTTTAACTGCTAAACGATTCAATCGCCTACAGCGCCAGCTGGTGGAAAACAGTGGAGTTAGCGTTCCTATCTCGGAAACGGTTCAAAACAAGGAAAAAAAGCGAATTATAAAATTACAGAGCATCATCGACTTAGTACGAAAAGATAGTTTAGATATTAATGCTAAAAACAGAATGCTTAAAACGTGCATTTGTTTGTTCACAATTTCCTATTTTGTGCACACTTGAACGAAATTGCATATGTTGTAGCGTAGCGGGTGATATTTATGCTATATAAAATTCAATGTATGGTTATTGTAAGCGGTCACATCGATTAACGCATAGACGTTTTAATCCGACTTCATAAAAGAAGAGGTTCTCAATACAAACCATGTTTCTCATTGTTGTCGTTGTTGAAATTTGTTAGCATTTAACTTCGTAAGAGATGATTTAATTTTAATACTATTTTTGTTATAATGATCTTGGCCTGAAATAAGTTTCATTATGATTTCATTAAGATATAAACAAATTACAGGATACACACAAAAGTCTGTTCTCACTCTAACTGCTGAACGCATGCAGCTACACTGGTAAAAGCAGTATGTAAGTATCGATGTTGAAACTTCTGTCGGTCAGCTGCAATGCATATTTTGCTCTTTGTTTGAACTTTACGCTACGCAATTCCCAGCGCAGCGGGTAACACGTATTCACTCTGAAGTTCAATATATATGCCTAACAGAATTTTTGGTTACGAATACAGCGTATCCGTTCTTTACATTTCTAAAGACTTTTTAACTTAACGTATGTTCAATCAATAGATAGTTTTTTGCTCATATCCGATAAAGGCAAGAAAAGTGACACAACTTAAAAATGCAGCATTTGTGAAAAATCAACTTAAATATAACTTGACTAGAATAAAACTGGCACAACTGTCTCTCAAGTGGATAACTTTCTATATGGAGATGTAACTTTTTTTTTTCACATTGGTGCATTTCATGTATTTTTCAGTGACATAAACCATTTTTTGAGTTATGTCGCTTTTCTTGGAAGTTGTAATTTGTGAAACTTTCGTGGAACGTCTTCTGATGTTCCGCTATATGAATAAGTTTTCACTGTAAAGAGAAAAATAAAATCTTTTTGTAAAAAATAGAACCGACTCCAAAAAGCAACTACTATTCAAACAATTAAAAAAAAAAAAAAAAAAAGGTGTGAAATGAAACTGTAAATTGCGCCTAAAAGTATAAAATTATTTACTTCGCCAAACAACATATAACAGTATAATTAATCATAACTTTTGAAGTCAGCGCAAAATTAAATAAAATTTTATAACATTATTCAATACAAAAATCAAATCCTATTCAATATACACATCTTAAATTGTCATCTGCAAAACGCAGCCGAAAACTACTTTGATTCAAGAAAACAAATAAGATTTCGTAAGCAGCAAAAGTTGGCGAAGATGCTGGTATCTGACGTCCTTGGTGAAAGAAAAATCACAAAATTATCTGGCAAACATATTTAATTTCTTGGCATATCATGATTGTTTTGATAAGGTATTTTAAGAGAGTAATCAAAAATATGAAACAATACTTCGTATAATATATATTTTAAAAATATATATCTTCCGTGTATATTTTTGTATTACGTTTTGATTGCCAAATCTAAAAGCCACCAAGGATGATAGTTATCAAAGTTATACCAAATTTGCAAAGGAAACTCTAACTTCGTAGAAACATAAATACCGCATTGTAAAGAATGTTCACTATGCAGATGCTACTAATGGGCCAATTGTATATAGTGATAAAATAATAAAGGAAACATGAAAATGCATCATTCTAGACAACAGCATTTCTTGCTACCGATCTAAAAACAAACCTTTAAAAACTAATTAAATTTTATTTAATTTTGCGCCGACTTCAAAAGTTATGATTAATTGTAGTGTTATAGGTTGTTTGGCGAAGGAAATTATTTTATACATTTAGACGCAATTTACAGTTTCATCTCATACCTTTTTTTTTTTTTTTTTTTGAATAGTAGTTCCTTTTTGGAGTCGGTTCTATTTTTTTGCAAAAAGATTTTATTCATCTTCAGTTACATTTAATTTTTCTTACCAATTTAGCGAAATTATGTATATGAAAAAATTATTGTTATTCAGTTTTATTCATTTATAAATTCTAGTGTAATTAGGTGTATAAAATATTATTTTTTTTACCAAAATGATGATTCTTATAAGCAGGCTGTTCCTGTTAAAAGCATACGTAAATAATATATGACTAATAATTCTAGAACACTTTGTTGGCAATAGGAGATTTCTTAACTATAATTTTGCCTATTGTTTGCCTATTATTGCCAAAGAAAAAAAAAAATACATAAGAATATTCGTAACGTACCGCAACCATTCTCTATCTTAAACTTTGAACTTGGCGTATATAAAATTAAATGTCAAAAGCAATGTCATTTTTCGCTCCAGTTTTGGATAGCACTTTCGATCACGGTATAGCTTAAGAAAGTTTAGAGCCTTGTGCCTGGGTGAGTGTTGCCGCTTTGACTGCAGTACTCGTGCCTACTTTGTTTGCCTGATGAAGGGTCCTGTGTAATTTCGACCCGAAAGAATTGTTGCGAGTTTATTGCATTTTATGGTGTTTTTCGAAAGTTTTGTAATAGTTACTTTAAAACGCCAATTCTCTGGTACTTTCTTATTATAGCAACTTAAGAGCATTTATTTCATGACATTACTACAATATTTTAATAAGTGCGCCATTCACTCGGTGCACATACAAACGTTAATCTATACAAATTCAATATATGCTTTTTACTTGCTTGCTGTGCGTGTTTTAAAACTTTCCTTGCTGTGTATAAGATATCTACGCCATCTACGAGTAAAATTTAGAAATAAATTTTTCATTTGCTTAAATAAAATTCCTTAACGTGAGAAAGATCCCGGCGCAAAATACTCTCTTACGTCATGTATTTGATACTAGCAGGCTATGCCTGCTTCGCTGGTCCCTATTTTAAAATGAATCACTATAATTAATGAATTGCATAATTAAATTATCAAAATTGCATTATTTTTATCACGTGAAAAAAAAAGAGAGAAAAAAAAAAAATCTGATCAGGAAAAATGTCGCACCGGGTTCCCACTGTCTTCGGCAGTGCAGGCCACTGCACACGCGCATTTATGTTTGACACTCTTAATGAATCAGTATATTATCGAAAGGGTAAAAATATAAAATACAAAAAAATTCTTCTCTCATCGGTGGAATAATCGCTCCGGACCCCCACTGCCTGCGGCAGCATATACCTGCGCGCACGGCGTGCGTGTTCCTTCGCCCACCGTTCCCGCTACTCTTAATAATTCTATACTTTCAAAAATATCCACAATCAATTTATCGAGCTTTAAAACTTAATAATACTAATTTTCAACGCTCTAACTCTTATTTCTATTATTTTGCCCCTTCAACCCCCCCTTCCCGTCTATCCTAATAATTTTGCAAATACGAAAATATCCGCTATTGATTTGTAGGTATCAAAAACCTCTATGCACCAGTTTTGAACGATCTAACTCTATTTTTATTTTTTTTGCCCCTCTGTCACCCCCTTCCTGCCCCTCCTAATAATTTTACAAATTCGAAAATATCCGCAATCGATTTGCAGGTATCAAATATCTCTATGTACCAATTTTGAATGATCTAACTCTATTTTTATTTTTTGCCCCTCAGCCCCCTCCCCCCCAACTGGCTCTCCTAACAATTTTACAAATTCGAAAATATCTGCAATCGATTTGTAGGATTAAAAACCTCTATGCACCAATTTTTAACGATCTAACTCTATTTTTATTTTTTACCCCTCCGCCCCCCCCCTTTGCGCCCCTCCTAATAATTTTACAAATTCGAAAATATCCGCAATCGATTTGTAGGTATCGAAAACTTCTATGTACCAATTTTGAACGATCTAAGTCTATTTTTCTTTTTTTGCCCCTCCGCCCCTCCTCTTTTTCCCGCCCCACCTAATAACTTTACACTTTTGAAAATATCCCCATTCGACTTGCAGGCCTCTAAAACCTATTTTATACCAATTTTGAACGGTCTAACTGTATTTCAATTTGTCTTTGCCCCATAGCCCCCCCCTCCCTTACCGTCCTACCTGCGGGCTGAATTTCTAAAATTCTAGAAATTGGTTTTTAGATATTTGTATTAGCTATATTTTAGAGCAAAAATTTCACCTATATCTGCTTTTTAATTTGAGATAAACAGGATTATGTGAAATCACGTTTTGCCACCTTCTCCCCGTTGGGGATCAAATTTCTAAAATTCCAGAAATTATTTTTAGTCATTTGTGTTAACTATATTTTAAAGGAAAAATTTTACGGATATCTGTTTTTTTTTTTTTTTTTTTTTTTGAGATATGAAGCATTTTGTGAAATTACGTTTTGCCCCCCTACCCCCTTGGGGGGCGAATTTTGTAAAATCGCTTCTTAGTAGATGCCTACGTCATAGAAGAAACATTGTCACAAAATTTCATGCTTTTAGGTCCAGGGGTTTGTGTTGGGCGATGATGAATCCCCCACTCACGCACTCAGGACCAACGATTTTATATATAGATTACATTAAATTTAAAATTGCTTGAGGGAATTTTGACCTTGTATATTAAGTAATGAAATTTCTTTATAAAAAAACTTTTTATGCATCTTATAAAATAAAAAAGATATAAAATTTCTTAAAATTAGAATGTATTTAGGAGTTATATGAAAATAAAATGTTTCTTTAAATGTAATATTTAAAATATTACGAAATTAATCAATTAAAAAATTTTTGCAACTCCTCATTACTATTCAGCACAAGTGAAATTCTTAATCAAAATACAAGTTTTGATTAAAAATAAATTTAATAAACTTCATTGAAATTTTTTAATATTGAAGTAGATTAAATAACGTCAGTTTGCGCTTCTACAAAGCATTAAATAGTGGGTGATAAAATACAAAATATGAATACAAAGAATAAATTGAATTGAATATTCGAAAAATTAAAACTATCAGAAAAACCATTGTTAAATGTGTTTATTTATATTTCTTTTAGTAAAAATAATCTTTATAAAATCATCTTTTTTTTTTTCGTCTTCTTCTTCTAATAAAATAATTGATACATAAAAATCTGTTATAAAACAGTCTGTCTTAAAATGAAATACGAGTATAAAACATGTTTTAAAACTATTCACAAATTATTGACAAAATATTAAAAAATGCTTTATTATAAGCCTAGCATTAAAATGTTAGTTTGTACAGAATACAAAGAAGCGTTTTTTGTAGAAACTTTAATACAGCATATTTATATATTTAAATTGTAAAATGTGGAGCCCAATACGTTTAACAACGCGATATAACAATGAAAACAACCTGCATTGTATCAAACATGAAAGTACAAAACCTAATTACTAACATATAGTTTGGATTACGAATACGGAAACACATGTAGTAAAAAGTATATCCGTGTAGTTTATTTTAATTTGTGTGCCTTACATTCTCGAGACATACTTTTTGTGTTACATGATCAATTCAATAAACCATCAAAGAATAAAAATAAAAGAAATGATAGAAATGGACAAAAAGACAGATTCCTATTTAAAGATCAGAAACAAAATTTGAAAACTTTTTCAAGTTAAAAATAACAAATTAGAAGAATTGAAAATATTATTTTCTAAAATATATATAAAAATATACTAAATATTGCATGTTTCTAAAAATATAAGAATATTTTATAGATTAGCAGGACTTGTAAAAATTACGTACAAAGTTTTTTTTTTTAATTTAAATGCTATATTTTGAATATTATGATTTTCAAAATCCTAAATTTATTGTATACTATGGAAAAAAAAATCTAATAGAACAACATAAACAGTTGCACATTAATGATGGATGCACTCAATTTAAAGAATTAACGATATATCATAATCTGTTCTGGTAATTGTTTCAAGAACAATTTTATATGCGATTTTATATTTTTAAACCGTTTTGTATTTTATTTAACAATTATTTAAAAATATACATATTCCACGCAGTAATGTTTTATACAAAAGAAAATATTACTTAAATGGAGTTCGTAAAAAAATAATTTACAACGGGTTTTAAAGTGTTACACATAATACTTATTAATAAAATTATGATTACTTTGAGAATAACTTGAAATGATATAGCCGAGTAATTGCT
This sequence comes from Salticus scenicus, assembly GCA_963930645.1. Taxonomy (NCBI): domain Eukaryota; kingdom Metazoa; phylum Arthropoda; class Arachnida; order Araneae; family Salticidae; genus Salticus; species Salticus scenicus. The sequence goes on along the minus strand of OZ005653.1, from coordinate 38,177,347 downwards.
TTAGATGTAGCAATCAAGTATAAATTTTTTTTGATAAATTACTGATTCAAGTACAGCATTTTTTAAAATATAGCAGAGTAATTGCATTGTTATATGTACTTACATGCAATTACATTTCTTCAGGAGAAAAAAAAAATAGCGTGTAAAGGCTCTTCTAACACATTTCACAAATACGATATAATATACCATCAGAGTTTTGCTGTTTAAAAATACAAATAAGTACATAGTATTTATAGATTTAAGATAAAAAATAAGGTTTAAAAAAAAAAAAACAAAGAAATGTAATTCTGAAATAAAGCAAGCAGTGCATGTTGAAGACCCTAAAAAATGGACGTAATGGTGCCCTATAAATTTTAATTTGATTGAAGATAAAATTAAATAATATTCATCATTTCTGTAACTAAGTAGTTTTTAAAAAGTAACAGTTTTTAAAATTTAGAACAACTTATACTCATTTTCAAATCGAAAAATGAAAATATCTTTTTAAGTAATCTTTGCATTTAATATATAAATAAAAAAACATGAAAAATCTGACATTGACAGATTTTAATTTAGTGCCAGAGGCCTACTGCTAAACTTGTTAATATCGACAAATTCTTCTTTAGTTAATTCGTGACGATCTAAACTCCATGACAAAGTTTTCATTAAATCAAACCAATGTGTTTCAGCTGCAGATACTGTAACAAATAACGTTGGAAGTCCAAACTGTCTTATAGCCGCAAAACAACGTTTTTTCTCTTTTTCCCAATGAGGGGAAGGTGTGCCTTGGGGGGGACTCATGTCAAAGTTGTACCTTGGGGGGGGACTCATGTCAAAGTTGGGCCTTGGGGGGACTTCATTCAATAAATCCCCATTCATTAAACCGACTGAAATAGGCCCTTAGCACTATTAAGAGTGTATTATAAAAATTCGACAACGTTGTACCGACTGAAATAGGGGTACCTTGGGGGGGGACTCATGTCAAAGTTGGGCCTGGTGGAGACTCATGTCAAAGTTGTGCCTTGGGGGGGGACTTCATTCAATAAATCCCCATTCAATAAACCGACTGGAATAGACCCTTAGCACTAATTAAGAGTGACGTATAAAAATTCGACAACACTGTACCGACTGAAATATGGGTACCTTGGGGGGGACTCATGTCAAAGTTGGGCCTGGGGGGGAACTCATGTCAAAGTTGTGCCTTGAGGGGACTTCATTCAATAAATCCCCATTCAATAAACCGACTGAAATAAGCCCTTAGCACTAATTAAGAGTGACGTATAAAAATTCGACAACGCTGTACCGACTGAAATAGGGGTACCTTTGGGGGGACTCATGTCAAAGTTGTGCCTTGGGGGGACTTCATTCAATAAATCCCCATTCAATAAACCGACTGGATTAGGCCCTTAGCACTAATTAAGAGTGTATTTTAAAAATTCGACAACTGTACCGACTGAAATAGGCCTCTAGCACTAACTATTAAAATATATATATATATATATATATATATATATATACAGACACGACATTATTTCATTATTTAAAACATGAAAATCTGACACTGACAGATTTTAATTTAGTGCCAGAGGCCTACTGCTAAACTTGTTAATATCGACAAATTTTTCTTTAGTTAATTCGTGACGATCTAAATTCCATGATAAAGTGTTCATTAAATCAAACCAATGTGTTTCAGCTGCAGATTTTGTAACAAATAACGTTGGAAGTCCAAACTGTCTTATAGCCGCAAAACAACGTTTTTTCTCTTTTTCCCAATAAGGGGGAGGTGTGCCTTGGGGGGGACTCATGTCAAAGGTGTGCCTTGGGGGGGACTCATGTCAAAATTGTACCTTGGGGGGGACTCATGTCAAAGTTGGGCCTTGTGGGGGCTCATGTCAAAGTTGGGCCTGGGGGGACTCATGTTAAAGTTGTACCTTGGGGGGGGGGACTCATGTCAAATTTGGGCCTGGGGGGGGGACTCATGTCAAAGATGTACCTTGGGAGGACTTCATTCAATAAATCCCCATTCAATAAACCGACTGAAATAGGCCCTTAGCACTATTAAGAGTGTATTATAAAAATTCGACAACGCTGTACCGACTGAAATAGGGGTGCCTTGGGGGGGGGACTCATGTCAAAGTTGTGCCTTGGGGGGACTTCATTCAATAAATCCCCATTCAATAAACCGACTGAAATAGGCCTCTAGCACTAATTAAGAGTGTATTATAAAAATTCGACAACTGTACCGACTGAAATAGGCCTCTTGCACAAAAAAAAAAAAAAAAAAAAAAAAAAAAACTCTCTTATTCTGATTTTCAAGAGTACATTCTTTTTAACAGCATGTTTAGTGAAAAGTATTCTAACGAGATGTTTTCCCATTCAAAAATGTGCAGATTTAGTGAATTGAGCTTGTGAAATTTTGTTTAAAAATAATTCATAAGCGGGATACTTCAAAACTTTTTAACCTATTTTAATAAAACTTGTAGATTATTAGACGTAGTGCAGAGCGGTTTTCAGAAAATTCAGCATACTAGACACAGCATACTGTAATCAGAATGAAAAAATATTAAATATCTTGCAAAGCATGAGAATTTTTACTAAATAATTTTTAACTACGCATGTGCAAGCTTTTAAAAAATGTCATTTACATAACTTAATAACCAAAAGTATTGAGCAACTTACATGAAAACCTCAAACAAATATCGCATAAATTCAAAGAGTTATCGAAGACAGAATGTACAGTATTTCAGTTTTTCTCAAAAAAAAAAAAAAAAAAAAGGAAGATGATAAGGGGTTTTATCAATATTTATTTACAATCATCAAACACTGTATTAACATTGTGCATTGATTGAATCAAAATAAAAATGTGAGTAAAACCCTTTATAGTTAAGTTTTTATTTTGAGATAACTGAAATTCTGTTCATTCTGTTTTTCATAACTTTTGATATATGCATAAGCGCAACACTGATATATATTTTAAATTCGACGGCTCAATATTATATATGCTAAATTCTAGTATTTCATCTTCCTATTTTATACAAGTTGACTTACAGAGAACATGATTGTAAAGGAACCATATTCAGTTTTATGTACATATATTCGGGACTTCTGAAAAATTAAATAAAATTTTGAATGTTTATTAAACAATGGCTTTGCATTTGCAGTGAATATTTTTAGCAGACCACCCATCATATCAAAATATTTTCATTCTTTATCAAATATAATTTTTTGTTTTTTACGTTGTTCAATTGGCGTCTTTTTTATCTTTTTATAAAAAACAATTACCACACTTTCAAATTTTTTTATTTTGTATGTTTGTTTTATATGTTTGGAATCTTATAGTTTTCCCTCTTTTTGTTTACCTCTATATCATGAAGTATTAATATCTTTAAAAGAGTATCAAATGTCATAGAATATTTACCATGTTAATAGCATTTATTGAAAATGCATTACTTTGTATTGAAAATGTGTTTTTCAAAAACTTCTCCATAATAATTTTATTTTATTTTATTTTATTTATTATTATTATATATATATATTTTTTTTTTTGTCATGATTTTTTCTTTCTACATTTTTTCTTTCATAACACGATGTGATTACGATAATTACTCTTCAGGGATTGCAAATAATGGTTTTCGATACATATTACTCAAGATTAATGAAGTCATACCTTTATAAAATCCATTTCCTGTTTCTTACTCACAAATAGATACATTAGAAAATTTAAGTAAGTTTCTATTATATGAATTAATTTTAATGAGAAACTATTACTCTCAATTAAAATCGACATCCCTTCATAATTACGTTATCAGAGTTCTCTTATAATAATTAAAAAAAAAATTAACTGTTAAAAATTGATTGCTTTTAAGCATTATAATTAATTTTAAAGCATTTATAAAAATGTGAATAAAAACACAGTATTGTAACTTCAACTATGATTAACAGGTTCGTTTTTAACAGTTGTAATGAGTAATTTAATAATACAAGAAATGCTATGCAGGGATTTAGTTATCCTAACATAAAACAATTAAAAAAAAAAGTATATTAGTTATCTTCTTTTAACAGATTGTGTAATTAAATATATATATATATTATTTTTTTTATAATAAAGTAGCTGATGCATGAAATTCTGTAATAAAACGATGTGTCGCAAAATGAAATATAAAACATATTTTCACAACATATAAACAAAATATTCAAAAAAGGATTTATAATAAACCTAGCATTAAAATATTAGTTTGTACAGAATACTCAGAAATGTTTTTTGTAGAAATCTTAATAAAGCATATTTATATATTTAAACTGTTAAAATGTGGTGCATGACATGTTAAAAAAAAAAAAAAAAATGTTGTTACATGTTTCAGAATAAAATAATAATGAAAACATCCCGCATTGTATTACTCATGGAAGTACAAACATAATTACTAGTATATTTTGGATTCCGAAGAAGGAAACATGCACAATAAAAGGTATATCTGTGTATGTCTATTTTTAATTGTGTGCTTTACATTCCGGATACAATCTTTTTGTATAACTTGATCAATTCAATAAACCAATAATAATAATAATAATAATAATAATAATAATGGTAGAAATGGATGAAAAGGTAGATTTTTATAGATCAGAGACAAAATTTGAAAACTTTTTCAAGTTAAAAATAACAAAATAGAAGAAATAATAATATTATTTTCTAAAATATATATAAAAATATACTAGATTTACATGTCTCAAAAAATATAAGAATATTTTATAGCTTAGCAGGACATGTAAAAATTATGTACAAAGTTTATTTAAGTTTTCGATGCTATATTTAAATATTATGGTTTTCAAAATCTTAAATTTATTAAACAGTAGAGAATACATCTAACTTGAGAGAAAAATAAAAGTAGTTATATGATATTATAGATGCATTCAATTTAAAGGACTATTGATAGATTATAATTTGTTTAGGTAATTGTTTCAGGATCAATTTTATATGCGATTTTATATTTTTAAACAATTTTGCCTTTTATTTAATAACTATTTAAAAATGTACTTAATTCTTACAGAAATATTTTATACAAAAAAGTGTGGTGATCGAATGGTGTTCCTAAAAACTAATTTAGAACGTGGTTTAGAACGTTATACATTATAATAATTAGTAAAATTATGAACATTTTAAGAATAACTTGGAAACTGGTTGATGTAGCAGAATAATTACTTTAGAAATTATACTTTAAGAAGCATTATATGTACTTGCATGTGATTCTTTTTCCACAGGGTAAAAAAATAACTAAAATAAAATAATAATAATAAAGGGCAAAGGCTTTTCTGACACATTTCCCAAATCTGATATAATATGCCATCGAAGTGTTGCTATTTTAAATTACAAATAAGTACGTGTTTATTGATTTAAAATATAAAACAAGAACGAAAAATCATGCGGTACTCATTGGTTATTAACACTTTCCAACTGTACGTACTTCTTGGATCGTATAACTTTCAATGTTTTTTGCCTACGTTGTCACACTGTGGGCAGACAGAAGGACTGAAAGACATACCAATAGACTAATTTTATTCATAATTAATAATAAATACTGTTGGAAAGTATTTAAAATGCTTAAAGCAAAAGAAAATGCAGCTTTGAGATTCAATTTGCAGCCCTTAATGTATCTGGATATTTTAGTGTAGCCCAGTAAATCTGAAGATTAACCATATCATACTCTAGCTTATTAACTATAAATGTCAATTTCTGTAGGACTTTTGCAGTAGAAAGTTATTTAATTGTGATTTATAAAAATGTCTGTCCTAAAACGCAATCACTGATATATATATATATATATTGGTATCCCTGTACACAAAAAAGTTGTATAGAACCAATTAAAGCCATTTGAATTAGGAAACATTCCATAGGGAACTTAATTTCCATATATCAATTTTTAAAAATTCTGAAAATACTTAAAGGAGCCAGGGGCGGGGAGAAAGGTGGACAGTTGGATAGACAGATACAAAATTGAAATCATATTCACAGTTAAAATTTGTTAGAAAGTGTTAAAAATATTTAATATAAACGAAATATAAAATTCCAGGAAATTTCCAATAATAGCCCTTAATGTAACTGAATATATTTGTTGGCCCTGTAAACCTAATCCTAATCATACTACAGAAAGCATTCTTTTATGAATATGAATAATATATTTCAATTTCATTAAGATTTGTGCAAAGTAAAGTTATTAAAATTAGGTTTATAGAAAAAGCTGTCATAGAACGCAATGTTTCGTAAGACTTTCGATTGTCCCTGTACACAAACCACTGATGTACACAAACCACTATTTACTCCATTTTCAATAGGGACATCCGACAGTGAACTTGAACAACATATATCAGTTTCAGGAAATTCCATCTATATTTACGGTAGTTAGAGCGCAGAGAGTGAGACAGTCGTACAGACAGAGAAACCGAAGTCATTTACACTTTTCAACCTTGTTAGAAAGTGATAAAAAGAGGGGAAGAAAAAGAAATGCCATTATGAAGTGAAGCAAACGTCGTATATTGAAGACCCGAAAAATGGATGTAACGATGCCCTATACATTTTAATTTTACTGCAGATAAATTAAAATAATTTTCATCATTTCTGGAAACATGCTGTTTTTCAAAAGTATCACTGCTTAAAACTGACGAATCGAAAAAACTGTAACAAAATTAGTTTCTGTGATTTTCAAGCACACATATTTTAACAGTATTTTTAATGAAAAGTATTCGAGCGAGAAGCTTTCTCATTAAAAATTTTTAATTGTGGAGTATTAGTGAATAGAGCTTGTGAAGTTTCGTTTAAAAATAATTAATAAATAGGATAATTTTTGGCCTTATTTTCTTCATGATGTGAAATCCACCGTTTCATTTAAGTACTCTTTGTTTACGTATGTGAGTTGCGTAAGTCAAATACTACACTTCGAAAAGAAAGAAAAAAAATGAAGAAGAAACTAAATGAATAAATAAATTACGAACGTAGAATTTTTAAAAATTTCTTTCACTGAGGTAAAATTTTCAAGTGTTAAAGTAGTTACATAAAGTACTGCTATGTTAATAGATGACGTGTCGTACCAATATAATAACGCGGGATAAAAATTGTTCCATTTAATCTCTAGAGTTTCAGGGTGTCAAAAACGATTTCGTCTTTTTCTATTTGTCACTTTCTTAGGGGATTTCATGACATGATAAATTTTTAGACATCTCTACATTTCAACTGTATGTTGAAAAATTTATCGACGTGACACTGAAATGAGATAAGAAACAAATGACAACAATTCCCCATTTTTATACAGGTATATAATATTACCATAAGCAAAAAATATTTTGCCATTTGGATGTCTTTCAAAATCAAATTACTTTGTCACAGAATATCTGTTATAAAAATATGAAAAAAGTAAAAAATGAATGCAACGCCGCATAATTTAGTAAATATATTAAACTAAAAAACACTTCTTAACGCATTCAAAGTTCTTATTTTAAAGATATTTGCTTATATTTAAATTTATTTTTTATCTCATTTCAAATGCTCTTATATTTGTTAATTTAGATATAATAAACATGTGTTTTATCTTAATTGTTAATCAATGTTTATCTCAAAAGGTAGTCTTCTTTTATTATAATAAAAAAAGCATTTTCTTTAAATATATACGCACTTAATCTTTCTCTTTATATGTTAGTGTAAACAAAAGGAGATTTTATTTTTTATTTTTTAATCAATTGTATATTAAGAAAATTAAATAAACATTGTGTAACTAAGAATGTGCGATAAAATTTATATGGCTACAAAAAGAGCAAATTGTTAGGATTCGTAACTAATGGCTATTTTACATAATGATGGTAATGGATTTCCAATAATGAACATTTTTCGGTTTGTTCAAATAGTGTTTTAGAGAGATTTATTATAGTTATTTTGTTTAAATTTATTGAATGTTAGATGTAATGTAATAAAAAGCAATATATGTATACAGTCATTTGCAAAAGTTTAGGACCAGTTGCCGATTTTCAGTACTTTAACGCATTGCATCATTTACACAGATTATTGCGTCATCTCATGTGCTGATTGCATCAGACGCATTCTACTGCTATAACCCCAGTAGCACAGATTCACCAGGCAACATCGGAAATTGAGAATTTGCAAAACTGGGCAATATCGCCTGCCGATTACCGGCCTATATTATTTGGAAGCCTTTTTTTCCAATATTCCGATATTGGATTATCTATATTGACCAATATCGGTCGATATCGCTTGGACCGACTCAAATTGGCGAACATCGGAAGGCCAATATCGGCAAGCGTTTTTCTCCGATATTAAGAGGAACTGGCACATTTGACTAGCACCACTGAAGTAGGCTTCATTTAAAGGTTAATATTTTCATTTATAATTATAAATTGAACTTTATTAAGTTTGTTTAATAAAATATATAACTAGGCAACAATAATTATGGTTTTTGATATATCTTATACAGATCTGAAATCTTTAAATTGCATTTTCTCAGTTTGAATTTTTTTCTGAATTCATGATATTCAAAATACTAAAACTTTCACAGATATTTAAGAGAGACTCAATGTTTTATTCTTTCCTGCTGTTTAATAAAACCTAACAAAATTAATGATGGATACAATATACTTAAAGGGAAAAAAATACTAAAAGTAAAAGTTTAATTTTTTTTTCTCAAAAACTAATTAATGTATTTCAAAATCCATCTCTATTCCTTTTAAATAGGCTCTATTAAAAAAAAAAAGAAAACACTGTCTCCTCTTAAATGTTTGTAGAAATTTTAGCATTTTGAATAGCATAAATTCATGAAAAAATGAAAACTGAGAAAATACAATTTAAAGATTGCAAATCTGTAATAAAATGTATCAGAAACCATAAGAATTGTTTCCTGATTACATATTTTATAGAACATACCCCTTACAGTTCAATTTGAAAATATTAAATGGAAATATTAACATTTAAATGAAACCTACTTCAGTGGTGCCAAGTCAAAGGTGCCAGATCCCCTCAAGATGATAGTAGACGACATAAATCGTTTCCTTTTAATTACTGTTTTAGATTATAGAAATCTGCATACATATGCATTTAAATACAATATTATTAGCTATATTAAAGCTTTCAAAAACTATTTAAATTGAAAAAAAAATTTTTTTTGATGTTTATAGACATGTTTCCTTTTAACTAACTTTTTATTTTTTTTCTCTTGGTTTTAAATTATTACCTGAACAACATATTCTAAACATATTTCAGAATTTCTTTGTGGATTACTTAATACATAAATTTTCTAAAAAAATATTTTTTTTGTTTGAATGCTACAAGTTTGAAGTAAATTTCAGAATTCAAGCATGAAATTATTATTAAAAACAAATTCAATACACAAAGTAATAATCAACTATGCTTAGAATATATTGTTAAGCTGTACAAATTCGATAGGAAAAAAAAAAAAAGAGAGTAATAAGAATTTAAAAATATTTCAAAAAGTTAAAAAAATTTAATCTCATAAAAAAATTAAATATTTTGGAGAAATGTTTACTACACTTAATAAAAATTTTAAACATATGAAAGCAAACTTTTATAAATTAATTTAACACAGCAACTTAAAAAAATATTTATTGCTTCCCCCCCCCCCTTTTAAATAGAGTTGAGCTTAATGAGATTACAATATTAAACAAACAACCTGCAATGAATAACTGGATAATTTTAATTCTGTTTTTCAAAGGTAATTAATTATGCATTAATATGTATAATTTTAAATATTCTTGCATAAGAACATTAAAAGTCAATATCTGTAACTTCATCATATAATCTCATTATGCTCCACACTTAATAAGTAATATGTGCATTGTTCAGCCTAGCTAGTCATACTATTGCATGCTTCAAAAGCCAGTATTTGTTTATTTTAGTTTTAAAAAATATTCAATTCATATAAAGTGGAAGGCGTTAAATTGTGGAAGTTCCATTCAGTACTCCCACTTATTTAAAAGTATATTTTTTTCTTGATTTTCAATGATGTAATACCAATGTGTTTCTAAATATATAAAAAGAGAGATTAAAAAAAAATATATATATATATATTTTTGTCCCTTGTGACATACATTTGTTAGCTAATTGGTAAAAAGCAACTTTTCTTTTTTCTTTTGTTTCAATTTCATATGTTGTTATAAAATGTATGACAATGACAGCATTTGAATTTTTCCTTTTCATTGATTTTTTTGTAAATATTTTTTTGCGCTTTCAGAGCAAAATTTCGTATGATAAACAATATTCTATGACACAACATCTCTTAAGAAAAATCATGGTCCCCTTCCCCTTTATCTATACTTCCCAATGTTAAAGGTTGTATTCTCATCTACATATTTTCTATTCTTTTGTTTTGTTTCTCTCTCTCTGTCTCTCACTCCTCCCCTTTTTTTTAACTGTTCGATGACTATGATATCGTTTACTTCTACAAATGTTACTGATACTGATGTATACCAGATTTTTTTTAGTATGACAGTTAAATCAGAGCCTGATTGAGGCCACAACACGCTACTTTTTTCAATATTCTCACTAATTAAAGGCAGAAATGCGATGCCTTTATTGCGAAATTATTATTATTCGAAAATAGTGGTGATCATTATTCTAAACTAATTTACACCGAGTAAACAACTTCCCATTATTGAAAATATATATTTTTATCTTCTTATTTCTGCAATAACTTTATATTAATTATATGGGAAAATGTAAAGAAAATAAATATTGATAAGTATGTAAAGAATTCATTCATATATTATAACTGTTTTCACTGCAACTTGCACTTAAGCTGCCGTAACAAAAATGAAATAAATTATTCAAGGTATTTTAATACAACTATATGCATATCAGGATTCATAGCAGTCACTATTTTAAATTCCACTATTATTGAAAAGTAATTTTTGCTATATTTAATCTAAGAAATATATTGAAAAATGGTTAATAGAAGATTACCATTGAAGAAAAAGTGATAATCAAATTAGTGTTGTTACCCTGACATCTTTTCGAATTTCTATGGTTCCGGGTGAATTCAGATTTTTTTTATTTAATTGTACACGGACATACTGAAAATAAGAACTTCGTATACAAACACCATAAAATATCCAAAATATCAATCGTTGGAAATGAAAATAATTAACATTTAAGACAACAACAGAGGAGCCAAACGCTTGAAAAATTGTGGTGTTTATATACAAAATCCTGATTTATGATTAGCATCAGACATTTTGTGGCGAATAGAATCATGGAAAATTCATTTTGTGAACCAATCAGCATGCAGTACTTAGGCTTCAGGTATTTTAGAGATAAGTATTTTAAAGAATATAAAATTAGAGAACAATCTAACTTTTCTTTAAAAAAAAGTTTAAATTAAAGCAGTAATTTTTTTAGGCCTGAAAATTAATATTAAAAACTGAAAACAGGTAAATAAAAGGAAAAGATTGAAATATTAATGTGAAAAATTTAATGTGTTAGTTTCTATAAAGCGCCTCAATTTTTAAAGACTTGGTAAAATTACAGAGAAGACATTTTAATGAAGTCTTCTTTAACACTTTAAATAGACTGAAATTAATTCCAAGGTTTTAAATAACTATCAAGTGAGGTTTTAAATGATTAACAAGTGTAAATCTAATTTGATAAAAACACCAACTTTGAAGTTAATTCAGTATTAATACAGTCGAACCTCGTTAACTTTAATCTCAATGGGTTTAAAAAAAAATCATGTCTTCAATAGTTCATGCTATCAGTAACTAATCTTCATATAACTAAACTTATCCTCTTTTTGATGGAGATTCTGGGAACCGTTCATGTTAAACGTAATTCACGTTAACAGTGTTCACGTTAACGAGGTGCGACTGTGTGTATAATAAATATTATTTTGATTGAAAAATTTGCAGCTCACAAATTGTGAATTATTAACATATTTTTGTTCTTTAATTTAATCAAGTATTATTATTTTTTTTATATAAAATCTGAAAATTTCAACCAAATTTAAAGATTTTTGGACTGTGTACTCATAATCACTACTATAAACAATTTTTGTTTTTAATAACGGGAAACTTGGCGTTGGAATATTAAAACCCGAATAAACTACTACGTCAGAAACGCCAAAAGAAAAATATTTGCGGTGCATACAGCTGTTTCGGTAGCCTTGAGCGTACCGTCTTCAGTGCAAAAAGAAGCACTGAAGACGGTACGAACTTTTTGCACTGAAGACGGTACGCTTAAGGCTACCGAAACAGCTATATGCATCGCAAATATTTTTCTTTTGGCGTTTCTGACGTAGTAGTTTATTTCGGGGTTTAAAAATTTTGTTTTTCATCAAAATCGGTTTAAATTTCACCGTTTTCTTTCCTTTTTTACCAAGTTCAATGAAACCATAATATTTATCATCTAACATGAATTAGAAGTTGAAAGATTGGGAGATCACAAACTTCAAAATACCAATACAAAACTGACTTTGAAAAAAAATACATTTTAATTAATTTTAAAAATATATAGAAAATAGAATTTACTCAAACATAGTTAAGAGCCAACCAGATTAAATTAATGTTCAAAATAAAAAATAAATATCTAAATAAAAACGAAGGCTGCACACTTAGAACACATTTTTTTTTAGGTTAGGGATAATGAAAATGAAAACAGCTACATTTTATCAAAAGTTATAAAAGTTGAAATTTACAATAATTCAATTTGAGAACAATATAATCTACTTCACAAATGTGTTAAGGCAGGGCCTGACTACAGCAAGAATATATGGTGCAGTTGCCCTAGGAAAGTTTCATTAAATTGGCCATTGTGTTAAGGAAAACAATTAGCAATATTTCAGATTTAGAAAAGAATAAGTAATTTTCTAATATATAGTATTTCTAAAAACATCACAAACATGAGCATTGTTTTAAATAATTAACATAGAAATTAAGACTTCAAAATGTAAAAAATGACATTCATATCTTAACAAATAAAATTTATTGAAACTCACGCATTTTTACAGTATTTAATGCAATTTTTCAGAAGTGAAAATATTCTCTATGTAAAAAAAAAAAAAAAAAAATCATTGTTTGCAACCCCCCCCCTTTTTTTTATAACAAAATCATTTACAGTTCTTTAAATTTGCTTCTTCTTCATAGTTTTTCCGATTAACATATGTCCTGGTAGCACGCCTTCGATAAGTTGCAATGGATAGAGATCGACTTCTCGTATTTCATTTAAAAACACTTGCTAGAGAGGATAATGAAGCAAAAGTACAAATATTAAACACAATAATAAAAACTGTAGATTAAATTAATTTTTAACTTGAAAATGTTTTACATATTACACTGTTCTACATGAAAATAGGCCCCAACATCATTTTTGCAAATTCTTATGTAAAATGACCTCCAGAAATTCGAATATGACGCCCATTTTGCCCTATCACCCACCGTTTTTTAAGAACACTCCCATGCTTTTATCATTTTTCCGTAATTTTATACTTAGGTGATTGGGTCAAATTCGGATTCAGGGGGTCATTTTACATAAGAATCAGCAAAAATAATATCAGGGCTTAATATATATATATATATTGCAGCGCAGTGTTACTATTCTGTGACTCATATGGACAAATAAACAGTAATATTTTATAATTAATTAAAGCAAATTTTATTGTCACGTTAAATGTTTTATATTAAAAACTGTAATATTGATTTTATTGATTTGATTTTATTAAACTGGAGCAGGCTTCGTCAGCTTTTCTTCTAGCTGTATTTAAGTACATTTTAAAAACCTTGAATCACTTATTACCTTATAAAAAATGTTATTGTTTTTATCTGATGCAGATCTAGAAACGAAACCGCAGACTTCCATTTTTGAATGTAAACATAAATATTTCGTTTCAAAGGGTGTTACTTGCAGAATAAATATCGGAATAACATACTAATTAAAAAGAAAATGATAAATATTTTATCTCTTCAGATCTTCGGATAGTGTGGGTTGGAGGTACCTGTGACTGAGTCACGCATCTTTCGGTACCTAAGGAAGGAATCTAACGGAGTGAAAGTCCCGAATTCAATTTTACGGTAATGGAAGGAGGGGAGGGGAACATAAAAGGAACAAAAAACATTAAAAAAGGAATTTCAGAGCTTATGGAAAAAGGAAACACAATATGTAAAAATGAGTAGAAAGATTAAGGACAGCATTACAAAACTAGAAGGAAGTTTAGGGATGGTATGAATATTTTTGATTTTTAAGAGCGCAATTTTTATTTTTATTATTATTTTTTTCTGATATTTTGAAAACAAATTTTTTTTAATTTTTTTTTAACACAAGGACAATAAGACAGACTATCACGAAACAATACAGAGACAAGAAATGGCTATAATCTCTGAGATATTCTATCATAATTTGAAGTCAAATTTGTTTTCAAATCTCTAAATAAAGTATCTGATATCAGATGCTAATATTTTTCAGCAGGATGTATTCGATATCTGTCGTCCTTGATGGAAAAAAAATCGCCAAAATACCTGGCGAATATGTTTAATTTCTTTCAAAAATCATGGTTATTTTAACAACGCATATTAAACGAGCAATTAATAGTAAAACAATATTTCGTACAATACGTATTACGAAAACATACATCTGGCATGTATATTATTGTACTGCGTTTTTGATCGCCAAATACAAAACACGCCAAGGACGAGAGAATTTGAAATTTAAAATTAAAATTTTGTCACTTTGACAGCAAAATAACTTAATCTAGTACATATGCACGATAACTAATTTATAATTATACCAAAATATGGGAATTAAAATCGGGAAAGTATTATTATTATTAAATCAGTTATCATTTAAATGAAATAATTCATTCTTAATTAAGGGAGGGAAAAAAGGAATTTTCGTAGCAAATATAATCAAGCTGCATATCCAATAAAGCTATTCTACTTTATAATATATATCTATATATACACAGCCAAGTATTTGTACTGCTTTTGAAAAATAAGATGAATTTCGGTATACATAATGAAGTAAATGCGTAATTTTTAACGTAATATCAACAAAATAACTTTTAGTGTAAATACATATATGTACACTATTAACTAGAACAACACGAACATTTACGAAATCATATTAATGCTAAATTCAATATATTATAAAAATATTACAAACTACGCATTGGCGCATCGAAATGAATATCACTATCAAATAATTTTAAATCTAATTAAAAATAATAATAATAAATGATAATTAAGAGTTATTAATCAATAATAAGTTATATTTACCAGATACATAGAATTTCATCCGTACGACTAACTTTGTTTCTTTCGAAAACAAAAACATTTTATTCTTGATGCCATTTCTCAAATAAAACATCTAAAGTTATTCTGTTGTGCAGACGATTGTTTAATTTCATTTGAAAAATATTTTAATTTAAACAGTGTACATTATATTTATTGTAGAAAAACAAACGGTATTTAATATTTATAAACAGGTTCAATTATTATTATTATTATTATTATTATTATTATTATTTTCATCTATACTTAGGTGATAAAATAAAAAAGAGGAGGAAAATTCACGCTGTTTGCATGGATTACATGCACTTCCAAACTGTACTTATCCGATACATCATTTGACCCAACTTTCAAATATTATTATTATTATTATTATTATTGATTCAAGTATTAACAAAATAATACAACTGAACATGCATTTCCAATAATTTTCTCTTATATACTAAAATGTATTTGAATATTTTTGCGTGGCCCTGTAAACCACTCACTAATGTTAACAATACAATATTTCATAGGAAGCCTTTTTTTTCCCATTTAAATACTGCATACTAAATTCTTTATATTTTATATTGTATAAAGATATCAAATCAGCTTAAAAGAAAAAAAAAAAAAAAATAAATAAAAAAACACTTGCAGACAGCAGTATATCCAAATTATTTTGTGAGTTTGTGTACGTAGATTTTTTACATACATTACCCGACTACCGTAGGTAATGGAAGTATTGTATTCGGTCCAAAAATTCGATGTCGAGTTTTCACGTGATTTACATGTTTTAAGGTCCCCTGAGTCCAAAAAAGTGCTTTTTGGCATTTGGTCAGAGTGTATGTGTGTGTATGCGTATGTGTGTGGGGAATCTTTTCTGACTAGTATATCTCCGAAACTAATAAATATGGAACCACAAAACTTCAGATTTGAGACAGGTCTAGTGTTCAGATGAATTCTTTAAATTTTGGTGAAAATTGAAAAACCGGGCGTGGGATATCCGAAACCGGTAGTAGATCCGTAAGTCCGTACCTCAAAAACGGCTCTAACGATTGTCTTCAAATTTGCTGCATAAACAGTCTATTCGATGTCCTTTCGAATGATATAGTTGGTTAGTTCAGGAAAATTGGTAGGCATCCTGTAAAAATAGCTCAATTTCAGGTACTGCAGGTGAGTTTTTTTTTAGAACGCCGGAACGATTTTTTTTCAAACTTGCCATATTAACTCCCTTTTAAATATCCTTTTGTATGTAATTATTGTTTTCCGATCAACAATTGAATATGCCAAGTTTTGGTAAAAGTCGGTATCTCAAAAACGGCTCTAACGATTTTCTTGAAAATTGTTACATAAACCCACTTCAGATATCCTTTCTCATACTTTATGTGATTATTACAAGAAAATTAATAGTC
Source organism: Salticus scenicus (assembly GCA_963930645.1). Classification (NCBI taxonomy): domain Eukaryota; kingdom Metazoa; phylum Arthropoda; class Arachnida; order Araneae; family Salticidae; genus Salticus; species Salticus scenicus. Next base: position 38,160,695 of record OZ005653.1, on the reverse strand, counting down.
ATCCTGATCAGATAGATCAGTTTTAGATCTTGGAAATTAGTGCCTCAAAGAAAAAAAAAAAAAACAATAATAATCCCTCTACCTTTTTTATTTTTTTTTTTAAACTCGCTATGTAAACTTTGTTTTGCGTGTCTTTACCCGTGTATTAACTTTCTCTCACTGAGATAGTTTTAGTTGTCTATTTCATTCGGTCAATTATATCACATCATATTCAAATATCTGATCACATTATATTCAAAAAGTGCATATAAAATGTGTAATTGAGGGTAATGGAAGTCGTGTGGTTGTTTCACACCAGACTTTTTTTTTTCTTCTTTTGCCTATGTAAGAAGTATTGGATTCGGGAAAAACTTTCGAACTCAAGTTTTCGAAATTTTTACACGTTTTGAGATCACCTGAATACGATTTGACTATGTTAAGAAAACGTCTGTCTGTATATTGTCAAAAGTTTGTAGTCACTATATTTCATGAAAGAGAAAACGGAATTCAACATAATTCTACTTTTGGTTGTATATTGGCTTAAAGTGTTCCTGATTACAGTTTTTTATATGTCGTACAACAAATGGCGCTGCTATGTTGCATTTTCCCATGTTTAAGGAAAGACTATATCTTAGTTTCTAAATGCTTAAATTCATAAAACGTGATGTGAATGAGAGATAAACGTGGTGTATAAAACATGATGAAAAACAAAATTGAGTTAATTGGGTTGCATATGAGCCAACAGATGGCGCTACTATGCTGCAATTTAACTTCGTCTACAGGAATATAATAGCTCAGTTTCTATGATATATATCTATGATAAAAAAGCACAATTCTTGGTTTATATATATATATATATATATATATATATATATATACATGAGTGTCTATCGGCCGACAGGTGGTGCTGATTTTCCGAGAATGTCAAGATGGCTATATCTCAGGACTTCTTAGCGAAAATGGCACCAAAGTGGATATGTAAAATGTAAGCAATGAAAAGTTATGGCAATAAATATTTTTGTGCCTTATAACCAGTATAGGTACCGCTATTATTCATGATATAGAGGACAGATTTACGATGGCCACAGCATACAAGTTTATTTTGAATCTTTAAAAGAAATAAAGAATAAATACCTCACAATTCTTTATTTATAGTTTTACTTTTAAAGAGGAACGATAAAGTAAATTGCTTTATTGTAGCCCTGTATATTGTCTAAAAATAGAATATGCTTTCATATATCGTATTAAAAAATTAGAAGAAAAAAAAAAGGGGGGGGGAGAAGAGAATTTTTCAACATAACACAGCTGAAGACGCCCCCACGAGCAATTTCTACTTATTTTATTTTGTATGATTCCATACACTAATCATTAATTCTAGTCATACCTTATTTCATAGAGAACATGCTTATATACATCTGGATTATGTTACATTCGTTATGTTTTGTGCAATATAAAAATTTAATAAGCTCTAAAGAAATACATCTTATACTTATAGATCATAATGTACCGAAATTCTTTTATGAGCCCCTATATACAAATCAGTACTGTTTTTTATAACACTTGTTCCAATTATGGATGAAGAAATCTCATAAAAATTATATTTAAAGCATTACAATACATAATTAAAATCTTGTGCAGCCCCCTGTATACTGTCTAAAACTAAAATAAATTGCAATGTATTAATAATTCTCACAGCACAACTGAAAACACCCTTCGAGCTATTTCCACATATATTTTAATTATATGCCTGCAGAATTTTGTGTGGTACCCTGTAAATCAATGATTAAACTATTCATACCCTATTCTAGAGGAAACATATGCAATTTGCACATGGATAACATAAATTAATTTTATTATGTGTTGTGCAAGATAGAAATATTACAATTTGCTTTACAGAGATACTCTCAAAGACCGTAATATGTATGAATTTTTTTGACTGTTCTTACACACAAGCCAGTGTTCTTATTTTTACCATTTTAATAGACAGCGCTCTATAGTGTACCAGAATAAAATACATCAATTTCGATCATTCTTAACATATTCATGGAAATTAGAGTGCGAGATTGGGAGCGGCCACAAACAGACAGACACATAGAAGAATGGAAGTCCTAAAAAATTTTAAACGTTGTTGGAAAAGGTTAAAAACGCATAAGCCTATTTGATTATTCGTTTCTAGTCTTTTTCAATTACATATTTAATATATCTGAATAATTTTGTGTGGCACTGTAAACTAGTCATTAATGTTGTTCATATGATATACGACATAGAACGCGTTTTTGTACGTATGTGTAATATATGTTAAATTTGTTGTGTTTTGTGCTGTATAAAAATATGCCTTATGTACAATGCAACGACATGAAACGTGCTTTTGTACCTATGTGTAATATATGTTACATTTGTTGTGTTTTGTGCTGTACAAAAATATTAAAATATCCCTTATAAAAATGCCCCACGTAGAGCTCAATAAATTGAAGCTCTCTTTGGGTGTCCCTGTATACAAGCTAGTAGTGCTTTTCATACTATTTTAAATGTAAACTCTATCAGCAAATCTTGTCCTAAGGACATCCTAAGGATACTCTGCGGGTGAAAAGACATCCAGGAGATATACATACGATGTACTTGGGATAAGTGTGCTGTTAGGAAAAGCTGCTTTAGTCTAATTAAATAACTTGTATAAGCTTGAAGGTGCGACATTGAAAAAAATGGGAAAAAATTTGTCGATTTTCCCCTATGCAGATCGACACTGTGCGGCATTGGAAAAAATGCTCAAAAAATTGCCGATTTTCTCCGACGTAGATCGATACTGGGCGACATTGGGAAAAATAGGTAAAAAATTGCCGATTTTCTCCAATGTAGATCGATATCGGGCGACATTGGGGAAAATCGATAAAAAGTTGGCGATTTTCATCGATGGAAACCAATGTCGGGCAGCATTGGTACAATACTGCCCCGTATCGCTGTGCTACTGGGGAAATGAAGGTGGCCGACACTTTTATCGCCAGTTCTTTATTGGATTTTGTCGTAAACAGTGCTTTTGTGTAATTATTGCAATAGGTAAAAAACCTTTACTTACTGTTACAAAAAGGTCAGAAATATTGACCCTGCGTAAAATAAGATTTTCTACACGTCCAATACGTTCGAGGGTATATTTGAGCAAGACAATGTGCATCAAGCTTTTAGTAAATTTAAAATTTCGGGAAAATTTGTGGTCCTTAGAGAAGCGGTCGCCGTAGAAAAACGAGTGCACATGATAATCATGTGATAAGGATGGTCGTACGAGATCCAAGAACCTCCTGCAATACGATTAGACATTCTCTGGCCGCAAAAGGCACCAAAGTCAGTTTGAGTACTATTTCAAGACGTTTGTCTAAAGATTTTGGTTTATCATCCCATAAATCTGCAAGGAAACCTCGACTTATTCCAAGTATGAAAAAGAAATAACTCTTAAGGTCCACAAATTTTCCCAAAATTTTTAATTTATTATTAGCTTAATGCACAGCTGTCTTACTCACATTTACCCTCGAACTTATTTGACGTTCAGAAAATCCAATAGGTCAGTATTTCTGACCTTTTTGTAACCGTAAGTGATGGTTTTTTTATACCCATTACAATAATTACACAACAGCACTGTCTACGACAAAGTCCAATAAACAACCGGCGATAAACATGCCAGACACATTTATTTACAGCAGTAGATTGCTTCTGATGCAATCAGCACATAAGATGACGCAATAATCTGCGCAAATGATGCAATATGTTAAAATACTGAAAATCGGCTACTGGTCTTAAACTTTTGCAAATGACTGTTTCTCTATATATATATATTTAATATATTAAATTTCTAATCTAAATGCTGGCGCTGAAAGGGTGTTATAATAATGTAGAAATATTATACTTTTTAAATTTATATATTTACATATTTATATGAGAAGTTGTGTAGTAAAATATGAAAGATAATTTTTTATTTTAGTTATAAGTATTAAAAAATATTTTAAATATGAAAGGAAAAAATATTTAGCCAAAGTTTTTCCTAGTTAAATAATGCTATAGCAGAGCCGCGGTTATCCGAGCTCCGACTATCCAAGTTCTCGGTTAACCGAGATAGTCAAGAAAATTCTTTGCCCCAGTGGAGGCATGGCCCTTGACAAATAGCGTCGACAACTTTGACCCATTTTACTGTACAGTATAGTTTTTTATAATTTACGTATGTATTGTATTGTATTGCATTTTTAACTGGACTACATTTAAATATGTAACAGATGTATTTTTTACTTCGTTCACTTTTTTCTCCTTCATTTTAAGTTTTACGATATGTTTTTCCCTCGATTTATGGCAGAGTCCGTGTTATCCGAGTTCTCGCTTATTCGACATGCCCTCAGACCACATTACCTAAGATAAAAGAGGTTGTAATGTAATGTGTTACTTTTATTTTCAAAATTTTCAAATTTGTTTTCAAGATAAGAATTTATATATATGTAGTATATATAATGTCGCAAGTTTTATCCTGCATACAATAACGTGATTACACGGAAATTTCACATGGTGGTTTCTTTTTTCTTTTAGAAATTCCACTCTATGATACATAATGACAGGTATTCTAATGTAGATTTAAGAATACTCAAACTAATAATAATAAAACTATGAAAAGAAAGTATTAACTTCGAAAAACAATTTTTTTTACACATTGGGTTTTATGCTGTAAATATTAACTTTTATTTTCCATTTTCGTTTAATCGCATAAGGTTAATCGCATTCTTATCTAGTATAGCTGGCTACATTACCACATTTAATATTACAAATTGTAATACTGTTATTTAACAATTTATAGGTTCAAACCATATTTCCATTTTTAGAAATTTATATCTAATTTTTTGCTGAAACGTCAGTAAAGACCTCCCTGTTCAGACTCAAAAAGTTTCCACAAAGATCATACCACTGAATTGCTACTTCGTACACATGTTCACGCACCCCACGGAATTACAGTACTGTGCAAATTAATTGGGACAAACACATTTTTTAAGAAAATTGTTCTTTCCTCATTGATTTTCTGCCTCAAACCGGTTTCAACTGCATTTTCTTACAACGCGCGACTTCCCTTAACTAATCTAAAACGGTTTGACCGCATGATCATGATATTTAAAAAGAATTTCCCTTCAGTTGCGCTTCAGTTGCTGTAAGAAGTGGTCGATTGTGTGAATTGTCTGCATCTGACGTGAATTTAAAAAAAGTATATCACTCCCAGGAAAAGGACTACAATTGTTACCCTTAGTCAGCATACTTCTATGACTGTGAGGGATATTGCTACAGCAGTTGGAATTGGAAAATCCAGTGTTTCTAGGATTGTTAATCTGCAAAAGAATTTTGGGACAGTGTCTCCAAAACGAAGGGAAAATGTGGACGCAAACGCAAGACCACACCTCGAACAGACAAATTTCTTGCACGAAATAGTAAAATGCATCCTCGCAAAACAAGTACACATCTTCAGAGAGAATTATTAGCTAGGCTAATAATTCTTGATAATAAATTGAGCGTGGATTCATCAACAATTCGACGAAGGCTTATTGAATCTGGGTGATTTGCAAGAACACCAATCAAAAAACAGTTACTAACACATGCAATAAAGAGAAAACGTATGGACTGGGCCAGGAAATATCAATCCTGGACTGCACAAGACTGGAAGAAGGTTTTTATCAGCGACGAAACGCATTTTATTGTGCAAGGGTTTCGACCAAGATTTGTCAGGCTAAGTGATGGAGAACCCATTAGAGAACAACATCTTATTCAAACAGATAAGCACCCTCAGAAACAGATGTTTTGTGGGGTTATTTTACTTCTGGAGGACCTGACAGCTTAGTACTAGTTGTAGGGATGATGAACTCTAAAATATACATTTCTATAATAGAAAGAAAAATTGTGCCTATGATGCAAACGTTCGCTGGTTGTGTTGGCATCTTTCAACAAGATCTTGCTCCATGCCATTCTTCTAAGCTAACAAAGAATTTTTTTCAAGAACAGAAATTAACGGTTTTGGATTGGCCTGGTAATTCTCCTGATGTAAATCCCATCGAAAATTTGTGGAGCATTGTAAAGAGACGTGTGAGTAAAATGAACTGCTCATCAAAGAAAACAATGATTGAGAATGTTATAAAAGTTTGGTTTGGTGATGACGAGATCAAAAATTTATGTTCTAATTTAGTGGAATCCATGCCAAACCGTGTACAAGATCTCATTCAAGCTAGAGGAGGGCATATTTCGTATTAGATTGTTATACCGTGCATGTAAGTTAACCTATATCAATTAAACAACATTTGTGAAAAGTTTTGAGCTTGTCCCAATTAATTTGCACAGTACTGTAGCTGTATAGTTTTGGGTGCGTATGCCATTTGTAGTTCGTGTACAGGGACCCACCAATGTTTTTCTTATCATTACGGCCAATGGGAAGAATTTGCCTGTACCACGATAACGGCCACAAAAATCACGCTATTGACTTGAAATTTGGTGCACGTATTCATGAGCCCCACATAGAGATGGGAATAGTCTGAAAAAAAAAAAAAAAAAACGGAAATTTTGGGAGAAAAACCAGTTTTTGTTTTCGGTTTTTTTCCGAAGAGATTTATTTCCGCCCGGAAAAATTGAAAATTTTGAAATTTCTAGTATAAAATAACAAGTTTAAAAATTTTAAATATTTACATTCCGATGTTTTTTTCATGAAATATTTTTTCATGTTCAGTATCTTACATGAAAACACCGACTCTGATAATGTTCATATTTCAAAAATAAAGTTTTAACCGTGTAATTAAATGGCAATCCTGAAATATTTAAGTATTACAATGACCTCCCTCCCATCACATTCATTTGAAATTACTTATTCCTTTCAAGTTCCTTTATACTTTCGTCTTTTTTAAAAAACATATACCATTAGACTTGGCTGACTGTGTTATTTTAATGTGTGTGGATATATATTGTACACACATACATATAAATGCATGTAACAGTAAAAAAAAAAAAAAAAAAAAAAAAAAAAAAAACGCTATAAGCAACTACTTTTTATCAAAAAATTTCTTTCACAGTTTATAAAAATTACATGCGCAAAAACCTACTTGATTTATGTCCTTTACATCTTAGTTAATAAGTTTTATGTTATATATATATCAATAATAAAACGTTGTTTTAAATTTCTGAAGTTCAATTAAATTTAAATTAAACTTTTACTTTATCTTTGTGATTAATTTCATTTTAAGTAAAAATCTGAATTAAGAGTCCAGCATCAGGTCCAGTAAACCGGTAAGCCTGACATGTAGTCAGGTTTAGGTCCAGTTGACTACATTTTTTCTCTTGCGTATTAAGTTCGGTTCAGGTTGACTGATTTATTTTTCTTATGGGTCAGATTGACTGATTTTTTTTTTTTTTTTTTTTTTTTTTTTCTGGGGGCTGGGTTGTCTGATTTATTTTTCTTGTGGGTTGGGTTCGGATAAGGTTGAATGAATTTTTTCCCTGCGGGTTAGGTTTAAGTTTCCAATGAGTCAGGTCAACTTAAGAACATCTTTTAAAATACTTTATCATAATAAACAGAAATTTGTTCGATATAATTATAAACATATTACATATTCCTATGATTAAATATACGTGCACAAAAATTATTACATACATATTGCAGAAAGGCAATAAAGAAAGAAAAACCATATATATGTATATATATATACTAAACTTAAAGCATATTTTTGTGCTCTTGCAGTACATAACACACATAAATAGTTAAAAATTATTAATCCATTTTTCAGATTTTTAAATTTACAATTTAGTGTATAAATAACTCTATTAAAAAGAAAAAATTAAATGATTTACTAACTCTGTAACAATAAAAATTACTTTATTATATAACTTTAAAAAGTTTCGCATGATTTTGAGATGAATCATTGATATGAAAAAATGAGATTCGGGTCAGTGAAACAATTTTTTTGGTTGGTTTGATTATAATCTAAATTCCTTTTATTAATTCTGCTGGGAGATGGACATTCCATAGGAATGCACACCCTATGCAAAATTAATGGTTGAATGATGATTTGACTAGTTTTTGGTGTTTTGTACAAGGAAAGGTACTGGCAGTTATGAAACAGAAAGGCTGATTTTCTAATAGTAAAAGCTTTTTGTATGCTTCTGTTAAAAAAAAATAATATGTATGTATTTTTAAATATTTAATACTTCATATTTTCTGAAATATTATAACTATTAAGAAACCCTCTGTAAAAATTCAGTTTTTCCCATTTTTTCCAATTTTACCAGAAAAAATCCGGAAAAAAACTGTATTTTTTCCACTGCCTCAAAATTTCCGGAAATTTTACATCTCTAGCCCCACAGAATTAGCTGTATAATTTTGAGTGTGTATTTCATTTGTAGTTTGTGTACAGGGACACGCCAAAGTTTTTCTTTTCATTATGGCCTATGGGTAGAACCTGTATGTATCGCGACAGCGGCCGCAAAATACCACCGATTGACTTGCGAATTAGCACAATATATTAGTAATATATTGTTTATGGATTGTGTACAGGAACACGGTATAATTCTTACCATTAAAGCATATGGGGTGAATTTCGTTTAAACACATTTTAACATCATTATTCTGCATTCAACAAAACGAAATTAGTGTACATAATTGTAATGTTTAAACTCATATTTTCTGCACAAAATGTGTATGTTTAAGCTGCTTAATTAATGTATAGGAACTTACAGAAGTGTTCTGACCATATCACGTAATCAACAAGATTATGTCAAATTTCGAAAAATTATTCATAAAAAATGAATAGAATAAGTTGAATAGTTTTTACTTGTGTATACAATGTTTATAGTTCGTTTACAGAAACACACTAAAGAATTTCGTGACATTAGAGCCTATGGACAAATTTTTATTAAAGCACATTTAAATGCGTTTATGCTGCATTTAACATAATGGAATTAATATATATTATAAAGGCGCTTAAAAGCATGTTTTTTTTTTCTAAAAAGAAAGAAAGGTATGTATAGACTAAACAATTTATTTACAGGACCACACAAAAGAATTCCGATGGCATTAGGTAATCATTCAAATGATGTGAACTTAAATTGAAATATTAATTAGTTATAATTAATTAGGTGTATTCTTTTTGTTCGTGTATGTAATTACTGTGGCTCCTTTTCAGGGACAAACAAAAGAATTTCGAGCCATTACGGTCTACAGGCGGTATTCCTTAAAAGTGTATTTTAACAAGACTAAATCCCCTTAAATATAATATAATATTATTAGAATGTCTAAAAGCATGTTTTTCTGGGGAAAATTTCGGGCATAGAATTGGTAATTAATATGGTTACACAAAAAATTCCGATATATTATGCAATCATTTTCATGAATTTTATTACAAGTATCTATGAGTTACAAGGGATTAATACCAGGCTCTCAGTTACTAGGGATATATATACATATATATATATATATACAGATAGATATAGAAAGAGAGATACAGGCGGGGTGTTGAGTGGAGAGGTAGTTCTCATCAGAAACGTATCTGTTCATCAGCGAGTCAATCGATTATATATACAGGGTGATCAGTTTAAAAGAGTACCCGTTAGTTTTTCTTACTACCCTTAAATCTGACGGATATGGCAACTATTCTAACACTGAAGTATAATTGTTTAAACTTTGTTTAAGTGAGGGAGAGAATTTCCAACACTGTTGGACTGTTGCAACTTTATTTGTGAGGTAAAACAGAAATGGAGACACACTATTTTATTTAATCCGTGAAAATTTTGTTTTTGAAAAACATAATCTAATTCAAATTTCTACATTGCTATTACTACTGCGTCATTTATTTATTTATTATTTTTTCGGGGTTATCTCAAAGATAAGGTTTCTCAGAGAAGTCCAGCAAACATCGATGAATTAAAACAAATCATAACTGAAGAAATCTCGTCAATCTCACCAACAACCCTGCGAAGTGTGTCAAAGAACTTGGTTCGACGCGTTCATGTTTGCATTCAAAAGGGAGGTGAACAGTTTCAACATTTTCTGTAAGGAATGATAATTTAAAAAATTTGAATTTAATTATGTTTTTCAGAAATAAAATTATCACAAGATTAAGTAACACTGAGCATCTCTATTTCTGTTTTACCTCACAAATAAAGTTGTAACAGTCCAACAGTGTTGGAAATTGTCTCCCACACTTAAACAAGGTTCAAACAATTATAATTCAGTGTTAGAATAATTGCCTCATCTATCACATTTAAGGGTTATAAGAAAAACCAACAGGACAATTTTAAATTGATCACCCTGTATATATATATATATATATATATATACTAGCAGACCCGGCCACGCGTTGCTGCGGCTAAGTAATACGTTGATAATTTGATAAGGTATATAGTATTTCCCCACAACTGGATTTTTCGATTTTTTTTTTTTTTTTTGCGCCTTTTTGAACGATAACGAAGCCGTTCTGGATTCTTTGCAATAAAATACGGTAACCTGCATGCTTTTATTTTAGATTTATGATTTAGCTTATGATTTTATCATTTATGATTTTTAGATTTATGATTTAGCCATAATCGCCAAACCCAGTTGTGGGGAAATACTATAGTTGTGTGTAACAACTATAGTATTTCCCCACAACTTATAATATAACTTCAGTAATTATATTCGGATAATTATAACTTCAGTATCAGTATATCCCCACAGGTGAATTTGGCGATTTTTCTTTGGCGCCGTTTTGAACGATAACGATGTCGCTCTGGTCTGTTTGTGATATAATATGGCAGCCTATATGTTGTTTATTTTGGATTTATTATTTTATGTTTTTGATTTATGATTTAGATTATCATTTATCATTTATAGATTTATGATTTAGCCATAATCTTCAACAAAAAATTGCCAAATATCGTTGTGGGGATATACTGATTAATATATTACTGAAAAAATTAATATATTTTAACGAAGTGGTGAGATGATTCTGAGTATGTTAAAATTTTAATAGTAAATTTAAGTTAATCAAGAAGGAAAGCATTGAGGATTAAGATAAGAAAATTGCAAGATTTTAAGATCGCATTTTCAGCAATAAATATGAGTCAAAATTTAATGCAAAATACATATATAAATAGCAAATTTAATCAGGAACGTTAAATTGGTAAGTTATTAAAGAAAAAGTAAAGAAAAATAAAAGAAATAATTAATTAAAGTTTCGAACATCGATCATATAGATTAGCGTTACAAAACAAATAAACAGACTTAAACTCTTCCAGACTTTTAAATAAGTTTTAAATTAAGTTTTGAAATGTAATGTTAAATAAAACAGACTTTTAAATAAGATTTAAAATATTGAAATGGTTACTTTTTATTTAGAACGTTATGTATAGATCACAAATTTCTTAAAGAAAACGAAGTGATACAGATTAGACTAATGCAACAAAAATTGAAAAAGCAAGGTTATGTCGTAAATAAATTTTTAACACACGTGTCGTGTGAAATAAATTGTAGAATATACATAATGTATCTGATATAAGATATTAACATGTTGCAGCGGAATAAATTTCATATCTATCATCCTTGGCGGAAAATAAAATAATATCGCCAAATTATCTGACGCACACATTTAATTCCTTTCAAAAATCATGGTTATTTTAACAACTTATATTAAGAGAGTAATGAATAACATGAAACAATATTTCACACAATACATATTACGAAAATATACATCTAACTTGTATATTTTCGTGTTACGTTTTTGATCGCCAAATACGAAAAACTCCAAGGACGACAGAGCTTTGAAATTTAAAATTAAAATTTTGTCAATTTAACCGCAAAATAACTCAATCTAACGTATGCACATGATAAATAATACATATCTATACAAAAATATGGGGATTAAAATCCGGAAATAATTTTCCTCGTTTTTAATAATTTTTTACAAAAAAATACAATGGGCCATTAACATAAGAAATCTTTTTCTTGATTTCACAGACTGTCAGTGACGTCACACTTCGCTTGTGTATAACTACATACTTTATCAATGCGAATAAAATCTTTAAATTGATTATGACGTCAATTTTCGTGAGATGTATAATTTAACTTTTTATAATTTTTTAACGTTCACGTTTGATTAAATGTATTTTCTTTTATGTCGAAAGAAAATGAACTCGTATTTTTTCTTTTTGGCAACAATTAAACTTATGGAACTCACAGATATTTTGGAGCAACTTTAATAAAGGTCTATAATTATCAAATAATTGCAATAAAACAATAGTGTGGCAATAAATTGAGATAAAAACTATCCTATCTCTCAAGTTGGACCAAACTGCACACAGTGTGAAAAATTTCATTAAAATCGGTTCCTTAGTTTAGGAGTTTCCACCGGACAAACATCGTGACACGTAATTTATATATATATACAGATAATATGGAGTAAATAAAAATGATCTGTTTAATAATAAGTGATGCAAATAGGGCATTGAGGCTCCTGATCTGCAGATACTTCTACAACTTCTTTTTTACAAGAAGTTGTAAGATATTTTTCAATATTTGTTAGGACAGTGTGCTTTCACATACATAGAATATTTACCTTAATTTTTAATGAAATACATTATTATAATTTTTACTAAATTTTACCGAATTTTTACACACACACATCTCTCTCTCTCTTTATATATATATATATATATATATATATATAATTAATTATTCTTTTCAATACTTTTTTTGTATAATGTTTCATTTCCTTGGATATTTATTTAATAATTAATTCAGTCTTTCTACTTGCTGTTTGATCATTGTAATGATGAATTATTATAATAATTATAATAATTATATTATTTATATATCTCTCTGTGTGTGTTGTGTGCATCTGTGTGCATGTGTATACATGTGTAATAAATAATGTAAATTTACGTTTTGTAATAGGCAATAAAGGAATAATTAATTGCAGTATATATTGTAAAATATACTAAAGATTTTATAAACAAAACATTTTTTTTAAATGCATATATATATATATTGCATATACTTTCTGAAAGTATCCGCTTTCAATCAAAATGTATTTTTGATATTTTTTAAAAACCTTTCATAATTATAATGTAATGGGTGTTTTTTTAACAATATTGTAGGAATTGTATTAAGATTTTTTTTTAGAAAGGAATATATTAAAAATAAAATTATGTTGAAACCCCAGAGAAATACTTAAATAATTTTGAATGGAAATATAATCTTCCCTTTTTTTGGAAATATAATCTTCCCTTAGATCAAGGAAACTTTTATAGGTCATAAAGGTCCTTTACATAAATGCTACTATTTGTATAAAATTACATAGTAAATATTCTTACCAGAAATGTGAAAATATTTTATCTATAAGGTAGACTCCATTCTTAATTTCAATATATTTGAATATTTCTTAGATTTAGATATGTTAAGGTGAAATTATTAGAATTCATCATCGGTTATATTATATCCACATCTATTGATGTATTCTACTTTTAATATAACTATAACTTTTTTTTTTTTTTTTTTTTTTTTTAATTTATGGTATCTAATAACATGAAAAGCTGTATTATTTAGAAATAAAGTATCATATGATTATTTAAATATTACATTGTAGAGTAGCTTATACCTGAAAATGAAAGAATTTTTCTATGTATACATCATATATGTTATAAATGTCAAGCATAAAAACACTACATGATATTTTGAAACGAATTTCTAAATTTTTCTGCATTTAAGTGTTGAATGTAGCTTAGTAGTAAATATCATGTAATATGTAGCATGTAGCAAATATACATGCTTTATTTTGCATATATTTCTGTATGATAGGTAAACATACATTTACATTTTTGTGAATTGGGAAAAATAAAACATTTAATTTCGTTAGAACTACGCTAAAACTATTTTTACTTAAAACAAAAAAGAATAAAAAAGTCTTTGTACATTGAATTTATATTTTCGTGCGAAATGCAAATTGTAAACAAGAAGGAAAAAACATGTGGTTAGCATTAGACTATTAACACCTTCCAACTGGATGTACTTGTTGTACTTTTTAACTTTTAATGTACATTTCCCATGTGATCACACAACAAACAAATGTATAATTAAATTATCTAACATACAGATTTAGAAAAGTCGTTTATGAACCACGAATATTAATTTAGAGGTGTGGATTGTAAGGTTGAATTTTTATATCAACTATGCGAAATATGTCAGAGTCGGGAATTGAACCTCGGCTCTTTTCTATGCGTGCGGATGCTCTACCACTGAGCCACACTGGCTGATTTCCCACTCGGTCGCATAAATAACAATTGGCAAAATCATCGTGATTGCAACCGCAGGTGTATCAAGTAAACATATTAATAATGGAAACTCAAACAGACCACGTAAATTACTTAGAAAAGTCATTTAGGAGCTATAAATATTCATTTATAGATGTAGAGTGTAAGGTTGAATTTTTATATCAACTATGCGAAAAATGCCAGTGAATTGAACAAGAGCACTCTGCTTGCCGCGCAACAGCTAAACATAATTTTTCGCATATTTGGTATAAAAATTCAACCTTACACTCCATATCTGTAAAAGACATATAGACAAACTGAATTTATAAATACTCGTAAACATTGTTGGAATGTGTTATAAATGCTTAATATAAACGGAAATGCAATATTAGCAATTTTAAGTTATTGCCCTTAATATATTTTTTTAATTTTAATGCAACAGGGTAAATCTTAATGTTAAATACACCATATTGTATAGATTTTTTTTCTAGCACATGAATGATAATTGTCAATTTCATTCAGATTTGTGTAGTACAAATTTATTTAAAAATGATTTTAAAAATTCCTATAAAATAAATGTGTTATTTACACGATTTGAAATAGGGTAAACTTTAAATAGTAAATTTAATAACATACATAATTTTGAGAAATTTTTTGAAAATATTTACAGACATTAGACGCGGACAGACAGATTGACATAGAAACACAGTCGGCAGCAGAATTATTGAAGAGCTAGCCATAATTCCTATTTAAAAGATGTGCACTTAATACTGCTTTGTTACTTAAATATTTGTCGTGTCTTGATCTTAGTCTTTATGCTGTTTCTAAAAAAGTAAGTTGACGATAAAAATTGGCGATCAAATTAAAACAAAAAGTATGAAAACTTTTGATGTGTGCTTCAATGATTTTGCTGCTGACTGTAGACTAATGCAAGTCATAATAACTATTAATTATTTCTAGAAAGTGTTAAAAAGGCTTCATAAAAACAAAAATGCAATTCCAGCGATATAAGATGATAACTATTATTGTATCTGAATACTGTATGAGGACTAAATCTTAATATCAATCAATACTGTATATCAAGAAAAACTTTTTTTTTGTGTGCATATAAATAATAATTTTCATTACGATTTGTGAAAAATAAAGTTATTAAAATATGTTTTACAGAAAAGTCTCTTATAAAACGCATTGGTTTAGAATTCTTTTGGCTGTCCCTGTACACAAACCATTGGAGGTATTTACTTCATTTTCTATAAAAAAAAATCCCATAGTGAACTTCAATAACATATATCAGTTTCAAGGAAATGATAGATAGAGCACGAACAGATAGGCAGACAAACAGAAGTCATAACCACTTTTCAGTTTTGTTAGAAAATAATTATAAAAACAGCAGCTAAAATATTTATGTATTATAATACTCGCATTTCCTTTGAAGATATTGATTTTATAAACGATAAGTCTTTGAAATTTTATTTCCATCAGTTAAAATTTCCTTATTAAATAGCTTTTGATGAATGTGATTTATAAACTTTATGGGATATGAGCAAACTCCCTAGGTTTTACCGATACCTAGTAATGTTCAGCATTGCACGCGGAACATGCATCATTGACATGTTTATTATACGCAAAGTTCTGTATCACGATTTTATTTTATTAATATAAATAACAATCAGATAGTGACATCTCTGTGATTTAATGAGTAATCATTGGTCACTGTTGTTCCATTATAAATTCTATTGTTATCCCTCTTCAATTACTCTTTGGTACTGATACTGTATAATAATAAAAGCGATTAAAATGTTTTAAAAATATATGACCTAATTATTATTTAACATTCTTACACAATTAGGCTTGTCTAAAATATATTTTTAATTTAACCTCTACCTTTTCGGTTCTGTCAAAATGAAAATTTTTTCTCTAGTTTTTGTGCTCATGATATTTTTCACTGAAGCGTTCAAATATGACACAACAAAATTATTAAATAGAATTCATATATTTTACTTGGTATGGTATTTTTTTTCTTATTTTGAAGATCAGCTTAATGAATTTATACTGGGAAATAGTTAGCTTATGTTAAGCTTCGTATGAGCATTATATAATTATTGGTAAATATATATTGTAACAATGATTATACAACATAAGAAAACAAATGTAGAATGAGAGATGATAAAATTCCATCATTATCTGCATGAGCCAATAAAAATAGATAAAACGAGTAATAATTGCAATAAAGATATAAAATAATCAACTATACTCACTGGAATATTATCCTCAAAAACCCGTATAATATTTAAGGATCTGATTTTTTTTTTTTTTTTTTTTTTTAAGGGAGAAGTTTGGTTTATGAGCACATGAGATTTATTGCTTGACAGGGAGAAGTTATGCATTATATATTGAGCACTTTTATGACTAACTTTTTAAACAATAATGTCATTGTTAAATGGTTATTTAAGTGCTTTAAGAATATTGATTTATGTAACAATATGCATTGATAATAACTGAATACAAATTGCCCATAGAACTTAGAGTGGGTTTTATGTTAACTTTAGTGCAACATAAGCCCCCACTCACTCAATGAAGTGAAGCTTCTTTATTATGTTTCTTTTACCTTCAACTATTTCAAGGTTTTACTTAAAACTATTTCATTGTAAATATTAAAGAAAAAATTATAAACCAATGTTATAAGTGTTAAAAATTATAAGCCCCTATATTTTTACTTGAATTATAAGGAAAATTATAATTTTCTTTAAACACTAATAAAATAGAAACACTAATAAATATTTCTTTTAAACACTAAACTGCCTCTTTGACCTTTATTAATCTTCAAATAGTTCACGTTAATAATTTTTTTTCTTTCAAAACTTCAAAATATCTTTATGTTTATATTCTTATTTTTAAAATTTTATAATTATACTTGATCGTTTAAGGTGCCTGCCTACTGTCAGAGGTGATTTTTTTAATAATTGAAAAAATGCCTATTTATGTGCATTACACAACATAATAGAGTTAAAAACAGTGAATAGCATGCAAAATATGCAAATTTTGAAATATTTTGATATTTAGGTTCAAAATATACATAATAATAATAAAAAAAAAACAGCAATTTTTCAAAACATCATAAGTCAAATTTAAAAAAAGATATTTTTATTCTGTAAATTTTATTTCGATTACTGAAAGGTCTTTAAGGAGTGAACTATTCTCAAAACTATAACTATGTTATTTAATATTTTAGAGACAATAACATTTCACATGCTGAAAAAATGATGAATATAAATGACAGTTCATAACTTCTATCGACAAAAGAAGGAAAAAAAAAAAAGTAATTTAGCTACTTTCATTTTCGTAGTTCAATCCTTAAAACAACTTCTCTAGAGTATTTTTTCAAAGTTTCATAAGGTTTCAACTATAACTTTTGGAGTTATGACGTTTTGCGATGAAGCAAAATGTTAAAAATCTCATTTTGAGAAAAAGCAGAAAACGGAATTAAAAACCAGATTTTAACTATTAAATAAAAAATAATTTTAATAAGTTCCTGATTTACTTCAAAAAATTTTTTTTTAAGTTTTTATTTTATTTTTTAATTCATTTTATATGCAGTAACAAATTATGATACTTATATTGATTAAAACATTTATGTAAACAAACATTTACGGTCACTTCCGGTTTTAAAAACTTGCGAGTGACTAAATTAAAATGCCTGTAACTCAAGTTCTAAGCAAGATAGAAACAAAATTCAAACTGATTTAGAAAGCTAAAATGTCAGGCTTTAATACTAAACCAAAAATAGAAAATCGGAGTTTTGACCAAAAATTGCATTTTAAAAGTAGGCAGGCACCTTAAAAAACGTTTTAATTAGTCGAGAATTATTCTTGTTAAATTTTTATTAATAATTTTAAAATAGGCAATGATTAATGTTTTATTCATTATATAATGTATTTTAATGACATAAATGAAAATTTCCACATTCTAACAATTATTCTATTACTTAACATCGTATGATGTTACAGCCAATTTCGATAATAATTAAAATCTTTAAAAAGGAAAGTGTTAAATCTGTATCAATTATTTTCAGCTATTCACTTTTAAAAAGGAAAATCATGATAAATATTAATTCTTTTTAATCTACTTTGTAGTTTTGCATTTTTCACCCATAAAATTAATGTACCTCAAATTATTTTTCTGACAAAATTACTTTTAGTTTACTTCTAAATTATAAAGGGCGATTAGGTATTAAATACATGTTCTTCTGGGATTTTTAAATTTAATTTTTTTAATGGTTGCTTCGAAATTTTTTAGACTCCCCCCCCATGTATTTCTTTAATTACTAGTTGAAATTTTTAACTGAAATAAACCATATTTATCTTTGGTAAAATAAATTTATTGAGTGATTATAGTACTTATTTTCTGGTGCATAATCTCTCTCTCTCTCTCTCTCTCTTTTAAATATTAATTTATAAACCATGATTTTCATCAGAAAAAGTGAGTCTTGAATGTAATTGTAAGAATTTTCTTATTGAAATTAAAAACATAAGAATTATTAATTACTTTTCTAGCTCTAAGAGTGGAAACAGATTACTATTTTAAATATTGAACATTTAAATGCAAGTTATTTTATTTTTGCTTTCATTTTTCCCTAAGGGGGCAGTTTACCTCAAGTAAGGAAAAAAAAAAAAAATAATAATATATTATTATTATTATTATTATTATTATTTTGTAATGAAAGCTCTTGATTTATTCAGGAAATCACCTTTTTTCAAGCATAAATGTTGGTCAAGACTAATGGAAGATAATGTGACCGATTTCGTGGCGAAGACTTGTGGCGTACGTCAGAAAACCACGGTATGAGAACGAACGATCTCGCTGCTGCGTAATATCAGATCAGACGGTTTGCGGAGATGTATAGTTAATGAAATCTGTGGCAAAAGTGTCTCTCAGTGTTTCCAGATTGTCAAAAGCCAATTTCCCCATTCACTTCTCAAATTTCCCCAAATAAAAAAAAAATAAAAAAAATCTCCAATTCAATTTATACTAAAAATATAAATTTTTTAGAAAAGTTTAAAAAATATTTTACAAGTTTAAATTCACGTTTTTTCCTAAACTATGCTTTTTATAGGAAAAAAAAATCTCAAAGTAACAGAAAATAATAAACAAATGACAAAAATAACTTTCATCACACTAGATTTTGGAAAAATTTAAATCTTAATAACTTTTTGAGTCTACTTTCTTCACCTCTAATCATTTGTACTTAAACTATTTGTATATATATATATATATATATAACGTTTGTGTGGACTATAAAATGCAAGCAAAACAAGGTATACCCAGACAGCTTAAAGAGCTTGCATCGAGCTTAATATTTCATGTCTGCAAGTTTAACTCAAGTTAAGATCAAACATTGAAGTTTGCGCCGGTCCAGCTGACTGATTATTACTGATAATCATTTACTTGATTATTCAAGCCAAGCAGCAATAAATACACATCAAGCACTCACTATGCTTGATACAGCACATATAATGTAAATAACTCTTGAAATCAGGGACTACAAAAGGAAAGAAAACAGGATAAATTTTTGTACTCAAAAGTTAAAAATGTTACTTTTCTGTTTCTGAAACATCATTCAGTATCAATGCATCATTATCTGATAAATTTACCTTTTTTTTTTTTTTTTTTGGTGTGTGGAATTGTAGGGAAAAGTAATCTTTTACTAATTTTTAAGAAAACCGCATACTTTTCCCCAAACTGCTCCCCACTAAATGTCTGTCCCCAAACATTTCCCCTGAAGCTTTAAAACTCCCCAAAATGAGGGAAAATCTGCAAGTCTGGCAACACTGTTGTTTGGGATTCTGCTTTTTGTTTGTGGATTTGTGACTCCTCATTGGATTTGAATTATCCTGAAGATCTTGCAGAAATTTCTGTTCTTACTGCAAGAACTGCAAATCGCGTTAATGTCAGCAGATTTCGATTTTTCATTTTTGCCATTTTCTAATTTCTGCATAATGAATTCGGCTGTGAAGCAAACTTTAAAGAGGCAATTAGAAATATTAGCAATTTTCCTAATTTTAAAAGGAATTTATAATTAATACAATTTAGCCATTTTTGTCCTTCCATATATACTGAAATGTAATATAGCAAACTAATAAACGCATTCTAAATTATTCACGACTTTAAAAGTTTTAAAAAACTGTTACTCACTTTTATTTATCCTTAAAAGACTACCTAACGGCATCTTTATCTGAATATTTTTATCATATAAATTATTTTCAAAGTAATAAAATGAAATTGCATCAAGCTGTCCCAAAAAAGATATTTTTTAAATACATTTTTACATCGTATTCATAAATATATATTTAATGTTAAAGTTAATACTTTCAAAGAAATCAAACTTTTATTCAACTAAAAATTTAATTTTCAATAAAAAATAATCGAAGCTCAGTAATTTCCAAAATAATAACGTACATAGTTGAGTATCATTTGAACTTTTTATATCTGAAATTTAAAAAAAAAAAAAAAAAACTCTAAAGAATGCTAATCATGAAGTTTTAGGGAAAATTTATTACTTACCGTATCTAAAAATGTGTTTAAAACTTAATTTAAAACAACAAAAATACATGTTTTCTTTGATGTAATGTTAAGCTAAATAATAAGCATTGCGTGGTAGATGCAATTAATTGTATTTTATTATAAAGGCTTAATGTAACAAAATAAATAAATAAATAAATAAATAAATAAATATAAATAAAGCATATTTAAATTATATTTAATGTAATACACAGATTTATTATGTTTGTGTGAATATTGTTTTTTTTTTTTTTTATTCTTTATCCATCATTTATAAAATAATATAATATATTTAATTTATAAACATGATTTTTAAAAAAATTTGTAAGCTGAAACAGAATTTGTTTAAGGAAATTTTCACTTTTAATATTTGAAAAATATTATAAGTTGAATTGAATAAACTGAGTACGGTGTTTTTTATTTTATTTATTTATTTATTTTTGCGACGATTAATTTTTAAAAATCCTTTGAAATATATGATTTTCAAAGCAGACATCTTAATAAACTTATTTTTTAGCGATTGAATTTTTACACTTTATTGTTATAATTTTTTAACAGAAATTACTCTAATTCAAATCCTTGACATTTTAAGCTACATACATTTGCATTTAAAAGAGATCTTAATTAATTTTATTTCAGTGACGTCCATATGTTCCGTTTATTTTCTCCTTAAAAAAAACATGTTGATATTGTATTTTCCGTACGAAAAACAAGTTTCGTTTCTCTTCAACTAAAGTACTATTATTACTTTTTCAATTTAACAAAATCTTCTTTCATTAATTCAATTTAAATAAAATTTATGCCAGGAAATATAAACTGTAAATTTACATGTAATTTAATCTAGGAAATAGGAACTGAATATTCAATTATAATTAACGCTAGCGTAGATTCATTTTATGAAGATTTATATTAAGAGATAAACATACATATAATCTTTTGTAGCATAATGTTCTTTAATATTGTTAAAATGATTTAAAGGAAATTGCATATTTCCTGAGTAAAAATTCAAAGAAAATTACTCGTTTATTTATACTCGAAGTGCTTTTCAGAGTTTTACATGTAGATCACATGAATTATTTTTAAAATTTTAATAAAATTTAATATTTTAACAGGTTTAATTTTTTTCTATTATAACCATAGCTTGAACATTTATGATAGAAAACTTTAAAAAAGATTTTTTTTTTTTTTTTTTTTTTTTTTTTTTTATATATATATATTGAAAACTTTTAAATTTTATCAATAGAAATAAATTTTATATTTTACATTTGGAATATGCAAGTGGATTCACTACCCGTGTAATAAATTTAAAGAACAGGTAGATTGCAAAAAGTCGATTCGAAATCATAATTTTACGGTGTCAAAAAAGTTTTGACTCTAGCTGAGATTGAAAAATTAAATTCAAAAGAAAAAAAAAAAAATCGCATCCCGTTAATATAACATTAAGCATAGTAATAATGAGTTATAAATGGTAAATGTGCACGCATGCTACAGAATGTATAGAATAATAAATTGCACTACAAGTGCTAACAGAGACTTTACATTGATACTGAATGAAGTTATTAATTTTCTGGAAAATCCAGTAATCTAGCAAGTATATCAATCGGATCACTACAATCTGTTTATCATATCTAAATATAATGTTTAACACTTTCAGTGTTAAGTCCGTCCACCTTTCAATTGTTAAAAAAGAATGACTGTTCTGACAAATTTTTCAACTGTATGTTATTTTATCCCAAAAAATAAGATAAGCAAATAACTATAGTAATTAGTATTGTTTTTTTTAAACTTTGCGTAATGATTTTTTAAACGTGTCATTAAATTTATGTGCTAAAAAATTCTTAACAGTTTAAATTTTAAACGCTGCCTGTGTAATGCCTGTTAAGAGGTTGTAATGGATATGCAATAGGGTGAACCTAATTATGCTGGCAGAATACTTGGATGTGCAACAATTGTTAACAACGAAATAATTGCACCGCGTAACTCACGTGCAACCCATTTTACGACATAAACGATGCATACCAACCTTAGAGGAGCTCTAAGATACCAACTTTGCTATGCTATATGATTCCAAATGGTCTTCGTACTTTCTATCCTCCCTGGAAATTTGTTGCATTATTAGTGAATCATGGTTTAATTGATGCCTCATTAGTAGCACGAATCAGGTAATGCAATAAACTACACAATACAGCTTGTTCGTTTTTCAATCATATAAAATTGATGAATTAGTTCTAAAAAAAAAAAAAAAAAACTTGAAAAGTGAGTCTAAGTAAGACTGAATTTATTTTAATAAGTATGGAAAGGGATCAGGAGACAAGGAATCAAAAGTAAGTCTTTTAGCATAACACACCAATATTTTAATTCTGTACTAAAACGTTCGACACGTGACCGGCTCTATTTACTAACAGGAAAATTTGGAAGAAATAGTCTGGTCTGTGAATATCGAAACAGCATTACAGACAGATGACCTTAATAATAATTTTTAATTCCGAAACTGATGGATAACAAAGACGTATCATTTTCTATATCATCGATTAAATGTAATTCAGTTTATAAGTAGGGCCAATTATTATTATTGTTTTAAATGAATTCTTTTTCTAACTTTCGGAAAAACGATCATATGTTTTCCGCATTATCTAATCTCAGAGAAATGCCATGTTATATTAAAAGAACCAAGTTTGACTCCTGACCTATTTACCCTTTTATACGGTATAATTACAGTGCGTCTGAAAATTATAGAGACAAGAGATTTTTCTAAAATAACAGTTCAAATAATGAAGGAATAATCACGAAAAAATTAAATTAAAAGCACGTGGAATCACATACAGAAGTGCATTACAAAAAAAAAAAAAGTATACGTTTTGCAGAATTTTCGTAAAAAAAGAAAAATATATATATGCTGTTTCATAAATTATAAAGAATCTTCGAGTATTTGGTATTTAAATTTATATTTTAAATTTATATTTAAATCTATCTTTTTTTTACCCCTATAAGGTGTTTCAATTTACAAGTGACCTCATAAAGATTCAATAACTAAAATGTTTTTACAATATAACATAACATCAATGTGCATTTTTCTTTTAAAAAGTGTTGATTTATGCGTTAAATGGTTTTAAATGCTATTTTAAAACAAATGGATCTTTAATTTTTACCATCTTATAGTTATACCCAGTAAGGACTTTAGCTCCAAAAGTTGATACCAAAATTGCAGGTAAAATGGTGTAAGTCATCATTTTCAAACTGCAATAACTCAGCGAGATTTTCACTTACAAAGATAATTTTATTTATCTATTTTTCTTTTTAGACCGAGGAGAGTATTTTTCCAGACATAAATTATCTCATAAGAGGAAACGAATAAAAATTAAATTTCGTGTTTTAACATGTACAGCCCATTATAGAAAAAAAAAAAAAATGCCATATTTGAAATCTACTCCTGATATGTACCAATTTTGTAATTAGAAATACCTTTGTATGACTAAGAGATAATCGCTGTAACATCAATTTTGAATCCCCTGGTACATATACATAGGTGTTGGACAAAGTATTGGAAACACTATAACTTTTTTTATATTTTGTTCAATATCTCAAAAAATACTTAATGTGTTGTTATTGAATTTTAGGAAGAAGGAAAACATGTTTTTTCTCATATTTTTCAGCAAAGATTTTGTCCCGATTGCCGTTAGGGGGCAAGCAACAAATACAATAAAATAAATAATATTTGTGATTACCCTGTATCTGGAAGTGCGTCCATTCTTCTACAAATTTTAGATGGGGTTTTAAATGTTATATTTTATACGTGTGTAGAGGTTTATGAGGCTAACTAGAAATTTTTTTGCATTTAAAATAAATATTAATAAATCTTTAAATATTCAAGATATCATCACAAATCTCTACACATGTATAAAATATAACATTTAAAATCACATCTAAAATTTAAAGATGAATGGACGCATTTCGAGATACAGAGCAATCACAAGTAATTTTTATTTCATTGGATTTGTTGTTCACCACCTAAAAGCGTTCGTGACAAAATATTTGCTGGAAAATAAAAGGATAAACATGTCTTCTGTTAAAGAGTGTGTTGTTAAGGAAATTATGGATTTTTAAAGCTTTATTATGTATATATATATATATATATATATATATATATATACATATTGGGTAGGTGCTCCAGTGATTGGCATGCTCCAGTAATTGACATCTATCCCGAAATAATTAATAAATAAGGAAAATAATAAAATCTTATATTTTATATATTAGAATTTTAACATTTTATGTCGAAAACTGGAGCATGGGGTGCTAATAACTGGTAAAATGAATAACTAGCAGTGTCAAACACTTGAACATAGGTGGTCAATTTTTGATAAAATGAAAAACTGGCAGTGTCAATTACTGGAACATTGAGTGGGTGTCAAATAAAAAGCCATAAAAAAAATAATAATTGTTATCAAATGTATAAATTTTAACATATATGTGGTTCTGAATGTCTTTCATACCATATGTACTAACTTAAGATTTCTAAAAATAATTCCTGATGTCTAGAACATCAGAGATTGCTCTAAAAGTGACAATCTCTGGTGTACTTACCCTATATATATTTGCAGTTTCCAAAAAAAATTGCGTACACATGCATTAAAATGTGATAATATTATGTATATTAAAATTTTTTGGAAACTGCAGAAAATTAATAATAAAAAGAAATTAAAAAAAATTTACTTTTTGAAATTTTCCTTTTTGAAAATACTCTCTATTAACAATTTTTTTTTTAAATTTCCCGTTGCATTGTAGATTATCGTAGTTTAACAATATATTCTAAATACATATGATTATTACTTTGTGGATTCTCCAGTAAGTTAATTTCTTTTTATATTTTTTGCGTTTGGCAGCTGAAATAATTTTAGACGTTTCAAGCATTAAACATTAAAAACAGTGAAAAAAAAAAAAAAAAAAAAAAAAAAAAAAAGACTTACTAGTAAATTTACAGAGTAATTCTTAAATACGTGTAGAAAGTTGCCTTACAATTACATTGCTAAATCGAGGGGGAAAAAATCTGGTGTGAAACAACCACACGACTCTATTTCCCACTATTACACGTATTACATGTATTTTTTTTTTTTTTTTTTTTTTAGATATTATGCGCATTTTTTGGAAATTTTCAGTAAGAGAAACTGATACATGTGTAAAGACATATAAAACACAGTTTATAGGGTAGGTGCTCCAGTGATTGACATGCTCTAATACTTGACTTCGTTCCCGAAATAATTAATAAATAAGAAAAAAAAAAGCTCATGTTTTACATATAAGAATTTTAGCATTGTATGTCAACCATTGAAGTATAGGGTGCCAATAACTGGTAGAATGAAAAACTAACATTGTCAAACCATAGCCTCCTAAACTAGATGCCTGTCGCGTTGCTCGAAAACTTGGCAACAGCTGAAGCGGTAGACAGCGCCACCTGGTATAGATTGCGAGACTTTTTTATTTAACTGTCACCAATAATTTTAAGAAGTGATATATGATATGTATAATCGACTTTTCTTCGACTCTATTCGCTTTTTATGTATATCATATCGCAATTAAAAAAAAAAAAAAATTGAATGCTTTTGAATAAAAAAGTCGTGCAATCTGTACCAGTTGGCGCTGTCTACCGCTTCAACTGTTGCCAAGTTTTCGAACAACCCGACAGGCATCTAGTTTAGGAGGCTATGGTCAAACACTGAAGCAAAGGATGCTAATTGCTGGTAAAATGAAAAATTGGTAGTGTTAGTTACTGGAACATTGAATAGGTGTAACATAAAAATTCATAAATAAAATAATATTAATTATCAAATGCATATATTTTACCATATATGTAGTTCTGAAAGTCTTTCATGCCATATATATATTAACTTAAGTTTTCCAAAAGTAGTTTCTGGTGACTAAAACATTAGAAACATCAGAAATTGCTCTAAAAGTGTCAATTGGAGCACTTACCCTATAGCGAGTTAAAAAAAAAAGTGATAGAGTTATTTTTTTAAACACCAGTTACCTAATCAGGATTAAGTATTGCACAAAAAAAAAAAAAAAAAAAAAAAAAAAATATTATAACCGAATAAAATACTTCCATTACCTACGATGCACTGAATGTTGCTACATTTCAATGCACATGCACACAAATTTTCACAAAGGTAAAATAGTAAATTACTAAAAAATAAATAAATAAATAAATAAAAATAAAAAAGATTTTATAACACATATACTTTTTCAGGTTCATATTTATCAAAGTTTCATATTTCGAATTTAAAATTAAAACATAACTCATAGATAATTATTTATATATGATAATATTTTCAGCATGCAAATATTTAAAATACTCTGATTTCAATATCTTCCCGCTATGGATAAATCCCTTCAGTCATGCAAAATGAAATATATTAAATAATATGCAATTCTAATTTTAGAATAGTTCAATATGCCAATCTTTATTATTCTCCCATCGGACAAGCTGAATTGATTAGTTAAATTGAGGAATCTGTCAATAATGATATGCTAAGAAAGACGTGGTATAAAACTATTAAAATTGAATTTATATTCTAATATTTAAATACTAGCAGGCTTTGCCCGCTCCGCTGGACACTACAATTAAATGAATTCTCAAAATTCCATGTCATTATTAATAAAATCTCAAAAATAAAAACACTAAAATAACTCGAAACTTAAGTTAAAGTTACAGTTGCGTTTGGTAGAGGTTTTCTCACTCTCAACGTGAAGAGTCCGGAGCCTCACTGTCTTCGACATCAATGTATTCGCTTTTACTCCCCCCCTCCCCCTCATCAAGTAAGTTAGAAGTTTCGAGAAATCCCACCAGAGTGCATATTGCGTACTCTTAATCAACACTCACATGCCAAAATTCGCCAGTCTATGAAAATTTGCAGCATATTCAAACTTGTAACCGTGTTTTATCGCCGCCCACCCCAAGGGGAGGGGCGTAATTCACAAAATCTCTTTAGGGTGCGTGTTGCATACACTATACCCAACCAACATAACAACAAAAATAAATAAATAAATAAATAAATAAAGCATTCCTCAGATAACTTGGAGCAGAGTTATGCTGAAAACATGTTTTTGCAGCTCCACCTACCCGATCCTAAAGGGTGGAAAAAGGGGGAATTTCCTAAAATCTCTTTATACTACGTGTTGGATTATCGAAAATCGATTTTCTATGATAATTTGGAGCAGATTCAAGCTTGAAAACTTTTTTTTTGCTGCCCCTTTCCTGCGGGAGAGGGTAAAAAGTTAATTTCAGAAAATCTCTTTGTGGTGTGTGTATTGGATACGCATAACCAATCGACATAAAAAAATCGATTTCCTGAGATAATTTGGAGCAGAGTAGGTCTTAAAAACGTATTTCCTTCCAACCTTTAGAAGGGGGGGGGGATTTCACAAAATCCCATTATAGCGCCTGTTGGGAACGTATAACCAACCTCCACATAAAAATTAATCTTACTGAGATAATCTGGAGCAAGGTTATATGCTTGGAAACATGTTTATCGACCCCCCCCCCCCGCTTGAGAAGCAATTTGGAGCCGCGTTATGCTCACAAACGTGTTTTTGCCTCCTGGCTTCCAGGTGTAAAAGGGGGGGGGTATTATTTCATAAAATTCCGTTACTACAGGTTTTGGATACATATGAAAAATCCACCTACGAAAACTGTGAACCGAGCTCCTATAGATTTTTTCGGACAAATTTAGCTCTAAAGGGGTTGGGTTGTCTACAATTCTCCTTCTCGTAACGCTCTCCCCCACATCAAAAAAAAAAAAAAAAAAAAAAAAAATAGGTTTTTGGAAATATTTATAAAGTAGATGCATGGCTGTCTTCAACTTCTTTGTGCCATTTTTGGAAGAGTTCTACTTAAAAAGTCGGAATTAACGAAATTTTCCGCCAAAAATGGATTTTCTTCTTCTACCACCTAAAGATTAAAAAATTTAAAATCGCAGAAAACGTGTTTTCGTTCTCAAGTCTAATCTGTCCATGTGCAATTTCTTCAACGTGAAGTAATTTGGAACCGAGTTATTTTTTACAAACGTGTTCTTGCCTCCTGCCCTCCCAAGGGGGAACAGGGAGGAATTTTGTAAAAGTTACGTATAATTTTAATTTGAGTAAAGTCCTAAATTCCTGCAATGTGTTATATAATTCCATCCAGCCGTTCTCGCATGATACCCAGACAAATACAGCGTTACAGACATACAGACACAACGACACGCATACACACACAAAAAATTTTCTAAAGTCATTTTCGTCTTTCATGGTGTGTGAGATGTGAAGATATAGCAAAAATTCTTGATTCTGTCAAATTGACAGACAAGAGTCTATTTTATTAATATACATTGGTAATATGTAGATTTATATTTTTTTACTTACTAGATGATACCGGAATGAAATTTTGTCAGAAATATTAAAATCTTGTAAAAATTGTTTATGCAGCAAACAAAAAAAATTTTCGATTAGAGAAAAAGACAATGACGAAGTAACATTCATATTGCTTAAAATTTTAGAATTAAAAAAAGAAAAAAAAAATATATATATATATAGGTATGTATGTACATACAAATAATTTTCTTTATTATTTAAATTCATTTGTTTAAACTTATTTATTTAAATGAGTTTTAGAATTTTTCATCTGCTCATTATTAATCTTATTTTGGTAAAATGAGAACAACATAAAAACTATATTTAATGATACATGATGAAATTTTCAATTCTAGGATGAAATTTTCAACTCAACTCGATTCCCTTCGGTATCACAAATCTATCCACCTACATAAAGTCATCCAAATATACTTCTGACATTTTAAAGTCCTTTCTTCATGCTTTTGGAAACATATATCTTAAATTATTTCGTTGTTGGGAATTTAAATGTTAAATACCTTAATTTAATAAGCACATGTTCTGCAAATTAACATACTTTACTGAACAATATAAGAACTATTTAATCCCTTTGCTTAGTAATGTAGAATAGAAGTTTATTACTGGATAAAAGTACAAAAATTATTCATAAAACATTATTTTGTCTCTCTTCATTAATAATAGCAATTTATAAAATTGTTAGAATGCATTAACTTAAAGTACAGTAAAAAAAAATACTTCAGTTCTTGTGATATACTAAACTTTCTTGTATCATTAATCATATAAAATACGGCATATTTTAAAATTATTTAAAGGAGATTTTCCATATCTTAAAGTTATTTTGAATACTCAGAAAAATGGTTGAAGTCAAAGATTTTGATTTTAAATGCGGTTTTATGTTATTTGCACATCAGTTTAAATCAGATAACGTACTTTGTACTATTGAAAATAGGAATTGTTTAACAAACTTCTACGTTATGATTGTAGGCTTATTTCAAGTGAAATCACCTGAGACGGTTGCCCTCATGTCACAGATATTAATGCAATTCTTTTATTATAAAGTACATAGTGAATAAGGCTTAAAATATTTTTTTTAAATTTTTTTAGTCAAAACTAAGAATAAGGGGTCATTTCGAAATTTAACTAAATTTAACAAAATGGCGTCAGTGAGCATGATGGTTTATGAGTTTCAAACCACCATAACACTTTTGTTTATAGACCGAGTTTGTTCATTTTGGTGTCATTAG
The DNA here is from genome assembly GCA_963930645.1 of Salticus scenicus. Lineage (NCBI taxonomy): Eukaryota > Metazoa > Arthropoda > Arachnida > Araneae > Salticidae > Salticus > Salticus scenicus. Next base: position 38,130,255 of record OZ005653.1, on the reverse strand, counting down.
AAAGATAAAAGTGTAAACTATAAAATACAATTATGCAAATGCTGAAAATATGCATACAAACATTTACAAAATTGTAATGAAAGCATTTTCTGAAGGAATTTTTTTGCAAACTTCAAGAATTTTTTTGCAATAAAACCCCACATCTCACCACACTAATTTTTTTTCACATAATATAAAATAACATACTTTTCAATATAAAAAAAAATCAAGAGGGTGTTTTTTGTGTTTTGTGATTAAAAAATTAAAGATATAAAATACATAAATATTGCATTAAGTTCTCTAAGTGGCTAACTGATGTACAACAAATGAACCATACAACATGCATTCTTAATATTTTAATGATTATTATTATTTTTAAATAATTTATGAATGGATAATATTATATCTGAGCCGAAAGTATATAAACGAATAGTGCTGCACGTCATGGTGTGTAAATCAAATGTATGCGTTGGAATTGATGGTACTGTACAATTTTTAGCCTCAAGAGCAAACTTCCAATGTCCATGTTACAATCACATATTAAGTCCAGAAGAAATGTTTATATTTTTCAAAATTTATGTTCCAGTAATATACATATTTTATATTACAACTGAGGAAGTAACAAAGTTCACAAAGATGCTAGATAAACGATATGAAAATTATTCAAAAATTCCTGGGACAAGAGTAAATCATGTTTTGCAACCACTGGATGAAAGAAGACTGCTGTAAAGCATGTTTCATCATCTAATATATTTTTTCAAGTTTCTCTTGGACTTCAAATCAAAGAATTTATCAATGTTAAAGGAGAAAAAATTGTTGTAGCTATCTATAACAATAACTTGTGGCTTGGAACAATACTGAAGGTTATTGAAGAACATCGAGATGCAAAGATGAAATTTATGAACCCAAGTAGAACTTCCTCAGCTTATTCATGGCCTAATCATTCTGATATTTGTTGGGTTCCATATGAAACTATTTTAATGAATGTGCCTATCTCAAGTACAAGCACTGGTCACTTATTACTTTCAACTCATATATAATATTATCCATTGAGAAATTATTTTAAAATAATAATCTGTACTTTAATAGGCAAGCATGAAAATTCTTGTACACTTTTAAACATATTAACACGTTGAGCACCATGTCAGCCATTCTAGATTCTAGACATTTTGTTATATATCCCTAAGTACTGAAGGAAATCACCTTGAAATTTTAGGAGTGTGCAGAATATGTTATATTTCAAACATTTCAGTGAAAGTTTTACCCCGAAAGTAAAAGTAGAACCAATAAAAAATTTAAACGTTGAGCACCCTGTCAGCCATCTGTTACTGACAGTGTCAAATATGATATAAGTAACGTCAACCATCGGTGGCGGATATAAAATAGGATATAAAACTAAAAATATTACATTTAGTGATTGCAAATTTATTAAAAATTTGCTTAATTTTTATTTATTACAGGAGGAATCATGGATTATGGGATTTTAATGGATTTTAAGAATTTGTGTGGCGCTCAACGTGTTAATTATACGAGTAGAAGGTTGAATGTGATATCATTCAAAAGGTATGTTTAGCCAAATTTGCAGAATGCAAAAAATATATTCAACTTCCGGTTTTTGATAAATTTGTATCTTCTGAGATGGCCTAAACATGATTCTCTCATTGTTAGAAAATGATTATTTGTCTGCTTGTGTATGATGTGTTAAGAAAATTTTGTAGTATCTCATGAACTGATAGGCGGGATTTAAGTACGACTGATAAGTGGTTAGACCTTGGTTTAATTTGGTGATAATAAGCTGTTCGAATATATCACACAATAAGTGGTGCTACTATGTTGTGATTCACCCCATTTAAGTCAAGGCTATACCACAACTTCTATAGCATATAAATGCACCAAACATGATATATGATGGACATTATGTAATACTGTGCTGTTTTAATTTGTGTGCATATCAGCCAACAAGTGGCTCTGCTGTGTTGCAATTTAATTCCGTTTATAAAAAGGCAATGGACTTTATCCGTGTTACTTCATAAGACCCTTGACATGTGACCACTGTAGGGGAAAATGCAACATTATAATGTTTATATTCATATTGTGTAAGGAAAGGGCATATTTACAAACAAACGCTCCGTCAATCAATCTTTGCCACTCATGAGAACAATCTGCATTGGTGGAAATACCAAGGTTTTGCCCTGAAAAGTTGAGCAGTGCCCCGAGTTTAAACAAGTGTGCTCACGCATAACATTACCTGCGCTTTTCTTATAGGGAAATGTTCGTATTCTAATTAAATATTTTTATCCTATAGGGAAATTTATAGGGGAATGGAGAATTGGAAATCACATGTTGGGTATAATTTAGCTTCGAATCCAAAAAGACGGATATTGTCCATTGCTTTACCTTGCAAAAAAGTGCTCGAGAATGAACCACTGGACAATATTAGTAATTGCTAAAATGTTAAGAATGCATATTGTGTGGTTAAAAGGTCATTTGTTGTGGATCAGTTAGCCATTAAACGGAACTTAATGAAATATTTATGTATTTTACTTTTTAATTTTTTAATCACAAAATACAAAAAGACACCCTCTTGATTTTTTTTATATTGAAAAGTATGTCATTTTATATTATGTGACAAAACATTAGTGTGGTGTAATGTGTGGTTTTACTGCAAAAAATTCTTGAAGTTTGCGAAAAAATTCTTTCAAAAAAATGCTTTCATTACAATTTTGTAAACGCTTGTATGCATAGTTTCAGTATTTACACAATTGTATTTCATAGTTTATACTTTTATCTTTCTAATAATACCAAAATAAACAAAATCGGTCCATAAATAAAAGTGTTATGGCGGTTTGAAACTCATAAACCATCATGCTCATTGACGCCATTTTGTTAAATTTAGTCAAATTTCGAAATGACCCCTTATTCTTAGTTTTGACTAAAAAATTCTGAAAAAAATATTTTAAGCCTTTTTCATTATGTACTTTATAATAAAAAATTTTCATTAATATCTGTGACATGAGGGCAACCGCCTTAGGTGATTTCACTTGAAATGAACCTGTAACTGTATTCTAGACATAGAAGCTGATAAAATTGTGATAATTAACTTATAATTTAGGTATTATTTATTAAACTTTTATTGTTAATGTTTATATATACAGAAAAGTTTCTAACTACCAATTAGGTAAGTCGAAAAATAAATAAAGACATAAAGAAATACGCTAAAAAGGTATTTTAGATTGAAAGAACTGCAAGACATGATATGTATGTGTGCGTAATATTACATTAATTTATTAAATGTAAAACCTAGGCCAATTTTTACAAAATCAAAAAATTAAAAAAATAAAGAAAGAAATAAAAAGAAATAAAAATAAATAACCGAGCTGAATCTCCCAGCTAAAATGAATCTGTAGGAAAAAAAAAAAAAAAAAAAAAAAAGATATCTAGAGGTGTCTGAAACATAGAATAGGCAGAAAAACTGAAGTCTAGAATAGCAATCTGAAAATAAATAAATAAAATAAGTTGATAAAAAGTATTATTACGAGGGTTGCTATTTATATTTCTGGCCTTGGCAACAGTAAGTGTTGCTAGGCGACCGCAGACGATTTTAATCGAAAGTTTTGATATTTTTAAACGTAAATTCAGCAGACGATTTACCATTATAGCTTTATTTGTGTTGTTGACAGAAAATTGAAAAGTTCTTCTCTTTCAAAAAATGGAATTGAATCGTGAAAATTTTCGTGCGTTTATTTTTCATAACTTTCGATGTGGATTGTCAAGACAAGAGTGCTTCAATGAACTTAATTCTTTATACAGCGATAAAGCGCCATCCTACAGCACTGTAAAAAATTGGTATAACGAATTTAATCGTGGTCGATGTTCGATCCAGGACGAATCCCGTGCAGGTCGTCCAAAATCCGTTGTTGTGCCAGAAAAGATCGATGCTGTGCGTGAACTGATAAAGCAAGATCGTCATGTGACATACCGTGAGATTGAGGCGCCTTTGGACATAAGTATGACTAGCATCAATAAAATATTGCATGAACATTTGAGCGTAAAAAAAATTTGTTCGCGTTGGATCCCGCATAATCTGACAAACGCTCAAAAAAAGGCTCGTGTCGATTGGTGCAAGGAAATGTTGGAAAAATACGTTCAAGGTACATCAAAGGCTGTGTATAACATCTACACAGGTGACGAATCATGGATCTATGCATATGAGCCGGAAACAAAACAGCAATCAACTGTATGGGTCTTCCAAGGCGAGGCAAAACCAACAAAAGTTGTTCGAGGAAGAAGCACATCGAAACAAATGATTGCCTGTTTCTTCGGCATTAACGATCATGTGGCAACAGTGGCGTTAGAGCAACGCAGGACGGTCAATTCTGAATGGTACGCGACCATTTGTTTGCCAGAAGTCATCGGAGAAATTCGAAAAAAGCAGAACAACAGGCGAATCATTCTTCATCATGACAATGCGAGCTCTCACACATCGACTCAAACAAATGCATTTCTGACTGAGCGAAAGATCGAACTGATGGGTCATCCGCCGTACACCCCTGATTTGGCACCCAATGACTTCTTCTTATTCCCACACATCAAAAATAAATTACGTGGACAACGATTTTCGACCCCCGAAGAAGCGGTTGATGCATTCAAAACGCATGTTTTGGAGTTACCTCAATCGGACTGGAAAAAGTACTTTGAAAATTGGTTCAAACGCATGCAAAAGTGTATTGATCATCATGGAGAATATTTTGAAAAACAATAAAACCAATTTCGATCCTACATATTTGTTTTTTCATTATTAGGCCAGAAATATAAATAGCAACCCTCGTACCTGTAATTTTTCTGTTTACCAAATACCTCGAGGAAAAAAAACGGCAATTAATTTGATAGTTTTTAGAACAAAGAAAGATGCAAACAATACCTTTTTATATGCAGTTTCTTTGCAGATTAGTATTCCAAGCTGCAATTTTTCTACAGATTCTAATTTTACAATGTCTTTATATTATCTGCAATTTCTTTTACAGTTTTTCTGCAGAAATATATCTCTTGTTATTTACAACAGTTGACTTTGGCATTCTCCCTATTTAAAATGGTATAAATAGCTCAACTGTTTTGTGTATAGAGACTGACAGAATACCAATGCATCCAGTTTTCTGAGAAGAATTTTTAGAAACCATATATAAATAACTTTGTACTGTAAAAATCATACGAAATTAACATTTATTGTTCGTATGCTAAAACAAATGTATTCTATAGACTGTGGTATGTTTAGCGTTAAGATTTACAAGGCTTTTCTAAAATATTCTGATACATTAAGGGCTACAACTGACTACATGAGTTTCAATTCTGTTTAAATTAAGCGTTTTTCGCACTTTACAACAATGTTGTTTAAGATTGATTATGAATTCAATTACCCTGCTTGTCTATAATGCTGCCCGTTGTGTGATCTCGTAGGCAAAGTAATTGCAACGCGTACGTACAGATGGAAATTGTTAATAATCTATAAAACCGCATAATCTTTCTTTCTTTCTTCTTTTTTTTTTTTAACTATGAAAAAAAAATCTGCACAAATTTAAACACTTATTATAGTATTCGAACCAAGAATGACATTATTTTATTTTCCTGTCTTATAAAAAAAATTCTTATTCTTATTATTATTTATACTTTAAATAAAAATCAAAATATTTTTAAATTAATGAACAATATGTTCATTTTATTCATTGTTATTATGAACACTATGCTATGTATCACCATTGTAGTAATGCCATTTAGGCAGAAAGCACAACTAAAACGGCAAAACTTAATACTAATTTTCTAAAAATATTATTGCAGTTAAATCAGCCCACGTTGGTACATTTTTATACATGAAGTGATAAACATTACTTCCAACAATGTATGTATTTGATCCGATCTCGCAGAAATTATGCGTTGTTTTTATTTATTTATATATCTTATAGTACATTTTAAATTCATATTCTAGTTAAAAAAAAAAAAAAAAAAAAAAAAAAATGGAGATTTCGTCAATTATGGAGAGAAGGAACACTCATCGTAAGTCGGCGGTAAAAATGTTATTTTTTACTTGTTTAATTGATTATTCTTTTATGGTGTTCGAAACATAAAGAGAAAATTTTTTGAAAACAAGAATTATATAAAAAAAAGTTTTTTTTTTTTTTTTTTTAAGTTAGAGTAAAATTTTATAAATATTTTTACTACATTAAAAAATGGTGTACAATAATTCAGGTCTCGCAAGGTTCCTAAAATTTTGCTGGCATTTTGTTATACTGTCACCACTGTTCTCAATGAGAATTTTTTCTTGAATATTTTAACGCTAAAACATGCGTAAACATTTTGTAAAAAGATATTGATTTAATGGAATGGTGGCAGTATTATAAAATGAGCGCAAAATTTTAAGGAACGCTGCGAGGCCTGATAATGTACTGACAGTTGAATGTATTACACCTGCTTGCCTTTTAATGTACATTTAAAAAAATGCTCACGAAAAATTATTTTTCAAAAAATGATGTTTCCATTTATTGTCTCATGATAAATTATGATCATTCCTAAAAAAAAAAAAAAAAACATTTAAAAATAAATAAATAAATAAAGCATAGTTAAAATATATATTTAAAACTCTAAGAATAAAATTAAGGCACATAGAAATATTACAGAACAGAATTTATTTCAGCCAAACCAAGTTTTCTAAAATAATTTATGTTATATGTAATAGCAGATATGTAAAACAGCAAATTTCAAATATCTACTTATCGAGCTTCTGTAAAAGACTGGTTGTTTAGATCGGGTAAATCCATTCTGGAACCTTTTGCATTACAATACACTCATGCAAATAGAAACATGTCATAAAAGGAACTTTTCAGTGAAATTTAAATCATGTATACAAATTTAATTCAGATTAATTTCAATTTCTCCTTTGACTTAAAACAACATAAATCAACAAGTTACAAGAATAATGTCCCGAAAGTCTGAATGTTTATTTAATATTAAATTCAAGTAGGAAAGTAGTTATATTTACTTTCCGAACATATATATGTAAGGAAAGCATTGTAATAAAGTCGAGAATCAGACTTTGAGATTTGTTGTTTCTGTACATTTTGAGAACACCCGAGTTCATTTTGACTATTTTTACGGTGGTGTAATGTATGTGTGTGTTTATATGTGGGAGTGAACACGATAGCGTCTAAACGTTTTGTTCGAATGAACTGAAAGTTGGTACGTAAGATATAGGTCACCATAGCCCGAACCGTATTGATTTTGGTGAACATAGAATTTACAGTTCTTTTTACAGAGACACAAAGAAAGATTCTTTATCATTATGGCCTATGGGTCCAAATTTTTAAAAGTACGACAGCGTCCAAACGCCTCATTCATCTGAGATAAACATTTATACTAATGTTATAAATCACCGCCGCACAAAATGCATAGATTTTGGTGAATCTAACACTCATAGTTTTTTTTTTTTTTTTTTTTTTTTTATAGGGACACAAAGAAAATTTCTTTATCATTATTGTCTATGGGCCCAAATATTTTAAAGTGTGATAGCGTTTAAACGTCTTATTCGATTGAGCTGAAAATTTATAGACATATTATAGGTCACAGTAGCAAACACTTTATAGATTTCGGTGAATCTAGCACTTAATTTTTTTTTACAGGGACATAAAGAAATATTTTTTATCATTACGGCCTATGAGGCCAAATGTTTTTAAGTGCGATAGCGTCTAAACGCCTTATTTGTCTGAGCTAAAAATTATACACACATTACAAATTACCGTCGCACAAAGTGCATAGATTTTGTGAATCTAAATCTTATATATTTTTACAGGAAAATAAAGTAAAATTCTTTATCATTGGGGTCTATGGGACAAAAAATTTTAAAGTGCGATAGCGTTTAAACACCTTATTCAATTAAACTGAAAATTTATAGATATGTAATAAATCATTATCGCGCGAATTGTATAGATTTTAGTGTAAATTGAATGAAATTGAAAAAGAATTGTAAAGATTTTTGGCCCTGTAAAAATCTATAAGGTCTAGGCCCTTAGAGATTTTTACAGGGACACAATGAAAAATTATAGATGAACTATGGGCTCAAAATCTTTAAACTGCAATAGTGTAAAATTAAACAATTAGGAAAAATACACAATCACTCTCTTATATTTTTCACTTTTGTTTATTTAAGGACTTATCTTACTTTAATTTATTTATACAACCATTAATTACTTGATGTTCGGAATGTCGAGTAGAGTCACTCCAGATCATTTTTTTACTTACATTACCCGGCTATCGAAGGTAATTGAAGTATTGTATTCGGTCCAAAAATTCGATATCGAGGATTTCACCTGATAATATATGTTTTAAGGTCTCCTGAGTCCAAAAAAGTGTTTTTTGGCAATTGGTCAGTTTGTGTGTGTGTGTGTGTGTGTGTGTGTGTGTGTGTGTGTGTGTGTGTGTGTGTGTGTGTGTGTATGCATGTATATGTGTAGGGGACCTTCTGACTATTATATCTCCGAAACTAATAAAGATTGAACTACGAAACTTGAAAATCGAAACAGGTCTGGTGTACAGATGAATTTTCTATATTTTGGTGAAACTTGGAAAAATGGAAAAGGGACATCCAAAACCGGAAGTGGACGGTAAGTTCTTATCTCAAAAACGGCTCTAGCAATTTTCTTCAAAGTTTCTGTATAAACACTCCATTATATGTCCTTTCGAATGATATAGTTGATTAATTTAGGAAAATTGATAGGTGTCCTGTATAAATAGCTCAATTTCAGGTACTGTGAGTGGGTTCCTTTCAAAACGGCTGTATGGATTTATTTTCAAACTTGCAATATTAACCCTCTTTTAAATATCCTTTTGTATGTAATTATTGTTTTCCGGTCAACAACTGCATATGCCATGTTTTGGTAAAAGTCGGTATCATAAAAACGGCTCTAACGATTTTCTTGAAAATTGTTACATAAACCCATTTTAGATATCCTTTCTCATTCTTTACGTGGCTATTACAGGAAAATTAATAGTAATCCTGATCAGATAGATCAGTTTTAGATCTCGGAAATTGGTTTAACAAATAATAATAATAATAATAATAATAATGAATTATACCTTTTCCCCCCTCTCGCTATGTAAACTCTATTTTACATGTCTTTATGCGTGTAGTAACTTTCTCTTACAAGAAAATTTTTAGTTGTTTATTTCATTAGCTCAATTCTATGTCTTCTGATCACATTATCTCCAAAACGTGCATATAATACGTGTAATAGTGGGTAATGGAAGTAGTGTGGTTATTTCTCACCAGATTTTCTTTAGTACAAATGCTAAATAAAATTAATTTATACCTGTGGAATAAACGATGTATTTGTCAACTGTTAAATTTTAAACAGCTATCGCACTTTAAAGTTTCAGCTCATATGTCACAAAGATAAAGAAATTTGCATTGCGTCTTTGTAAAAATAACTATAAGTGCTAGATTATCTAAAGTTCGTGTGATGGTGACCTATAACATGTATATAAATTTTCAGTTCATCTGAATAAGGCGTTTAGTCGCTGTCGCACTATAGGCCGTAATGATAAACAATTGTCATTTGTATATAAAATATATAAAAGGTAACAAACCACTTTAAAACACGTAGATAAAATATTTTTATTCAAAACGACACAAAGCTTTTCGCCATTATAACAATAGCATCATCAGGTGTAATTGCGTTACATAGAACCAGCAATATATAAACAAAGAAGTTCAAACGGTTTAAAGTTACAGTTACAATAAAAAAATTTTAAAGTTACGGTTACAATAATTTTTTTTTTTCATTTCAATATCATTTTCAGTTTTTTTTTTTTCTCTGAGCACAACGCGTGCCATATTTTATGAAGTGATGCAGCATCCTTGGAGTTAATAACTTTATTGTACTTGATAATATTCATTGCTTCTGTCATTAGCAGGTCTTGAAAGTCGCGAGGGGCTGAAATAACTTCGCACTGGGTCCACAGAGGAATACCTTCAGGGTGCTCGTAAAGAAAGTCTACTAGAATTGAACTTTTTTTCTTTTTAACATTCCGAATGTGTTCAGTAATTCTTGCTTTAAGTGTGCGACGTGTTTGCCCAATGTAGTAAAACAGGTCATCATTATATTTGATAGGGATTTTATAAACCCCTCCAGTAGGTCTGTTGATATCTCTGTCATTAACAACTGAGTTTTTAATAGTACAGGGGGAGGAGAAAGGAATGCATAGATTAAATTTACGTAAAATAAAATGCTTAAAATGTTTAAATTCATTACAGAAAGGTAGACTATTGGCATATTTAATTTTAGGATTATGGTTAATACTAGCATAATTATAGATTTTATTTTTGACCCCATTGATTATTTTTAAAACAGTGTTTTTACTATACCCAGCGTTGATACCTAAGTGAATAATTTTATTAATTTCTTTATTTTCGTTAAACTGAAAGGAAGTATAATAAATGGCACGAAAAATATAAGAGCGAAAAAAAGCTATTTTAAATTCAATAGGATGAGCGGATGAAACAGGTATGGGGGAAGGGATAAAGAGTCTTTGTAATAAACGTCAAACCAAATAGTAGAGTTATCTTCATTACGATGAATAGTTAAGTCCAAAAAGTAAAGAGTACGGTTAACTTCAGATTCAAATGTAAACTTAATAGAGGGGAATTGTTTATTGAGAATATCAATAAAGTCAAGGAGAGAATTTTGAGTAAAAGGCCAAGAAATAGAAATGTCATCCACATAACGTAAAAATATTGTGGATTTAAGGGTAATTGAAGCAAACGCACGTTCTTCTAAATCAATTAATAGAATATCTGCAATCAAAGGAGTAAGGGGGGATCCCATAGGGGCACCAAAAGTTTGTTATAAATGATACCATTAAATATGAAAACATTATTGGAATTAATTAAATTGAAAGCTTCTAAAATGAAATTAAGATATGACGCAAGGGTAGGATTGTTTTTACATTTATTAGCAATAGTATTGTAGACCTCATCTAACGGGATATTGGGAAAGAGAGAAATTATATCTAAACTAAAACATTTATCAGTACGGTTTAGTTTTGTATTTAAAATTCTAGTTTTAACATCGATACCTGAATTCACAATATGTGGATTACCACTTATAATAGGTTTAAGTAGGTTAGATAAAATTTTTTCAAGAAAATACGTAGGGCTATTCCGTTTCGAAACAATTGGGGGAAAAGGAAGGTTATTTTTATGTGTTTTAATTTTAAAGAACAATTTAGGAATTGACATATTAAACAAATGAAATAACCAGATTAATCAGAATTAAATAGACATATTAACCAGAATTCTAGGTCAAAAAACTTCAACTTACTAACGCTTAAAAAACTTAAAACTAACAAAAATTTTCGTATTCTTTAAGCTGATAAATCTAAACAATTGGTAGCTTTAAACACTTCTGATTTTAATGCTAAAGCTCTTGAAGATATTAATGATTTAAATTGTATTACTGTTACCTCTAATCCAATCGACAGTTTAACACGTAAAACTCAAAAATTGATTAACTCTTATAAACAGTTAATTTTACCATACAATATAAAAAACCCTCTTTACCCTGATATTCCTAAAACGGAATAGCCCTACGTATTTTCTTAAAATTTTTTTATCTAACCTACTTAAACCTATTATAAGTGGTAATCCACATATTGTGAATTCAGGTATCGATGTTAAAACTAGAATTTTAAATACAAAACTAAACCGTACTAATAAATTTTTTAGTTTAGATATAATTTCTCTCTTTCCCAATATCCCGGTAGATGAGGTCTACAAAATTATTGCTAATAAATGTAAAAACAATCCTAACCTTGCGTCATATCTTAATTTCATTTTAGAAGCTTTCAATTTAATTAATTCCAATAATGTTTTCATATTTAATGGTATCATTTATAAACAAACTTTTGGTGCCCCTATGGGATCCTCCCTTAGTCCCTTGATTGCAGATATTCTATTAATTGATTTAGAAGAACGTGCGTTTGTTTCAATTACCCTTAAACCCACAATATTTTTACATTATGTGGATGACATTTTTATTTCTTGGCCTTTTTCTCAAAATTCTCTCCTTGACTTTATTGATATTCTCAATAAACAATTCCCCTCTATTAAGTTTACATTTGAATCTGAAGTTAACCGTACTCTTTACTTTTTGGACTTAACTATGCATCGTAATGAAGATAACTCTACTATTTGGTTTGACGTTTATTACAAAGACTCTTTTATCCCTTCCCCCATACCTGTTTCATCCGCTCATCCTATTGAATTTAAAATAGATTTTTTTTTCGCTCTTATATTTTTCGTGCCATTAATTATACTTCCTTTCAGTTTCACGAAAATAAAGAAATTAATAAAATTATTCACTTAGGTACTAACGCTGGGTATAGTAAAAACACTGTTTTAAAAATAATCAATGGGCTCAAAAATAAAATCTATAATTGTACTAGTATTAACCACAATCCTAAAATTAAATATATCAATAGTCTACCTTTCTGTAATGAATTTAAAAATTTTAAGCATTTTATTTTACGTAAATTTAATCTATGCATTCCTTTCTCCTCCCCCTGTACTATTAAAAACTTGGTTGTTAATAACAGAGATATCAACAGACCTACCTCTGTGGACCCAGTCCGAAATTATTTCAGCCCCTCGCGACTTTCAAGACCTGCTAATGACAGAAGCAGTGAATATTATCAAGTACAATAAAGTTATTAACTCCAAGGATGCTGCATCACTTCATAAAATATGGCACGCGTTGTGCTCAGAGGGAAAAAAAAACCCGAAAATGATATTGAAATGATTTTTTTTTTTTTTATTGTAACCGTAACTTTAAAATTTTTTTATTGTAACCATAACTTTAAACCGTTTGAACTTCTTTGTTTATATATTGCTGGCTCTATGTAACGCAATTACACCTGATGATGCTACTGTTATAATGGCGAAAAGCTTTGTGTCGTTTTGAATAAAAATATTTTATCTACGTGTTTTAAAGTGGTTTGTTACCTTTTATATATTATATATACACGTGAAATGTTTTCTAATTTTAAACTTTTAATGGTTTTTTATCTTAATTGTTATTTGTGTCCCTGTAAAACTCTGTAAGTGCTAGAGTCACCAAAATCAATACAGTTTGTGTGATGGTGACCTAAAACATTTATAGAAATTTTCAACTCAAACGGACAAGGCATTTAGATGCTATCCCACTTTAAATATTTTCACCCCATGGGCCATAATGATACAGAATTATTTGTTGCGTCCCTGTAAAAAAATTACGAGTGCTAGATTCACCAAAACCTTTACAGATCATGAAACTTTGACCCATAATATGTGTATAAATTTTTAGATCACAGTTGGTGCAACTGTGAATATTGGTGCAACTATAAATTTTCAGCTCAATTGAATAAGGCGTTTAGATTCTATCGCACTTTTAAAAATTTGGTCCCATAGGCCATAATGATAAAGATTTTTTTTTTTTTGTGTGTGTGTGTGTCCCTAACGCCGGTGTCCCTACCGTAAAAAAAAAAAAAAAAAAAACTGTAAGTGCTGAATTCACCAAAATCCATACATTTCGTGCAACTGTGACCTATAACATGTGTACAGATTTTTCTCTCAGATTAATAAGGCGTTTAGACGCTATTGCACTTTTAAAATTCTGTCCTATAATCTATAATGATAAAGAAGTTTTCTTGCTGTTTCTGTAAAAAAACTGTAAGCACCAAAATCTCTACAGTTTGTGCAACTGTGACCTATACATGTGTATAATTTTTTTGATCACTTTAATAAGGCGTTTATACGCTATCGTACTTTTAAAAATTTGGTCCCATAGGGCATAATGATAAAGAATTTTTCTTTGTGTCCCTGTAAAAAAAAATAAACGCTAGATTCACAAAAATCAATAGGGTTCGTGCTCCGGTGACTTACAACATACGTACCAACCTTCCGCTCATTCGAGCAAAGCGTTTAGACGCTATCGTGTTCACTCACACACATACATATACACATACATACATACACATACACGTACATACATCATCGTAAAAATAGCAAAAATGGACTCAGGGCACCTCAAATGTATAGCAATATGAAAATCTCTAATTCAGATTTTTGACATGATTACAATACTTTCTTTAAATATGTAGGTTCGGAAAGTAAAAATGTATAGAGGGATGAAAGCTTGGCACGGAATTAATACCACTATGTATGAAAGAAAAATTTCTTCTTCTTATATAGATGGTTTCATTGGTATAGAATTTTTTTTTTAAATTAATATCGGTATGAGAAGTTAGACTTAAATCTCTTAAAAAGCGTTTTTAGAACACGTACATATGGTGCACAGAAAATTGTTTAATTTATACCATCCATTCAGGAAAAAGTTCTCGTTTCATAACCTAAAAAAAAAAAAAAAAAAAAAAAAAAGAGAGAGAGAGAGAGAGAGAGAGAGAGAGAGAGAAGATATTTTCAAGTTTTTTGCCCTTGGATCCCTTTATGGAAGAGTTTCCTATCTTTTGTGACTAAAAAAGAAAAAGAAAAAAAAGAGAGAGAGAGAGAGACAGAAATCCAGTAAAAGCTGGAAAAGAAAAAGTATAAAATAGTAGCAAAAAGTTTTTAAAAGAATAAAAGTATGAAGACGCATAATTACTAAGGTTCCTAGGCCGAATGCGAGGCATTACTTTGCTTCACCAAATTGTAAATTGGATAAAGAAATAAAAAGCTTGTAAATATACGGTTTCATGATTTGTGAATTTAAATATTTTATACATAAAATATCAAATGTATACGCATACTATCTGGTCCTAAGGTGTAAGTTGTCTTTTTCTTTCTTTCTTTTTTTTGAAGTGGGTTTTACGTTGCACTAGCGCTGCGCTACAGGCAATTGGCGACGGTCTGGGACTCACCACTAAGGGTGATTTGGTCATAATATGTAAGTAGAAATATAATATTTAAAAACATTCGCTAATGCTTCGAACTAAGAAATTCAAATACATAAGACTTTAGAATTATGCCTATCAAAATAACAAGAGACCTAATGTAAAAATGTGCGGCTGTCTTATGTTTCTTATAATATAATACGATTATTATTTTTTTTCCAAAGGACTCTTCTTTTTTGTTCTTTTAAAGAACAGTATATTTGAAAAGTCTTTTGGATTCGAAGTTTTAATATAAAACTTAGTTTTGGTGTTAATAATAACCCTGTTTTTGGTCGTTTAATATTATTTTTGAAGTGAATAATGGGAATTTAAAATGCTGCAGGCTTAAAATTTTCATTTATATTAAATTAAAAGCGAATTTGTTTTAATAATGTAGGAGTGAATAAATATTTAATAATCTGGGAAAAAAAATAATTGTAGGCTGTTCAATTGTTATTATATTCTGTATTGTCCAGTTACTATTTTATCTAGAAACTGCTGTTATTAATAACACGAATAATAATATTCCGAAAAATATTTTTCGTGAGCAATCATTTTTATTTCACATTTTTACTTTCTCTTACCCATAAGGTAGAGAAAGTATTGTTTTTGGGTCAAATTTTCGATCGCGAGATTTTGTAATATTTACACGTTTTGAGGTCCCCTGAACACGAAAATTATGTTTTTAGCAAATGGTCTGTGTGTATGTCTGTGTGTGTGTCTGTGTGTGTGTGTGTGTATGTGTGTGTGTCTGTTTGTGTGTCTGTCTGTTATCAGCATATCTCAAAAACAAATTATGGCAGAAAGTTCAAACTTGGTATTCTAAATGTGTATCGTATTGGGATGCTACAGTAAGCTTTTCGTTAAGATCAAGCAAATGGTTCGTGTACAGGGACAATCAAGAGAATTCTAATACATTATGTCTATAGGGGAAATTGCAAGTAAGTAGAGTTTAACGTCTATAGATTGCACTAAATCAAATGAAACGAATATATATTTTTTGTAATAGAGATAGTTAACTGGGAAAAAAAAAATTGTGTATGTAGGAGCCTCGCTTCCCCCCCCTGGGGGAGAAGTCCCCCCTCGAGGGGAGTAAATTTTCATGATGGGTATCTTTCAAAAGAGCTCGCTAATACTTTTAAAACGAATGGTTGAACCATCGATCTGCGATAATTTAAAACAAAGTTATCGATTTTTTTTACTTTTAACGAAAAAAAAAAAAAACTTAGAAAAAAAATCTTATTTTTACTTTCTCTTACCATAAGGTAGAGAAAGTATTGTTTTTGGGTCAAATTTTCGAACGCGAGATTTTGTTATATTTACACGTTTTGAGGTCCTCTGAATACGAAAATCATGTTTTTAGCAAATGGTCTGTGTGTGTGTCTGTGTGTATGTCTGTGTGTCTGTGGGTGTGTCTGTTGTTATCAGCATATTTCGAGAACAAATAGTAGCAGACATTCCAAACTTGGTAGTCTAAATGTATATCGTATATAGATGCTACAGTAAGCTTTTCGTTAAGATCAAGCAAATGGTTCGTGTACAGGGACAATCAAGAGAATTCTGATACATTACGTCTATGGGGGAAATTGCAGGTAAGTAGAGTTTAACGTCTATAGACTGCACTAAACCAAATGAAACGAATATATAAATTTTGTAATAGAGATAGTCAGCTGGGAAAAAAAAATTGTGTATGTAGGAGCCTCGCCTCCCCCCCTGGGGGGAAGTCCCCCCTCGAGGGGAGTAAATTTTCATGATGGGTATCTTTCAAAAGAGCTCGCGAATACCTTTAAAACGAATGGTTGAACCATCGATCTGCGATAATTTAAAACAAAGTTATAGATTTTTTTTTACTTTTAACGAAAAAAAAACTTAGAAAAAAAATCGTATTTTTTGAAGTGAAAACTTCTTTAGGCGGGTTGAGCACTTTTGGGTGAACTCCTGTCATCGTCAGCTAACGCTTTCCATTTGAAGTGAAAACTTTTGGGTGAACAAAAATTATTGAATTCGCGTCATCGTCAGGAAACGCTTTCCATCCTTGTATGATGCAAATAATGTATCATACAATTAACTGCTAATGTGAAGTGTTAATAATTATATGCTGTATATTTTTTTAAAATCTGGTGCGGCTCTACACGACTTCTTTCATCTCCGGGCACTGCCTCTATTGAAGTTAGACCTCACAAAACCGCGAGAAAGCCCAAAGCTGCCATTTTTCTCACGTTTTTAAAATCTGGTGCGGCACTACACGACTTCTCTCATCTCCGGACACTGTCTCTTAAAGATTGCAGCCAGAAACGTTGCAGTTAGACCTCACAAAACCGTGAGAAAAGCCAAAGCCGCAATTTTTCTGACGTTTTTACAATCGGGTGCGGCTCTACACGGCTTCACTCATCTCCGGACACTGTCTCTTAATGATTGCAGCCGGAAACGTTGCAGTTAGACTTCACAGAACCATGAGAAAGACCAAAACCGCCAGTTTTCTCACGTTTTTAAAATCTGGTGCGGCTCTACACGATTTCTCTCATCTTCGGACACTGTCTCTTAAAGATTGCAGCCGGAAACGTTCCAGTTAGACCTCACAAAACCGTGATAAAGGCCAAAGCCTCCATTTTCTCACGTTTTTACAATCTGGTGCGGCTCTACACGACTTTTCTCATCTCCGGACACTGTCTCTATTGCAGTTAGCGCATTAAATAAAATTGTAATATAATTTTTGTAGTATTAGTTTATATTAATGAATTTAAAAAAACTTCATTTAAAAGTATTTCCTACATAATAAAAAAATTCCTGACGATTCAAGAAATACACACGTAATTGTTCACATTTTCACTTCTGTCGGCACTCCCGAAGTGCAACTGTTTTTTTTTTTTTATATTGAGAATAAAATGGATTTTTTTTGGATATTTAGTGTTATACTACTTCTCTAATATGGAAATCGTCTGCATTATCATAAAAGATAATTTTTTTAAATAATAATTTTAATAAATTATTTTTTTAAAACAGAATTATTTTTTAATAACCGAATTAAATTTTATATAAATCTAGGTGCATTAATGAAACGGGGGGTTGAGGGGGGCGGTAGCCCCCCCTCACACCGAATTAATTATCATATAAAACTCTTCCGAAGCCTAATTTGAATTGTTTAACGTAGATTTACATAACATCGTTATCTTACCTCTTAATCTCCAACCTGTATTTATAGTATTAAATTTCAGGGTAAGAGAAAGTCGTGTGAGCGACACACCAGATTATTAATTATAACAAAACGTCATAAAAATGTAATACCGAAAATTAATTTTATATTTGAAATTTTTAGTTTTTTAAATAGAAAGCGTTAATAAAGTAACTATCAGGATATTTTTAAAATCATTCATAATAAAGATTATCTAAAGTTAAATACATAGAGAATTCTATATAAACCGAAACTGATGATTCATATCTCAAATAAGACGTAATTTTCTATAGTTTTGTTTCAAAAACATAGATATAATTTCTTCTATGTATCGTCAAAGGAAATTACCCTACTCACCATCAAAACATTTTATTTTATTGTCTTAAGACTCCTTTTTTTAATTTTTTTATTTAGAAATTTGGGAAAAATATTTCCGGACCGCAAACGAGTTCTCATATCAGATTTTTAGTTACAAAAACCATTCGGAAATAACAAACTGAAGCTTATCTATCATTAATTTCCTTTTTGAAAGTGGTTATTTAAAATAAAACGTTTAAACGAGTATTTTATCTCGCAGAAAAGTATTTTATTTTTAGAATTAAATCTTTTACTACTAAAGAATCAACAATACAACTACAGTTGTTTACACTGATTTTAAAATAAAATAACTTAAAGTAATGTTTATAAATATTTAATGAAGTCTTACAAAAAGAATAAATTAAATTCTTTTAATACTTTTATTCAATTATTTTTTGTTATTTACCATTTAGAGTTCTATGGACTAGGAAAGAACTTATAAAATGGGCTAATTTGTGTCTAAAGAGCTGTATTTTAAAACATTAATTGTAATTATTAAACAGCAAATACATTATTTTAAACATCGCCTGAACAATTAGCACATTATAAATAAAATCTAATAAAATCTCTGTAACCGGACTTTAAAATACAATGGCAATGAAACTTTAAAAATGACAATTAATAAAATGAACCTTCGGTGCAACAAGACTGCTTTTCCAACGGGAAAAATATAAGTCTTGCAACAGCTATGGATGTCATCTTTGAAAATGGTTCCAGTGCAAATTAAACAAAAATCTTAATAATTAGAATATAGCAATTTATGTTACTTTTTCACCTTTATCTACCATTTTTAAGAAAGTGAATATCAGATTTTTTTTTTTTTTTTTTTTTTTTTTTTTACAATTTCCAGAAATTTCTACATATTATTAAGATTCAAGGGGAGGGGGGGGGGGAGGAGGGAGGTGATTTGAAATTTTGATGAAAAGAAAACTTTAATCAGTCATACTATTTTTAAATGGCATTTCTTGTTTGCTCCAAAGGGTTAATTCCATTAAGATTAACCCCTCCCCCCCCCCCAAAAAAAAAAAAAAAAAAAAGTTAATTTATTTAGCATCTCAGTATTAATTTTTATTTATTAAAGGAAACCTCTCAACCCTCCGGGAAAAAAAAAAAAAAAACTACTTGAACACACAATTTACAATGTTTAGATATTCCGATGTTTTTCTGAGACACACGGGGCAAAGTATTACTTTTCGTTTAACCTGTATATACATGCACGCTCTTAAGAAATCCCTTTCGGCGAGTAACATGGCACATTAATAAAATCGTTTAATGTTACTCATGTATCAAATCAGGTTTTTCTCAACTTAGAATGTATGTTAATACAATGAACGAATGAAGATCTAGGACATGACAGCAAATAAAGATATCCCCCTTGTGGCACATCTATAACGTTACAACGAATTTTATGCAAGATTTTCTAAACCTTTCATATTAAAATATAATACTTGAAACCAAAATAATAGCATTTGAGTATGCACAAAAAAACTTTGAGCCAATCCGAAATGATCGCATTCTTGGTATAGAAGAATGGACAGAACAAACTAACTACTCCATTTAAGGAAAAGAGGAAAAGAAAATGTGATATTTTCTTTTCTTTCCATTTCGTATCTATTTTATTTAACAACGGATATTTTTTTTTCAATACGTCATTATTCAAATCGCCTTTTATTTATTCTAACTGTGCCTTTAAATGTTCGACACATCATATTTAAGCACTCAGAAATTATAAAACTCGAGGTTTAATTTCTACCTTATTTTAAATGAATAAAAAAGTAAGCTATTTCGATTATTGCATCAAACTGTAGTTTTTGTCAAAAATTGTACAAATTATGAAGAAACTTTTAAATATGAAAGTTTGTGAAAGAAAATGAAAGGATTGGTAAAGTGTGCATGTAAAATGACTTGCTTGGAATTCCAGATGAGATTGAGGCTTAGTTCCTACTAAAGAAATGCAGTGAAACAATTGCTTGCAAAACTCGTAGAGGTTGTAAGTACAAAACTTTGAATAAACACCATAAAATGCAATAAATTCGCAACAATTGTTTTGGATTGAAAGAACACACAACTCTTCGTCAGGCGAACAAAGTAGGTACTCGTGCTGCAATCAAAGCGGCAACGTGCCTACACTTGTTCCTACTTTAATCGTCAATCGTTGCATTTGATTGAGTTAGGCATAGTAGCAGGTGCTCCAAACAAATGATACAGAAGTTGAAATTATTATCAGATTGTGAATACTTCCATTTTTAGCACGCTTGTCTGTTAGTATGACAGATGGCATTGCCTTACTTTTTTCAGGCTTTTTCTAAAAGGACACATACGCTGCGAGGAAGTTCGTATTCTCGGGTAGTCGATTTTATGGATTTCTTATCCACTATGCAATCCTAAATGGTTTTAACTAGCGAATTAAAATCCATTTCTTTTGGATCGGTTGACTTTTCCGGGTGCGTATCTCCATTATGCTTGCGCGTACAGAGCAACCTGACGCATTTTCTTTGCTAGTGCCAAAATCTCTCTTCTGCGAAGCAACCTTTGTTTCCACTTCATTCAAGATTCGTGGAGACTTTGAACAATCTTTTTTTCCCTTTTTCTTTTCAGAAGAATAAACTGTTAGAAATGTGTCTTAGCATTGATATTTTTATATAATGTATTTAATGCCTAAATGTATTAGAAAACTTCCACTCTTTAAATTTAATTTAGCAGATTAATGAAGAAATAAAATTGTAATACTTTAATTTTATGGCTTTTAAAATTGTTCTTGAAATACATTTACTTTTTTTTCTTTCTTTACCCATATATATGCTAGAGAAAGTATTGTTTTGAGGTCAAATTTTCGAAATTGAGTTTTTGTTATATTTACACGTTTTGAGGTTTCCCTGAATCAGAATTTTTCAAAATGTGTCAATGGAGTCTTATAGTATAGTTATTTTTAAATAATATATTTAATGTCTAAATTTATTAGAAAACCTCCACCATTTAAATTTAATTTGGCAAGATTAGTGAAGAAATAAAATTGTAATATTCTAATTTTAAGGTTTTTAAAATTGTTCTTGAAATACATTTAAATTTTTTTAAAAACTTTTTCTTACCGATATGGTAGAGAAAGAATTATTTTTGGATGAAAGTTTAGAAATTTAATTTTTGTTATACTTTCATGTTTTGAGGTTCCCTGAATCAGAAAATCATGTTTATAGCGGTTGGTCTGTGTGTCTGTCTGTTATCAGCATACCTCAAGAACAAATCGTTGTAGAAAGTCCAAACTCGGTTTTCTAAATGTGTATCATATAAAGACGCTACGCTGAACTTTTCGTTGAGATCAAGCAAGTACTTCGTGTACAGGGACATCCAAGAGTATTCAAATATATTACGTCTATGTGCAAAATTTCTGGTAGATGCAATTTAATATCTTTAGATTGCACAACACAAAATAAATTGAACTTATATTTTTATATTCATGAAAGCATGTTTTGTATAGAATGTGGAATTTAAATCCTTCATTAGAAGTTTACACAGGTCCCAAAAAAGAATTCAGATACATATATACAACGAAATTGCTGGAAGTGCATTTCAAGTTGTGTTATGCGCTTTTCCGTCTGTGCTAAATTTAAGTGTACTATTTGTGCTTGCATAATATATAGCCAATATACAGAGCTACAAATATTAAGTGAAAGCATTATTTTTCATGGACTTTTTTTATGAATAAAAATGAATGTAATAAATGCTATTAAAATTTAATTAACTTAAAATTATTCTTTTTCTCTAACTTACTTTCCCTTATCTACAAAAAGTAGAGAAAGTATTGTTTTCGGATAAAGTTTTCGGAATTGAATTTTTTTTTTTTTTTTTTTTTTTTTTTACATTTACACGTTTTGAGGTTTCCTGAATTCAAAAATTAAGTTTTTAGTGGCTGGTCTGTGTGTACTATAGATATGAGGCACACGGGTAATCTTAAAAATATTTGAACTTGTCTTTTTATTCTTTACGCGTTTTGAGGTGTTATGAATTCGAAAAACCGCATCACTGATGAAGTGTCCGTTCCTAGGTTTTTCAGTTTTTTAATTAGTTATTTAGTCTTTGCACACATGTCTCACGAAAAAATGATTGTAAAATGGACGCACCACATTTAAGTATCACTTATGATATTGATAAGAACAGTATTGCTTTGGAACATTTTAAATTGTAAACTTCATATATTATTCGAAATTTACGATTTTTCTTTTTTTAATATGGCAGAATAGGGCAAAATTTCGTTTAAACGTCCATTATGAGAAATATTTTTATCATAAAGATGCCAGACCAATTTTAAAATATTATTTATATTACACCTCATTAAAGTATGAACATTTTAATTTGAAAACTTTAGTAATTTAAAATTTAAGTTTCCCTTAATATGACAAAGTAGGACAATATTTCACATAAACTTACATTCTGGTGATAATTGCATTGGAAATTAGAGTACGAAAACAATCCTAATAAAATTAGTCAGTAAATTATTATAAGTTAAATGCATCGAATCAGATAGAGGGTAGTTTATTAAGTGGAGCATTTCAGTCTGCAACCGTGTAGAGGGTTCTATCGTACTCATTCCTTTTAGCACGAACACACTTCGCTCTCAATAGAAATTAATGACAATAAATATATCATGAGGAATTGAGCAGAATTGAGCTTTGCTAACTAATTTATTTTAGAAAAGGGAAATAGATAGATTATGCACATCATTATTACTTTGATTTTTATAACATATTACGATTAGATATTTATAATTACTGAGGAACAAATAGAATAGCCTTAATAAAAGATTTAATGTTTTTTTTTTTTGTCTTTGTATGCTTGGGGTGTGTAAAGAATGAGAAATGGACATGTCTGAGGAGGATGTTATAAAATTATAAAATTTAATTAATTATTTTTTTATTTTAAATTTTATGAATTTAAACTATAAAATTTAAAACAAAATATCCACCTTTATTATGATTAAGATGTTCTTAAATATTATATAATAGTTAAATATAAGACGAATACTTAGTGAAAGTTCAAGCTCTTCATCATAAGAGAAATATTTCATAAAATTAAGTGGTACATTTTAAAAATTTGAATACAAAATGACAATAGAAATAATTGAAATGTAATGTGACGTATATGATGATTTGGACTTATGAGCATTCTTCATCTAATCCGGTAAGTATTAGTAATTTGGTCGAACAATTTTTACAAACTTTTCTGCCTTATCCCCACATATGAAATCAGATCTTAATGCTAATGTATTGCCATTATTAGTATCTACTACTGTATTCTGAAAACTATTTCTTAATTTCACGATAATAGGTCCGTTTTGCGATTTAAAGCTAACATTAATCATCAATAAAAAACAAAAAAGCGCCAAATGTTTATTTACACGAGTTAAGCTGCGTAAAGTTTCTTTTTTCACTTCCACATTTGAAGAAAATCATACTGCCTGGCGAAAAGTTGTGACTTTGCTCTGTACGCGCAAGCATAATGAAGATAAGATTCCGGGGTTGACGTGGCTAAAAATGCCGAAAACTATATTAAAAAAAAAAAAAAAAAAAAAAAAAAAAAAACTAATAAAATACGTTATGTTGAGTCATTTGACAATTTGTAAGTAAAACACGCTTTAAAGAGAAAAAAAAAGTATGCTCATAACCGGTTACATGAAGGTGCCGCCCAGAATGGTAGCCATTTTTAGACAAAAAAAAAAAAACAATTTTCGGTCTACATTTTGGCTGAATTCGATATTGCATCATGGAATATAATGAACATACTGCATCAATATACATTACACTTACATTTTTTAATTAATACACTTCGATTTATTGAATTCTAAAAATATTCACAAATTACTTTTGTGCTGTTATTATTATTATTATTATTATTATTATTATTATTATCTCTTATATTTTATAATTATTATTTTTCGATGCTTGCACTTACTAAGTAAATGAGTCTATTCACTTCAGTGTTAGCACAAAAACTGCGTACTGTCGCAATACGAGTTTGACAGTACTCAAATCCGCCATATTTGCTTTCTATTAAAGAATATGGTGGGGTACCCATAACCAGAGAATGCCCATAACAGGAGACATCCCCCTGTATTTCGACTGTAACTGTTTTAAAACTACGTTTAAAATATAATACTTTGAATGTATTTTTGTACAAGTTTAAACGCATTCAATAACTGTTTTTTACTAGAGTTTTAATTGCTCATGAATTGTTTTATCATTTTTTATTAGTCAATTTTATTTTAACATTTAAATTACTTATATACAAACAGTATAATGTCCTGACTAATTGTTATATGATTTTAAACGTAAAATATTGAATAAAATTGAAACCGTATAACAATTATGTATATAATAGAATTTTATTTATCATTTTAAAAATGGGATTACGTTTTACGTTTTTAGTTTATTGATGATTTCAGATATGAATACCTTGATGTTAATGGTTTTGAAATGATGAACTATCTTAGATGTGACGAGATTTCAGACGCAAGTAAGTCGGATATGACGTTTTCCATTAGCATTTCGATTATGAATGTGTAATGTCTTATAGGTTCTGACAGCTGTATCGAGAATCGCAACAGAAAGCATTTAAAGCGACTTGTATAATTAATAATTCCCTGTTCGTCTTGCTTTAATATAAAATGATAAATTGGAAAAATATGTTTTATTACCATTTATTTTTTCATTCCTTTAATTGAATAATAAATAAACAGTGAAAATAGTTATGTTGATAAAGTTCGAATAAATATTTTAATTATTTAAAATATATTTCTTAAATATGTATGAAAATGTAAATTTTTATTTGAAATTTTGATCCTATAAATATATTGATAATTTCTAATAATGGTGTATGTGGTAAAAAAAGTTGTTTAAAAAAAAATATTTCCTATAATATTGTCTTATTATGTTTGAAGGCCTTGTCAAGGATCGGCAATGATTAATTTACGGTGGAATGCTTAAAACATGATGTTATGCTCATTCTGTTTCATTATATAAGATAAATTATTATAGACTTACTTTATTATAAAAATCACAGATATATATATATATATATATATATAAACTGAGGACAAATGAAAATTAATCCCAAAACACATGAGGGCCTTTTTCAGGGGAGCCCCCTCATGTAGAGAATGGAATATGAGAACTTTCTGGCGTAACGTGGTCTATTTAGCCAAAAAACCCGTTTCTAGCCCCCGACTTCTCAAAGATGAAAGCAAGACCATATAGCAAACGATATGAATTAATACAAAGCATTAAAAAGCAAATAAATTCATAAATAAATACATCAATATAAAAATACAAAAATATAAATAAATACAAGGACAAACTTTAAAAGAAAGTAGATTTATTGAAAAATTCCTCTATCAAAAAGAGAGGACCTGCTTCGGCTGGTAGGATTCCTTACCAGTTCTATAAATGTCGACCGAGATGGATAAAAAAAAAAAAAAAAACGTTAAGTTGTATTCAAGAAGATTGAAATGTTTATCGAGTTGAAATGCAGGACAGCGGTTTACAGATAATTTTTTTTTTGAGATTTTTAAGAGCTAAGTATAGGTTTAAATGGTTATAGAAAATCATTTTAATTCTGTTAATTTGGGTAAACATAATATTTTTTAAAACTTTATGACTAATACAGTAAAGCCAATTCGTTAAATTACAAACTTTAAAGTTCAAATCCCGCCTTTTATCATAAATGCCAATAAACCAGATTTTATCTATTTTATTTTATTTTTTAAATCCAGAAATGAAATTTTGTCTTCAGTGTCAGTACGGTTTAAAATAAGGTCGGAGGGATAGATTTCAGCAGCATGTTTCGCAAAGTTTTCACAGTTTGCCGCTATTACGTCACCAATATATCTATGAAACTGAATATCTTTAAAAAAAAGGTATAAAATCACTTTTAAAACCCGTATATATATATATATATATATATATATAATTAAAATCAAACGCAAAGCTTTTCGCTATTATTAAAAACGCATCTTCAGGTGTTGTTAATTAACAGCAGAGTACACAGCATTATGTACTGGAGAAGTTTAATACAGTTACAGTTAAAAAATAAGTCTTGTAAAAATCCCGAGTCATTTAAGATCAGTTAGCGTCAAAAATTTATATACGTGTTTAAAAAGTGATTTTATACCTTTTTTTAATATGTTTACACGTGAAATCATTACAAATTTTAAACTTTCAGTAGTTTTTAATTTTAACTTTATTATCTTATTATCTTTAAACTTTCTTTCAAACATAAATAATAATAATAATAATTAAAAAAAAAAAAAAAAAAAAAAAAAAAAAAATGTTAGCAAAGGTACTCGAGTATAACTGGTTCCCATCGGGATACCGTGAATTTGTAAAAAATAATCTACGCCGTTAAATAATACATTTTCAAATATTCAAAATTTAATAAGATTAATCCAATAAACCTTTTCAAAATTAATTACATGACAAAATTCATCGTAGATTTTTTTCAAAATTTTCTCGAACTAAAAAATGTGAACTAAATAAACACATCTACATTGAAAAATCTACGACGAATTTTGTCATGTAATTGATTGTGAAAAGGTTCATTGGATTAACCTTATTAAATTTTGTATATTTGAAAATGTTTTATTTAACTGGGTAGATTATTTTTTACAAATTCACAGTATCCCGATGGGAATCAGTTACTAGAGTGCCTTTGCAAACATTTTTCTTTTATGTTTGAAAGAAAATTTAAAGATATGAAGTTTTATAGACATACTGATTACGTAATACCGATAAACTGTGAAAATTTTGCGAAATATGCTGCTGAAATCTATCCCTCTGACCTTATCTTAAACTGTACAGTCGGTAACAAAAGTGTCCGAACACTAGCAAAAATTCTATGTAAAAAAGTGTACTTCATACGTTTTTCTTAAATAAATCCTTATCGAATCATGTTCTTACACTACCTAAGAACACAATTCGAGAAGGATTTATTTAACAAAACCGTATGAAGTGTACTTTTTTTACATAGGAATTTTTGCTAGGGTTCGAACACTTTTGCTATCGACTGTACTAACAAAGATGACAAAATTTCTTTTCTGAATTTAAAATTTAAAATAAATAAATAAAAACTGGTTTATTGGAGGCAGGATTAACGCAGGATTTTAGCTTTAAAGTTTTTAATTTAACGAATTGGTTTACCTGTATTAGTCATAGAGTTTTAAAAAATATTATGTTTACCCAAATTAACAGAATTAAAATGATTTGTAACAACCAATTAGATCTGAAAAATCTCAAAAACATTTTAACTGTCAACTGCTATCCCACTTTTCTGCTCGATAAACATTTCACTCTTTTTGAATGCAATCTAAACTAAAGTTTTTTATCCATCTCGGGCGACATTTAAGAACTGGTAAGTGTCCCTACTAGCGGAAGTGAAATCTTTTTGATGTTCTTTTTTTTTTTTTTTTTTTTTTTTTTTTTTTTTTATAAATCTATTTGCTTTTTAAGTTTGTCCTTGTATTTACTTATATTTTGTATATTTATATTAATGTATTTATTTTTGTATTTTATTTATGATTTTTTTTTAAAATGCTTTGTATTAATTCAATTAGTTTGCTAGATGGTCTTGCTTTCACCTTTGAGAAATCGGGGGCTAGAAAGGGTTTTTTTGGCTACATCGCCCACGTTTCGTCAGAAACTTCTCATATTCCATTCCCTACATGATGGGCTCCCCTGAAGAAGGCCCTCATGTGTTTTGGGATTAATTTTCATTTATCCTTAGTTTGCTTATTTATTTATTATGGTTTTATATTTCCTTTTGCTGCATTTGCGTATGGGTTTATAAATACTCCGTTCCAGTTTTATATAAAAAATTCTAACTTTATTTCTTCTAATTTTTATGATTTATCTTATATATATTATAAATGCATTCTAGGAAATGTATTAAAAATATAGTTTATTTTAATAACAATAATAAAATAAGAATAAAAAATCATGCAATACTCATTGATTATCAACATTGATTATCAACATTGTATGTACTCGTTGTATCATATGACTTTCAGTGCTCTCTGTCTACGTTATCGCATAACGGACAGATAGAAAGATTAAAATTTATACGGATAAACTAACTGAATTTATAATCGCTCTTTAACTTTGTTGGAAAGTGTTAAAAATGCTTAACTTAAAAGGAAATGTAGCACTTAGATTATAATTGCAGCCCTTAATGTATCTAAATATTTTAGTGTAGTCCGGTCAATCTGAAGGTTACCCATATCATATTGTATACAAAACATTATTTTAGTTTATTAACAAGAAATATCACTTTCTTTATGATTTTTGAAATAGAATGTTATTTAAATGTGATTTAGAAAAATGTGTGTTCTAAAACGGCATTTTTTGGATGCCCCTGTAGGCAAACCAGCTGTACAGGACTTAAGGACTTATTAATTGCCGTTTTAAATAGGAAACATACCATAGTGAACTTGAATAACATATCATTTTTAAGAACTTCTGAAATTATTTACGGACGTTGGAAATAGGCAGACAAACGGATAGAAAGATGGGCAGTCAGACAGGCAGACACACTAATTCAAATTCTATTAACTGTTAAACATTGTTAGAAACTGTTAAAAACGCTTAATGTAAGCGAAAATGCAATTACAGCAAATTTACAGCTATGACCATTCACCCTTTAACGTTCATTGGTTTCGCAGCGAAACCAAACATTTGACATAATTTAAACCTTTGTTCTTTTTCTGTTCTGTAGATAGCAGCACTATTCCAAAACTTAACAAATAATGCTTTAAAGGAAGCTAAATGCATAAGTCACTTGAAGTTTCTTAGTGTGCGCGAGTGCAAATTGCTGGTTTGATGATACACTCATGTCTAGTTTTTTTCATTGAATGAAGAGCTGGATTATTATTTTCACCTGTAACAACTTTTGCGAGTTTTTGTAGTCGATAATATTTACTTACAAAGCGTTTTATTTGTTAAATTAAATATTATTTGAATTTAATAAGGTTAACTTATAGATATTTCAAACAAAAAAGAGGAACTATGCTAATTTTTTATTTTTTAATTATTTATGATGAGTTATGTGTCTAAAAGCCATTTTTACAGTTTAGTATTTTTTTAAATATATTAAGTAGTGAACGTTAAAGGGTTAATGTAAATAAATATTTTTGTGTGGACCTGTAAATATTAATGCTAATCATGCTATATTCAATTAAAAAAAAAAAAAAAAAAAAAACTTTCTTTTGTGCATAACAATAACGTATTTCAATTTTATTTAAATTTGTGCAAAGTAAAGTTATTAAAATTTGGTTCATAGAAATACCTCTCATAGAACGCAATGCTATGGAATATTTTCGGGTGTTTTTGTGTACGCAAAACCGTTGTGATATTCACTCAGTTTTAAATAGGGAACATTCGATAGTGAACTTGAATAATATATATCAGTTTCAAGAAATTCCACGAATATTTACGATAGTTACAGCACGGACAGGCAGACAAACGGAAGGCGTTAACACTTTTCAGCCTTGTTGGAAAAAGTTAAAAAGAAAATAATATATTTAACTTCTTAACAGATTTATTTTAACCACCTTCATGAACTTAATCATTATGATACCATAAATATTGTACGGTCATTTGTTCAAAATGATGCATGTGTATTTCATTCAATGTATCTTTATCTGTCATCACAATTCGTTAAACTTAATACACTGATTTCATCAATTACAGCAAATGTATCGTGACAAATATAATTAATTTAATAAATTATCATTGACATAATAAATGACTTCTCAGAAATACACACTTAAATAATATTCATTTTCTCATTTCAAGTTTATGAAAAGGAATTAATTATAAGAAACGTTTAATTTACGCCATTGTTTACGCATAAAATATATATAAAATCGCAATATTTTTAACAATTTTGAATAGAATATGGTTGGATATCCTCATAAAAATAATAAAAATGAATTAATATACATAATCTCTAGCTTCTAAAAGCTAAGTTTGAAAAAAAAATGTTATTACAAAATTTAATTAAAAACAACGCTGGTTTACAAACTATAAAAATTGTGATTTTATAGTTACAAATGATTTTCAATGCATTTTTATCAGTAATGCATATCAAATAAAACCCATGCTTTTTGTAAATCTATAAACTAGAAAAAAAATTGTTTTACCGTCGTACAATAAACTTATGTAGTTATCGCAGCGTAATAGTCAAATGAAGAAACTGATTTGTAAGTAAGACTGTAAGAACTGCATCCTAACGAACGCAACGCTAAAATTCTGAGAAAAGTAGCACACATGAAACATCCAGTCTTATATAAAATATTAAATATACACGAAAATAAATTATTGCTTTTGCGTGAAATTTTCGAAAGCGGATTTTTGTTATATTTACACGTTTTGAGGTTCGTTGAATCCGAAAATCATGTTTTTAGCAGTTGGTCTGTGTGTGTCTGTCTGTCTGTTATTAGCATATCTCAAGAATAAATGGTAGCAGAGTGTCAAAACTTGGTATTCTAAATGTGTATGATATAGGGATGCTACACAAGCTTTTCGTTGAGATGAAGCAAATGGTTCGTGTACAGGGACACCCAAGAGAATTCAAATACATTTCGCCTATGGGGGATATTGCAGGTAAATTCAGTTTAACAGCTATAGACTGCACTAAAACAAACGAAATGAATATGTGTTTTTTATATGCATAAAAGCATGCCTCATGTAGAATATGGTTGGGAAACCATTCACTGTTCATTTAAAGGGTTACGCAAAAGAACTAGATTATAGTGCGACAATAGATGAAAATTGATGGAAGTGTATTTCAGGTTGTGCCGTATGTTATTACTATAGGATTATATTTAGGTGTACCATTTGGTCTGTACATAATCTTTAAAGATATACATGGCTGCAAATATTTAACCCATAACATTCTTTTTTATTGTTAGTGGAAGTGCTTTACTATAATATTTTATCATGTCCTGGAAAGTTAATCAGAAACGAAAATGAATTCCTCATAGACATACGGTAAATAATATATGTTTTTAAGCTAAATATTCATCGCTTGTTTTTTGTATATTTACACGTTTTGAGGCTTCCTGATTACCGAAGTCAAATTTTTAACATTTGATCTTTGTCTGTGTCTCTTAGAGTAACTTAAAATCGAATAACTTTAGGAAATCCAAAAGTTGTATTTTCAAGTTAATATATGTTTGTTGCTGGAAAAGTTTGATCAAGACTGATAAGATTCAAGGAATGTTGTGTATGAAAGTTGTCTGAATAATTTTAAGTGATCTTTGAATTTTAATGACAGGTTTAAATCCTATATTAATGCATGTAGCAGTAATGAAACGAGGGATTGAGAGGGCGGTAGCCCCCTTCACACAGAGATAGTTATTATATAAAACTCTTCCGTAGCCTAATTTGAATTGTTTTAACATAGGTTTACACATCAGTTCTTGTTATCCTACCTCTTAATCTGCAATTTATATTTATAGTATTAAATTTCAGGGTAAGAGAAAGTCGTGTGAGTGACACACCAGATCATTTCGAATTCGAACCGATAACGGCACTTCTCTTCGGACCAGCATTATGTATCTACATTAATTTCTGTTATTAACCGTAAATGGCCGGATATCAGTAAGCGACATACATTTTATGCTGTTGCTTGTCGGAAGAACTGTATCTTTACCGACGCTAAACCGACATTGCCGACTGTGGACCATCTGCTGCCGAAAGCTTGTGTTTATTAGGATGTAGCGCTATTCTTAAATCTATCAGTAAAAATAGCAATGGATTTTTTTTTTTTTTTTTTATATTTCAAAACTTAAACCGCAAGAGACAAAGTATGTCTATGTATGTCCAAAGTATGTCTATGGTATCCAGTCAGTTGTCAGTTGTTTCTTCTTAAAAGGTACCTAAGCATTTCCTGTGTAATTTAAATCCATGGATACTTTAAAAAGGGGGGGGGAACCGATAAAGTTAAGGGATTTTCATTAGATGTAAATACTTTTCAACTATACGTAACCGCTGCAAGATTGAACTCAAAGCGAATACTATTAATCGTATTTACCCCAACGGGGTTGTGGGTAGAGTGATTACGTCATAGTTACGACACTGATCAATTGTACGATAATAATTTCAAATAAATAATCACATTTATAATATTCACTTAGGGGCAGAATTAATTATTTTTTGTATTAAACCATAAGAGACAACATTTTAAATATTAAAATAATACGGACGGTTTTTCACAGCTTTTATTTGGGTACCTCAACCACTGCACGCTAGGAAGCGCTGTCGTCGAGTTTACTTTTAGACATTTTTTAACCTTGTGTGAAGAAGCTTACACTGAAAAGCTTTAGGTTGAATCCTAGAACATATATCTTATTAGAGTGCGCATGCATTACTGAATTCCTATCCAAACAAGTAACCAACATCAAGGACGATTTTCGTCGGTCACGCGACAAGTGAAGCGGTCAGTTTTATTCAGTTTGCCAACTTGGCTCAATTTCAGCTTTTTGTTTTCCATACTTGAGTTATTATTACTACTGCGAAACATTCTCCTTCTCTTTCTTTCTCTTAATAAGATCGAGTTGTAATAGTTCAGAAAAGCACAAAGTGGATTGAATAGTCCTAAAAATTAAATGTAATTTATAATAAATTTTCAAATAAATTAGTGCTCTTATTTATTGGCAAGTAAATTATTATGCACTTATGCAATGAAAGAAATTTCTAGTTTGTGCCTTAAATATTTTACTTAATTTTATATTTATATGTCAGGAAAACTCAAAGCTATGTACTTATAAGGTAAATAAGAGACCTCTTTTGACAAACTTTCCTTTGCATTCAAATGCATACCAATACTCCGGCATTTTTCTTGACGCAATTGAATGACACGGTAAAAAATCTTTATTACATTTTGTCCGAGAAAGAGTGTGACATCGTGACCTTTAATGGGGAAAATTTTAAAGCACTCATCACGTGATTTCGATGTTGGCTACTTGATTCGATGAGGGATGGACACTCTAATAAGATATGTGGTCTAAGCGTGAAATTTTCACTGTATGACACTTCATCATTATGACTCTTAAAAAAAATTAGATTTGAATTTAGAACGAAAAAGTTTCGAAGAAATTATTTTTATACGTTTTTCTTTATTTAAAATAATAATAAATAAATAAATCATGTAATACATTTCTCTCGTATAGATCTCATGCAATAATTGTCCTTGTATTATATTGCCTAAAAACAGCAGGCTTATAATAATAGTACATAATTTTTTTTTTAACTATGCAGTAAAGAATTTCCCAAAAGCATCTGTTATCTTTACTTCTAAAGAAAAGGCATTAAAAAATAGCTATAATGTAACCCTGTATATAATTTTCTCCGTACATTTTGCATTGGATCACAACAAATATATGGGTCTCCGTAAATGAATGAATTAAGCTAATTATGTAACTTATTTTTTGGATTTCTTTTTAATCTCAAAATAACATATTAATTTTATTATGTCGCATATAATGTAAACATACCAAATTATACTTTTAAAATGTATCATTTATTGACCATATTCACCGCAAATTTTTTCTGACTTCTTGTACTCAAACTATTTCCGCTATTTATAGCAGTTTCAATAGAGAACATGCGCTATTTAACTTAAGAAATACATATCAGTTTGATGAAATTATGAAACCATTTATGGACATTAGAATACAGAAAGAATATCAAATAAACTATTCGATATCATAAACATTGGAAATTGTTAAAAACTGCAAATTAACCGAGGATGTGCAGAATTTGAAAAACTCATTATTAATAATATGTTTAATTAACAATATATAGACGATATAATTATAATAATAATAATTTTTTAAATTCCTAGTTTTTTTAATGGTGTTCATAACGAGTGCATTTGATACTCCCTAACTCAGTAAATTTTTAAGATTCCGTTAAATTTTAGCATAAATACAATTTTGTTACATAACTAACATAAGTACAATACAATAATTATCTTAAAAACAATTTTATTATTAAACAAATATCGGGTGAATTGGTTTTATTAAAAAACGTTTTCAATATTTACAATATATTTTTACAGAAATTAGGCCAATATTTTGATGTTTTAAAAAAAATTAAAAAATTCATGTAATACTAATTTTTATGAAATTAAATAAACATGTGTATCTTTAACAAATCTTATTTCAAAATAAAAAATATATTGAAATTTACTGATTAGGAAAACTATTTCTTAGATTATACATGATCTACAAAAAATAAAAAAAGTATTATAAATTTATAATTCACTAAATGAAACGAAATGAAATTTACATGAAAATTTATATGATTCACTCGAAAAATAAACAGATAAGCATTTTAAAATTGAACAAATCATTTTATTTTAAATAAATATACATGAAAATGAGATTTCGAAGATAAAACTATTAATCATTGAACAAAATGGTAAAAATCTCCACTCTCTTAATGGTTTTTAAGGAAATATACAAGATATCGGGATTATTCTTTTTTTTAACTCTTTAAAATAATGCACGTTGAATGAAGTCTGATCATTATCTTGCTAATGCATGATACATTTTATTGTATGATGAAAAGATTTATGAATATTTCAAATAAGGCAATTTATCATCATTTATATTTATAACCATTATTGTATACATTATAAAAACTCATTTACAGAGCGAAAATAGCATCTATAATCATATTTGGAAGAAACATAAAATTAGTTATGAAATATTATGTGCATGAATTACCAATAAAATTTGAAGACTTGTTTAAAACAAGAACGAAAAATCATGCGGCTCGAATTGATTATTACTTCTCAACTGTGCGCATACTCGTTGCATCATTTATGTTTCAATATAACAATTATTACATTAATAGTATTATTACACAACGGACAACCAGACTAATTGAACTCGTAATCACACTTAAGCATTGTTCGAAAGCGTTAAAATGCTTAACACAAACGGGAACGCAATTCTCACAATTTCCAGTTGTAGTCGATAATGTATCCGAATATTTTAGTGTAGGCCTGTAAATCTAAATGCTAACTATATCATATTATATATATATATATAAACATATTAGCAGAAAAGGTCAATTTTATACTGATTTTTTTCAGCAGAAATTTATTTAAATTTATAAAAATGTCTCTCTTTACACGGAATACATGGGCATCTTTTGGGATGTACCTGTCCACCCCAAAAAAGTACAACTGCTACGCCTTGTACAACTGGTTTGAACTAGTTTTACAGGGCCTATTAAAGCTATTTTAAGTAGAGAACATTCCATAATGAACCTTCGATATGAAGGAATTCTGAAAATATTTACGGACGCTGAAAGCGGACAGACAGATACAGTGCGTATCGAAATGATAGCTCCACCCGCATTTTTCAAAATTTCGACACTTAATTGAGAATAAGAATCACTTTTTTGGTAGAGATAATTAATCAATAAATGTTATAACTATTTATGAAGCAATTTCTTTAAAATAAATAATTCTTTTTTATTTTATGCAAATTTTCATTTTCAGACCGTTTCGAAAAGATAGGTCCGCCTTCAGAAATTTTGCACCAATCACGTTTATTTCCAAAATATTTGCATAAGTATTGTTGCTTAGTGTTACTGCGGGATTATGCTGGCTGCTGTGGAGGTATTTAAACAGATTTGAACATCACGTTGTAATCAAACGAAATGCGTCGTCGTTGCAGTCTTTCGCTGGTTGAGCAAGGGAAAATTGATGCATTTAAAACGTGTGGAAAATCGAATAGAGAAATAGGTAAACTTTTAAACAGATCACATAATGTTGTAAACAATTATTTGCGACTTAGAAATGCTTATGGCAGTAAAAAATCATCTGGCCGCCCATCAAAAGTGACACCCCGACAAAGAAGGACTATCGTAAAGGAGTTAAAACCTGGAAATATGAGCTTATCCACTGTGGTCAGACAACAAAACCCTCCAATATCAAAATCTACAGTCCATAGAGTGGTAAAGAAGTTCGGCAATATAGTTTACGTGAAGAGGAAAGCGGTTCCGAAATTGACTAAAAAGCACAAAGAAAAGAGATTGAAATTCGCACATGAAGTGATGTCCTGGAAACAAGATTGGCATCGTGTGATATTCAGTGATGAAAAGAAATTCAACCAGGATGGTCTAGATAGCTGGCAGTACAACTGGCACGATCTGCGTAACGATAGACAGATATTCTCAAAGAGGCAAGCTCGTGGTGGTTCCGTTGTGGTATGGGCCGGATTCGGAGGTGCAGGAAAAACTGATATAGCATTTGTAGACAATCGTTTGAATGCTGCAGGCTATCAACAGCTGCTTGAACAATATTTTCTTCCACAAGCATAGCACATTGGGGGCCCATTCTTCATGTTCCAACAAGGCAATGCTCCTGTGCTCACTGCAAAGTCCACTTTCGAATGGTTTCTGGATAATGGTGTACATGTTATCGATTGGCCACCTTGCAGCCCCGACCTGAATCCGGTAGAAAACATGTGGGGTATACTCGCAAGAGCGGTGTATGCAGGCGGAAGGCAGTACAACACTACTGCAGACTTGAAAAAGGCTATTTCCTCCGAATGGTCAAAAATCGAGAAAGAGTGCTTGCAAAAACTTGTAGAAACCATGCCGAATAGGATTTATCAGCTTATTCTGAAACAAGATGGAAAAATGTCTTATTAATTCAACATTAATTTGATGCTTGGTTCAGTGGACCTATCTTTTTGAAACAGCTTTTTCATTTAATTTTTGTTTTCCTTATTATTCCTGTTATTTGTATATTATTCATGTATTATTTTACATTGAATGAAGTAATGTAGTTTATAAAATTGTACTTTGTACACAATAAAACCTTTTTTACTAACATAACTTTCGTTTTTACTGGTGGACCTATCATTTCGACACGCACTGTAGACAGACAGATAGATGGACCAATTCAGATTTTATTCACATTTAAATGTTGTTAGGAAGTGTTAAAATGGTTAACAAAAATCTAAATGCAATTCCAGCTATTTCCTTATACAGTCATTAATATATTTGAATATTTTTTTTCGGCCCTGTAAATCTTAATATTAAATGCGCAATATATTATAGAAATCATCCTTTTGTGCATGTGAATGACATATTTCAATTTCATTGGGATTTGTATAAGTAAAGTTATTAAAAAGTGGTTTATGGAAACATTTCGCATAGAACGCAATGCTTTGGAAGACTTTCGGGTATCCTTGTGCACAAAACATCGGTGGTATTTAGCAAATTTTTAATAGGGAACATCGCATACTGAACTTGAATAATATATTTAAATTTCATTAAGATTTGTGCAATGTAAAGGTATTAAGAAACTTTTTATAGAAATACCTCTCATAGAGCTCAATGCTTTTAAATACTTTACTGTGCCCCTGTAGACAAACCAGCAGTGATATTTACTCCATTTTAATAGGAACATCCGATAGTGACGTTGAATAACTTATATCAGATTCAAGAAATTTCATCAATATTTACGGAAGCCATAACGCGGACAGACCGACAGACAAACCGAAGTCACAAACCCTTTTCAACCTTGTTAGACAGTGTTAAAAAATATTACTTAATGCAAGAATAAAATTGTAAAATTTAAATATAAATAATATAATTCTACATGAAAGTGTAAGTATTTAGCATAACTAGTTAATTTTTATTGTTTGTTCTTTCTTCTGTAATAAAATTTAGTAGCATGAGAATTTGTTTCTGATATTTCATAATGTTCGTAATAGCACATTTTATAATATTTTAACCCTTAAAGCTCACTAAACATTGTCTTTGGAAAATTTCTAAACTTATTTAAAAAATGGCTATTAGACGCATTGCTGGCCAAAAATATATGTAAAAAAGAAAAAAATAATAATAATTTAATTTTTAGGAAATTTTTGTTTTGAACTTTGTTTTTGTTATTTTAATTTGATGAAATTCAAAAAGTTATTAATTTAATAAAATAAATTTGTAAATAAATACTATATAAACGCAAAGATTTGAAACATTTGTTTCAGATCAAAATAATAACATGGCTCGTCATCAGATAAAAAAACCAGGCACGATTGCATGATTAAATCAGCAATGTGTACTCGCGCTTACTGAAAAATTTAAACCTACTTCTCATTTGGTTTCATTTAAAAATCACTTATTAAAATTTGGTATAGTGCTGTTATCTGCAGATCAGAGAAGAACGAAAAGTTTAAAAAAATTATTGAAACATGGACAGAACATGAAAAAACTGTTGCAAAAGATAATAAATATTTGTTTCTTAGCAAATCCAATAAACATTACAGGGTTACTAATTATTTTATATATACCTACTTTATGTTTGCAGTGAATATATTCATTTTTATTCTATCTCGTATAAATGTTTATGTAATATAGTTGAAAGCTTGTTAACATAGAGCACGTATTAGCCAAACGTTCAAAGACAAGATAATCGAAAAAAATAAAAAAAAAATAAAAAAAAATAAGCGATTAAAAATATAAGTAACATGAAATCTCAAAATCAACAGTTTTATATGAAACATAGTGATAAGAAAATAAGAACGAAAAATCATTCTGTACACATTGATTATTAACACTTTCCAAATGTACGTACTCGTTGTGTCGTATAACCTCCAGTGTATTTTTGACCACTTTATCACACGACGGATAGACAGAAGGACAGAAAAGAAAACAGATAGACTAATTGAATTCATAATCATTCTTAAACATTGTTG
This sequence comes from Salticus scenicus, assembly GCA_963930645.1. Classification (NCBI taxonomy): domain Eukaryota; kingdom Metazoa; phylum Arthropoda; class Arachnida; order Araneae; family Salticidae; genus Salticus; species Salticus scenicus. Next base: position 38,091,037 of record OZ005653.1, on the reverse strand, counting down.
AAAAGTGTTAAAAATGCTTAACACAAAGAGAAATGCAGCCCATAATTCCCAACTGCAGTCCTTAATGTATCTGAATATTCTAGTTTCCTCCCGTAAAATTGAAGGTTAAGCATATTGTATTCTATACAAAATATTATTTGAGCACATTAATAAATGTCATTTTTTTTTAATGATTTTTGCAGTAGAAAGTTGTTTAAATGGGATTTATAAAAACGTCTCAATACCTATTAATGCATTTTAAATATGGGACATTTCATAGCGAAATTGCATAATATATATAAAAAATTCTAAAGACAGATATACTAATTCAAATCGTACTCGCACTTAAACAATGTTACAAAGTGTTAAATACGCTTAATGTAAATGAAAATGCAATTCCAGTAAATTTACAAAAATAGTCCTTAATGTAATTGAATATTTTTGTTTGACCCTGTAAATCTTTATGCTGATCATACTATATTCCATCGCGGGAATTCTTTTGTGCATGTGAATAACATACTTGAATTTCTTTTAGATTTGTGAAAAGTAAAATTATTAAAATATGGTTTTTAGAAATACTTCTCATAGAACGCAATGTTTTGAAAAAAATTCGGGTGTCTTTGTTCGCAAATCCCTGATGGTATTTACTTTATTTTTAATAGAAAACTTTCAATAGAGAACTTGAATTATATATTTCAATTACATTAAGATTTGCATAAAGTTATTAAATTATAGTTTATATAAATACCTCTCATAGAACGCAATATTTTGGAATACTTTCGGGCATCCCTGTAGACAAACCAATGGTGGTATTTACTCTATTTTTAGTAGGGAACATTCGATAGTGAGATTGAATAATATATGCCAGTTTCAAGAAATTCTATAAATATTTACAGAAGTTAGAGCGCGAACAGACAGACAAACTAAAGTCACACTTTTCATTCTTGATGGAAAGTGTAAAAAATGATAATATAAGCCAAAAAAAAATAATTTGACTGACAAAATGATGATAATGTTCCTATAACAAGAAATCGTGATCTTATTAAATTTTATTTGTAAAATATTTATGCTTTATTGTCTATAACAATAATTTAAAAATAAAGGGAAACACATAAAACCTGCTACATTAACCACAGTGATAAGTTACTGTTTTATCTTATGAGCTTTTTTTTTTGTTCCTAGGAAATATTCATTTTTTATCTTACCATGTGAAATTAGATAAAAATTATATAATAAAATACTATAAAGATGGATAATAAGCTGACAGAAACTGATTTCTGAAATTTAATCATGAATCTGTACTAACAATTTCATGATCATGTAATTTAGACGACATAATTTTCTTTTCTCAAAAAAAAAAAAAATTGCTGCAGCCCTACATCTTCACGAACTAGGAAAGCGTCAGCATCGCGAGTGATACCAGCGTTTGCAGTATAATTAAAAGTGTATGTTTCTCTTGGTCTGAAATTTCTATCACCTTAATTAGCGAACTAATCAATTAAAAACTTATGCGTTAATAAAGGTATCCTATTTGCCAACGTTCCAACAGAAAATTTTAGATAAAATTTCAAACATATTCAACAATCTGATCTTTACCTTATTTGGTGGTTCTTTAAATAATAATAACAATAATAATAATAATATTCATAAACAAAAATCGTATTTTTACTATTTTTAAACGAATATATATATATATATATATATATATATATATATGTGGAAAGTTATGTGGAAAGATTTGTGTGACGCATTCCTTGCACAGTCAACAGATGGCGCTGCATCTGATGCTCATCTTTCGACGAGAGGACGAACGGAAGGTAGTTGGGATCTGCCTGCCATGAAGAGCTGTTGAGACCTTCAGCGCGAAGGCTGCTGTGGTCATTTTCTTCTAATTAGAGCTTGTAGTGCTCTTAGTAGTTGGGTAGAGCCATGGAGAGCTCTATACCACAATCTCACATATTTGAAATAGTACGCGTAGGTACTAATGTGAATTATTAGAGCGAGTAAATGCTCATATGTTACTTTGTGTTAGTTCTACTGTAGTAATAATATTGAGCAATGAAATTCGGAAACTACTTCACAATCCTTAGAGAATTTAATCAGAAGTATTCGAACTTTAACCATTTCAGTACCTGAGAAACCGGAAGCTTTGCACTTATTTTTTCAATCCCTTGAAAAAGCATTCATTTCTAAAAATGTACCGTCTAAATTTAAATCGGAAATTTTGATTAATTTATTGGGAAATAAATGTAATCAGGTTCTTGCGTACGTAACCACTGAAGAAATTAACGATTATGAAAAAGTTAAGGAATTAATTTTAGGACAATTTCAACCAACGCCGCGTGAATGTTTAAGTAATTTTAAAAATGCGCTGCGGAATCCGTCAGAATCTCATGTCCAGTTTGCTTCCCGTCTAAGTGCTTCTTTTGATTACTATTGTAGATTGAGAGGGGTTAACGATGTTAAACAATTGTGTGATCTTATAGTTTCTGATAAATTATATGAAACGTTGGATTCTAGAACTAGGGAACATATTAGTGTTCGAGAAGGTCAAAATTGGTTTAAACCCAATGAATTAGGCCGAGAGTGTGATTTATTCTACTCTTCCAGAGGTAAATCGCTAATTGAAACTAATAATAATACGCGAAACGAAAGTTCAGAGAATAAGCGGTTTGTAAACAAAACTCCTTTTAGAAAGACACAGTATAATAATAAAGATCCCATAATACGTAATTCGGTATGTAATCGAACTCACGAAAAGCATGAAAGAATGTGTTACACTTGTGGTGCAAAAGGGAAAACATTTTATTTCGCTAGAGTCTGTCCTAAACGTATTCCAGAGAAAAAAGAATTCCGTGAAAATCTTCCAACGAATTCAGTAGTTCAATCTGAAACAAGTCCGATTAACCTAATTGTTAATGAGCTCGAATATGTTGATACTTTAGTGGATGATATTCCACTTAAAGGGTTAAAAGATACAGGTTCTTCGATTCTAGTTGTAAATAAAAACAGCATTCCACAGACTAAAAATGTTATTTCTTCAACCACTCTAGTTAGCTGCTTTAATGAAAAGAAAGATGCAAATCTGACTGAATTTAAAATGTCTTTACCAAATCATGATTCAATAAATGTAATCGGTGCTTTTTGCAACAATTTGTCATGTGACGTAATTCTGCCTGGTAATATCTTTCATATTTTGAAACAACAAAATAAAGAAGAGACAGATGTTTCGAGTTCCAGCGCCGTAGGGGGGGGGGAGATTGTTTTCTGATTTCGGGGGAAAGCGATCTCGATGAAACAGGTGGCTGTACTTTTTTTTTTATTTGATCAAAGGGAATTCTTTTTTTTCAAATGTGTGCAACTTTCCAGAAGAAACAATATTCGATGTCAGTCACATTTTAGATAAGTCGTTAAAAGAGAGATTAAGCGAGTTAATGAAAAATTATAAGCCAGTTAAAACAAAAAGTACTGATTTTAAAATGTCCATTATTTTATCTGATGATGCACCAGTATGTTTACGTTCTCGCAAATTATCATTTGTAGAGAAATCAGAGGTGGATAAACAAATTGACCAGTGGTTAAAAGATGGTATAATTAGAGAAAGTACGTCAAATTACGCTTCGCCAATAGTGGTGTGTAGGAAAAAAGATGGAGGAATATGGTTATGCTGTGATTACCGTATTTTAAATAAGAAAATTATTAAAGATAAATACCCGTTGCCAAATATTGAGGATTTATTTGATAGATTAGGGGAGGGTAAAGTGTTTTCGACACTAAATTTAAAGAATGCGTTTTTACAAGTTGATGTAGAGGAAAAAAGCAGGAAATATACAGCTTTTGTGACCGATAATGCCCAGTATGAGTTTCTAAAAGTTCCCTATGGATTATGTAATAGTCCCTTAGTATTTCAAAGATATGTAAATTATGTGTTTAAAGACCTATTAAAAGATGGTACTGTAATTATGTATTTAGATGATATAATTATTCCATCTAAAGATGAGAATGAAGGGAAAGATAAATTAAAACGTGTGTTAGAAACGGCATCAAAATTTGGTCTAGAGTTAAATTTAAAGAAATGTCAGTTTTTGAAACGAAAGATCGATTTCTTAGGTCACATAATTGAGAATGGCACGATTAAACCCTCGGTAGAAAAAACTCTTGCAGTCCAAAATTTCCCAGAACCCCGTAATGCTAGGGAAGTGTAGAGTTTCTTAGGTTTAACGGGGTACTTTAGAAAATGTATTCGTTCATATGCCAACATAGCAAGACCACTCAGTGACTTATTACGTGCTTCCAATCCATTTAAATTCGAGAAAGAACAGAAATTGGCTTTTCAAAAGCTGAAAGACATTTTATCGAATACACCTGTATTATATCTTTTTAAACAAGGTCATAAATTAGAAGTTCATACAGATGCATCTAAATTAGGATTCGGTGCTATCTTATTACAACAAGACCACGATGGACAGTACTGTCCTATCCATTATATGAGACCTCGGTACAAGAAGAAAAATACTGTAGCTATGAGTTAGAAATGTTAGCGATAGTAGAAGCCCTTAAAAAATTTAGGAACTATTTATTAGGTAGTAAATTCAAAATTTATACTGACTGTCAAGCGTTCACCAAAACTTTAGATAAACGTGAATTGACACCTAAGGTAGCCAGGTGGTCTTTCCTGCTACAGGAATTCGATTACGAAGTAGAACACCGTCCTGGTAAACAAATGCAGCATGTTGACGCTCTTAGCAGACACCCTGTAATGACTGTAACTACTGATACTCTGACTCATCCTATTGCTACTGCTCAAGAAAATGACGAGTTTATCAAAACCATGAAATCTCTTTTACAACAGAACAAAAATGACGAATATGTGTTAAAAAATAATATTTTATATAAAGTGTTAAATGATAGGGATGTACTAATTGTCCCAGAGACCATGCAAATTGAGGTCGTAAAGAAATGTCATGCCTTAGGACATTTTTCGGTTAATAAAACTGAAGAGTTAGTCAAACGCGACTATTACTTTTCTAATATGAAAAAATGCGTAGATAACGTTGTAAAAAGTTGTGTAGAATGTATACTCGTAAATAAGAAACAGGGAAAAGGAGAAGGTTTTTTGAACCCTATCCCGAAAGGAGATATACCATTATCTACTTATCATATCGATTTTGTGGGTCCATTACCGACCACTAATAAAAACTATAATCACATTTTTACCGTTATAGACGGTCTTAGCAAATTTTCGTGGCTATATCCCGTGAAATCAACTTCTTCAGCAGACGCCATGCAAAAATTAAAACAACAAGCTTCTATTTTTGGTAACCCTGCAAGAATAATATCTGATAGTGGACCTGCGTTCACATCGAAGTACTTTACAGATTACTGTGAATCAGAGGGAATCGAACATGGCACCATCACAACGGGAATCCCAAGAGGAAACGGTCAAATCGAGAGACTACATCGAACAGTCATACCTGTATTATCCAAGTTATCTATAGATGACCCGAACAAGTGGTACAAGTTTGTTGAGGCTGTCCAGAGAACTGTTAATTCCACCGTATCAAGAAGTACCAAAAGAACTCCTTTTGAATTACTTACTGGTGTAACAATGAGAAGGAAAGAAGATAAGAGAATACTAGAACTCCTCGAAGAGGAAAGGATAAATTCCATGCTTGATAATCTTAACACCATTCGTGAAGAAGCAAGAAAAAACATCCTTAAGATTCAAGAAGAAAATCGCAGATGTTACAACAAGAAGAGAAAGGAAGCCCATGTGTACAAAATTAATGATCTAGTTGCCATCCAGCGAACTCAGTTTGGAACTGGCATGAAACTTAGACCAAAATTCTTAGGTCCCTATAAAGTTGTACGAATAAAGACCAAAGACAGATATGAAGTCGAGAAGATAGGTGATCACGAAGGACCTATACATGTTACTTTGTGTTAGTTCTAATGATGAAGAGAACTTATTATGTGTATTAGGCCTCGAAACCAGCAAATGGTTATTGATGGAAATTCTACTTTTATAATATTATCTCTGTATATTTTGTGTTTTTGTGTGTCTTCAATAAACGTGTAGTTCTCTAAGTTACATCTCATCATTGCCCCACCTCTAGACGCCCAGCCAAGATTCTACATATATATATATATATATATATATATATATTGTTATATATTGCCTTTTTAAGCTTTTATTTAGAACTAATATTTTCAACAGTGTTGTGCATGTCAGCAATTATGGAATACGTTCTTTGTTACAAATCTGAATTAGTCGAAAATTTGAAAAAAAAAAAAAATTGATAGAGCAGTTTTTCAGATACCGACTGTCGGACTTATTTTCGATATTTTTAGAAACTTGGTAAATTCATCTGTTCAACGGATATCAGCAATAACATAAGAAAGGATAGCTAAAAATGCTAATATGGCGAGTTTGAAGAAAATCTGCCGAGAAATTTTAAAGAAAAAACTTAGGATTAAAATCTCCTTCCCTCACAATGCAATCAGAAAACAAAATCTTAATCGAACCCATAGACAATTTTTCTCACTTTCCGTGGCTGTGCAGTACTTTTTGAAATTGTAGGGTTCAGAGGCTAGATGCTTGTCTAGAAAATGCAGTGGCGACCTACAGTCGGTAACAAAAGTGTCCGAACACTAGCAAAAATTCCTATGCAAAAAAAAGTACACTTCATACTGTTTTGTTAAATAAATCCTTATCGAATCATGTTCTTAGACTGACTAACAACAGGATTCGTCTAGGATTTATTTAACAAAACCGTATGAAGTGTACTTTTTTTACATAGGAATTTTTGCTAGTGTTCGGACACTTTTGTTACCGACTGTACAACTATCGAGGTCAAAATCTCACTGAGGCTTCCTAATTGAAGCCTCTCCTAAATTAAGGTCCGCCTCTCACTTCTTCACTTAAATTTATTATAAGAAGGCATTAAAATAAGTTTTAAGTTCAATTTGGAATCTCGACCCATCAAGAGGGTCAGGGGAATTGGCTCCGCTTGCCTTGCCTTTGTCAGGTTTTGCATAAATGATGTTTTTGTTTTTGAAGTTATTGCTCTACGGTCACTTTTTATACACTTAGACTCTTTAGAAAGGAACCTATAACTTAAAATAGAATTGCAACGAATGTTTAAAGTTAAAATAATGACACGACAACTTTAACAGATACACATATTTAAAGGTTAAGTTTCACTGAAGAACCTCTTCATAACCAGGGGCATTTGTCGGCCCGCCTTTCCATCCCAGTCTTAGTACACCACGGCGCACAGTGGATCGAAGTATAGGCAGATGCGAACATAGGAACGTTATGGTATTATTATTATCTATGTATGATGTTTTTTGTCACATTTCGATTTAAATATGTATATATGTATGATAGTTGAAGCGATTCCATGTTTTTTTTTAACCCTTTATAAGGCCGAGGGAATATTTTCCCCACCAAATTCGTTATCGTTTTATTCACCTGGCACCAATTTTTTAAAATAATGATTCCTGTGTATCATTTTTCTGGAAAAAAATCAGTATGAAAATTATTTTGATAATTCTAGTGGGAAAAAAATTAAAAAGTAGTTTTTTGTGACAATCCTGCTTATGCTAATATGATGGGTTGTGAGAAGTATGCGATTGACTAAGAGAAAAAGATGCCAAAAGTAAAATTAATTATTTCTAATAGGCTAAATGAATTTTTTACTTAACATCAAATTTTATTCGCGAAAATAGTTTAATGTGCCATTTGAGGAAAAAATGGTTTAATAAAAGGGTTAAGCGTATCATACTTTTCTGCTGCAAATAGGTATTTAGAAACATACCTGGTAAAGAAACAAATGTTGATAAAAGAAGAGAATAAAATAAAATAAATAAAAATTTCGGGAAGAAAATCTATATTTGTAACACAATTAATTTAGCACGCAATGATAAATATATCATTACATTACTGCTTCTTTTTTCTTTTCTTTTTTTATGTAGTTTTTCAATAGAAAACTCATGCAGGCATTTACTGACAAACTCTATGAAAAAAATCACTTTTGTCTTTATTTTACTAAAGATTTATGGAAGGCAGACGATCGATAATTAATGAATTTTTTGATTGAACTGGATTTTTTATTTGTTTTATTTTGCTATCTGAAATAATTTTTAAACAAATAAGCAAATAAAGTGAATTCTTATCAAAGAAATTTTAAAAAACGTTGTTTCTAGGTTGTGTTATTTTTAGGAGGACAATTTTGGAAGGCAAATTTAGGAGACAAATTTGGAAAATTTGCACTGGAAACAGCGAAACAATGTGTCTCAAAATATGTGTGATACTATATGACAGCTTCAGTTCACAAACTATTGATTCATGGAAAAGACATAATAGAAAATTTTTCTATTCCAATTGGACAATTGTCAGAAGAAGCTAGCGAAGCCCGAAATAAAGAGTTTCGTAAATACAGAGAAAAACACAGAAGAAAAATCAAAGAGCGTGTAACGAAGATTTGCTACATCACTTGTTATTAACATCTTACCCCCTGATTTCAAGCATGAGAACGAAAACAAGAAATGTGCAAATGAAGGAACATTTTCCAGAAACACAGGAACTTTTACTTTAAATCGTAATATGTAATTACATTATTTAATTTTAACATTTAACTATTTAACGTTAAACATTTACTTAATTTTAACATTTTATGACATATATCACGGCAACCATTTACATCCCCCCTCTTTTTGGGGTCCAACGGTACTTTTCAGTACCATTAAAGTAAAATTAATTATTTTATTAAATATTAAAAAAAAAATAATAAGAAGTAATTTCTGATTTATTAAATTTGTTTTAATCATCTAAATTCTATAATATTTTCCCTATAAAAATTTAAATATATTTTCTGTCGTTAAGGAATACAGTTATTCAGATAAATTTCTCGATTGATAATTTGGGGGTAGACATAATAAAATTTATTTTTCTCTAAAAGTGGCGATTTGTGGCGAAAATCCTTTTCACAAATTAAAATGTATACTTTTGGGAGTAGTAAACTGTGTTTGAAATTTTGGACAATTTCGGACAAAAAAAGTTACATAACTTATAAATTTAATTTTGTTGTTAATTTCATATTCACATTTCATGCGTGAATCACAACATAAAAAAACCAACAAAATGTTGGCAGAAGTACCTTAAACTTTTATTAGGACATTATTGAAAGTATTTTTATTTCGTATTTTTTCATAGTTATCTTAAGTGCCACTTGATGGCTATTCAAATAAAGTCACTGAAATTCATCGAAAAATCTTATTTCTGAAAGTTTTCGTTTTGAAATTTTTTATATACAACAAAACTTCGTGTAATTGAAGAATAAACCATATATTTGTATTTTTTAGACATTCTTTTAAATTATTTCACTGCAAAATATCAGTTATTTAGAGGTTGATTTTTGGGCCTATGTTCGTATTTTAACATTGTTCGATCCACTGTGCGGCGTCTAGGGCGGCTAAAAGTATGGGACAGCTCTGGTTCATTTATTATATGATTTATTTTTATCTTTATCGTACAGTTGATAAATAGCTTTTCACATCATTAATATTCACATTTTTAATGCGTTTTAGTAAATAAGTTTAGGAAAAAAATAGCTAAAATAACTTTAAAAAAGAGTCTTTTTGTAAGTTTAAAAGCATGAAAAAAAATGTTAAAATACTATTATTCCTTTGTATGTAATGAAAACTGTGAAACGTATTAGCTTAGTTAAATTAAATTTTCAGAATTGCTTGCGTAAGAATTCAGAAAAATTCTAGCTTAGTTATTTCGGAAACTGTAAAAATATTTGTTCATGGCATTTACACAAGAAATTCCAGTAAAAACATATTCGATGAATTTTCATTAATAATATACTTTACCAATAATATAAAACTACATTTTCTCAGAATTGTTTGTTATTATGGTTTGTTTTTGTTTGAATATTTAACTGTACAATTTGCAACATTTAACAATTGTTTATCATCATATACGAATCTGTTTTTAAACATTTTCTACAGTTGATAAATAGTAGTATATGTGTTCTTGACAGGTGACGTTTGGTTTGAACATGTTAATTAATTAAATAAACAATTTGTCTTTGCTAAACGTATGCGCGACAGTATTTTAGGGACTATTTATAGAATATTTTGTACAGAATCTGAATAATAAATAATTTCATTTGTTTTTTAAAAGTTAAGTTGTTTATACTTTCTTAAATCGCATTGAAAATAATTAGAATCGATAAGTAAAGATATCTATAATAAACGATGTGAATAAAAAAATAATTATTTAATAAAATTTATCGAACCTGTTTGATATCTAGAAAACTAGAACAACTGAACTTTCTCAATTAAAGGCAGAAAGCGGAGTTACAGGCTGTTTTTAATTTTATTTTTTTGTATGCGTAAAAATAAATAAATAAAAGTAAGCCTTGCGTAAAATTTTCATTAGAAAATTAGAAACAAAAATCTATTAACATTTCCTATTATTTTTTATGTTTCCGTTTTCTTTTCCCTCTTCAAAATATTAAAACATTTATATTTTGTCAATAAATAATTAAAAAAAAATCTTATTTTATACAGTGTTAGACAGTTGGCATAGAAAGAGTTTACAGGTGAGCTAATCACAAATTGAAAACAGATAACATAATTAACGTGAAGAAGTAAAGTTTTTTTTTTTTTTGGTTTTGAAAATGCAACTAATATTTTTTTATTTCTCTATTTTTTGGCTTTTCTCTTTCAATGCTTTTTTAGTAGGAAATTAAGTTTGTAGTTTATTTCAAATAAATAAAATAAATTGTGGTACATTGAGGATGTATGTACTATTTTTAAATTAGAAACGAAAGCTTCTCTTATTGTGCCCAGCTGCAAAAACGGAAAAAGATTTCTTTCGATTGCCTTTCCATTGTTTGAGTTTTTCTTCTCTGTTTGCTATTGTCGAAAGTGAATTATCTGTAAGCCAAAATACTTGGCGCATCAGTTTCCGATGATCTGGTTCCAGAATTTTCGATGAGGTTCTTCCTTCCCTTAATGAATAGGATATTCAGTTAGGATTGTTGATTTCAATTCCCGAGAAAAAGAAGGTAAGGAAGTGCATCAGATCAAAGAAAAAATTAAATTACAGAAATGTGACTTTGAGTAGTTTTATATTAGATGTGATACATGTCTTCGCTGTGTAATCCGTTGCTTTATTACATACATTATTAAATGCTAAGTTACGTTTCTTGCGAGGTTTAATACCTGTCTAAATTAACTTAGTCTGAATAAACGTAAGTTAATTTAACTTATGTCTACATTAATTGGTTTAATACTTGTCTTGACAAGTTTAATACCTGTCTAAAATTAAATAACATGATTTAAACTGTTGAATATATAAATAAAGTTTTATTTTTAATTTATTATGCAAGAAAATGCAAAAGCTCAATAAAAAAATATTAGAATTTTTAACGCATCAATCTCGTTTTTAATGCATTGCGTAATGTTAGAAAACGTTTAATAAACTATCTGTCGTGCATGAATTTTTTTTTCTTATTTAACACGTTAGTTGAAGTTTGAAAAGTGTTTATAACTTCGGGCTTCTGTCTGTTTTTTACTCTAACTGCACTCTACTTAACGTAAATATTTTTAGAGCACATTGAAGTTGTACATGTTTTTTTGGTTCGCTTTAGCATGTTTTTTGTTAAACTTTCTTTGTAAGGAACTATTCTGGCTTGTGTACAGAAATGCGCAAAAGAATTCAAGTCAGTTAACTTTGATGAGGGTCTTCGCTTTATACGGATTTTTTATATTTTTATAGTGCACTTAGTTAATAATATTTACATATTTGATTCATATACACAGAATTTTCTTATGAAATGTAGTTAAAGTTAATAATTGGTTTATAAAAATATTCAGATATATTATGGGATATGTTGTTGTGTTATATTGTTTCGGATTAAACGATGTATCGGATCTGTGCAATTGGCAAGCATTTTATAATCTATGTGAACTATTTGAATGGATGAATTTTTCTGTAAATTTGAAAGAATCAAAAAATTTTGCGACATTTTTACATTTCACACACCATGAAAGCCAAAAATGACTTGTGTGTGTTTTGCTTGTGTGTGTGTGTCATCGTGTCTGTATGTCGCTATTTTTGTTCGGGCATCACACGAGAACCACTGGACGAAATTCAACGGCACTTGGCAGTAATTTAGGTCTTCACCCAACTTAAAATTATATTTATCAAATTTTCAGAAATTCCCCCCGCTGTTCCCCCCTGGGGGGGCAAAAGACAAAAACACGTTTGTCCGAATATCACTTGAGAACTGCTGGAAATAATTCAACGGTGCATCGCAGGAGTTTAGATCTTAACCCAAATTAAAATTATGTCTATCAACTTTTCAGAAAATCAATCACGTTCCGCCATGGGGGGCAAAAGACAAAAAACACGTTGGTCTGAGTATCACTTGAGAACTGCTGGATGGAATTCAACGGCTCTTCGCAGGAATTTAGGTCTGTACCCATCTTAAAATTATATCTATCAACTTTCCGAAATTACACCCCTTTACTCCCTCTCCTCCGAAATTACTCCCCCGCCCAGGGGCAAACGACAAAACCACGTTGGTAAGCATAATTCGGCTCCTAATTACTTAACAGTAATGAAATTGCACATGGGGAAACTAGAGATGAGTACAAATAAAACATTATCTGCGATTTAGGAATTTTCGATTTTTAAGGAAAGGGAGGGGGAAAATTAATTTTTGGCGAGAAATATCGAAAATTCCTGATTTTTGAGTAGAATTCTACCGAAAGTGGAACAAAGATAATGAAAAAAGCTATGCGTCTTCGTTAGGATATTTCCAAAAACAATTTTTTTTTTTTTGAGGGGGGGGGGGTTACGAGCGAGCAAAATCGAGACACCCCTTTCAGCGCTAAATGTGTCCTGAGAAATCTATGGGAGCTGCTGTCACGAATTTTGGTGCCTGGATTATTTATATGTATCCGACACCTAAAATAACGGGATTTATCCAAATTTTCACGGGGACAGAAGGCAAGAACACCTTTGTAACCGTACCTCGGATCGAAATGACTTCACAGTGATGAAATTGCACAAGGAGAGACTACTCATTAGTACAATTAAAATGTTATCTGTGATTTAGAAAATTTCAAGTTTTAAGGGGAGAGATAAGAGAAATCTATTTTTGGCGGGAAATTTTGCAAATTCTGGATTTTTGAGTACAACTCTGCCAAAAATGGAACAAAGATGTTAAAAACAGCCATGTTAATTCTTTAGGATATTTCTAAAACACGTTTTTGGTTTTTTGTGATCTGACTTTTTTGGGGGGGGAGGGGGGGGAATGGTATGTGTTACAAATGACAAATTCGAGACACCCTTTTTAGCGCCAAATTTGTCCTTGGAATTTTATGAAGCGGTTTGTGATTAGATTGTTTATATGTATCCGACACCTAAAAAACCGGATTCATCGAAATAATCCCGCTTCCCCCCCTGGAGAGCAGGAAGAAAAAAAAAAGAAAAAAGTTTGTAAGCATAACTCGCCCCCAAATTACTTCTTCACGGTGAAGAAATTGCACATGGTGATATTAGACTTAAGTATAAATAAAATAATATATACGATTTTGGAATTCTTGATTCTTAAACTAGAAACGGAAAAAATCTTTTTCGGGGGGAAGTATCAGAAATTCCGAATTTTTAGAGATGATGTTACAAAGGTATTGAAAACAGCCATGTGTCTTCTTTACGATATTTCCAAAATCACTTTTTTTTTAGTCGGGGGGGGGGGGGGAGTGGTTAGGAAATACTAAATTCAAGACCCCAACCCCCTCTTTTAGCGCTAAATTTGTCTTGGAAAACCTCTGGAATCTGCGGTCACGAAATTTGGTGCTTAAATTGTTTCTATGTATCCGACACTTATTTTATTATCCGACACTTATAGATTTTACGAAATCCCCCCCCCCCCACTTACCTCTTGAGCTCGAGGGGGCTATAAACACGTGTAAAAACACGTTTTCCCGTTTAAATTCGCCTTAAATTACCTTAGAATGGCAAACCTTGATGCGTGGATGTTGATTAGGTGTACGCATTATGTACTTTGGTGCGATTTTGCAAAACAGCTTAGCCACTGGGTAAGGGGAAGTAAGAATCGGGTAAGTTGTGCCGAAGGCAGTGGGAGCACGGACTCCTTACGTTGCGAGCGAGAAAAGTCTCTACCGAACACTGCGGGAACTCAGGTTAATTAATAATGATATAGGATTTTGACAACTCATTTAAGTATAGTGTCCAGCGAAGCGGGCAAACCCAGCTAGTTCACAAATAAAAATTGCCTTTTTAGGGTTAGCATATTAAAAATTTTCTAAAATAATGTACTTTAGATTAAGATTTGCTAAAATTGGTAAGTGGGCTCTTATAAAATATTAAAGGTGTAGGAAAGAGTCTTTAAAATGTAACTTTAATTAAAGATGCAAAAAAAAAAAAAAAAAAAAAAAAAAAGGAGCCCCCCCCCTTTTTTTTATTATTTTTAAGCTGCAGTTTCAGTTGTACATGGTGGATATAACAAATGTTTCACTTTCAAAAATATGTCAACAAAAAAAAAAAAAAAAAACACGGCTCAGAAATATCATTAGTTGAACAGAATATGCTCAGAGAAGGAGGAAACAGCACAGAGTAAGGATAGAAAAGTTCAAAATTTTAGCAATTTATGTATTGCTTTAGAGTCATCATATGCAAAATAACAGACGTGTCATGTCCTTAATATATTACATCTAGTTTAAAAACGTGGAGTACATGGTGTTTTCCTGAAATTGCATTAGAGAATCTCGCATAGATTTCCGTAATGAAGGATTGCACTCTACATGTGAAGTTCCTTCACAAGAACGATTACTGTGCAATAGTAATTCTCAAGACGTTTCGTATAGTAAACAGTGTGTAAAAAGTCTGTTGCCCTATATCTGCCAGAAAACTTTAAAAAATGATCAAGAAACTCGAAGAGACTGATGACTGATCTTTTTAAAGAAATCATTCCGAGGAAAGAAACCAATTACTTCGACAGCAGTACAAGATGTATCATTCCAGGAAGAGACGAGCGGTGGTGGGGAAACGTATAAGGAAAAGAGTCCTCACTCAATCCCTAGAAATCGCACTCAGATTGTTAACGTTAGTTGTCCATGGAGAGTTTGGTTAGTTGAGGGAACTTTCGATTACCAGGGTTGCCTTTTATGATTTTACAAGCGACCAATAGAAAGCGCTACTGAAATTTGTCTTAAGGATATTTGTAAAATTCAGATTTTTTTATCCTGGAATCAGTGGCATCTTAGAAATCGTCTGCGTTTTTGTTTACAGTGAGTGTTTAAAAGGAACAAATGAGTAAAAAAAAAAAAAAAATTGGAAGTAACTCGCGAAGACTTCCGTTGGATGAATTTTTATGATCTTAAGAAAGGCCTCACTCGACAAGAATGCATAGTATTGCTTCGTGAAACTTTTGGTAATGAAGCACCATCAGAAAAAAATGTTTGCAATTGGTTTGCAGATTTTCGTCGTGGTCGTGCGTCCGTCAATGATGAGTCTCGGGGAAGGACGACCACAATCGGTAGTGATTCCAAATAACATCGATGCTGTGCGAAAGATGATTGAAAAAGATCAGCATGTCACGTATCGTGAGATAGAATCGTCCCTTGGCATATCACAGACTGCAATACATTCGCTTTTGCACGAACATTTAGCTGTTAAAAAGATTTGTTCCAGATGGTTTCCGCACAATTTGAAAGCAGCTTAAAAAGAGGCTCCTGTAAATTGGTGTAAGGAAGTGCTAAAAAAATTCAAATTGGGAACAGCAAAATCCGTATACAACACACATCGTTACAAGTGATGAAACTTGGATATATTCGTATGAGCCGGAAATTAAACAACAATTCACTGTTTGGGTGCTTCTGGATGAACCGAATCCTACGAAAGTTGTTCGTTCAAGAAGCACTTCCAAGAAAATGGTTGCTTGTTACTTCTGCCTTATAGGACATATCGCAACCATTCCTTTAGAGGATCGAAAAACTGTTAAAACTAAATGGTATACAGATTTTTTTTTTCCAAAAGTCATCAACGAAATCAGGATAAACAACAAAAATCACATCATCATTCTTCATCATTCTTCATTCAACAGTTAATACTGTTTGGTTAAATAAATCCTTTTCGAATCATGTTCTTAGTCAGTCTAAGAACATGATTCGACAAGGATGATTTATTTAACAAAACAGTATTAACTCTTCTTTTTTTATATAGGAATTTTTGTTAGTGTTCGGATACTTTTGTTACCGACTGTACGTAGATACCAACCGCTAAAAATGGGAATTTTGTGTTCTGGGGGCCTAAAAACGCGATATTATACTTAAAACCACAGCTGTAAATTGAACTTTAAAAATTATTTTGCCTACTGTATAAGTATAAGAAATTAATTGTCATTCCTCAGCAATTTTCGATAACATGATAAAATGCAGTAATGCACTTTCATAAATTTATTACATCCAGCAGAAAGGAATGCTGTAATTTAATTTTGTGTAGATCTTTATATTATCGGCAAGTTATATGCACACCAATTGTGTGTTCAAATTTAGTCTCCCGTGATAAACACATAACACAACCTGAAATTCATTTTGAACATTCTACAAATATAGCCCCCAATATATCCAAATTATTTTGGGTAGTCCTGCAAACGAATGATCAATGATCTTACTATATTCTACCCAAAACATGCTCTTATGCATATAAACATACTTTTATGCATATATATACTTTTTTATTTTGTTTATTGCAGCCTACAGATGTTAAACTATACTTACCAGAAATCCCCTCCTTAGACGCAATGTATTTGCATTCTGCTAGATGTCCCAGTACACGTTCTTGTACACACTTACTTGATCTCAACAGAAAGTTTAGTGAAGCATTTCTATATAACATATTTTTAAAATAACGAGTTCAGATTCCTTGTTGCTAATTGTTCTAGAGATATGACGATAACACACACAGACACTTCGCTAAAAACCTGCTCTTTGGAATCAAGGGTTCTCAAAACTTATAAATAATAGAAAAACCCAATTTCGAAATTTTGAGCTAAAAACAATAATTCAACTACCATATATGGGTAAGAGAATGGAAAAACAAAGAATTAATTGGGACCTATCCAAGGATTTAAAAATTAAAATTAGAACTAATTACTGATAAAACTTTAATTTTAACCGATTTAAATTAAATATTTCTAGAATGAGAAATATTATTCCTCAATGACTTTATTTTTAACTGTGAAGGTTTTGAAAAATTAAGTGTAGGATTTTCGCAAAGGGAAATTTCTTTTCTTTAATAATTAATAACAAACAAAAAAATCATAAAGTTGTTTAATTTCCTCTCCACATAATATGTTAGTCATTATGCGCTTGTTTTGTTGACAGGGAAAATGGTGATATTTTTTTTTAAGTCACACTAGTGCTACACTATGCGGAATTTGTTTTGATGGCAGACTAATCCATCATAATATAATGAAAAAGTGATGGTTTTTCTAATCGGCTATTAATATAGATTAGTGGAAAATAGACACAAAAATTATTAACTTCATAGAATATTTAATATCTAGTTTCGTATGCTATTTGATAAATGGCAAAAAGGAATAACTCATGATTTATCATATGTGTAATTAATGATATATTTACACTATATTCTATAGATAAAAAAAATAATAATAATTAAATTAAATTGCAATTTAATTCATTTTTAATCTATTGTTATGTAATGCAATTTAATGACATTATGGTGAAGAAAAAATATTATTAAATTGTTAGGAATTATAATTTTATAAATAAATTTCACAATATGCGCAACTATTCAAGAAGTGGTACACATTTATGCATATTATAGGTATATGCATATTATACAATTTTCTTTTTCTTAACATTATTAGTTTTCTTTTCTATTTACATCTATAAAAATAGAAGATGAAACAGGCCATGGTTTGGCTATAAGAAGCATATTTTTTGCATTTAAATATACTAGCCTGTCTACGCCCGTCTTTCTGGGCAATTCTAATAGGGCAATTCTTCTCCTCTATTTGATGTTTTAATGGGAATTAAAACATCAAATAGAAGAGGAGGCTACATTGCCTACGATTACGATTTTCAAAGCAACGACATTGAAGTTTCTAAAGCAAATACAATAGAATTTGCAAAGTTTCAAGAGAAATTTATGTACGTTTGTAATTCTGTTTTCGAGAGAAAAAATGGAAATATTTAATTTATAACTTAAAGAAAAAATGATTTCCTATTAGATAGGTCTATCATAAGTTTAAATCTCGGCTATTTTAAATAAATGTTTTCTTCCTGACTGAATCTTTTCTGAATGAGCCATGGCAATTTAGTTGGCAGACCATCGAATTCGTAATCGGACGATTGTTAATTAGATACTTGAACTGGGAAAAGACCGTCGTGTACATTAATGATAATTAGTCGTTCTTGTAAAATTTGCCTTAGCTGCAATGTTCTCCGTGTTTTAGGGCCACGGTAGCCTTGTTGGTGGCTTGCCGAGCTCGTAATTGGAAGATTGTAGGTTCGATATTCGAGCCAGACAATAACCGTCGCGTCGTTTGGATTAATGGTGGCTGGTCTAGGCAAAATGCATCATGACCGGGATGTACTCCATTTTCTCTTCTCAAATAATACTTAACGGGGTCATCGAAGAGGTATCCCTTTGTTTTTTACATTTCTATTTTCTTTGATATGCATCAAAAGAAAGTATTGGACTGCTGAAATTTTTCGATTCGATTGATTTACACGTATTGAGATGTCATGAGCACGATATGACAAATTTTAGAGAATGTCTGTCTGTGTGTGTATTTGCGCGTGTATATAAAAAATTTTGTGAATATTGTATCTCACAAAACCACTAAACGAAATATAACCAAACTTGGTATTCATCAAACTTGGTCTTTGACCTAATCTGGTTCTGATTACATTTGGGGACCAATCGCTTAAGGTAGTCATTTCATTTTTCTATAATTTTTAACATGACAGTACAGGACAAAGTTTCCGATAAATGAACATATTGAGAATTATTTTTTTATTTTTAATGGGAATATATATATATATATATATGCAGGGGCATTGTAATCTCCCCAAGCACCGAGGTAAAGTAGCCCCTGGGGTGGGGATGAAATTTTTAATATGGGGAAATGTTTAGAATAGGTATCTTTAATCTTTCAATGGAGAACTGATTTATACCTTTAAAATGAATGGTTAAACCATGGATCTGTGTTAGTTTGAAATAAAGTTATCGAATTTTTCCATCTAAAATAATAATAATAATAATAATGAAATTTTTTTTCCTAAGATATTTTCTGTATAATCTAAAATTGATTTTCTTTGTATATTTAATGCTATGCCTCTATGAAATGAAAATCGTCTGTCTTCATCATTGAAAATAATTTTGATGAATAATAATTTTAATAATTAACATATACTACATGCATTTATGTACAAATATACAGGAGAAAGTATGGTGGTGGGAACAACATACTTATTTTCCAATATCCTTAGACAAAACTATTTTTAATTATTTAATCTCATTATAATTTTTATATTTTGCATTGCGGTTATTACATTCTTCAAACATTCTTTTTTTTAACGCATTTGAAAGTCTTACTTTTAATTTTATCTTTAGCACATTAATCAAACGTTCGAAAAGTAAACAAAGTAAAAACGATCAAACGTATCAAGAGTTTTAATGCGTCTATGTTTTGAAAGAATGCATATTTGAAGATATCCGTATTTTAAATAAGATAATTGTTTTAAATGTTTCATTAAAATAATAATAATAATAATAATAATAATAACTGTGCTATTAAAACTTGCTGTGAATATTATTTACTGTAAGAAGATTAAACTTAAAAAAGATAAAATGTCGCTATAGGCAAAATGACTAAACAGAATTTGGGCATGGCTCTACAATTTAATCTACCTAATCAAAACGCAAATAAAAATGTTAAAACATAAGCTAAATATTTTATAAATATTTTAGGACTGCATGAAACTTCAGTAAAATGCAACGAAAATTGCTTTTCAAATAGGAAGCATAAAAACTTTGTAAAAAGACAACAGAAAATAGAAAATTATATCGGATCAAAATGATTTCTCATGGCCATGGGAGAAGCATGAAAATAAGAAAGGTTTCACAGTATTAAATATTTTAGAATTTCTAATTTGCATACCTATGAAAA
Organism: Salticus scenicus; assembly: GCA_963930645.1. Lineage (NCBI taxonomy): Eukaryota > Metazoa > Arthropoda > Arachnida > Araneae > Salticidae > Salticus > Salticus scenicus. The sequence goes on along the minus strand of OZ005653.1, from coordinate 38,070,812 downwards.
ATATATATCAAGAAACATTCTATATGGTCGGATAAAATGTTGTGTTGAATGTGTCTTTGAAAAAATATTTCATTTAACTTTTAATTCTTTTCATATATAAAACGATCATGATTTTGCTTTCCACGGGATTTATTATATATAACAAATTAGAAAGGATAACGATATATAGATACAATTAACTTAAGAGACAATGATAAATAATAATAATAATAATAATAAAACTGTCTGAGCAAAAGCTGTATTTTATTAACGACACATTCTACACATATAGGTAAAACTTCTATGTCATTCAAGAGATAAACAAATCGTTAGACACATAATGTCTCTTTTGTAAATATCTTTTCTAAGCAAATATTTGTACAGGCGATTAGTAAATATCTGGTAAGAAGATATTTTATGATCTGACAAAATATTACTATGTCAGCATTTATTATAACTACACTTTCTAAAGGACATATCCTAGTAAAACGTTTGAATTTAGTAATGTAGTATATTTTTAGGTAATTAATTTTATTTATATATTTATTTTGTTAGTAAATCATCTGTAAAAGGTTACGATGACATTACTATTTAATATATAATAATGTTAAATGGTTGTTTCATATTTTAAAATAAAACAAAATTTTTATTAAAACTGTCGACGAAATAGGTCTTTCCTTTGGACAATGTTGGAAATGATCTAACGATAGTAATGTTACTATATATATATACTAGCTGACCCGTCCGGCTTCGCACTGATGAACAAATTTTAGTTAAAGATGGATTGATATGTAAAAAATCAAGAAATATATCAGTTTATATGTTATAGTCAGGCAATATTATTAACTGGAAAGTCAAAATATAATTTTACAATTATTTTTTTTTAATTAGTTGTTAAATGTTGGCAATTTTTACTTAATGCTATTTATTTATTTATTTATTTATTTCATAAAAAGAAACATTTCTTTACTCATGAATAAAAAATATTGAAAAATAAACCTATGACATGAAAATGTTTTTCATAAAATTGACGTCATAATAGCTTTAATTATTATTTATTTTTTCATTTCGCAAATATATTTACTTTTTTTCCATAATTGATTATTACTTTAATAATGTATATTAAAGGAGAAATCAATAATATGAAACAATGTTCGTACAATATATACTATTACAGAATCTGGTGTGAAACAACCACACGACTTCCATTACCCACTATTACACGTAATATATACAATTTTTTGGAGATATTACTTGCATTTTTTGAGATTTTCGAGTAAGAGAAACTTGATACACGTATAAAGACACATACAACAGAGTTTGCATAGCGAGTTAAAAAATAAGGGGAAAAAAAATAGATAGTTATTTTTTTAAACACGAATTTCCGAGATCTAAAACTGAACTACCTAATCAGGATGACCGTTAATATTCCTGTAATAAGCACGTAATACTTGAGAAAGGTTATCTAAATTGGATTAAAGAAAAAATTTTCAAGAATACGTTAGAGCCGTTTTTGAGATACCAACTTTTACCAAAACTTAGCATACTCAATTATTGACCTAAAAACAATAATTACATACAAAAGGATATTTAATAGGAAGTTAACATGGCGAGTTTGAAAAAAATCCGTACAGGCGTTTTTAAAGGAACGCACTTGCGAAGTCTGAAATTGAGCTGTTTATAGAGGACGCCTATCAATTTTCCTGAACTAAGCAACTTTTCAATCGAAAGGGCATCTAATATATTATTTATACAGCAACTTTGAAGAAAATCATTAGAGGTGTTTTTGAATATGGGCTTACGGTCCCATTTCTGGTTTTCGATGACCCAATTCCGGTTTTTCAATTTTCACGAAAATTTGGAAAATTTATCTGTACACCAGATCTGAATCACTTGTGAAGTTTAGTAGTTCTATTTTTATTAGTTTTGGAGATATGACAGCCAGAAGATTACACACACACGTGCACATATACACACACACTGACCAATTGCCAAAACCTATACAATACTTCCACTACCTACGGTAGTAGGGTAATTGAAGTAAACACATACATCTCGTATTTACTACGATAATATACAGATTTTCGTATTACGTTTTCGATCGCCAAATACAAAAATCGCCAATGACGATAGATATCAAATCTATGCTTTGTTTTCAATTAAAATATTGAAACTTTTAATTAAAAATTTATTTTACCAAAATTTATTATAGCTTCTAGCACTTAGAGAGAGACAGTGTAACTTTTGATTATTGAAAGAAAAAAAAAAAGAAAAGCAATCGGCTTTTTAGTTCTAGCGATCGTTCTCTACATATGCATATAAACCTTTCTTCTTTTTATATTAGTATAGCTATAGAGCATAGGTATATTAAATAGGTTTCCAATCAACATAATGTAACTCAAATAATTAAATGCTATTTACATTTCAGTAATGGCTGTATGCGCTATGTATATTGAGCTAATTGCCATAACTGTTAGTTGCTAAAAATAGTCGCCAAATAAATTTAAACATCTCAATACGCAAGTGAAGTGTGACATCACTGACCGCCCATGGATGCAAGAAAAAGATTTTCCATGTTAATCGCTCATTGGATTTTTTTTTTTTTTTTTTTTTTTTTTTTTATAATTAAAATTCTAGAAGAATTATTTCCCGATTTTAATCCTCATATTTGGGTATAGATATGTATTAGTTATTGTATGCATGCGTTAGATTGAGTTATTTTGCTGTCAAATTGACAAAATTTTAATTTTAAATTTCAAAACTGTCACCCTTGGCGTTTTTTTGTATTTGGCGATCAAAAAGTAATACGAAAATATACATGCCAGATGTATATTTTCGTAATATGTATTGTACGAAATATAGTTTCATATTATTCGTTACACTCTTAATGTAAGTTTTTAAAATAACCATGATTTTTGAAAGGAATTAAATTATATTCGCCAGATAATTTGGCGATATTTTTTTTTTCTGCCAAGGATGACGGATATCAAATCTATTCCGCTGCAACATATTAGTATATTATATCAGATACTTTATTTAGACATTTGAAAACAAATTTGACTTCAAATTATGATAGAATATTTATCCTTTCCCTTTTAATTAGTTTATTAGTTGGATATTTATTGTGTAAATATCATCCTTTGAAATGAAATGCTTATGTTTTCAATCGAATATGGAAATTTGCCATTTTTTTTTCTAGAGTTTTGAAATTTAAAATTCCAATTTTATCAATTTTACAACAAAAACAATTTAATCTAACGGATGCACATGATAACTAATACATATCTATATCCAAATATGGGGATTAAAATGGGGAAATAATTTTCCTCGATCTTTATTATTTTTTTACAAAAAATCCAGTTCACTTTTTATATTATTGTTCGCGTGAAAATATATTTTATTATATGTCTAAAAATAAATTAATTCGTAAATCTTTTTGGCAACAATTATAAATTAAAATAAATAATATTATAAAATAGAATTTCTTATTTTATTTTATTTTATTTATTTATTTATTTTTAAATTCCAATTTCGTTTACACACATCAGTTTAAACCACGGAGTAATAAAGACTCCGTGGTTTAAACATTGATGCTTAGATCATTATATTATATTATATCATATCAAATTAAATTATTAGAAAAATAAACACTTTTAATTCTATAATGACGTCAGATTTAACGTGTAAGTTTAACAATTAAAAAAGCTTTATATGAATTTCAATTTAATGCACGTGCAAATATATTTCTTTTCTTTTCACGTCAAGATATTTTAAAAACGAAATGAACATGTAAATGTTTCTTTTATGTTGGCAGCAGCTAATTTTTTTAATATTTCATTATTTCCATTTCTATTACGGCTTCTATGGGGATTTTAATTAAAATGCTCAGATTTTAAACTAAAATTTATTTTATCAAAATTAAATATAGCCTATAACAATATGGCATACTGTAGCTTTCGGTCAGTGAAAGAAGTTTTTAAATCGGTTCAGTAGTTTCAGAGATTACCCTCCACAAACAAACAATTTTTTGCGCTTTATATAATGATATAGATTAATAGGCAAGCATAAAATTTGTAGTCCCTTTTTAACATATTAATTATGGGAGTAGAGGGTTGAAAATGGTATCATTCGAAAGGTATAGTTAGCCGGAAGGTGCGAATACAAATATTATTTTCTTACGATATCAAGAAGGTATTTAAAAATACTTTTATTTTTTTATGCATTTTCCCTCACTTTTTATCTATATATTAATAGGCAAGCATAAAATTTGTAGTCCCTTTTTAACATATTAATTATGGGAGTAGAGGGTTGAAAATGGTATCATTCGAAAGGTATGGTTAGCCGGAAGGTGCGAATACAAATATTATTTTCTTACGATGTCAAGAAGGTATTTAAAAATACTTTTATTTTTTATGCATTTTCCCCCATTTTTCCCTTTCATACACGTATTCCTTTACCACGGAGTAATATTAATAGGAGTTGAAGGTCCAATGGGAGAAAGCTACGAAACTGTGATGTAAATTTTTGGTAAATATTGAGGGCGCCACTTGTCATTACTCCCTACCTCGGCGCGGATATAGTGTTGTTTTTAATAGAATTTTGCTGGAGTACATTTTAAATTTTTTATTTTAAGCAATTTAATTTTTTTGTAAGTTCTTAAAACTGCATAATTCAGATGTTTCAAATAAATGCTTCGTTCCTAGTTGTAAAACAGGCTATGATAGTGATAAGAAAAAGAAAAAAAAAAAAAAAAAAAAGCCCCAGGAGAGAAATAATGTCCGAGTTCGTGTTTTCTGCACCTAAAGTAAGTTAATATTTTTTCTTTAGAAAATTTCATCCATTCTCATTTCTCCCAATTGTTGGTTTTAGCTTGCTTCGGTACATAAGGATCGTCATTTTTTAAAAGCTCTCTTTCAAAGTAAAATTAGTATAAAATGGCTCTTAAGAAAAACATGTTGGTTAGAATACTCTATTTAATGAAATTTGCTTTCAATCGAACTTTTTTCAGCTTGATATTATTTTTAAAAAAATAATTAAAACGAGACATTTCCCCATTGAATAACATTGCGGAAGCTGGAGAGAAGGAAGTATTGTACGCTGGCGCCCTCTGTAAACATTATAAAACAACATCACAAAATTTCAGCGTTTCCTTCTTCTCCTGTCTTATTACTCCGTGCCCTTTACATTAAAAAATACCTAAAAGTGGAAAGTTGTTAAATCTGGCAATTTCATAAAACTCAAGACATACCATAAAACCATAGACACAGTAATTTGTATAGCATCCTTATACGCAAGCGAAGTGATGACGTCACTGGCCGTCCGTGGAACCACAAAAAAGATTCCCTAAGGATTTGATTTATGAGAAATCATTTTTTTATTTTCTAATTTATTTATGATCTAATTTCTTTCTTTTTTGTTTTATGATTTATGTCAGCTGTAATTTAAAGAGATATTAGCCGTACGATAAATTTCATGTTTGTGTATTAATATGTAAATAATATATATTATTTAATTTTTGAAACTTCAAATGTTCTTTGTTATTTGTCTTTTGGCAACAAAAAGTGACTTTATTTATTTATTTAAATATTTGGTTCTTTTATCGAGAAATTTTATGTTGTAGCAAGTCAGGTCCGTTCTTTCAATAGCTTAAAATTTTATATTTCAGAACACAGTGGGCAAGGTCATTTAGCTAATGACGAAAGAATATTTACAAAGAACATTGCTTACAGAGAAATTTTAAATTTCTAAATTTATTTATTTAGTGCTAACTTAAAAGAATTCTGAGATTTGAATAAATTTGTGGTCGAATTTCGACCACTGGGCGATACTAGTTTTACTTTGTTAGACAATCACAAACATAGGAGAAATTATTGAATTAATACAAGTAATAATAATAATAATAATAATAAAAGTTAAAGATTTTCTTAAAAATTATATGTAAACAAAAATTTTAAATCAACAAAAATAATTTTCAGAAACATAGATCCGATTATAAATATACGTCCGATTATAAATAATCGGACGTGTCACTGACACGACTTTCTCTTACGCTGAATTTCAATATTGTAAAGACAGCTTTCAGGTTAACATATAAGATAAATAAGGTAAGATGATGCCTCTGTACACGAACCATTTTATTGATCTCAACGAAACGTTCAAGTGTAGATTCCCCATATGACACAGATTTAGAATACTGAATTTGGATTTCCTGCTATTATTTGTTCTTGAGATATGCTGATAACAGACATACAGACCAACAGCTAAAAACATGTTTTTCTGATTGAAGGGACCTCAAAGCATGTAAATATAATAAAAACTCAATTTCGAAAATTGGATCCCAAACAATATACTTTTACCATATATATGGGTAAGAATATATAAAAAAAGAAAGGAAAATTAAAGAAAAAAATAAAGAAAAATTAGAAGCTCCAAATTTAGACAAAAGAAGTTCGAAATTTTATTACAGCTATAAAAATACATTTCATAATTTCATTTTGTTATATTTCACGAATCTTGTGCGATTATTTTAAAACGTTTCATAATCATTTTTGGATGCATTCATTTTTTATTGGATCTTTTTTTTTTTTTTTTTCAATTGATATGTTTAATCAAATGGAGCAGGGTTTGGTGAAAAAACAAACATATTCAAAACTAAATAAAGAAACTTTATACTCAATTTCATTGCTCTTATGAAAGTAAATTAAAATCAATACTACATTTTAATACTATCAAAAAATAAATTGTGGATTATAACATTTTTATTAAATTATTCATAACTAGTACATTACATCACTATTGAAATTCTACTTACTTTTATGATTCTAGCACACTATCTTTTTTAAACGACATTGCACATTTAATACTGTACATTTATTAAATAATGAAGATTTCGTGAAAGGTTGAACATAATGTGTATTCATCAGAAGTGCTGATTTGAACTGCAATATAGATTGGTTTTGAATAATACAACAACATTCAATAAATATTTCATGGTTAAAGTAATTTGCAATATTGAATTAAGTTTAGATGGGAATCATGTTTTGTGAATGTAGAGTTTTGTATTTTTCATAGTACTACATTAGATTTAAAACGATTTTGTTTTTCTTTTCTGTGTATGCATGCGTGTGTTTATTAATATATATATTTATATAGGAGCAATCATATAAGGTAGGTGAGTAAAAGGTGGTTACAGTTAAAATTTCAATTTAAAAAAAAAATAATTTCAGGTAAGTGCATGTGGCTGGATTTTATTTTGTGAAATGCTACCCTTATCTGTTGCATATATCAACTGTAATTTTCATTGTAAATTGTAATTTAGTTATTTTTATAATACGATTTCAAAATTGTAGCTTACGGACCACCTTAGACGCATACTTTTCCAAAGATGGCCCATACATTAAAAAAACTTTTAAAATGTGAAAAAAAAGTACACGGCAAACTATTTTTGTATTCAGAAGTATTCAATTGAAAAGGAATTACAAGGGAAAAATATCGCAATAAACGTTTATCGAATAACACCTTTTTAATCGGATTCAATGCAAAAAGTTCAATTAAATTCTCAATTTCTTTTTTAGTAAACCCAATCCTCCTTACGCGCATATCACAAGCATTGATTACGCAATTGCATATCCACCATTTTGTTAGAAAAAAGGCAAAGGTAGTTTTGTTTTGGCTGTCCTCAAGGTGTCCCAACATTTATTATAATATTAACTTTATAAACTTAATAGAAATAAAGTTAATGTGGTTAAAGAAGAAATAATAAGCTTTAAGAAAACGTATCATAACTTAAAATGCTAAGACTTTAAACACATGTAGATAACAGTATCTTCTTACTTGGAAATTAGAATGTTGACTCTTCTAAAGTGAAATCACTGCATAAAATGGCGGTTGATCCAGATAATTTTTTCAAATTCAGTCATACGCCCTGGAGATAAATGACTTACAATACAGTAGAATTATTTTGTGAATGAAAATTGAATTAAACCTATTTAGGGGGTGGGCTACCTTAGGAACACAGGCTACCTTTGGCTCACCTACCTTATATAAATTAGACTAATAACTATTGTTAGGCTTATAATAATAATAATAATTATTATTATTACTTTCTTCTACATTCAATAGAAGAACGTATTGAATTAGTAAAAATTTTCGTCTCTTGGTTTTCGATAGATTTACACGTTTTGAAAGTTCCAGAGTACAAACTGACCATTTTTAGAACATGTCTGTCTGTGTGTGTGCAAGACAAAAATTTTAACGACTATATCTCAGAAACTACTGCAGAGAATTGCATATAACTTTATAAGTAGATGCACCTTAACCTAATTTAATGCCTACCAACTTTTGTGCCAAACATTCAACAGGTGGCGCTGCTATGCAGCGATTTCCACAGTTTGAGGGGGGGAGGGGGGTTATATCTCAAGAACTACTGCACAAAAATCCATATAAAATGATATATGTAAATACAACTTGATATAGATTAGTGCCTTTCAATTTTTGGTTTCAATCACTCAAGAGGTTGCGCTGCTGTGCAACGATTTCCACAATTTAAGAAATGGCTATATCTCAGGTACTACAAAAAAATCATATAAATTCATATATAGATGCAACTTGTTATAAATCAATGCCTATTCAATTTTTGGTGTCTACCGCCCTACAGGTGACGCAGCTATGCAGCGATTTCTACAATTTCATAAAAGGCTATATTTAAGAAACTGCTGCATAAAAATGCATATAAATTAATATGTAGATTCATTTTGACATATGTTAGTGCCTACTGATGTTTGGTGCCAATCACTCAACAGATGTCGCAGCGATTTTTACATTTTCCTTGAGGGTTATATCTCAGGAACTACTGCACAAAATTGCAGAGAAAATTTATATGTAGGCGCACATTAACATAAATTAGTGCGCATGAACTTTTTGGGCTAATTGCCTAACAGGTGATTCTGCTATAGAGCGATGTTTTCAGTTTAAGGGAAGACTATACCTCAAGTTCTAATGCGCATAGTCACACAACACTTGATATGTGAAAAAAACATTACGAAACATTCTGTTGTTTCTATTAGGATGCATATCTACAAATAAATTGTGCTGGTACAGTGCAATTTTTCCCGAGAATGGGAGTGCTATATCTCACCTTCTATGGCATTTAATTGAACATAATTGGCATAAAACTTGATATATGAGATAGCCATTATGAAAACATATTTTTTACGTTTGTTAGCTAAACTATTTTTCTTTGGATATTTAGTGTTAGTTTTCTATAAGATGAAAATCGTCTGCATCCATCATGCTAGATAATTTTAATAAATAATAGTTTTTGTAAATTATTCGAATTGAGAAAATTTGTATAGGAGAATATAAAAAAAAAAGTCTTCTAGTGGCCACAACATGATAGTATTTTGATGTCTTCATTAATATTTCAGCATACTGTGCAAGTTATTTTTTAAATAAGGTGCTGTATTATTATAATGTTATATAATGTAGCGGAATATGAACATAAGACATAATAAGTCTTCCTGCTGCTCTCCAAAAACATTTGTCCAAGATTTGATTATCCCTTCAGAAATTCAGAAGATTTTTATTTACTTATTCATTTAGTTACTAAAAAAAGATTAAGAACTAAAATCTGCACATGTTCTACAAAGTATTTCACGAGGCTTATAGAGGTAATATTGAAATAGGTAAGTAACTGAATGATGAAAATGTATAAATTAAATAGCTTTAAAAAAAAAGAAGGTTGCATTTAACATTAATAATATTATTAATTAACGTAATTCCTGAAGATAGGAAAGCATTCAATCGTGATAATAAAATTAAAAGAAACAGAAAATTTTTTAGTTCTAATTTGAGAGAGTTCTAGCCTAGAATACAACTTTCAATATAAATGCAGTTACTTGAAAATTTTAGAAGCATCACAACAAGCAGAGTCAACAGGACACGAGGTTAAAAAGGAAAAATATAACTAGTGGAGCTATTATGTCCAATAAAATCGGACGAAAAGTTCTGCCACTTAAAGAAGAGTTGCCAACATTTTAATTTCTTCCGGAACATTTTTAGCTCAACCTTTATTTCACATCACTTTATTTAAAGAATAATTTTCTTCAATATACCGGGTGATCCAAAAGTCAGGACGAACTTTAAAAATGAATAATTTGAAAACGAATCAAGATACAAAGATACGGTTTGCACTAAACGGATGGAAAAGAAGCCGGGTTTTGTGTGGCAACGAAAACAAAAATAGTTCTGTTGGGTACCAACAAATGGCGCTGTCGGATTTCTGATGTAGGATTATGCAAAACAACAAACGATACAAAAAGGAGCAACTGCAGTAGGTAATGGTAGTCGAAGCTTATATGCATCGAAATACTGTCCATAGTTGAGAAAGCCCTCTTAGTTAAACTGTATTATAAGAATTCGGAAAGTGTCACAGCGGCATTGCGAGCATATCGCTACATGAAGGTTATGCGAGATAGCAAAGGACCAATAACGTCTTCTGCATTGAACAAAATGATGAAGAAATTTGAAGCGTCAGGTTCTTTGGCGTCACGTCCAAGAAGTGGACGTCCCTCAACAGCCACTGCTGTTGCCACGACAGTGGAGCAGACGGTTCAATCCATGTCGGCGGTTTCTGTACATTGGGAGTGCAATGCTCGAGAAGTTTCGAGGCAGACAGGAGTGCCGTATAGAACTGTCTGGAGAGCACTGCGAATAACTCTGAAACTCTATCCCTACAAGTTGCAACATAACCAAGAACTGAAACCTCCTGACTTCGACTCTCTCCTATATTTTGCGAATTTGGTATTCAATAAGATGGAAGAGCAGCACGACTGGCTTCACACTGTGCTTTGGATAGATGAAGCGCACTTCATACTCTTTGGCACTGTTAACACCAACAATTGTCGAGTGTGGGCCACAGAAAATCCACATGCATTTGTTGAGGTACCCTTGCAACAGCCTAAAGTGACCGTCTGGTGTGGCTTCCCTGCTGATTTCATAGTTAGTCCATTTTTTTTCGAGGAAGTCACACAGACGGGTTACAAAACAGTTTATGTCACTGGTCAACGATATGCAGCCCTGTTACAGACAACATTATTCCTGAACTGCAAGCGTGACAGGCACTCCAAACAGTCACCTTTATGCAAGATAGAGCACCACCTCATATTGCTCTGCCTGAGCAACGCCTGCTACGCTCAACATTTGGGGAGGATCGCATTCTCAGTCGCTACTTTAATCACGTATGGCCTCCAAGATCTACCGATCTGACACCCTGTGATTTTTGGCTGTGGGGATTCTTTAAGTCAAAAGCGTACCGCGACCGACTGGCATCACTAGCAGCACTGAAAGATGCCGTCCGCCAAAATGTGTCTGCCATAACGCAAGAAATGCTACTAAATGCTGTGAACGATGTGGTGAATCGTCTCACTGCTGTACTTCTGAATGATTGACAGCACATTGAACAGTTACTGTAGTAGTACTAATTAACTGTAATTAAGCTGACTTGTAAATTGTCAACATTTTTTCATTTGTAAATCATCTTTTGGTGAAAAAAATACTATAGCGCCATCTGTTGGTCACCAACAGAACTATTTTTTTTTTCATTGCCACACAAAACCCGGTTCCTTTTTCATCCGTTTGGTGCAAACCGTATCTTTGTATCTTGATTCGTTTTCGAATTATTCATTTTTAAAGTTCCTCATGACTTTTGGATCACCCGGTATTTAACTACGAATAAATAAGAAAAACATTACTCCTAAGAAAAAGTGGTATAAAATAAAGGCCAGACTAAAAATGCTCCGAAATAAATTAAAATGTTGATAATTCTGCTTAGGTATTGTAAAATAGTGGGGGGAGGGGATTCTCTTTGTTCACAGCGCTTTGATTCCAAAAACTCTGTTTACTGATTTAACCCTTTATATCCCAAATTATTTTATTTTTGGAAAAATAGTTTGAAAATTTTTTATTATATTTCTGTATGCATGAGAATCATCTCATATTAACACTTTCTCAACCGCAGGATTGTGACATTTTGACAGTAATGTCCGCCTGTGGGCGTTATTCTCCTATGTTACAATATTTCAGAACAAAATTTTCTGTATTCACATTTATATTAGAAATGGATATACATTATAATTGCATTCTTTCTAATCAAAGTATTTGTATCCATAGTATATTTCATTGTAAAAATATGAATATTGGTTATATATTTAGGAAATAAATAGCATGCAAATTGCGAAAGAAACGCCCACTGGTGGAGTTACAGATTTTCAAATGACGTGAATCTACGTCAGCGGTCACGAAAGTATTAAATTTAGCTTAAACTATAGCTTAACTATAGTGAAAGCTTAAACTATACTCCCAATGAAATCCTGTAGTAAATTTAACCTATATTGAGGAATTGTTTTAGGGGACTTTAAAGTCCCGGTGGGATACAAAGGGTTAAGAAAATACCAGAGTTTCCATGGACATGTGTTTGAACTTCTTGGTGTAATTAATTGCAAATAAAATAGAGTGCTTTCCAACCACAAGCCTTTCCGTTCTAAGAAAAAACAGGAGAAAAGACAGGGATTCTGTTCAAATGCGATAAATTTGTATAATATTTTTATTGTGAGAAGTTTAAATCCATTTTACAAATTGCTTTAAATAGAGAAATTCACCTCTAAGAACTGAACATTCATCAAGTATTTTATGCTAAATAGTAATCTCTTTTCTACTTCTTTATATAATAATACTAAAAAAATTTCAAAACATTAAACAATGCATTTTCTAAAGATCAAAGACAATCCAGCTTGCGTAAATATAAATAAACAATAACTACATGATTTAAGGATTACTGAGTTACTGTTTAAGTTTATTATGGCATTTTTCAATGACAGAATAAAAATTTATTTAATATTCTGTAATTTTTTTTTATAATTTGTGTTCTGTAAATCTCAAATTTAACAGGATAATATAACATAAAATGTTGAAAATCGTTTTATGGTGATGAAAATTAAATAACGAATAGGGCTTTAATGATTTAAAATGGAAATAATTTTACACAACAATCATGTATATATATAAACATATATACAGTCGGTAACAAAAGTGTCCGAACACTAGCAAAAATTTCTGTATAAAAAAAGTACATTTAATACAGTTTTGCTAAATAAATCCCTGTCAAATACTTTTCTTAGACTGACTAAGAACAGGATTCGACAAGGATAAACAAAACAGTATTAAGTGTACTTTTTTTATATAGGAATTTTTGCTAGTGCTCGGACACTTTTGTTGCCGACTGTATGTGTGTCTGTGTGTTTATGAATACATATATATATATGTACATATATATGTACATATATATATATATATATATACATATACAGTGCCCGCCGCTTTATAAAATCACTGGTTAATAAAATCAGCCGCTTAATCTGATCAAATTGCTGGGTTCGGAATCAAATCAACAAAAACCACCGCTTAATAAAATCAGCATCGCCGGTTAATAAACTCAAAAGGAAATTTCTTCAACAGTAAAAATGATCATGTATATAAGCTAAACAACAAATTAAATTTTCTCACCGGATTTTTGAAATGAAAAAAAGAAACAAAAAATAGCAAGCCATCACATTATTACTCTTTGTCAAAAATTTTACGTCTCAAAAAAAAAAAAAAAAAAAAAAAACCGACCCGTTGTAGTATGTGTTGTAGTTATAAGTTCAAGGAATGAATTCGCCGAATGTTTGGCCAATGAGTATTTTTGTGTGTCGTTAAATATTCAAATAGAGTTTCTAGTTTTTATTTTGAAGCAACTTAGCTGCAAGATATGCAAGTGGAATTTTTTATTTTGAAGGTAAATCGTAAAATTTTGTATGATCGATTTCTTCAAATGTATAGTCAAAGGAAGGTGGCATCGAAGCTTGAAATTTCTCAATTTTCTTCATGTAATCATAAGGACTAGTATCGCCCAGTGGTCGAAACTCGACCACTTTTTTTTCCAAAGCGAGGCAAAGCAAAGTTATTGCTTTGTCCTAAACGGAATGCAATTGCAACACAGCTGAGGCAATTGTTTGCCGATATTCACTCTAACTGATTCAGCAGAGTTTTACTTAATATAACTATTTCTCTCTGTATATGTTAGCCTTTCCTAAAATGAGAGAAAATCGCAATGTGAAAACGCCCCTTGTTGTGTGATACAGCCCAGAAGCTAATAGGTACCAATGTCAAACCAAGGCCCAACCAAGTATCAAACTCTGTTAAATTAATTCGATTGGTTCATAAAGTACAGTGTTTGAACACACACACACACACACACAAAACAAACAACAAAAAAAAAAAGATATTTTTCAAAAATGGTCGAATTGAGTTTGGGAAATTTCAAAACGTGTAACTTTATCGAAAACCGAAAATCTAAAACTTTTCCGAATCTTATATTTTCTACTTATATATGCAGAGGAAAGAATAATAAATCCACTTTTAAAAAAATAAAAATAAGTAGTCAATTTCACTTAATTAAAATGCAAGGAAATCTCAAAACGTGTAAATTCATCGAAAACCGGAAATCAAAAGTTTTTATGTATCTTCTACTTGCTTCTTCTACCCACAAAAGCTAGCAATAAAGATACTTTTTTTAAAAATAAGTAGCCAATTTCAGTTAATTGAAACGTAAAGAAAGCTCAAAACATGTAAATTCAGCAAAAAACGGAAATCGGAATTTTTTCCGTATCGTCTACTTATACATGCAGCAGTTAGTAACAAATCCATTTTCCTTTTATTTAGTATATTAGTTGAATATTTATTGTATAAATATCACCCTTTGAAATGAAATGTTTATGTTTACATTCGAAACTGGAAGTTTGTCATTTTTTTTTTCTGGAGTTTTGTGATTTTAAATTAAAATTTTATCAATTTTACAGAAAAAATAACTCAATCAAATACATGTAGACAGTAACTTATATATAACTATACCCAAATATCGGAATTAAAATCGGCAGATAATTTCCGTTATTTTTTAATAATTTTTTACAAAAAATCCAATGGACGATTAACATAGAAAATCTTTTTCATGGCTCCATGGACAGACAGTGACGTCATCACTTCGCTTGCGTATAGTGATGCTACATTATAGAAATTACTGTGTCTATGGTTTTATTTGAGCTTTATGAAATTGCCAGATTTAACAACTTTCTACTTTTAGGTATTTTTTAATGTAAAGGAATACGTGTATAAAAGGGAAAAATGGGGGAAAATGCAAAAAAAAAAAAAAAAAAAAAAAAAATGTATTTTTAAATACCTTCTTGACATCGTAAGAAAATAATATTTGTATTCGCACCTTCCGGCTAACCATACCTTTCGAATGATACCATTTTCCACCCTCTACTCCCATAATTAATATGTTAAAAAGGGACTACAAATTTTATGCTTGCCTGTTAATATATATAGATAAACATGATATTAGTGCCTAATATGTACCAAACGGAAGAGTGAACCGCAAGCGAAGATGAATAGAAAAAGCAAAAGTCATCAACGCAGCACTTCTCGATAAATACAATAATGCCAGGTCAAAGAAAATTTCCCTCTTTTATATAATTTTGTCCTTAAAAGCTGAAAATTTTACATGAATGATAAGTAACGAAAACTCCATTCCTGCGGAAGGCTAGTTAATAGACGGAAGGGCAAAGAATTTCTTTCCATATTTAGATAATGAATACTCTTTTATTGAGTTCGGGCATGTTCGCCGGATATAAAAATCAGCCGCTTAATTAAATCATTTTGATGAAAACAAACGTGATTTTTTAAAGCGGCGGCTACTGTATATATATATCACTTTGTCGGTGCAGCAGTACAGTCACTGAATAGTTCGTAGTTTAGAATTCGTTGTGCTGCTTCCGGAAAATCCAACATTAAAAGGGCGATTTTTGTAATTTTCTATAAAATTCATAAACTAATGATCACTTGCAATATTCTATAAAATATTTTGTATCACGCCGTTATTGAGACATTTTGTGCCTATTTATTATTTTTTGCCCGTCTATTCTATAGAAGAAAGTGTTGGATTTGTAAAAATAACCGAGTTTGGTTTTCGAAGAGTTTACTCGTTTTGGGTGTTCAGAACACAATTTGGAAAATATTTGTCCGTGGGCGTGACAAAAAAATTGTGGAAAATTTATCTCAATAACTAATGCACAGGATATTATACAAATGTAGTTGCCCCTTGGCAAAAATTACTGGCTATCATCTTTTGGAGAAAATCGCCCAATGCCAACAAACAACGTTGCCATCTTTTTTTTAAATTATTTTTGTATGGCAATATAGGACAAAGTTTCGTATAAATGTCTACAATAAGAACCATCTTTAGCTAATTATTAAGAAGTTACTAGAAATTATTTATAATAATTATAGTCAATTAAGGAAAAGCTTTGGCATAAGTATGAGTACATATTACACCTTGGGGAGTAAATATTCAATAAAAGTATTTTTACAAAAGAATTACCAATATCTTAAAAGCAATAGGCCCACCAGTGAACGAGCGGTTCTGCCCTCAAAGCTGGCAGACGTGAGGTGCCGGGTTCGATCCCAGGTCACGTTCGTCGGCCTAGCCGCTCGGAACTTTCCGTGGTTTTCTCCGAAACTCTCGTAAATACGCGCTAGGAACCCTTAGAAAGAATCCCACGGAGGACACTTCCTCTCAGGTCTAGGACCCTAGGTCAGTCAATCTACCTCAATCCTCATATCCCAATCCAACCCTTATAAAATGTACATGGATGATTGGATCAGTGATGATTTAAAATAAAGTTATTATTATTGTTATTAATTTTTGATTAAAAAAAAATAAATACTTGGTAGAGTAAGGATGTGAAGAGGAGGAGGGACATTTCGTCAAATAAACCCCCCAAAATCGGCTTTATTTCAACATTTAGTGTTATATTTTCTCTGAAATGAAATTCTTGAACATTCATCACGGAAAATAATTTTAGTAAATATTTTTTGTACTGTATGAATTTGTATATGAACTATTGATGAAACTTTTATGACAGCTACAACATTTCAGGTTAATTCAATGTTTATAAAAATTGTATAATATTATGAGTGAAATATTTTCTGAGAAAGAGTATTCGTTCCCTATTAGTAATTACTGAATTACTTTGAAGACTGTATAGTTCAAATTGTAAATTTAGAAGGTAAAATGTAAAAAGAAATAAATAATTTAGATTTGTCTGTATTTACAAATGCCGACCTAAATTTTAAAGATATATTTCTCATTGTAAATAAATTACTTCGGAGGTATTTCAAAGTAACTATCATTATCCAATGTTTATAAAAATTTATAAATTTGATATTGACATTATTGCAATAAAATAATATTACAATTAAAATATCGATTGTAACAATTGCATGTAAAAATTTAAGTAGAGAAATCATCCAAACTTTAATAAAGGAAACAAAACTAAGCTTATAAATTTACGTATTAAACATGAGAAATCTGTCTGTGGAATATACGCAAATTAAAATGCAATATGTTCTTGTCATTTCTGAATAACACTCAAATATGAATGATCTCAAATATCTCTGTCAGTGAGTTTATTTTCTACCTCCTCGTCCACATGAGTAGTACACACAAAATATACTTGTCATACTTATTGATTAAACTTATTGTCATTTATTACCTCGAAAGAATCTGAACATCATATTTTTAATCATAAAAAATTTATTACAAATGCGCAAAAGCATAATAATAACAATAACGAGAGACATACACTATAATGTAGCGTTTTAATGGAACATGTATATATTTGAACCTCAATAAAACAAAAATTATGTAAAATTCCTTTGTTCTTCACTAAAGATCACTGTTGGTATGAATGAATTAGAAACAGAATGCAGTTATATATACATGGGACAAATCCTTACGATGAATGGGAACATCATGGAAAAAATTAACAACCGAAAACTTGCATAGACAGCATACGGAAAAATTAGCGCGATATTCAAAAGTGACCTCCTAATTTGTTGAAAAGAAAAGTTTTTGATCAGTGCATTTTGCCTGTTTTAACTTATGCTTCAGAAACTAGGACATTAACGCGTAAAAATATACAAAAACTTCAAACAACCCAGAGAAGCATGGAGATATACATGTAAGGATACATCTGAAAACACAGAAAGCTAAACACTTAGATTAGGGAGCAAACCAATGTTAATGATGTTTTCTAGAGTTAAGAAATTAAAATGGAGCTGGGCTAGACAGCTTACCAGAAGTAAAGAAGATAGATGGACCACCAAATTCCTATTTTGGATGCCAAGAGATAAGAAAAGACTGGAGAAGAAACCATTGCGTCGTTGGAGAGATGAATATATATGTACTTATATATATGTGTGTGTGCGTGTATGCACCTCGCATGCGCTGACTCAACGAGTCAGTATTAAAATAGGGGTGATTACCTTTATGTTTGAGAGAAAATAGCGAATAGCTTTGCGTTTACCAAATCTCAACCTGTCGACAAATTTGACATCCTTCCAAGCCTTTGGAATCGTCCTCAATGCTAGGCGCGAGAAACATAGTTACACTATATACACATATATACTGTAAAGCATCATAAAATAATTTCCCAGAAACTACAAAAAATGCAGAATATTAACGAAGAGAAGTTTGTGGTGTAGAGATTAAAACTAATAAGTGAAATAGGTGTGGGTAAAATGCCCTCCGTAGGAGGTGTTTCTAATGGGTCCTTTCTATATTCTCGCAATTTTCTGAGAGTAGCAATGAAGCCAATTCTACAAAATCTCAGTAGTTAATGAAGAAAAATGTCTCACGCATATATTAATTATTAAATTATTTAACTTGAATAAACGAACAAGAATACGCTCTAAATGACGGAGGCTTTGCTTTCTGTTCATACATCATCTGATTTTTCCTCACGGTAGGGAAATTATTAGGCATTATAGTACATTTCTACTGAAATTTGTCAAAATTTAAAAAAAAATTAAACTCTCAAGATAAAACTGATCGGATAGCGTGGGGCAGAATGGTTATTTTCCAAGTGTATTTCTTTCTAGTTTTAGAATACGAAATTAAAATTAATTTTTCTAAAATATCCAAAAGTTAATTATATTTTGAAATCCACCGCCTCTCATTCTCATAAATTTTCCTTTTAAGCATGAAAAAATAATTAATGAAATACATTAAAATGTAATTTACCTGTATTTTACCATGTTTTTATTAACTAGCTTTCATATTTGTTTGTTTGTTTGTCTGTAGTGCAAATCTTGCAATCGATTTTTAACCTACTAGCTAGACATTTGAAGTTTTTAGAATAGTGCAGAACCCGATGACAAAACGAAACCTCAAAGCCAGATTTTCGAATTTGTGATAAATTTTCTTTTAATTAATTAAAATATGAAAATAATAACCTCCTAATAGCTTTAAAAATAGGTATAATTTAATTGTTGCCAAAAAAAAAAAAAAAAAAAAAAAAAAAAAAATACGAGTTCATTTTCTTTCGACATAAAAATAAATACATTTAATTAAACGTGAACATAAAAAATTTATAAAAGGTTAAATTATGCATCTCACAAAATTGACGTCATTATCACTTTAAAAAATTTATACACATTAATAAAGTGTTAATATAGTTCTATAGCTATGATTCAACAAAAAATTTAAAAACATGGTATATTATTATTATTATTTTTTTTTTTTTTTTAAATCTTATAATTATTAATTTATCAGCTCAAAATATAAACCAATAAATTAAAATAAAATAAAATGTTGTGCTAATATTTTCTAATTTAGAATATCTTAAAATATATATTCGAGTGATTTGCCACATAAAAATGAAATATTCTGGATAGCCTTCAAAATAGAACATTGTGAGAAAGAACTTAAAAATATTTAAATATATTTCAAAAATGTTTCACAGCATTCAAATAAATTGTTGTTTTACTGTTCTCTCTTAAAATAAAAGAATTAAAATAACTAAACTTGAGTGAATTTTCACTCATTTGCCTGGAAAAAACGCTCCCTCTCATCTGAAGTTAAATTCAGTAAATTGATTGAGTTAACATAATGCACTCAAACTTGAGTTAATTATTCTGTTTGAGCAATTTATTTATTAATGAGCAATTTATTAATGATTTTAATACAAATTATTTTAATAAACTGGATCACTTTACAATGGCATTGCCCATTGCACTTGCGTGCTATTCAAGAAATGCGTTGTAGTGAGAACAATGTTACCACTTTCAAGTAGTTGAATTTGAATGAGCAAAAATAACACAAATATCGATTGATATCGATAACTCATTTTCACTTATATAAAAAGATACTAATTAACTCAAAGAATTGCATTTTTAACTCAAGTCGATAAAAAAAAAACTCCTACTTGACATGATGAATTAACTCATTTATTTTAATAGTTGCTGAGAGCATTGGTTGATTATACATTTTTTCGAAGATTTAGTCTATCATGTAAGCGCTGGTATTAAACATATACAAAATATATAATCACAAATATTGCAAATATAAATATTTTAAGTATTAAACACAAAAGTTAAAGACGTTTATTACAATTTTTAATAAAAATTCTCTTTCAAAAAATTGATCTGTAAATTAGAATGCTTATTTAAAAGTATACAAAATTATTAGTTATACTCATATTCAAAAACTATAACTTTCAAAGTGAAGTATCTAGTAGTATACAGGATTAAAGTTTATCTGTTAAAAAATACTTTTTATATTAAAAATAATTTCAAATTTGCATGTGTTATTTAGCTGACAATTTATTTTACATTCTGAAAAAAAAGAAAACTTTTTTTCACTACTCATTGAAGATGTCACAAAATGATTTATGAGTAAGAAATTGAACAAAAGATTTCAATGACATTTTTAAATGACACGAAGTATCCAATTTAAAAGAGCTATAGTTTTTATCTTTACACTTTATTAAGTCGACTGTAGACATAAAAAAAGTCCTATGACTGAGCACTGAAATTTTTAAAATAAAATCAAACGTGATTTTTAAAAAAATTATTTCTTTTTTTTTTTTTATAAGAAATTGAGAAAATACCTTAAACAATTTCTTCTTCAACTTCTTCTTCTTATTATACACATAAAAAAAAAAGAATATTTCTTATGCATATGATACGATGGAAAAAAAACCTTTATGAGTTTAAAAGTCTATGTAAATGTTCAAGTACGAAACTAAATCTTGCAAGTTATGTTTTCCTGCTATCATTTAGATTTGTTTGTAAGCAATATGCAAAACTAATATTATCATGAATATAAGAAAATAATATTACATAAAGATTCATACTGTTAAGGGCATATGTAAGGGCATAATAATAAAATAAAATAAGATAAGAGGTATCGCATTTACAAAAATTACAGAGAAACAAGCTATTGTTCCAGCATTATAGCCTTTTTTTCCTTCATCAAAACATCTGAATATAAAAAAAAATGTAAAATAATTTATGAGTTTATAGGATTGCATATCATGGACAATCTCAGCTGCTATGGGTTGTGGGTAATCTTAACAGAAACAGGTATATCAGAGACGTATGGGAGGCCGAAGTTGTCTTTCAACAGCATAATGCCCACCCGCATGTTGTAAGGAATGTTAAAGACTTCTTTTCAGCAGAAAACATACAGCTTCTTTCTTTGCTTGCTTGTTAGCCGGATATGTCGCCTTTTGAACATGTTTGGAATTTCATCGGTCGGCGTGTCGCTCGTGATCCTCGATTATTGTAATGGATTATCTCCATGTCCTCGCCCTACAACTTCTACAGATGAACTTCGAGTACATATACGAACAATATGGAATGCTTTTTCCTAGACAGGGAAATAGAGTACAGGATTTTGACTCACTAGACATGGAGCACGGATTAAAAGAGAAGGATGTATTACTAATGTTACGGAAAGGTAGTAATTTTCATCTTACAGATAGAGGGCGACCAAATCTCGAAAATACACCAATCAGCGCGTTTTTACATTTCTGGCTGTTCCTTCGTTGGATGACTGAAGCCGAAGGGGCGGGCTTTCCCTTTCTTCCGATGAGTTTCAAAGATACTACACCAGGCGGCGATCGGAACGCTTACTCTGTTCGGCTGAATTAATGCGGAAAATAAAGCTCCGTCCCCCACGCTGACCGCCCTATCTAGTTTATCATCCTGTATCCTAATCCGTGACATGGAGTCAAAATCTGTTTGACTCCATGCCATGTCGTTTAGCAACACTATTTTCAGCGCGGGGTAGCTACATGAAATCCTGATTTCGGACACGTAATATTATTTTATTGCATTGAAAATTTAATCATTTATGTGTACCAATATCAACCGTTTGCATATAAAATTTAATTTTTCATAATTCCTTCATAAAATTGCAATTTTCACAAACATGAGTGTATATATATTTATTTGCACACTGAGAAAAAAATATACCGCCTTCATCTAGAATGAATAAGTGGCCATTTTCTAAATCCCTCAACTAGAAATATAGATGTCCGAGCTATGCGCATAAGGCATGCAAATAAACTGAATAGACGAAATCCTCGAAAATTTCTAGTCTTTAGTTTTCTAGATAGTGAAACGATACCAAACGATACATTACATTTTGAATCCTTTGAAATACGAGAAATTCTCGTTTGTTTCTCTAGAATTAATTCATAAACTAGAATTATAGTCGCTGGAACTAGCCTCTTGTGTTAGCATTTATTTGTAGAGATTTTTAAATAAGTGTGACCACGATAATATAGAGAAATGCTCTAGAAATTGAATAGGCGGTTTAACTATTTTTCACTATCAGTGATCGGTGATCGGTGGAACCCTCTAGCGAATGAATGAGAAGCTTTCATACATACGAACATCTACGCTTTAGCTTTAACATCTTCCGTTTTAAAATGACGGACGAGTAGACATCTTTAGCTTACTTGTGGATAACCAGAAGAGATGAAATTTTAAGGTATGTTCAAATTATTATACGAATAATCGTTTAACAAACTAATCAATATTTTGTTTATTCATAAGTTCTAGTTAGATGTGTTGATTTTTTTGTTTTAAAACGTAACTTGGTACTTTCGTTTTAACCCTTAATACCCATTGTGATCTGATGCGAAGATAGCTATATAATTTATTTAGTTTAAATTTTTTTAAAGAGCTATAGCTCAGTGTTCGGCTTAAAGCAACCTACGTTATTCTGTCAAAACGTATGTTTATGGCCTAATTAATAGCCTATCGTTAAAACGAAAGTATCTAAGTTTTTGTTTTGGTATTTTAAGAAGTGTGGATATTGTAAAGTATGTTTTTCGATAACTTTTAAAATTTTTCAAATGCTTTTTAATAACAATTAACAGCAACTGCTCTTTTCATTTAGTAATATTGGTATAAAAACATGAATAAATAGATTATTCGTTTAATGAAATCGCTGTTTAAGTTTGTAATTATATCTTTTTTAAAATTAAGAAAATATCCTCTTCCCCCCAAAAAAGTGATTATATATATATATATATATATAACGAAAACACAAATAAAATTATACTGATTGGGGGGGGGGGGGCAAGGAATAATAAAAATAATTCGTGACATATTCATTGAAACGAGCAGAAGCTGTTGTACTTCTTTCTTGTAAACATGTAATACTTATCGTTCTCATCAGAGTTAAAACCTGGGTGCGAATTTTTCACCCTTACTCTCATACAAAGAGATTTCTTAAAAGAAAGTAAAAACAACAATATACTTGATTTTTTTTTCCTCCGTACTAAAATAATGTGCATTATATTTGTTTTACATTTGCATATATGTTATAAATTAGATAAGTGTAATTTTAAATAAGGATTTAAAAAAAAAATGACTTGGGTTTTTTCAAGTGGGTTCTATTGAACATCTTCTGGATTTTTTTAGGTCAATGAAAATCTAGTCAACCCTGGCTTATAAAAAATTTATCCCCCTTACGGTAATAAACTACTCCCCACTTTAATATTCACAAGATATAATTTTTCAGTTAGCTTTTTTTTCTAAGAATTTCATGTTAATAGAATATGATGCATTATCGTTTTCTAAAAAAAAAAAAAAAAAATATTCATTTTATTCTAGTATGGGTACCATTAAAAGTTAGCAAAAAAAAAAAAAAAAAAAAAAAACTGCATGTTCATACTATATTTTAATTATTCCATGTATAAATTTAGCCTGTACCTATTTTATGTTTTTAATATGCTTTGGTTTATAACTACTTATGATAATGTAAGCTGTCTCGGGACACTCGTTGGTGTACTGCATGTTTGTTTTAGCAAGTTAGTTTGCTAGAGATAGCAGACTTTTAGTAAAACAGTATTTGATTTTTCTTTTCTGTCGGCATCATCATGCTGTGCCGAGTTGTACAATATGCTGTATGGAGCGTAGTTTAAAGCAAGGGTAGCCAACCAACACTAATCAAAAATTGAGATAAATTTGTTGTCCTATCTAACATGTTGCGACATGCAACAAAATTAACTATATTTATTTATAATTTTTTATCTTTTGTAAACTCTGCAAAAATTAATAAATTTGTATTGACTCTTCTGAGTGAAAACATAATGTATACAGGATGTTTCAAAACTCATGGACAAAAATTTAAGGGGTGGTAGAAAACATCTAAACAATCCATTTTCACCATACAATGCATGGGCGGAGAGCAAGCTGTGACTGCTAGGGGGCGCTGTAATGGAAAGTATAAAGAGCACGTTTTCTTACACGTTGTCGTTTCTACTGTGAATTTCAGCAGGCATGGAGACATACAGTAATCAGTAAAAGGAGGACATGTATTTTATGTATGGTCTAGTGAATGAGAATGCTCTGGAAGCCGCAAGACTGTTGTGGTATTTTTCGGTCTGGCACGTGTCTTCTCGGGAAACGCTGCCTGTACAGTCTTGCAGCTTCCAGAGCAGTCCCATTCGCCAGATCATACATAAAACGCATGTCCGCCTTTTCCTGATTACTTTATGTCAACATGCCTGCTGAAATCTATGGTAGAAACGACAATGTGTTAGAAAGCGTGTGCTTTATACTTTTCATTACAGCGCCTTCTAGTGGTTACTGCTTGCTCTCCACCCATGCATTGTATGGTGAAAATGGCTCTTTTAGATGTTTTCTACCACCCCTTAAATTTTAGCTCATGCGTTTTGAAACACCCTGTATTTGTGATAGCTAGCTGTCATAAGAAGACTCTTAAGTGAAAAATAAACTAATATTGCATACATTTTTAATACATTATTGCAAATAAAATATTATTTGACTGTTTTATCGATTTTACTAAAAATAATAGTCATATCTAGTCTATTGTTAATTTAAAAATAAAAATAATTAGTATAATAATTATTTCATTACAGAATTTTATGTTTAAGAAAAAAATAATGCTATTTTTCCTACAGCAAAATATAGTTCTTTTTTGGAAATTTTCAAAATTATTTTATTTTTCATTTCTTAATTGTGCATTTTTCAATGTAATCTTCAGTTGCTATATTGTTAATTGTTTATTTTTTCTTAATGCTGTATGAAGTTAATACTTTCTAAAAAGGTCTTTATCGAGGTAACTGTATCCGGCAGGGTTGGCAAGTTTTTCACAACTGACGGTTTTATCCAGATTTAAACATGGTTTTAACTGTCATGTCAAAAACTCCTTTTTGACATAGTTTTTTGAAAAACCTAAAATTCTGTACAAAAAGTATTCTGAAACTATTTTTTGCAACTAATATATATATCTACATTTTAATACATTTCCTAATTTTTGGTTTTAGTCCCTTGATTAAATTTTATAACAGTTTTAGACACCAAAAATCGCATGTCCCATAAACATTTGAAGTGTGATATTTGTCATTAAGCTTCTTTTTGAAAATAGAAAATAATTTTAGGATATTATAAAATATTGAATGAAAAATTATAAATAGAAATGTGCATTAGTAAAACAATCAATGCACCAATTCCTTTTAACTTTTAAAAGTAAAAATGTATATTTTAATCTTATACTGTTACTTTTAGCCTTTTGCACCATTCAAGTTCTTTTTCTCTTTAAAGAAAGTATTCAATAACAAAATAATAGTTGTAAAGCTTTTTGTATTATGTCTCTTTCTTAATTTAAAATAAATTTATAAAAAATTAAGAGATCCTCTACAATCAACGCTGAACTAAATGGTGTAAAATGCATATGTATAATGAACTGAATAAATTCTATTAGAATATTAAAATGCTTATTCTGCAGTGAATTTTTAATTTTGTAATTAGTATTACACAGGGTTCCCAGCATGAAAGACACTCAAAAATAGTTGCTTTAGTCCTCTTTAATGTATAAAATAGTAGCCCTTAGAATACGAATAGTAGTCTTTGACTGATTAAAAGTAATAATAATAAATTACAAAAGATAAATAATTAAAATTTTAATTATTTCAAAAAAATTAACCTTTCAACTATTTCAAGGCATGGAAATAAATTTACTTGCTTTACACTTCCACTTTTTTACCCTAGGTAATGGAAATATTGCACTAAATTTCAAAAATTAGATAAAGCAAAATAGAGAAGCACAATTTTCTGTTTTTAAAAAATCTCCACTTTTCTTAAAATGGAGTTGATTAACCTTAAAATAATAGTTTTTAAGCTACTTTTGCCCCAAAATAGTTGCCATAGTAGCCTGGGATTGATTTTAGTAGCAAAAAGTTACTTTTTAATTGCCGCTGGGAACTAAAATATATTTTTTAGTATTTAATGTTTAATTTTAAAGATATAAAATTAAAAAAAAAAACAAAAAAACACTTAGTTCATGTGATGCACTTTACAGCTTTAAAATTAAATTTGAAAAATTGAATTTTAGTAAACAAGTTCTAATTTAACAATTGAGGAGTAAACATTCAAACCGTGTTTTCTCCTTCGGATACATTTGACACAAAAACTAATAAATAAAAAAAATAACTAAACTTAAAATCTAATTATCGTTTGTCTAGATGCATTAATGGATGTATACTTATAATAAAATAAGATGTTTGTGTGTGTGTCATTGTGTATAGGTTCGTAATGACCTCTCCTGATGCACCTCGAAGCCCGATTTTCGAATTTATTAGTTTTCTTTTAATTAATTAAAATGTGAAAATAATAACCTTCTAATTTCTGATAAATTAGCCATTTAAATTTTATCCATAATTTAACTGTTGCCAATATTTTTTTCGACAGAATTAAAAAAAAAAGTACATTTAATTAAAATGAGGAAAGTAAATTAGAAAAATTAGAAAATAAATTAGAAATATCATTCGTACCGTTACAAATAAGGTACCAAATGAAAGGGGCATTTTTTGTGAATCAGACGGATTAAACAGCTTATCGATCGGGCAATTAGATTTTTTAAAATTAACTAATGTATGAATTTTAGCTGGCAACAGCAGAAGATTGTATGGAAACCGTTCGGAGGAAGAAAAAAAACTGCTACTCATTAAGTCGCATGTTTTTGAAATGGGATTAAAAATTGCAGTTTTCAAATTTTTTCAAATTTTCTTTTACGAACACAAACATATAATATAGCCTTTACAACACAAGACCAACTTGCAGTTCAAATTTCATCAATTTTGGTTAATAAAAAAAATAAAGCTATATATATATATATATATATATATATATATATAATTTATTTATTTTTGCAAATTAATTTTATTCTAACTTTGAAAAGATTTATGTGATATGATACGTTAAGAATTTGGGTTTTAAAAGTTTTTTTTAAATAGATTATTTAAGCTCTATGAACCATATTTTAATTTTATCAGTTTCATTAATAGATCCTCCTGGGTGATTTTTTAAATTTTGGTGTTGAAGTATACATCGAATGTTTTTTGACAAGAAGTTTTAATATAGCAACAGCCATTTTAATCTAAGTAGCGCATAAAAAATGGATAAAATATTACAAAAAGAAAAAAAAAAAATATTAAACCTTAACAATAGTCACATAAATGATTTATTTTTATAGAAAGTTTGTACAAAAAATGCAGTTTTAAAGATAGCAAATTTATTTCAGCAAGCACTATTTTGAACCTAAAAACCATTAAAAATATAAGTAGAATATGAAGGATTCTCATATGTAAACAAAAAAGGTGTCTGATAAAATTATTAGCATAACAGTCTTCCCCTTTTCATAAAAAAAAAAAAAAAAAATTGCTAATATGGCGACAAAAATTCAAAAGCCGCCAATGGAGCGACATAATAAAGTTGTGTAACACGATAATGTTTACCTATTTATGTAAATTTTTATATAGTAATCACTATGCTAATTTATCATACAAATAAATGTGCCTCTGTGTGTGATTGCACCTGCACGCTGTTGAACAGAAATATTTGATTAATTCAAATTACTATTTAAATAAATAAATGAAAATAAAAATATGCTTAATGGTAAATATATATAACCATAAAAAGATTAGTTATCTAAAATATGGCAGAAATAGCGCTCACATAGTATATTGTTACAAGGGATTAAATCTAAAATGGTGACAAAAATTCAAAAGTCGCCAAAGAAAACTATATTAAGGCTGTACTATGATCATGTTTACAAACCATGAATTATATATAACCACAAAAAAATTGTCTCATGCGACAGACGTAGCCGGTCATAGCATATTGTAATATTTGGCGTGAAATTGCTCTCATTTTATGGTTGATCGGATAAACAAAATAAACATAGGAAATAACGTAAAAGCAAACATGTGCACCACGTATAGTGCTGTTCACATGTAACTGGGATTCAAATATAAAAGGGATACTTCAATTTTTTCGATACTATCTATTTCGAAACTGTTATCTAATAAGCACCTAAATGGCAGCCTATTGGTAAACCATTGTAGAAGGTAATAGGGACAGGCGCCCGAGTTTTAGCGGATGTCCAAATCACTGCTGAAGGCAGTAGGGACCTGAAGCGAGCTTTTAAGCAATTTCAGTATTTTATTTTTATAAAGCTATATAGAAAAGAGTTTCCTTTAAATTTAGTGACCAGCGAAGTAGGCAAAGCCTGCTAGTTATTTAAAAAAAATTGCAAGAGGTATCCATAAAATATTTATTACATTTTCTGTTTCAGGAACTAATATTTTGTAGTCAATGTATTTTTCAGGAGATGGTCAATGTTGAAAATTGGTATTTGAAATTACTATCTTAGGATTTTCAAAGTTTGCGTACATGTGCATTGAAATGTATAATTTTTTTTTTTTTTTTTTTTTTTTTTTTTTGTCGTGTCCATGACGCAGTCGAATTAGATTAAACCGTGGATCTTTATAACTGCATCTGCGATTTGTTGGACGTTGTCGTCATAAGTCTGTCAGTGACGGCAATACTCCAATTTCTCTCAAGTTCGCACTTATTGCCGGACACTCAAAGATATGGCAAGGTGTAAGCTGTGTATCTGGGCAATTGTTACAGTTTCTATACACCCATCCACCCTCTTTGTTAATTTTCATGCCTCTGTGATGACCGGTTCTTAGCCTTATTATAGTTTTTGTTATTAATCGATCTGCATTTATCACACAAAGCTGGTGTTTCGTTTGGATTGTTTTTTCTCTAAGTTTAGATTTAGTTATTGCATTTGCATCTTGAAGAGAGACACTGTTGCTGTTATTGTTGAGATTTCTGGACTCCTTGGCTAGTTTATCAGCATTTTCGTTGCCTGCTATTTCAGCGTGTGCAGGTATCCACTGAAGTAAATGTATCAATATTAAATATATTAAAAATTCTTAAGCTATTGTAATTTAAAAAATACAAATTCAAAATTTAATTAAAAAATATATATATATATTTTGTGTTTCCACGACTAATTTTTTAAACTTTTCCCCTCAATTTTAAGCATTTAAACATTAAAAAAAAAAAATCAATCAATTCAAAAATTAATGCACAAATATGTTTAGAATAAGGTAAAGACACCAGTGTTTGCCCCCTCAATAAAAGGCATGTTAAAATAACCGTTAACATCTATAAATTTGAATCCGTTCGAGCTACATTCTCCAGTCCTAGGGAATCTAGCAAGGATATTCATATACATATATGTTATTAAGCATTTATTTTACATGTCTTGTGAGGAGGGGGGTGGGGGTGAACACTGGTGTCTTTACCTTATATTGATAAACTATAAAAATGTTAAAATCGAGGGAGGAGGAGAATTAAAAACTTAGTCGCATGGGACAAAAAAATTAGTTTTGAAATTTTTTTTTATAAATAGTTACAGAAATTTTATATTTAATATTCATGTTCAATGCACATGCATGCAAATTTTCATAATTTAAAGACAGTAATCCAGAATTTACAATTCAAGAGATTGGGTCATTTTCAAAATCTAGCCTCAAATCCATTTCTTTCGGGTTCAGACAACCATAACTTGCAGAGGTCATTATCAAAGTAGTCTGAAGTCCATTTTTTTCTTGTTCAGCAAACTCAAACTTATAATTATTGAGTTTAGATCTTTCTTAAAATCTAACCTAAAGCGCATTTTTTTTTTTTTTTTTTTTTTTTTTTTTTTTGGGTTCAGAAAACCAGAATTTTTAGTTATGACCTTGCTTTCTGCTTTAAAAGACAATATTTTGTAGTTATGGTACCTATAAATTCTAGATCTTATATCTGACATTGAAGGGCATGGAACTAGAAATTCTGATTTATGACACAAGAATTTTGAAGGGCAAGGAACTAGAAATTCTGATTTATGACACAAGAATTTATAGTTCTGAAATACAAAATCTAGCTCAAAGCCCATTTTTTCTAGTTTAGGGAACAAGAAAATTCTTGGCTACTCAACAAGAATGTTAACTAGAACTGTCTAGCAAAATGAACTAGAATTTATAAGGATGACATGGAACTATTTTTTCTAGTTCCACGATTTATTTTCTAGATGACAGTAACAGAATTTTTTTTTCAGTGCAAGCTAATTAAAAAAAAATTAAAATTAAATAAAAAAATAAGGTTTAAAGCTGATACTGCTAGAAATTTAGTCACAATACAATCCACTTAAACAGAAATATAGAAAGAGAACAAAAGATGAAAAAAACCGAAATGAATTTGATATATTTTTTTTTTGAATCATTAATCAAAAAGTGTATATGGAAGTCATTTCTGATTTCGGACACTAACAAAGTCATTAATTTAATTAAAAGAAAGAGTTTAATGCAGCAGCTGGGGAAGTAATTAATCACGTGTAAGAGATTATGTAATACATTTTTTTTTTAATAATTTATGAACACATTCAAACAGTAAGAACTGACATTTCATACTTTAAAACTTTATATTAAAAAAATATCTAAAAATTAAAATATCTTGCTTTTATTTGCCATACTTTTAATGCCATTCTTTGCTTGGAAAATACTTTGAAATTAACTCATTTAGTTAGAAAAATACATCTCATTTATTTTTGCAAAAGAAATAATAATAAATAATAATAATAAATGCTTTATATATTTAATAAAAAAATTTTAAGTTAATCCAATATTGGAAAAAAAAAAAAAAAAAAAAAAAAAAGAAAAGTTATGAACATTTGAAATTATTTACCTTAGAAAATGTTTACGACTTTTATTCATCGGTGTGTCTGAATATGAAATTTGCATAAATAATTTTAGATCTTCGAAAAAAAAATGTCTGACATTTGATGCTCAGATTTGATGTAGATATCTTCCTACTAAAGTCACTTGTGTAGCACAGCTAGTTTATGCACAATAATTTTCAAAATAAATAGATACATCATGGTTTAACACGTTGAGCACCACGCAAATTCTTAAAATCCATAAAAATTTCATACTGATTCCTCCTGTAATAAATAAAAATTAAGCAAATTTTTAATAATTTTTCTTTTGGCGCAGCCCAAAAATACTACAGTAATAAATACTTTACAGCCACAGAGCTGAAACTTGAACGTCCTCCACATCGTTCCTCTAAAAGAAACAACCTTGAGTACCTCAAAGAAATTCCGTTTCCTTAAACAGCCTACCCAAACTCACAGGCACCTTCTTCTCGTCTCCTTTGGATAATCTTTTCACGGTGACAGAAGTAAAAGCCACTCTACAAAGCTTAAATCTACACGGAGGGCTCCAAAACAGATTATGGTGTTGCGGCAGCCTACTGTGTATATTTCAACGATGAATCAATTCACCAATGGTCTTGCAGGCTTGAGGACTTTAACTCGGTCTTTCAGGCCGAAGTTTTTCTATTCTAAAAGCTACTAAATGGGTGGAGGAAAATCTTCAACTACATTCCAACTTTGACGTCTACAGCGATAGTCTCTCGGGTCTGCAAGCCATTGCACGCTACAGAAGTAGGCATGCAATTATACTTAAAATTAAAGCAAATTTATTTAACTTAAAATCTTATTTATCCCTGGCACACGTTTCTGCCCACAGGGGTGTCGTCGGAAACGAACTGGCTGACTCCTTAGCCAAAAATACCACTGAAAATAGTCTAATTCAATTCTCCTTGCATGCAACCCCTTCATTTGTTAAACAAAAATTAAAATCGAATCTTTTTCAAAATTGGCAAACCAGGTGGGATGTCTCTGATAAAGGAAGACATACCCACAATTTAATCCCATTAGCCACAAGTAATAACTGGCCCTTATCCCCACCAATAACTGCTTTTCTTACGGGTCATGGCCCATTCCCAGCTTACTTCCACAGGTTCCATCGCCGACGTTCACCCCGGTGTCCATGCGGCGAGGAGGGAAATGCTTGGCATTACTATTTTAACTGTGTTCTAACCTCCACTTACCACATTAGAAACCCCTCCCCTAAACCATTTAACTGGCTAGATAATATTTTAACCAGATCAAACTTATAAATAAACTTAACAAAATCTTTAAATTATTAATGGAAATTACTAATGCAACAGATTGTAATTAATTAATAAGTTACTACATACTGGCTCTGGCTGGACTTTAGGACCTCCTAAAATTCTGTGTCAACAAGTGAGATTCACTCCCAAAAAATATTCAAGTGTGTATTTCACCTAAGTGCAATTAGAGTATGTAATCATCGATACCTGTTGCCCCTTGTCGCGAGTGGAGCTGCCCGGCAACAGGTAATTGATCTTCAGCATTCATCTTCAACAGTTTTTCAAAGCTTTCCATATGAACTTTAAACGAACTCTATGGACCTTAATCAACTCAGATCGACCAATTCTTCAATTTCATTTAACGTTCAACCAGCTTATTGCCCATTGTCGCTTGGGAAGAAATCCCGGTACATAATCTTATTTTAACTTCTTTCGCCCTTTGTCGGTCTTGGGCTACAAGCCTGGCGAAACTTTGTATTAATTTTTTTTTTCAATAAACCTCGGAGTAGTCCCGTTTGTCTCAACATTGAATCGCTCAACATCGCTCCAAGAGCGATGAACGGGGGCTGCTCCCTGTTAAAACATTAAATATAATATTTTTAGTTTTATATCCTATTTTATATCCACCAACGATGAATGACTCGGCTTATTTAATACTGTCAGCCACTGATAGCTGACAGAAGTATAACATGTTTTGCACACTCCTAAAGTTTCAAGATGATTCCTTCAGTACTTAGAGGTATATGACAAAATGTCTAGAATCTAGAATGGCTGACATGGCACTCAACGTGTTAAAGATCATTTCTGATAAGCTCATTTCAACAACTTTATACAGCCAGAGTTGCACCGAATAGTTATTTTTCCTGAATACCGAATAATCAATATTCGGTCGAATACTCAAATTTTAATATAAATATTCTTTCACACCCAGAATCTATATATATTTAATCATTTATTGCATTTAACTAGAACGCAATGTGCATTAAATAGTATCAACATAAAATCTGAGCATTAAAAGAAATTTTTTGCTGTAAAAAAAAAAAAAAATAAATAAATAAATAAATAAATAATAATAATAATAATAATAATATATGTTTTTTTTTAAAAAAAGTCACTGTCTTTATTACCCCTGTAAAATTTTCAATTTAAGCAAATAGTCTAAAACGGTCAAATACATTAAATAAGAATAAAGAAAAGAATAATTTTTTTTTTTTTTTTTTTTTTTTTTTTTTTAATGAAACATCCAGGGATGGAACACGGGCGCAGAATTCATACCACTATCAATGTAAGAAATTTTTTTACCTCTTAAATCAACGATATTATAGGTAGATAAATTTCTTCAACAGATTCCGGTATGAATACTGCGCCCGTGTTCCATCCCTGAACATCTTATTTATATGCAGTCGTATACATAAGTATTAAAAGTATGTTGTCCAGAGATCCAGAGTAAAAAAATAATAAAATTAAACAAAATTGTCTAATAGATACAGTAACAATCTGTAACACATTCACATCCTATGTTTCAAAGTATACTATCGTAGAAAACAGTGCAGATATATACTATGCAGACGAATACTATCACTTAGAAAAAGCCTTCACCCTGCAGTGTATTGGTAAAGGCTGAAATTGATGCAGTTGATAAAGTATATTTTTTAAATATAATTCCTTTTTATATTAAAAAAAATCTAAGAGAACAAGTTTTGTATGGAATATTTTTTGAAATTTTGATTAATAGTGAAATGAAGATTAAATAAAATATATTTGTTTTTATTCTAAACACAGAAATAATTTTTAAATGTAATTTCATAAATACTTTTTCTAGCATAATTTTACTAATTTAAATATATTATCCGTAAAACTATTTATGATTTAAAAAAAAAAAAAAAAAAAGGATTTTGACTATTTCAATCTTAATATAATTTTAAATGTAACTCCATTATTCGGTCGCCGAATATCAAGATATTCAGCTGAACTGAATATTCGCTGTCCTCTGCCGAATAGTAACCAAATATTCGGTATCAAAAGTCGAATAGACAGAATACCGAATAGTAACAGAATATCTAGTGTAAGTTTATACTGCGCTAATCATGTGGAATCAATATACCTTTTTTAGATGAAAGAAAGGTTCTTTGCTATCGGAAATAGTGGAGTTAAGCTTAATGATTCCTTTATAAAAAGCCCTAAAATGACCTAATATATATATATATATATATATATTACATGAAACATAATAAGAAATTGTTTTATGAGATTTTTGTTTTTTTTTCTAGTTCATCAAGCTTTAAAAGTAATGAAATGTAATAAATAGTGTGATTCTTCGCCAACTACTTGATATAAGTAAGTAACTATCATTTAATTAATATTAATTAAATGATAGTTAATTGAATTTAAGTTATTGTCTAATCTTCATTTAAATTGTCTAATCTTCTTTGTCTAAACACAATATATTAATGATACTAAATAAAATAAAAATAATATTTAAATTTATGTAACCAATTTTGACGCACAATAAATCACATGTAGAGTACTTATTTGAATTCGATAAAGTTCTTGACTGCACTAAAAATAAATAAATATAAAAAAATTCTAGATTACACCACAATGTTCAATAATAATTAAAAAAAAATGTTGGAAACTCTTTTTAAGGTAAATTTTAATTGTATTAAATTTTTAAGAAGCACTGTTAAAAAATAAATAAAAATAAATAAACTTTTGTGCAATTTTACAGTGTAAAGAGTGCGGTAAATGTATTTAAAAATCATATACATAAATGAAATACTCATGGTTGATCCGCCTTTAATCGAATCTCATCCAAAAATGTAGGAGGCGTGATCATTAGCAATAGACTACATATTTATGGAATACTTGGCAATTGAAAAGCATTCTTGAATAAAACTATTTTTTATGAAGAAAATTGCTACGTATAATGAACACATGGATAGGTGGTCTACTGGTAAATACATTGGCCTTATATGAGGCTAGCACTGGTTCGATTCGCAATACTTCAAATGTAACTATTTTCTTTAATATGTATATTTTTGAACAAATTTATAGCATTTTATGCTGTAAAATTAGAGAAAATTTTTTAAAGCGCTTTTTTAAAATTTCAAACACACGTTTAATAACACTACACATGAAATGTACCACACAATGAATTGGCGATTTTTTACTTCAACGTTGTAGTGCATTCCGAATAAAAATGCCATATAATATGTAAGTAAACACATAGTGGATGCTTGCGGGCCTCATCAAATACCATCCTGTACTTCAAGGTGCCCCTCATCAGCATACTACCTGCAATCAACGTTTCTTTTCTCTGCAACCGATTCCATATTCACTAAGCCGCTGTGCAGAAACGCATACACAAAACTGCTCAAGGTTAAAGTTTTACGTAGGTCCCATGTCCCTCTAAGGACCTTGGGTCCGTGGTCTTCTGATCCTTCTCGGAGATTTCGCTAGAATAGACAATATTTCTCCCAACGGACCAAGGTTCCTATACCCAGGGGTCGCAGCTTTCCTATATTTTTACGATCGTTTTATTATACTTTCATCACCATTTCCAAAAAGAAAATTTTCTTGAAGGATTTTATGCTATTTTGGTAAGAAAACCTTCAGAAAAATTTTTAGTTTGAAAATTGTGGTGAAATTATAATAAAATGATCTTAAAAATATAGGAAGACTGTGAATCCTGCTTATACCACTTGATTGGCAGTGCTTGCGGGTGCATTATTCCTGTTCCTGTGGTTCATTTTAAGTTTTTTTTTTTTTTTTTTTCCGGTGTAATTCTGGCTTGTAACTACATAAATAATCATTGTCAGACTGATCTATTATGAAGTCGCAATTAATTTAAATAATTTAAATGATACGAAGAAAACAAGATTCGTAATGAAGTCAATTAACTGTTTAGTTTTCTTTTTTCTTTTCTTCTTCTTTTTTTTTTTTTTTTTCAGTCTGATCTCTCGATTATATTTTCGTTAAAAGATGTTATAGAAAGACAGTGAAATCCAAATTCAATAGGATTTTCAAGTAATTTTCTGTAAAAGAAGATAAAGCTTATATGTTATAAGTTTTCTTTCTTTCCTTTTCTTTTTTTTTTTTGTAAATTTCACTAATAGAATAGAAAAAAAAAAAAAACTCTCATGACAAGGAAGAACAAAAAATCTTAGAGCAAAAGATAGTAGATTGGAAAATAAATTAGAGTATGAAGATGCTTTATATTAAAACATTAATTCTTCTTTTGACAAGGAAAAGTTAATTAAGTCCAAAAAGTTAAATCGCATCTCCTAGCAAACTAATTCATCACAGTAAACAGATGATATCGTAGAAATATAGCTTAGAACATAAGAGCATACTTTCCGTTTCTAAATTAATTAAATATTTGAAAATATATAAGTATTTTGTTGCAAATATCCCTATGACCGATGAAATAAAATAAGTCTTGTAGAATTTTCTTTAAAACAGACAAATTTCGCCATATCTTATCAAAATTCGGATGCAACTGAAACTATTAAATATATAAATT
Source organism: Salticus scenicus (assembly GCA_963930645.1). Classification (NCBI taxonomy): domain Eukaryota; kingdom Metazoa; phylum Arthropoda; class Arachnida; order Araneae; family Salticidae; genus Salticus; species Salticus scenicus. Next base: position 38,033,545 of record OZ005653.1, on the reverse strand, counting down.
TCTACATTGTAATCGTATATATTTTTAATTGAATTAATATTTAAACATACAGTCGGCAGCAAAATTGTTAAAGCAGACACTGTTAAAAATGGTTTCTTAAAAATGAGCAAAATTGTCTCAAAATAGCTCCTAATCAATATATACTTACATTTGAAAACCCATGTACTCATTTTTTAATGTATTGACATCTCAAACATGGGTATATTAGAGATTTTATTGGTCAACCCCATTTTTATATACTAAGCGACAAAAAAAAAAAAAAAAAAAAAAAAAAGCCGCGCTGCAGAAAAATTGACTTACACCTTTTTTATTTGTAATAACTTTAAAATTAATATTTGAAACAAATAAAACCCATAATACTAAAGGGATGAAATATTACCAGTGTACATTTTCGATTTAATAATTCCATTTATTGCACTCTACAAAATACTTTTTAAAAATCTGCATTAAACTTTCTTTTTGAACATGATGCAATAACCATACACTTTCTATTCTATTATGATTTATTATATGAAATAAACAAGTTATATCGTAATATATGAAATAAAACTATTTATTTGGCATAGTTTTATACAGTGTTTTAATATAAATCTCAGAAATTTTAATGTGCCAAATATCATAAATAATTTTTTCTAGTTCTGGCAGAGTTATAGGCTGCAAATTTCGAATCCTCTCCCCTCTCCCCCGCCTTTTTATAGAGGAAACATTTTCGAGCGGATCGCGATTAGGACTATTTCCATGTCTGGTAAAGAAGAAATTCTACTATATCTGTGTGAGTGTTCTCACACATATGTCCTTTAAAAGCTTATTTATTTATCCAAATTTAATATACAACAAAAAGGAGGGATTAATATAGATTATATAAAATAAATCTTTTTAAATTTATCTAACTCAATTAATTAATTATAGAGAATTTCCTGTTTTATTTTTAAATCAAAATTTTCATTTCTTTGTTCTTCTATCGTTAAAAACACATTGATCTAGGAATAAAATAAAGCAATTTTTATATTGGGGTTTGTGAAAAATAGTATGTGTATACATTTTCCCCGAATGGATTAAATCAATTTAGCTATAATTATTTATTTTTGAGAGGGTGATTTAAAATTCGTATCAGCCTACTTCTAACACAAGTAGCTATTAATAAAATAATAACTGTCATTTCAATTTATATTTATCACGCAAGTGTTTACATTAAATCAATTTAGCCGTAATTATTTATTTTCAGAGGGTAATTTAAAAAGTCGTTATCAATCTTTTTCTAGCATATACAGCTATTAATAAAAAAAAATAATCATTTGATTTCATGTTTATTACCCTTGTATGTTTATGTTAAAAAAACCTATTATTATTTCAAGAGGGTCATTATAATTCTAAAAATAGATTTATAGGGTTGTTCGATAGTCTAAGCGTCGCCGTCTTTGTTCATTGAGAGTTGAAGGTCATTTGGCATGGCTTCTCAATGTCAAATCGATTTAATATTTGTAACGAACTTTTTATATTCAAAATTTAGTATGAATATCTTAGAAGAACAAAGAAACAGTTTGGCATTCTTTTGGCTGCATTTCAACAATGCCAATCTCCGGGGTTGCGATTTTAAGCTATCTGTGGCTAGCAGATTTAGGGTATCTTTACACTTTTGATCAAGTCCTAAGTAGACGTAAATTTTTGGGGTCCTCCTCCCTCTCTGTCTAGTTGATGGGGATAGAATATGTGTATCTCCTTACGAATATAGGAATGAAATGTAAAGTTATTGGTGACTGAAACCTGAATATTATATTGCTGCATTAATAAATCACAGTACTAAAATGATGTGTATCCTGATTATTTTGAAGTAAAGACTTCTACTTTATTTTTTCAACGATTCTACGATCCGGCTTTTGTGTGAAACGAACCTGACTGTACTAGGCAATAGCACATATTATATGGTGCCTGTCCAGCTTCCCCGATCTTCAAAAATGGAGGGGGAGGAGGAACCCGACGGCAGCATAATGGATTTTCTATAAATGAAATTCTGCTTTTTCTTTGGAGAGGAAGGAAAGAAAGACATATAATTTTATAGTAACAGTTTTATCGCAGGAAAGACTGTTTTAAGAGTCATGGACAGGGAAAATAGTGACTCTATGGAATTTTGTGGACGAATCTTCTTCTTTTTCTGTGCAGTGAACTTACTTGAGCTTACAAAAAAATTTGCTTGAGTGGGTGGCTATGAGCGAGGACTGTAAATCTTCTCTAGAATAAAGACTCTCTTCAGATATCCTTGTGTGATCATAGAACTCCTCAGATGAAGATAAGCGGCCGTGAGGGGGGCCTGAAGATATCGCCAGTCAACTTTGCTGAACAGATGAAGATAAGCGGCCGTGAGGGGGGCCTGAAGATAGAAATAGTCAAGGTGTTTTTGTTAGTTTTTGTTGCCAACGAGGCATGAGAATGATCTGAACAAGGAATCAAGAAAGCCTTTTTACCGTGGGACACATCCGTCGGTGTCTAATCGGCAACTTCGCGTGCTCGAATTTTTAAATTTCTTTTCTACTATTGCAGGAATGTATAAGGAACGGAAGAGAGAAGAAAGAAAATGGAAAAAAAAATATACCATTTTTGGAACAAAGTAATAAAATTAATTGAAAAATATTAATAAAGTAAACGATAATTTTTTTGTTTACAGAATATTTTTTTAACCAAGTTATGTCCAAGAACCGGTAAGTTAAGTTTATCTTATATTTTGGATATTTCATATAAATATATACTGTTGGTTATACAATATATAATTTTCAGTTGTTAGTGAAATTTTTTTCTTCTTTCTTTCTCACCAAGGATTCTTGTTATTTGGTATAAGATTAAATTTTTTTTTTTTTTAAGAAGAAATAAGAATAATAATAATGATAATTATAAGAGAAGCAGGGAAGAGAATTTTTTAATATGATATATAAATTTATATATGGAACATAATTGATTTAAGAATTCTATTTTGACATTTTATTGAAATGTTAAGCAAAAAAAAAAAAAAAAATCTTCCTTATTCTTTTGAAATTTTTTGAAATATATATATTTTTCGTAATTTTTAATAAAGTATTTCATTTGATATAAGTATATATATATATATATTTTGTTGTTTTTCATGATGATTGGTATTTTTCTATGCTCATAGAGCTTAAAGTGATTTATTTTAATTTTTGGAACATTTTGATATATATAATTTTTTTTAGTAATATGTTTACATAATATTTTGGTTAGGTATTTTATCATTTGCATTTTCTGTGAGTAACATAAAGAACAATGCATAATATTTTATGCTCATAGATCTTAACGCAATTTATTTTTTTTGCTAGGACAATTTTGAAATTTTTTGGAATATATATTTTTAATGGGTCTCACAGTATTTTGTTGGGATTTTATTTTTCTTTCATGATGATTAATACTTTTATTTGCATATTGTGATTTATTTTTTTTAAGTGATTTATTACAATTACTGCTGCAAATTTCTACAATTCCTTATGATTTATTTTATTTTTTTTCGAATATTTTAAGATATATATGTATACTTTTTGACATTTTTAATGAGGTATTTTATCTGATGCAGTTGCCGTAAGCATCAAAAAGAAAGATGCGTAATTTTTGTGCTCATTTAATTTAATATATTATATATTTTTTTTACTCGAGTATTTCTGAGATATATTAATATTTATTTGACACAACATAAATAATTAAGATGGCCACTAAAAAGAACATCAATATTAATATTCTAAATTTTGACGGTGACTCATCCTTACTTGAATTTTTTTTTGATCAGATTGAGTCATATGCTAAATTAAATAGCTTAAATTCAGAAGAGGCAGTGGCAATTTTAAAAGGAAAATTAACCGGCCCTGCATTAAAGTTCATGACTCAATCTCCCTTATTATACAAATCCACAGATTTAAAATTTATCAAGAATGAATTCAAAAATTTTTTTGCTCCAATGAGCAGTACTCAGGCTCTTGTGGAATTTAACAATTTAATACTCTTACCACAAGAGTCTATTAGAAATTTTTCCCACAGGCTAAATATTTTAGCCGATGTAGTATATTCTCAGATTAATGATGCTAATGCTTTAAATTCCATTAAATTTACTAAATTCATTTCAACCATTCCCTCAAATATCAGAGTTAAGATTCAAGAAGAGGGAATCTCTGAGTATCAACAAGCGGTCAAACGAGCACAGAAATTACAAGATATTAATGCTAATGAAACATCATTACAATTAAGTTTAAATAACCCAGTCATAAATACACTATCTGAAAAGTTAGTCGAACTGACAGATAGAATGAATAATCTGTCACTCGCTCATAAATCTGATGAGGTTAATCATACACACGAATCCCCAGTGCAAGATAGGCAAAGAAACTATAAAAGACAAAGTGAATTAAGATATAATTATAAAAGTAGAAATCAAAATTTCAGGGGTAAACAAAATTTCAGGGGTAAACAAAATTTCAGGGGTAATCAAAATAAGAACAGATATCATTCTTCTCCTATTTGCCAGTTGTGCAGTAAAAGAGGACATGTTGCTACTAGGTGCTTTAGATGGCAAAGAAATCAGACTAGGGGTAAAAATTATGACAGAAATAATTATAGTAAAAATGCAAGTAATTTAAACGAGCGCAGAGATGTAGTTTAGCTGATGCAAGTACATCTCAGGAAGTGAATAGAGCATCAGCACAAAATTTTTCTCTGGACATTGATAATAACGTTAATCTACCCAAATTATCTAGTGACAGATTGGTGAATTCTACTGCGTCTCAGACACAACAAATCTTGAAAATTTCTGATTCTAAATGTACTCAAACAAATAACGATAAAAGGGAGAACATTTTTAATGTCCATGTAAATTCTCCAAAGTTACCTCTTATTAAAATTTTGCTAGATAAACAAAAGGTAAACACACTTCTTGACACTGGTAGTTCTGTTAGTCTGTTAGCTGAAAGTACATTTAATAAATTAAAACATAGTTTGAAATATAAACATTTATCTTCCCATGTGACAATCAAAACCGTGAACTCGAATGTACAGTTTTCATCTTGTATACAAACCACTTTCAAAATTCAAAATCAATTTTTTTCACAAAAATTCTTCATAGTAGATATTCCTGAAGGTTCTGCATTTAGGGTTATTTTGGGTTATGATTTTATTCAACAATATCATGTAATATTAGATGTGCAGAGGTCCTTGTTAAAAATTAAAGATCTGAGTATTCCCATAACAAACACATATAGCGACCATGAAGAAAATCTTAATATGCATACTCAATGTAAGAAACTTTCAGTAAAAACGGGACAAAAACTTATTTTACAACCCAAAGAAGAATCTTCTATTACGGTTTATTGTCCCAGAGTTTCTTCGGGTGATTATTTATTTCAGAGTAAAAAGAGTTCTTCCAAATTAATTTTTTTGGATTCAATAGTTAATATTGATCATTCTCAGAAACAAAATTGTAATAGTAAATATGATAGAGTAAAATTTCAGTTATATGTTAAGAATAACACTAATAGAAGTATGCATGTAAACAAACATTCAAATATTGGCACAATTAAAGAAATCGAACAAATTATAGACTATGGTTCAAGACAAAATGATAATGTTGAAATTTCAGAGGATTCACAATTTATTAATTATATTCAACCTTCTAGTGATGTATTAAAGATGAGAAAACAAGATTTAACACCCACGGACTTTGATGTTAAACATCTCAATGGGACTCATGCAACAAAATTAAAACAAATTTTATTAAGTAATTTCGCAGCATTTTCTAAAAATATGAAAACCCTTGGACATACTGACAAGGTAGTACCAGATTTAAAATTTTTAAGTGACTATCCAATTAAGACTTTGCCCTTTCCCATTCCTCAGGCTTTACAACAGGAAGCTAGAGATCAAATTAACCAATTGGTAGAGGCTGGGATTATTGAGCGAAACTGCCCAGAATTGGCTTGCCCAATTTTATTAGTAAAGAAAAAACAAGATGGATCTGGTAAACAGAAATTTCGCCTCGCGTTAGATTTAAGAATGTTAAATTCTATTATTCAAGGTTCTTCTTATCCGTTACCTAAAATTCAAAATATAATAGCTGATCTATCTGCGTATAAATTTTTCACTTGTCTTGATTTCCAACAGGCGTATCATCAAATTGATTTACCGGAACATTTACAAGATAAAATTACTTTCACATCAATGTTTGGCAGTTTCAAATTTAAAAGACTATGTTTTGGTCTTAAAAACGCGGCTTCTCAGTATCAAGCACTCATGGATTCTTTAATTGATGAAATTAATATAGATGGAATTTACGCGTATCAGGATGATTTAATATTTGGTGCAAATAGTTTTGAAGAGACATGTGTCAAACTTGAAAGAATTCTTAGGATTTTAATTAAATATAATTTAACCTTAGCTCCTAGTAAATGTACATTTCATAAGAGTGCTGTAAATTATTTGGGATTTCACATAGAGAATAATTCAATTTCTCCAATTGAGTCAAATATCATTAAAATAAACTCTTTCCCTACACCTACAACAAAAAGACAATTAAAACGCTTTATAGGAGTTGTAACCTTTTATAAGTCTCTTATTCATAATTTTTCTAAATTAATTCAACCACTTATTGAATTGTATAAACCGAAAACAAAATTTGTTTGGAATAAACATCATCAGGATATTTTTAAGAAATTTCAAGATATATTTTTAAATTCACCTATGGTAAGATTACCGGATTGGAACAAGACTTTCTTTCTCAACACTGATGCATCAAATATTTCTATTGCAGGAGTTTTGATGTAGAAATATGACAATCAATTATTACCTGTCGCCTTTTTCTCTAAATCACTTAAACCGTCTGAAAAAAGATATCCGGCTATCAAACTTGAATTAATGGCCATTTATAAATCTGTAATTGCTTTCAAATATTACTTATACAATAGAAAATTTATCATTTTGTCTGACAGTGCTCCTTTAAAAACATATAGAAAAACAAATAGTCCTGCTGATTTAACTACTAAATGGCTGTTAGAGTTATCAGAATACTCATTTGAATTTGAACATATTCCTGGCACTACAAATGTTTTAGCGGATTATTTATCAAGATCAGACCTCAAATAATCAACAAAATTTAAAAACAAACCCAGAATTAATATTCAGTTCTCAACCTCTTCCTATCGTACAAGATGACACACATTCAATTAATCAAATTTCCACTTCTACTCAGTCTGTACTACAAAATCAATTCAACAATTTTCTAGTTTCTGGTAATACTCAAAATAAAGATCCCCTTTTGGAAATTTCAAATAATACATTTATATATGAGCAAAAGAATGATCCAAAATTGTCAATTATTTACAGACAAATTTTGAGAAAAGGTTTTTCAAAAAATAATGATAATTTTTTTATCCATCCAGATTCTAAAGTTTTAATGTACAAGAAACAAAATTTGCATAATAATACTTTTTCATATCTCATTGTTGTACCACATTCTTTAAAATCTAAAGTTTTAACCATTTCACACCTTTCTCACTTTGGGTTAACAAAAACATACGAATTTTTATCAAATAGATATTATTGGAAAGGTATGTACACAGACACTTTAAATTTTGTTGCTTCGTGTACTTTATGTTTACAAAATAAACATCATAACACACCACCAGCTCCTTTACAACCCACCTATACTCCAACACATCCAGGGCATACTATTAGTGTCGACTTGGTTGGTCCTTTTATAGATGGACATTCAGTTTTAACTGTGATTGACCATTTTTCGCGACACATTGAATTATTTCAATTAAAAGACACTTCTTCATCAAAAGACACTTCTTCATCAAAAATAGTTAAATGTTTATTTAATTACATTACAACATTTGGTAGACCATCAGTAATATTATCAGATTTAGGCAAACAGTTTACATCAACTATTTATAATATTTTTAATGATAAACTTGGCATAAAAATTTTACATTCATCTGTTGCTCATCCTCAAAGTAACTCTATTTCTGAGAGGGTAAATAAATCTATAAAGTACTCAATTAACACTTTAATTTCTGAGGACATTCTTTTGAAAATTCACTAGCTATACATAAATCACTTTACAATGGTTCAACACATTCATCCACATTGTTTTCACCTAACCTACTGCATTTTGGTAGGGAACTGTCTTTAATATTTGATACATTTGACCAATTTATAAATCAGCCATTTTTGGATAAAAATGTAGACATATATAAATTATTACACGACTTAGATAACATCTATAGCAAAGCATATTCTAACATTAAAGAAAGCCAAGACAAAAGATATCAAAATTTTCAAAAGCGTGCAAAACTGAGGCCTGTTGCTGTTCATGATGTTGTATACTTGAAATCAATAGATAAATTTAAACCCAAGTATTCTGGGCCATTTATTGTTGTACAAAAACACTCGCCAGTTTCCTTTTCCATTAAGAGATTACATGCACCTGATAATAAAGCTTTCAGAGTCCATATTGATAGACTCCTTATTGCTCCGCCTCGACGTAATTATTTGTTTACTGAACCCAACTCCAATGTAACACATAATATTGGCAATAATTCTACACATCCTTATAACTTAAGAAATCGCAATTAATTTTTTTTCACAAAAAAAGTTTGAATATATTTTGCTTCACAAATGCATTTTCCAATGGCCAAGGGAGTGTATTTGTTTGCTGTGCAGGAACTCGTCTTCATTTATTTTATTATTTTTATTTTTAGATGGCTGGTCCACTGTTTTTTATATTTTTCTTTTGATGTAAAGACTATTTCTTGCATTGCAGTGTTGTTGAATATATATAATATTTATAAATAAGATGCATCTAAAAAAAAAAAAAAAAAAATGATTATAATGATAACATAAATGCTTGTAGATCATATTTTGAATTTCTAAATTAGTAATCAAGGTGTTATTTTTTTTATTTAATGTGTACTATATCTATTTTTATTGGGTGAAGGTTAAACAAAAGTAAGATAATTGAAATATATTTAATAGAGATATTTCATTGGAATACAGACTAAGTTCATAGGAAATTAATTATTAATGATAATAGCGCTAACAATATACATACAGCTAAATTTTATAAGTTTCCAATTGATTTTTGGTGTACAACATGTGTTTGGTTTGTTCAATATCCAATCTAAATTTTTATTATTTTGGCACTCCCTCTCATCACTCAAAATTTTGTCAATTTGTTTTCTTTTACTTATTTATTACCCTATCCTAGATATATGTTGTCTCGTTCAAAATTTTCTCCCGGGAGAGCAACATTGGATATGTGATGAGAATCTATATTATTGTTGACATTAATTTTTCAACATTTATGACACTTAATTAATCGGTTTCGTGAAGTGTCCCTACAGGGGTCTGTGGATTCTGCTGGGGGACGGAGGCCTGTGCCTAACAGTACAGGTCTTTCAACACGCCCTGTCCCGCTAGGATGTTAGCCTTAAGTTAACATCATTACACTTACTTTTTGTAAGGATTAAGGGAAGATTTTTTTTTTTTTGACTGCCAATGGCGTTCTTTTTAAAATCTTTCCTGTGTGGTATACAGGAAAACTTTTCTGTTTCTTTACTTTTATTTATTTTTTTTTGTACATAATTTTGTTTAACGTTGACCAATATGTGTAACCAAGGTGTTAGACAAATAAATATTACAATAATGTGCTGGAACCTTTAGTATTACAACAATATATATGAATATATGTAATTTATATATATATATATTTTCTTTTTCTGTATTTCACCATACATATTAGTGTGAAAATTTAGTATTTTGTGTGTAAAAATCTAACGTTAGTAACTGTTACTGTGGCATTATTTGCTAAGTTCATCAAACAGAGACTCTTTCATAGAAAAACATTTCAGCTGAAAATTTTTGGTGGCATATAAAAAAAAAGACTATAAACTATATTGAACTGCAGTTGAAATTATTTATAGAAGCCACATTTTTGCGCCTGTCATGACAAGGTGTTTCTCTTAAAGTTTTTGGTTATACTGATACTTTTGAAATATGTGTATTTTGTATTTTTGAATTAGTGTTTATATTTCATATATATTTTGTTTGTTCAATATTAAGCATTCATATAATTTTTACTTATGATGTAATATCATTTTTTTTAAGTGTGCGTCTTTGGTAAGTGCTTTTGAATATTATTGTTTGTATATGCATTTCTATACAGGAGGCGAGGAGGAGCTATTTTTATATTTTTTACTAGTCGAAGGGGAGATATATGTGTGAGTGTTCTCACACATATGTCCTTTAAAAGCTTATTTATTTATCCAAATTTAATATACAACAAAAAGGAGGGATTAATATAGATTATATAAAATAAATCTTTTTAAATTTATCTAACGCAATTAATTAATTATAGAGAATTTCCTGTTTTATTTTTAAATCAAAATTTTCATTTCTTTGTTCTTCTATCGTTAAAAACACATTGATCTAGGAATAAAATAAAGCAATTTTTATATTGGGGTTTGTGAAAAATAGTATGTGTATACATTTTCCCCGAATGGATTAAATCAATTTAGCTATAATTATTTATTTTTGAGAGGGTGATTTAAAATTCGTATCAGCCTACTTCTAACACAAGTAGCTATTAATAAAATAATAACTGTCATTTCAATTTATATTTATCACGCAAGTGTTTACATTAAATCAATTTAGCCGTAATTATTTATTTTCAGAGGGTAATTTAAAAAGTCGTTATCAATCTTTTTCTAGCATATACAGCTATTAATAAAAAAAAATAATCATTTGATTTCATGTTTATTACCCTTGTATGTTTATGTTAAAAAAACCTATTATTATTTCAAGAGGGTCATTATAATTCTAAAAATAGATTTATAGGGTTGTTCGATAGTCTAAGCGTCGCCGTCTTTGTTCATTGAGAGTTGAAGGTCATTTGGCATGGCTTCTCAATGTCAAATCGATTTAATATTTGTAACGAACTTTTTATATTCAAAATTTAGTATGAATATCTTAGAAGAACAAAGAAACAGTTTGGCATTCTTTTGCCTGCATTTCAACAATGCCAATCTCCGGGGTTGCGATTTTAAGCTATCTGTGGCTAGCAGATTTAGGGTATCTTTTCACTTTTGATCAAGTCCTAAGTAGACGTAAATTTTTGGGGTCCTCCTCCCTCTCTGTCTAGTTGATGGGGATAGAATATGTGTATCTCCTTACGAATATAGGAATGAAATGTAAAGTTATTGGTGACTGAAACCTGAATATTATATTGCTGCATTAATAAATCACAGTACTAAAATGATGTGTATCCTGATTATTTTGAAGTAAAGACTTCTACTTTATTTTTTCAACGATTCTACGATCCGGCTTTTGTGTGAAACGAACCTGACTGTGCTAGGCAATAGCACAATATCCTTTGTGGGATTTAACTTAAAGTGAAAAAAGATATGATTACTTACAGAATTATAGGTTCTCATGGGAATGGATAGGAAATTTTGACAATTTGAAGTGAATAAACTTACCACAGACGCCGTGTAGTAAGGTGCATTATCATCTTGAAATTCTGTTTGCAGAAATGCCCATGATACCTCCAAAATAGTCGGTCAGGCACCACTTTTATGAAGATTGTGTTTTATTTCGAGTTAATTGTTCCTTTGAGCATAAATATTTGCCCGACTGTTTGAAAGGTTATGCACCTCCGTACCATAATGTACGGAGAATGCGTCACGGTTTTAAAAGTGCGATTTTCATTAAGTCGGTCATATTTTCGTTGTCAGATCTGCTTGTTTTCTTTACCGCGAAATGAGTTGAATTTGACTCATCAAAGAGAACCAGTTCAGCTCAACAATTAACTAATCATATTTTAATTGTTTTAGTCATCTGAGGTCTTGCTTTCCCAATTCTCTTCACTAAGAATGGAATTTTTCCAAATTTTCTGTCATTTAAACCTGCTTTGTTTAGTAGTTGTTGTACTGTATTTAAAAAAATTATGCTGCTAAACACTTTTTCTGAATCCTTTTATGTTCTAAATGTATTACAATCCGATTTTATAAGCAATGACTTTTTAACTTACGGTCATCTCGCTTTGATGTGTAACGTGGCCGCCTAAAACCAAATTTCCAGTTTAAACGGCCAAAAAATTTCATATCTTGTTAAAAACTCTTTTACCAATATTTCTTTAACATTTAATTATTTTGCTATCTGATCATGCGAAATGGCATTGAATGCTATCCTCTCTTCCTGCTCCTCTAGTTACAAATCGGAAAACTATACCACCCTCGTCTCGTTGGACATTCAAGGAGCCTTCGATAATATTGAATGGCTCCATATTTTGAATATTCTACAATCCATTCAATGTCCGGGGAATATCACTGGAGTCATCAGCTCTTATCTTTACAACAGGAAAATAATGGTCAACTGGGGCTCAGGATCCTCAGATCATATCCAAGAAAAAGGTTGTCCTCAAGGCTCATGTCTTGGTCCAGTTCTCTGGACATTAATCGCTAACGCCATTCTTGAACCTATGACCTCTAAAGGATTTGAAGTCTTCGTCTTCGCTGACGACTTCACGATAATCCTTTCGGGCAAAACAAGAAGGGATCTGGAATCTCAGGCCCATGATGCTTTAACAACATTCTGCCAACTGCTTTCTACACTCAATCTCACACTTTCAGCAGCTAAGACACAGGCTCTTACCTTTTCTCTTCCCAGGATTCTAAAACGAAAACCGGTGATCAGGGTCAATGGAGTTAGTGTCTCCCATGTAGATAACACCCGAATCTTAGGGGTTACTATAAATAAGAACCTCAACTGGATTGCAAATATCAACAATTTAAGGCTTAAATTACTCAAAATTTATCATAATTCTATAAAACTCGCGGGGAAAAATTGGGGCATTAAATCAAACATGTTAAAGATCTGGTACCGTGTAATAGTAGAAAAAATCATAACTTACGGGGCTGAAATTTGGGGGGGGGGGGAATCTTTCAAAAACAGCAAAACGCAAACTCTTCTCTCTTCAAAGAATTTTCTTATTGCAAATTTCCAGGGGTTATAGAACTATTTCCACTGACGCATTGACGGTGATCACCGGGATTCTTCCTATCTACCTAACAGTTAAATATGAATTTCTTAAAACTAACATTCTACAACTCAGTAACACTTCACTGCAAAATGAACACTTCCCCAATTCAGAAATACAACGTAAAACATGCAGTTGGCATATTCACCCTGCAGCTGATACCTCTCATGCCCTAGTCAATGTCTCAACTAATGCCATCTCTCCTTCTGCTCCAGTGGCGGTGTATACTGATGGGTCAAAGACAGAACACGGAATCGGCTCAGCTTTCTGTGTCCTTTCAGATGGGATCTTGACTCATCAGTGGGCCTCAAGACTGGGAGATTACAACGCCGTATTTCAAGCCGAACTATTTGCCATCTATCAAGCCCTCCTATGGATTAATGAGATAAAAAATAGATTTTACTCAGTTCCAATCTACAGTGACAGTCTCTCAGCCTTACAGGCAATACACCGCCATCGGTCTAAACACCCTCTCGTAACGGAAATTAAACTACTTCTAATTAACCTGCAAGAAAATACATCTCTAGCTCACGTTTCGGCGCATCGGGGCGTCATGGGCAATGAAAAGGCTGATGAGCTGGCTAAAACAGCCACTCAAAATCCGGACATCGGCATTTTTCCCCCTCTCCCCCCATCCTTTATCAAAAAGTCCCTTTTCCGTAATCTCCAGAAAGAATGGCAAGCTGAATGGGATACTTCAGACAAAGGACGCTACACCTATGCCCTCATTAACTCAGTAAAAAATTATAACTTTGATTTGTCTCCAGCAATTTCAGCCTTTCTGACGGGTCATGGACCTTTCAGAACCTACTTATTTCGTTTTCATTTCTCGAGTACCACCCGATGCGAGTGCGGAGAGGAAGGCTCTCCTGAACATGCTTACTTTGCATGTCCCTTCACAGCCCCATATCATTTACTCAATCCTCCAATTAGACCCAATAACTGGCTATTTAACATTTTAGAGCGTCCCCTTTTAAAAACTAAAATAACTAAAATCTTTGGGACCCTAATGGAACTATCCAATTTAACAAACTAAAAACTAATCTTACTAACTTTTCCAAAGTCCCGTCGCTAAAATTTGAACTTTTTTCAGCTGCCTACGAATCTTCCTCATTAGAAGCCTAAATTTTGTTTTTTATTAACTGCTGCCCTCTGTCACGTGGGATTTTATATCCGGCAGCAAATGTAATTTTTTCTTTTCTTTCCTTTTTTTTTTTCTTTTTTTTTTTTGTGTGTTTATGCAATAAACAACGGGGGAGACTTAACCTCTTGAAACGGGCTCTTTCAAAATTTCACATTGTTATGTGACATTTGTTGCCAGAGCCCCTCTTTGAAGGTTAAAATCGCTCAAAACTGCTGCATAGTGGTGAGCGGCCTCCTTCCGTCTTTGAATCTTTGAATTATTTTGCTATCTCAGGCATTAAAATATTTTTTGATTTTCATTCAAAAATTAATACATTTGTGGCACCGTTAACTGCCTTATTCTTACCATTTTTGAAATAAATTCTAAAATTACAGTTTTCCTGATAATTACATTTTGTTTTTAATACTGGACTCAAAGCAAAAGTGTATGTGGAGGTCAACATAATAAAGTTTGTTCGAAAATTTGCTTTTTAAACGATAAAATTGGTGGTTGTAGAAGGCGAAAAAAAAATATCCAAATGCGTTTTTTTTTTTTTTTTTTTTTTTTTTTTTTGTCACTTAGTGTACACAAAAATGAGTATATGGGTATTTAAATTTAAATATATATTGTTTCGGAGCTATTTTGAGACAATTTAGTTCATTTAAAAAAAAACATTTTTAACAGTGCACATCCACACTTTTCAAATATTTTTTTTTAGTTTGATCGCTAATTTTTATCATCAACTTACTTTTTTATAAATAGTATAAGACTAAGATCATCATCATATAAATATTTACTTAACAAAACAGTATTAAGGTCCCCTCTTTTAAGTAGGAATTATTCGCGCTTCAATAATTTTGACACCGACTGTAAATAACATACGTATATGTTTCACTATCGAGAAGTTTGGCTGTCTCATATAACATCAGCCTCATATAACCTTCTACTAAAGAGTGTTAGTATAATATATTGCTGTGTCTTAATTGATTTTTACGCTATAATAAACTGTCCATTGGCAAACCTACAACTCTTGAGGCATTAGATAAAAATCTCACTGGGGTTCTCTGATTGGTTACCCAGTCAGAATCTCTTATGTGTTGAATCCCCCTTGCACTTCTTCACTTAAATATATTAATATAAAAAGACACTGAAGTGAGTTTTAAGATTAGTTCAGAAGCCAAACTTAGCAAGAATGTAAGGGGCATTGGCTCCTTTGCTCTGCCTTAATCAAACTTTGCATAAATAAGTTTTTTTTTTTTTAATTACTACTCTATGTTATATTTTCTTCATTAAGATTCTTCAAGTAGAAATCTACGGATTAAAGGTAAATTGCAGGAGATGTTTCAGGTTAAAATAATGGCCCGGAAACTTCAGCAGATACATATGTTTGAAGGCTATGTTTCTTCGTACCCCCCCCCCCCCCCCCATCATAACTAGGGGCACGAGGCGAACCACCCACTGCACCCCACCCTTGGTATGCCGCTGAAAGTGTCTAGAATTAAAAATAAATGCTGAGAATTTTTTTAATTTTGAAAATCAAATATATATATATATATTATCGTTACAGTTCAAATTTTTTTAAATTCAATAAAAAGTGGCATAAACACGGCAGGATGTTATTTAAGTCTACTAATATACTACTACAAATGACTACATTTCATAAAATATATAGTTAAAAAATTTAGAATTTTAACTTAATGATACATTTTTTAGTAAAATTATTGATATTATAAATTCAACAACAAATACAAATCTTTAGTAACATAAATATATTTGCTCTTAATAAATATATAGCACTTTTTGGGATTTTATATTTATATTAATTTATTAAAATTATTTTTCTGTATTATATTACTTTTTCAATATTTATCTTTGTATAATGCTTTACTTCCACATGTAATTATTTATTGATACCTTGCTATTTCAAGTCATTCTTCCTAGTTTTTGATCATTATTATAATCAATTATTATATATATTGGGTTGGCAACTAAGTTCCCGCCGTTTTTTTTAATTGGAAAAATCTGTATGATATTGAATACTTTTGGCACCAAGTTGTATGTCATTGGAAAGAGAATGTACTGTTCTACCTAAATATATGTTTCGTTGTTACTAAGATACATTTTCTTGTTATTAACAGATCATTAACATGGAATGTCAAGTTCAGAGGAATGAGCATTTTCGACGCCTCCATTTTTCTTACCTTTAGTCAAGGTTCTAAGACCGCAGAAACTGCTCGCAACATTTGTGCTGTGTATGGAGTGGGTACTATAGCTGAAAGAACCGTCCGTGATTGGTATGCAAAGTTCAAAAAATGAAATTTTGACCTCAAAGGCGCACCTCGTTCTGGAGTCCAGTTGAGTTCGATGAAGAGCGATTGAGCCACCTTTTGCATAAAAATCCGCGTCAAACACGTTAGGAAAACGTTGTAAACAACAAAGGAGAATGCGTTCGTGATTAAGTACTTGTATATAATTATTGAAAAATAACTTTTAACAAATATTATTAAAAAAAGCGGGAACTTAGTTGCCAACCCAATATATATATATATATATATATATATATATACCCCGTGGCAGAAACACGGTGACACGGCGACAATGTCGCAAAAACAGAAATGTTCTCAGAGAAAGATTTTACTTAAATCAAATAAATTTTGCCATTGTGTTTAAAAAAAAAAAAAAAAAAAAAAAAAAAAAAAAGGAAAAAGAAAAAGAAAAAGACAGAGAAAGAGAGAGAGAGAGAGAGAGAATGAAACTCAAAGAATGGTTAAATGTTCTGCAGAACAAATTTTCGTTTCTGTAGATACGATCGCCTCAATTCTGCATAAGGAGATGAGATAAAGCGGGTGTAACTCCCTTGGATTAGCTTTGACACGGCATGCATTAGCTATTCGTGATGCGGTGATATGATTTGGTGTATCGACACTTTTCACTCGTAACCTCTTCACATCGAAACTCCTCATTTTCGTGTCTCCAAACTTTGTTTTCGCGCCGCGCCTGCCGCTCATGTCGTGTGTACTTATTGAATTGCAAAAAGGTGTTTTTTCGAAAGAATGTGGCTTTGCGACCATTTTCTGAATTTCATATTTCATGCATTTTCAGATTCACGCATAACAAAATTGATTGATTTTTTTTTTTTTTTTTTTTAATAAGTGCGTGATTGCTGCTTTACCGATTTTCATACATTTCCTGATTTACGCACGACAAATTAGTTGCATCTAGTGATTTTTTTTTTCTTTCATGTATGCGAAGCGTGCATACGTGCACGGTAGTAAATACAAGTAAATTTTTAAAAGCTGCATTTATTTTAATGTTTGGTTCAAACTATGCAATACATTTCACAAATATATACAGAAATAAGACTATGGGGAAATTTGTAACGTCTGTAGTTATACGCAAAATAAAAAATGAAGCTTCAAACCTTGCTTAAAAAAATAGAAAATTAAGAAATTAATCTTACAAATACTTTATTGATTTTTAGCATTTTATATGCAGTAAAAGATCTTAGCAATAAATATTAATGGGTACCTTAAGTTATAAAATTGGTAACTTTTCTAATTTTTTTCTTTACTGATCATTATTTATTTTAATTGTGATTAAAATTTTTAGCTTTAAATTTTGTTGTTTAAGCATATGAAGTCGTTAAAAAAAATTATTAATTTATTTTACAAAAATACTCTTATCATTAGTTTCTACAGCTTGTTCATTTCATTTTTTAAACATTTGAATTTTAAAAAAATGTTTGTTTTTTTAATTGAAATATTGCAGATTAAATAGTTATTTTGAATAAAAATCAAACCAAAGGTTTTTTTTTTTTTTTTTTTTTTTTTTTTTTTTTTTTTTGTAAGCAAAAGGAATTTTATCTAATAGTAGTTGTTTTGAATAAATACTAATTAAACAGCAAATGCTTTTATTTATTTATTTTTATTTACTTATTCGTATAGATATCAATATCAAATATTACTTTTAATTGATATTTATTTCATTAATCTGTAATCATTATTTTCTATTATAGATTTTATCCATGAAATCTGTTACATTTCCCATTTCAACATTTCCTTAAAAATTAAATATTTCATTTCCCTCAATCTTTATGAAAATATGTCGACTATGTTTTGTCTATAATTGCGTTACTTAGATCTTGTATTCTGTTTTACTTTATGTATTTAAATGATGGTATAATTATACATTCTGAATTCTTTAATGTCAAATCACATTTTTTAGATTTCAAATACACATCTTTATGCTATTTGTATATAGTATAAAAAATGAATCTTGTGTATTAGAATGTTATCGTGCATCTTTCTAATAATCTCAAAAACTATAAATGTTGTAAATTATTTATATTTCATTGTGATATTCTTAATTCTACATTAATTTTTACTTTTAATTTGTTGTATTTTAATTTTGAGTTCTGTATTATATTTTATGTTGTTTGGTTTGCATCTTATGAAATAAGTGCATTTTTCTATTTAAATATATATATTTAATATAAAAAAAGTAATGAAATTTTAAAAGTATTTGTAACATTTGTTTAATTTAGACATTTCATGATTTAAATGCCTTAAAAAAATTTCAGATTTGTTTTGATATATTACTGCGTTTTATGGTTTGAATTCATTGAATATTTTATAAACAATATTGTATATTAATGTGAACAAAAAATCTGAAGCAGGTAAGATCAATAGATTTATTTTCACCTTTCTTAAAAAAAAAAAAAAAAAAAAAAAAAAAAAAAGACAGAGAGTATTTTCTTGCAATAGTGCAGATATATGCATTTGTGCCAAGTTAAAATTTAAATACGTTGGTTATACTGAATATTATTTACTATTTAAAAATAATTTATTTTGAATTCGTAACTGTTAACTTCACAAACTATTCCTGCAGAAAGATTTTGGTGTTGATGAAGCTTGTCGCAGAAAGTATAATAAATTTCTGCCACAGGGTATATATATATATATATATATGGGTCATTCTCAGATAATGGCAAATATTGGTTTCAGAAAAAAAAAATGTTTTAATTCCTGATTTTTTTACATTAATGCAATTATCCATGTCTGCTATAGAGGAAAAAATTACCAGCAGAGATCGTTTGCCTTAATTACAGATTAATTAATTTTTTAATTTCCATTGCAACACGGTAATGCCATTTGTGAACATGGTAATGACAGATAGAACCACAGAAATGACCAATAGCGAAATAATTACACATTTATTTATGGATAGATGTATTTATCATTCTAATTTATAACAGAAAAATTAAAATGTCTAGACGATATATAGTGGTTAGATTTTTTGGAATAATTTTCACTATACGAATCCTATAACTGTCTGTTTTAACAGGCGACATAAAGTGATTTACACTTTACTGCCCAGCAGTCATTACCATGTTCCTAGACATCATTACCATGTTCCTAGATATCATTACCATGTTTTCAGAACACCTTGGTAATGATGACCTTGGTAATGACTTTTTTAATGTTAAGCCTATTTATGGCTAAATTATAGCAATTAAAAGCTAATGCAATATTCATTCTGTATGTGGTCCCAAAGATCTTTATAAATCATTCAGTAAATTTAAATTTATTAATTGTGTATTTCCGTAATAATGGACTTTGTAATGACACACAATAAGTACACTGACTATAATTTTAGAACAAAAACAGCAAAATGAAATAATTTGTATTTACTTAAACTAAAAAAAACTTCTCTGCTTGTAAGGGCATGAAACACTTTACTTATGACAGGTTGATAATTATAACAGCACCATCTAGTAGTAAGGTACTGAAAAAAAACTTACACACCTTGGTAATGACAATTACCCTTAGGGACAAATTTTAAATAAGAATAATTAATCGATTTCTTTTTTTTATGCCTAAAATTCCAAAGATATTAAAAGTAGAAAAGTGAAATATACCGAGCAAATTGTTAGCTTTGTTTAAATTTTTTTCAATTCTTTAAAATAAAGGTTCAAATAAAAAGTTTGGAGTTTGGGACAAGCCTTGGTAATGACATTTACAACTTTAAAATTTTTTTAAATACTGAAATTTTAGTTTTTTTGTTAATCAGATTACTTCACAGTGTAGTGCTTGAAAAGAATTGTTGAAAATAATTTTTAATTTTCATAGCTGACTTGCTCAAGTAACATTTTTTAGCCAAGGACACAAAATTTACCATTATGTGAGAATGACCCATATACATATATATATATATATGCGTGTGTGTGTGTGGATTGAAGCAGTCTCTCTTTGAATTACTACTTTTTATTTAAAGTAATATATAGCAAGAAATTACATTATATATTTCTTCAATTTAAAATTGCGAAGATTGCTTTATATAAATAGTGGTGTTCAAAGTACAGACTGTTCCGTTCCCCGTATTTAGATTAATAAAAATAACGTATGTACTTAGATCTTCGTTAAAAACATATCATATTAAATAGGGCTATTTATTTGGTAATATATGCAATGGATAAACAATACCCTTTCAACTCACCATAATGCTATATTGAGAGCAATAATATTAATATGTATCATTCAAGCAATTAATAAGTATCTAAGTACGACTCGCCCTTTTCTTAATTTATTTTAGAAACAGCAACCATTTCTTGAAATTTAACATTCGTCAACTTCTGAATACATATTTTGTTGCTCCTGCGCAACTTGTATATCATATTAATTATATCTTACATATTTTATTAATTAACTGTTGTTATTTTGCAATTTCTATCCTTTAAATAATGAGAGTAGTTTTAGATTCATATTTAATTTAATAGATGCCTCTCTTGATTAAATAATTACAATATTATATATATATATATATATATTAAAGTGAATAAATTTTGAATATCATACTAAATCAGAGCGTTTAATATGCTCTTTATCGAAAAAGATACAGCCACGAAATGACGTATTCAGATGAAAAAGAGAAGCGGATTACTGCCAAAATTTTATGTTGACGATTCGTGAGGGGCTTTAAAGGGAAAAGTTCATAGAATTCTCCTAGATAGTGCTTTTCATAAGAAAGTAAATATAACAATGAAAACTATTCATATGGAATACACACAGTAATAATAGTAATAATAGTATTAATAATAATAACAATTTTTCAATGTATTTCGATCAAGTGTGATTATTTCATTTTCTAAATTTTTCGTTGACCATGCAAAGTACCATATAATGGACAGATATTTTATTTTTAAATCCTTAAGTTTATTTCATTAATCATTTGCATATTCTCTTCGTTTTATACATTCATGCACAATAATATTGTACTTACCGTATTTTTCAGGGCATAATCTATTAGTCTGTTAAATAAATTTTACACCAGGAATTTTAATTAACAGGTAAAGATATTCTTTAACGAGCTTTCGTCTCGTACAAGTATAGCCTTATTTACGAATTACATTTTCTGTTAAGAAACTGTTTTATGTCATCTGCTGATTATACGCCAAAAAATACCGAGTGACCCATAAGTATGCAGATATTTTATAAATTTATAAAAAATGAAGGAAATATTAAAATTTAACGCGGTTTGCGATGGATGGGGATTTTTTTTTTTTTTTTCGGTAAAGAAAAAAATAATACTTCAATTTTTGTCGATAGAGGTTGGTGTACGTGAGTAAATGACACATTTCTATGAAAAACTATAGTTATTTGCATGCAAAAGTTTACAAGGATATAATTCCTATTCTATGTATCCATCATCGCCACAAAGAACAGTCTGTAAACGAGTTTCAATTTTGCTAACTGAAACTTCAGTCGGCGATTCTTAGCTGAGGTAAAACGTCTTCACCAATAACGCTCTATCCACCAGGTCAGCATCGTAATTAAAACATCTTTGTATGCACAAATAAGAGAGAAGATAAAAAAAAAAAAAAATGAGCTGCTAATCGTAAAATCATGCAGTTTGTAGGACTATAATTTTCATATTTCTCGTTACTCGTCTGTGCAGCGCCCTCTATCGACTAAAGTTTTACTATTTTTTATAAACCCCCCCCCCCAAAAAAAAAAAAAAAAAAAAAAAAATCCTCCTTCATGATAATAACTTTTTCACAAACCGCATTCAATTTTATTAATTCCTCCAACTTTTATCTCTTTTTAAAATGTCTACAGACTTATGAAACACCCGATATGTTAATAATTATTTGTAAAAATACGAAAAAAAAAAAGTTCATCTATTTTGCTAGAAGACATAGGTTAGGAGCTCCAGAGATTGCCATGCTCCAGTAATTGGCATCTATCCCGAAATAATTAATAAATAATAAAAAAATAATAAAAGCATATATTTTACGTATAAAAATTTTAACATTGTATGTCAAACACTGGAGCGTAGGGTGTTAATAACTGGTAAAATGAATAACTAGCAATGTGAAACACTGGAACATAGGGTGCCAGTTACTGATAACATGAAAAACTGGCAGTTTCAGTTACTGGTACATTGAGTGGATGTCAAAAAAAAAAAAAAAAAAAATAATAATAATAATTGTTATCAAATGTATATATTTTAACATGTATGTGGTTCTGAATGGCTTTCATGCCATATGTATTAATTTAAGACTACTAAAAATATTTTCTGATGACTAGAAAATAAAAAAACATCAGAGATTGCTCGAAAAGTGTCAATCACTGGAGAACTTACCCTGTAATCGATATAGACAAAATTTCTTCTACAATTAATTTCTATATTCTTGCCTTATTGAAAAACAATGATACATGACGTCGTTTTTTTTGCCTGACTGTTTAGCCATCCTTGGTAAATATATTTTATACATTTGCAAATATACTTTATATGTCAGAAAAACTTCCAATACAGGAGAATGTTATACGCAGATTTAATAATTCATTTATTGCGTCATACAAATATATTAAGATACATCATGTCTATTTCGTCAATCATAATGAAACTGACAAATTATAGTTTGATGCATTGTAATAAGTGCTCTACAAAATAATGAAGATAACATTCTCTCCTAACTCTTTCAGGGTCAATTTAATTACGTTCCTTTAATATCGAAAGCCACCAGAATTCACGAGCAAACTTAAAAGTAAAAATATAAATGATTTTTTTTTCTCAATCCTTTAAAAAAGCTAAACCTTTGTTGAAAAATTTTGGGATATATATACATTTTGTGAAGGAAAAAATAATAGTTAAAATTTTGTCGATAGAGTGTGCTGAATGTGAGCAAATCAAACATTTGTATGAAAAATTTTATTTATGTGCATGCAAATGTTCACAGGCATATAAATCCTATTATATATGCCCGTCATCACCACAAATTACGGTTTTCAAACGCGTTACAACGCCATTAACTGCAGTTTAAGTTGGTGTTTCCCAGCTGAAGTTAGTTAGATACTAAAAGTGAGTTAGATTTGATGTAAGTTAGATACTAAAATATAAATTTTTTAAGGATGGAAGAATATTTGTTTATTATAATTTTAAATTATAAAAAAGTAGCTCTTTCGATTTTCATATATATTTTCTTTCAAACGTATCGATATCAATTCTGTCTATGTATTTATGTATCTGTATATATATATATATATATTTCTTTGAGTTACTGCTGAATTTGATGTATCGAAATTCAGCTCACGTTTAAATTAAATCACAGATGTTCCAGTAACTTGAGATTTGTTGAAAAATCAGTTGAACTATTTTTGTAGCACAGAATTTCATTGTTTGTAGGCGTTTGATATAAAGAAAAAATATGGTAAATCGTATTCTATTTTATACTTAAATTCTGCTCTGTATTAAATTATTTAAAAATAATAATAAATTCAAGCTAAAAAAAAAAAAATAATAACGTTAGTTATTATTTGAAAAGGAAGTTCAGAGAAAGATGTTATTTTTTCTCAGTGTGCATAGTCTTGGTACTGTTTGTGATTCTATTTAAGCTCAAAACATCTCAATTTGATTATTGGACATTAAAAAGTTCTGCATAAGAAGCTGATTTTATAAGAGAAGCAAACAAATATGTTTCAAACCGGTATTGCATTTAATAATTTCAAAAGATTTGAAACGCATTTGCAAAGTTCCGTCGATTACCAATTTTTACTTTCCGAACACTATAGTGAGGAAAGTATTGTAATCATGTCAAAAATCCGAATTTGAAATTTTGATGTTTCTATACGTTTCGAGGTCCTCTGAGTCCGTTTCCACAATTTTTACGATGATGTCTGTATGTATGTGTGTTTGTATGTGTGTATGTCTGTGAGGGAACATGCTATCGTCTAAACGCTTTGTTCGAATAAGCTGAAAGTTGGTACGTATATTGTATGTAGCCATAGTACGAACCCTATTGATTTTGGTGAATCTAGGAACTTATAGTTTTTTTACAGAGACACCATTAAAAATTCTTTATCATTATGGCCTATCGGGCCAAATTTTTAAAAGATCGGTAGCGTCTAAACGCTTTATTAATCTGAGCAAAAAATTTGTACACATATTAAAAGCCACAGTTGCGCGAACTGTATACATTTTGGTGAATTTAGCACTTATAGTTTTTTTACAGGGGCACAAAGAAAAATTCTTTATCATTATGGCCTATGGGATCAAATTATTAAAAGTGTGATAGTGTCTAAACGCTTTATTAATCTGAGCAAAAAATTTGTACACATGTTATAGGTCACAGTTGCATGAACTGTATAGATTTTGGTGAATTTAGCACTTATAGTTTTTTTTTTACGTTAGGGCCACAGACGTTAGGTACACACACACACACACACACACACACACACACACACACACACACACACAAAATCTTTATCATTATGGCCTATGGGACCAAATTTTTAAAAGTGCGATAGCATCTAAACGCCTTATTCAATTGAGCTGAAAATTTATATGAATAATTTTAAATCACTATTGCACTAAATATAAGCATTTTGGTGAATCTAGCATTTATATGTTTTACAGGGACACAACGAAAAATTCTTTATCATTATGATCTATGGGCTCAAAATTCAGTAGCGGGAAATAAAACATCGTGTAATATATGGAGAAAAATACTCAAACACTCTATTATGGTTTTCTCTCTTTTGTATGTTTAACAACTCCTCTTTCTTTACTTTATCTACAAAACTGTTAATTACTCAATGTTCGGAAAGTCGAGTGGAGTCACTCCAGATTTTTTTCATTAATACGTGGATCTACAGGAGAAACTTCAACGTCTCATAGTACAAAGCAGTTCGTTTTTATTTATTATATCGATATATGTACATGAATACTTGTTTCAAAATTAGATGCATTTCTGCAGGCCATCATCGAAAACTTCAACCCTTTTTTGTATAACTCTGTAGATTAATAAAAGATTATTTTTTTCTTCAGCATTTACGCAATCACTCCTTTTGGCTGTTAGATATGTAGGAAAGTAGGCGAACAAAGAAGAAGATTTGATCGCTTTATTTATTTGATCCCTTTAAAAAAGCTGGGGGAGGGGGGAGCAGCTGACTGGAACCTATTGGAACCTATTTAGCTGCTATTTGCAGCGAAATAAGTGTATGTCTAATCTGGTTAAACTAGTGAGCTTCTAGTGCGAAAAAGCAACTCCAGTTACGCTTGCTTGACTTTGATTAATTTTCAAGAGAAACATTTAAAATGTGTGTTGGCATCTCTCATAAGCACACAGAAGAATTGAATGCTCGCTATTTAAATATTTTAAACTAAGGAGTCACTTTAGAACTTTACCTTTCAGTAAATTTCAGTAAGTTTGGTAATTTATTACAGTAAAGCACCATTTATACGTCTTTCCAGGGACTGACGTAAAAGGACGTATAAATGAAAAGACGCATAATCGAAATTTTAATAATGATTCTTTGATTACTACAAGTTTAAGACACTTAAGCAAAATTTATATGAAAATACTAATTAATAAAGTTTCTTAAGTTAGTAAATGTATATTATACATTTTTAAGACAATAATTAATCATTAATAAAAATAATAATAAAAAAAAAGGATTTATTATAAGTGAGAAAAATCATACTATTAATGCATGACTGAGTACTAATTACATATGTCATATATTGAGTATTATATTACATTTCCGAAGAACTAACATGAACCCTTTTTAAATATTAATTATATATATTGCGTATCTGTAATAATAAGCATATGATTTATGTCCATGCAGATAGTTATTTAATAACATTAAAAATCTTTAATATTCGTCTGGTTTTCTGCTTGTCTATGAGTATTAAAAATTCTACTGTGAATTTAAATGATTCTTTGAACAGTGTTCTTCGATCTTTCCTGTGTTCCTCCATTCGTTGCTTATTAGGAAAAATACGTCTTATTTGGAATGGAAAATAATGACACATCGAGAAATTTTGCGAAATTTAGTAAAGTAGAAAAGACGTATAACCGATATTAGCGGCGTATAAATGAAGAATTTTTGCATTAAAATGAATAGGAATGTGTCGAGACTTCACTAAAAAGACGTATAAACGACGCTTTACTGTATTAGTAGAATTTTAGTAAAATAATTAAAATTAGATTTATTCTTAACGTCATTCTTACGTTGTAAATTACAGTGCACAATGCCCGCAGCGGTCATATATTTTCACGTGTGTTTTATTATTTTAATTAGAGCTGGACGATATCAGAAATTAAATATCGCGATATATCATCAAGTTAATATCGATATTGGTGATATATTGCGATATTTATTTCAAGAGAAGGAAAATAGATATTTGCTACTTTTTAAAGACAAATGAACACCAATTTTAATGTATACAAGTGTGGAGTGTTTTCTATATGTATATTTATATTTTCTGGTATATTACTTCCAAATCTTTTTTATTAAAAAGAAAAAAAAAAAAAAAAAAGAAAGAAAATGCATAAATAACAACACAATGTTTTGTGTTTCTTTTAATTTATACCATTACTTTTAAGTATATTTCTGAATAGTTTGTCCTCCATTCTTTCTATTTTAAGATTTAATTATTTCAAAATCACATTTTAAGAGAGCTAATGGGTGATATGTGTTTTATTTACACAAAGTATATCATCAAGATACATAATTATAATAAAAATATAAGCTTAAGAAAAATGAAGTTGTACTTAGAATGTAGATGATTAATAAAATTTTGCGCAGAAGTCGTAACTTAACTATCTATCTATCTCTCTATATATATATATATATCAATGATTCATTTATATACGGAAATTTTAAAAATAAATATTAGTATGAGTTTTGCGCCTAATTCCCATTCCTGAGTATAAAGAAAGTTCATTTACTAATATTCCTGTCAGTCATTGATAGCCATATGGTTGTAATTAAATTAATTTCAGTGAATAAGAAATGCACAGTAGAAATACTGTTTATAAACTTTCTTTAGAATTGCCACCGAATAAACTTTCTCGGTTGTAGAGTAATATTAATTTGAGACCCTATAACTCATAGGTATTCTAAAGGTCAATTTCCTGCCATTTTTATTTTATTTTTTATCTACTTACCATATCATGTTTTTTTTTTTTTTTTTTATTTTTTTTTTTAAGATATATATATTGAATTCATATTTTGTAATGTTTTTATAACATTTGGAAATTGTATTATATTTATATACTAGTACCGCCCAGTGGTTGAAGACCAATCACTTTTTGCAAAGCAAAGCAACTGCCTTCTCATAAACGGAATTAAATTGCAGCACAGCAGCGACCCCTGTTGGCCGATAGGCACGAGTCGTCCATGAAATAGAGCGTTCGAACTAAAAAAAAAAAAAAAAAAAAGAAAAGAAAAGAAAGAAAGAAAGGAAATCTTAAAAATGGTCAATTAGAGTTCAAGGAATCTCAAAACTTGTAACATCATCGAAAACTGGAAATCTAATTTTTTTCTGAATCTTATACTTTCTCCACTTTTTTAAGAATAAGTAGTCAATTTCAGTTAATTGAAATGCAAGGAAATCTCAAAACGTGTAAATTCATCGAAAACCAGAAATCGAAATTTTCCCCGTGTCTTCTACTTTCTTCTTATGCATGTAGAAGCCAGTAATAAATCCACATTTTAAATAATAAGTAGTCAGTTTCAGTTAATTGAAAAGCAAGGAAATCTCAAAACGTGTAAATTCATCGAAAACTGGAAATCAAAATTTATCCAAATCTTACACTTTCTTCTTGTATATGCAGAAGATATAATAATAAATCAACTTTTAAAAAAATAAGTAATCAGTTTCACTTAAATGAAATGCAAGGAAATCCCAAAACGTGTAAATATATCAAAAAACGGAAATCGAAATTTATTTCGTATCTTCTTTCTTCTTATGTACGCAGAAACTAGTAATAAATCCACTTTTTAAAAATGAGTAGACAATTTCAGTTAATTAAAATGCAAGGAAATCTCAAAACGTGTAAATTCATCGAAAACCGGAAAAACGTTTATCCAAATCTTATATTTTCTTCTTATATGTGCAGAAGATAGAATAATAAATCCAATTTTAAAAAAATAAGTAATCAATTTCAGTTAATTCTTTTCTTAAAAAAGAAAAAAAAAAACCACTTGACGATATTTCGAACAATCCATGCAATTCCGAACAATATGTCAACGAACCGATAACAAGAACTAAACGCAATATACTGTGATAACGCGATATAATGTTTCCAGTGTTTTCACTTTTCACCTGCGAGCGAAGAGCAGCTTCGATATTATTGGTTTGGGAATATTATCGAATGGAAAATAATATACTACTGCCATGAACTAAACGCGATATACTGTTTGGAGTGTTTTCACTTTTCACCTGCGAGCGATGAGCAACTTCGATATTATTGGTTTGGAGATATTATCGAATGGGAAATAATATACTACTGCGATAACTTGATGAATGAGGAATGAAACATTTTATATGTTATCGTTCAAGGTCATACTTTTTAAGTAGTGGTTTCGATTTGAGAGTGCGCAGTTCGCACAAATGAAGCCGGTTGGGGTTATTTCAGTGATGCCAGATTGGGAATTTTGTCCCCATTTTGGGGATTTTTGAAGCTTCTGGGGACAATTTTGGGGACCAAATGTTAGTGGGGACTTTTTTGGGGAATTCTAAAATGTTTGGGGACAAATCTGGGGAGTTCTTCAACTTTCTGTCAATGTTGGCAACGTAATGATTTATCCCTACGACTAGAGACTTTCAATAGCTTTATTGTTATTTGGGGATTTTTTTCAAAAAATGAGTTCATTTGGGAAAAAATCTGAGCTCAAATCAGAAAAATCTGCTTGATATTCTCTTTTGAAAAAAGTTTTTTTTTACCCTTTTTAGTGGAAAACCTGTTGGGGATTTTTTCGAAAAAAACCCTTGATTTGGGGAAATTTTGAGACCTGTTTGGGGAAATAATTTTCGACCATCTGGCATCACTGGGTTATTTTTTCGAGTTTAGTCAGTGAATAGAAGGAAAGGAAGAGAAGGTGCATTTGTATAAGATATTCGGCGGTCTGTTTGTTGAGTGTTTACGGGGTGGTACGGGGTACGGTGAGGCGGGGAAGCAGAATTTGAAGATATGGCGTTGGACGCTGTTTATCGCATATGACTTGATCGCGCTGTGCGCGTTAGAGAAATTAGTTGTGCGCGTGTTAGAGAAATTAGCTGTGCACGTTAGGAAATATCGTTAGAGGGATATATCGATAGAACAAGAACTTAAATACTGTTATCGCGATATTAAAAAAATATCGATACTTGGGGATATATTGATAAATAATCCAGCCCTAATTTTAATACCACTATTTTTTTAATTGATTTTTTGTCAAGATTTTAAAGCTAAAGCAATGTATAAAAGTATACTGATTGATTAAAGTGGTGAGAAAATAATAAAATGCACGAAAAAATATAGGACTGCTGCGGGCACTGAGTGCGCTAAATGTTGAATAGCTTCACATTTAAAGACAGCTTTATGGATTTTATTATAATAAAGTTATACAAACGCTAAAACTATGTATTAAAATTTTTGTTTTTTAAATTTCTTATTTATTTTATAAAATAAAGATCAGAAATATTTTACAGATATACAGATAACACATATACCTAGTAACATAGGTATGTGTTCGTATTTCTTTTTTTAAACAGGAATATTTTTTTATGAAAGAATATCTCGAATCTTTTATATAAGAAAAAAAAAAGAAGCGAAAGAAGCGCTAAGCCTTTGTCGTAAATATTATGTAGAATTTCGTAGTTTTGAATCTTTTTCATTCAAAGAAGAAGAAAAAAAAAAAGAAATCAAGAACTTTCGTATAACTTAGCATACATTAAAAATTGAAGTTGGTAAATAAAGTGCTTATGTATTCACAATAAATGAGATATTGTAAGCAAATAATAAACATTTCAAATCGCAATGTTCATTTAATACTACTACATAGACTGATTTATAAACCTAAAACTTTAGATAAAAATATTTACATATTTTATGTTTTTCAAATGATACATAAAAGCTTTATGTTTTTTTTCTTAGCCAATTCTTTTTTTCTTCATATGATATAACACTTTTTACTTTCTTCTATAATAAATAGAAGAAAGTATCGGATTCGTAAAAATTTTCGACTTAGGGTTTTTGATGGATTTACACGTTTTGAAAGCTGTAGAACACGATTTGACCATTTTTAGAAAATGTCTGTCTGTCTGTGTGTGCGTGACAAAATTTTGTGGCAACTGTATCTCAGGAACTACTGCACAGAATTTCATACAAATTAGTATGTAGTTGCACCTTGACCTAAATTAGTGTCTATCAACTTTTGGTAAAAATTGCCTTACAGGTTACGTTGCCATCCTGCTTTTTCTAAATTTTTAACAGGGTGATATAGGACAAAATTTTGTATAAATGTGCATAAAGAGAATTATTTTTTAGTAATCATTATGAAATTTACAAGAATTATTTATAATAGAGATAATCAACTGGGAAAAAAATTTTGTATGTGTAGGAGCCTCGCCATCCCCCCTCGAGGGGAATAAATTTTCATGATGGGTATCTTTCAAAAGAGCTCACCAATACCTTTGAAACGAATGGTTGAACCATCTATCTGCGATAATTTAAAATAAAATTATCGATTTTTTTCATTTTTAACACTTTTTTTTTTTTTTTTTTTTTTTTTTTTAATATTTAGTGTTATACTACTTTACTAATATGGAAATCGTCTGCATTATCATGGAAGATAATTTTTTTAATTAATAATTTTAATAAATTATTTTTACTGATTGAATTTGTATAGGAAAATATAGAAGAAAGTCATGTGGTGGCCACAACATACTAGTTCTAGATGATATAAAGAAAATATTTTTAATCCTTTACACTAAAACGAGTTTAAAAAAAAAAAAAACAAACCTTTTTTCCTTTTTTTTTAAGTTTTATGTTAGTTATCTACAATTATAAGAGGGCGAAACGAAAACTAATACTACTGTTGTTCATTAGTTCTGTTTTAGTAATAAAAAATCCTTAAACGAACTAACATTTGATTATTTAATTCAAAAGAGCATATACATTTTATTTGATATAATAATCCTTCAATCTAAAAAAAAAAAAAAAAAAAGAATGTTTAAGTTAAGTAATAAAATCGGTTTAGTTTGATTTTTTTTTTAATAACAATGTATAGAATAAATTAATATTATTTTTATTAATTTAATAATGGGCTCATTACTGTATAAAAACACAACTGAATTTTAAATTGTTCAGCCATTAAAATAAAATAAGAAGGCATTCTAGTTTCATGTATTATAAATAATGATTTCTTTTTCGTAGTTTTACTAGCATTAAAGATTTTAATATAAAATCTTCACTTGACGCTGAAAGAACGTAACATAGTAAATTTACACCAACGTTAAAAAAGTCAAAATAAAACAACAAATATACATACTGTTATTTCGATAGTGTTAAACGTAACGTTACTGGCTTTGAATTAGTAACACGGATTATTGCTCCTATATGTAAACTGGAAAGTTCATTCTAGAGCCGGATCAAGTGGCAATAGAATTTTGGGAATATGGAGGTATTAGCCAATAGGAAATTGAGAAATACTGAGCTATGAAAATTGTTGGGAAAATTAAGAAAATGTGGATTTTATATAACATTTTCAACAAACAGACAAAAGTAACACGCGAAATCGCAATTAATGGTATTTTTAAGAATTTTATAAGCATGGAGAGTTTTAAGAAAATAGAGTTCATGTAAATATTTAATAATATATGATATTCCATATTATTTGATGGTTTGGTCAATATACGATAGCTGCAACTAACATCAGACATGCCAACATTTTAAATTATTCAAGTTCTGAAAATAAACAAATAAATTTAAATAAAAATAAAAGGTTATTCTTTGGTGGATTCAGTCAGTACACTCAATAAATTAATTAAACTGGATAATCCTTAACCTGTATCCTTAACCTGGATAATCTTTATCTTTATAAGTATAACGATAAAATTTTAAAATAAAAATATAACCAACATATTATACAATATATACAATACAATAGATACCTAAGACACACTCGGAGTATCTATTGCATATTTATGCACTGTGTACTATTATATTTTGGTCAAATGAAACGCAAATTCAAGTTTCTTCTTCTAAAAGAATATATGGGTTATATTTCGAACAAGAAATCGGCAACTGATGAACATTGCTGAGAGTGTAATCATACTTTTAACTTTAATTCTGCTAAAATAATCTTCACGCCTAAATATTTACATGGATTCAATTTTCTTGTAAATTTCCATGTTTATAAAAATCCCAAAAATATCATTAATTGTAATTTCGCAGAACTCTCTCTGTTTGATTGTTGAAAGTGTTATATAAAATCTATATGCTCTTAATTTCCCCCTTCTATTTCCAGAACTCGGTAATTTTCAATTTCCTATAGGCTAATACCCTGCATATTCTCATGATTCTATTGAAAGTTAATCTTGTTCTAGATCCCGCTTCCCTATTTACATATAGGGGAAATAATCCGTCTACACTGATGACGATATGCTTAACGCTACCGAAACTGCAGTATGCTTATATTTAATTAAATAAATATACCTTTATTTTGTTTCGTTACTTCATGGCAAAAAGCTTTTTCACCGGAGGATCCTCCGCGTCGTCGGTGCCTCCTGCTTGTAGTGGACGGTGACTGTTGATATCTTCGTCTTGACTTTTATCCGCGAAAAAGTGGCGCCACACTCTGTCGATCTCAGCCGATTCGTGATCGTTTATGACGTTTCTGTTATGCGCAATTCCAATGCTCTCTCTATAATACGCGTTATTCTGGTTGTTGCAGTTTGCGATTTTTGTTACGTTGTTAAAATCTATATCGATGTTATTTTCTTGATAGCATCTGGCCAGGGCAGTGGTATTTCTATTATACTTGACGTCATTTTGGTGTTCTTTAATTCTAGTTTTTATTTTTCTTTTAGTTACTCCTATGTGGTAATAGTCTTCATTGTTTTGGTTTTTAAGTGAGATTTCATATATACCTGCAATTTCGATAGGGGAAATTTGATTTTGTCGCTTCTTATTAATGGAAAGATACTGGGATTAGGTTTTGGGATTAGGTTTCTGGGATTAAGTTAAATTTGCTGGCGGCGTTTTAAATTTTATTTGATGTGCCTTGATTATAGGGTATAAGCCCAGTTTTTTAAGATACATGCTTCAGTTTTTGAACAATCTTACGTTATGATTCACATTATTATTATTATTATTATTATTATTTTTAATATATATGTATTTTAATTCAAACATTAGGTTAAATATGTGACATAATTCATGTAAACTCGTAATAAGAAATGTAAACTTTAAATATTATAAGCAAAAAAAAAGTACTTTTATCTGCTTATGTTATTCAAATGCTATATAAAGGGTTTTCCATTAAGAGTGATACAATTAAAAAAAAAAAAAAAAAACCTCATAAATTATTTAGTGAGACACCTTTTTTTTTTTCTTTTCTTAAAAAAAAAAAAAAAAAAAAAAAAAGAAAAAAAGAAGCTTACATTATGCCATTAAGTATGAAAATAATATCGTTCATGTGAGCACCACGACTTCTCTGTACACACCGCATTCTGTCAACCCAGTTTTCCATCACTCTTTCACATAAATTTAGTGTTATTTCACGAATAACGCGTTCAATGTTGGTTTTTAATTACTCAGTTGTTATTGGATTATCAGAGTAAACTTGTGACTTAACATATCGCCAAAGAAAAAAATTGCAATCGATCGAGTCGATTAACGGAATAATGTCGTCCATGAATTCTTCTCAAATTTCTCTCAGTATTCACATATGAACACTGATTTTGATAAAACAATTTAATAATTTCGAAACGTTGCTAAAGCGTGTATCTTTGCATGATTAAATGGTATAGCATACTAAACACAGATGACACAATAAATGTCAAAAAATAATACTCAGTGTTGCCATTCTAACCATTTAAAATTGTATCATCCCTATTGGAAAACTCTTTATTATCTGATGAACAATAATTTAAAGCTAGACTAAGATGGCAAAATTGAAATTTAAGCTTAGTTTTTGAGATCCATCTGCTCCAGTTTTTGAATAAATACTACGTTATAATTCATAACATTATATTTTTTTTTTTTTTTTTTTTTTTTTTTAAGCTTAATTTCAGCATCTGGAAAAAATTCTAATCCACACCCATAAAAACAAATTGAAAACAAATTCTTTGTATTTTCTGGGGCATTTAATAATAGTTGTCGCAGTTGATATCTCGTACATATCAATCATATAGATTTTTTTTTTTTTTTTTTTGAAAACTCGTCGTTCTAACGCTTCTATAACAACAATAGCAAGATTTAAATTACACCTACTTTTATCATTTATTAAATTGCTGTCTTTATAAAATTTAGATTATCCTACATACTCACAAATGTATTTATTTCAGAATTTGCATACATTTACAGTGTACTTAGAGTCTGAAAAAAAGATTCTGTCAATAATTAAATAAATTGTTATGAAATAATTAATTTTCAATTTAATTATTTACATTCTTTCTCTATTTACTTAATTTAATTTACTTAACTTACTATAATTTTCATTTCCATTATATGACACATGAAAAATTTTTTTTTAAAGAATCCATCCATTTATCATACATCTATTATAAAGTAATTTATTTTCTTAAATGAGCAAATATGACAACATTTTTTACGAATGAAATAATTTAATACGAAATTTTATACTTGGGTGAAAGTTTAATTGATATAAAGTAGAGTCATTTGTATGACTTATCAAAATTTAAATGATAAAATTCAACCCAAAATAACTTAACGATTCTTTCGATTGGTTGTTATGAATATCAGTAAAACGCCACCAAGTGATAAAGATGGAGTGTAGTGACAAGTGATAGATGGCTTTCGCATTCAGTCTACTAGAAAATTATCCTGTCTTTGGAAATGAAGATTAATGGATTTTCTTTTTTTCTGAGAAGTATTTACATTTTTTAAGGTTTTTATTTTAAGACAACAAATTTTCATGAATGATTTTGATAAAAAATAAAATTATTTTTCATTCTTTTTACGATATTATAAAATTAAATTCTTTTAAAAATCAATGCATATTATTGTACAAAAGTTTCTAATGTGTATTAATAAAGTACTTAATTTGAAAAGCAAAAATAAAATTTTGTATAATATAAAAGTTTTTTTTTTCTTGTTAGGTTTCATTTATTTTTCCCCATGAAAGAAGAATGTTATATATTGCTGTTTTACTAAAACAAATACTAACTTTCATGTATATATATACACCACAAAACTGCTTTATTTTAAAAATCAATATATTTTCACGCAAAGGTTTCTAATGTGCACTCATAGAGTACTTAATTTGACAAATAAAAACAAAATCTTGTATAATCTCAAAGTTTTTTTTTCCTATATGATATGTAAATACTTTCTATTTTAAAGAAGTTTTTTTTTTTTTTTTTTTTAAATCAATAAAAGGGGGACATACGACCTTTAAAAGTGAAAAATCCCCATTTTTACATTTAATTTCTCAGAATGTATTTGTTCTATGACCATAATTTTTTTACTGAGTATAAATTGAAGTATTGTAATTTAAAAGATATTTTTTATATCCTCATAAAAGAAATATAAGTTTATTTATTTATTTATTTATTTTTATTTATTTATTTATTTATTTTTTATTTTGTGCAGTTTTAAACAGTAAGTATTTTTTTTTTTAAAGTGTTACGACCACTCGCGCACAGGATATCTGTGAAACTATTTAATATTTTTTCTTGAAATTTTCGCAGATTGCGTAACATTTTAGATCCTTTAAACTGAATCTAAATTTGTATCCCACCACCCCCTACCTATTTTTCATACTGGTGATAATTCATGTTTTATTAAAACATAAATGATCTTTAAACATTTTTTAAAATGTATTTTTAACCTAAATTTGAACAAATTTAGTTTCAGATAGAAGAGAAAGTACTGTAGTTTGTTATTACAGTTGATTCTTTGTATTACATTTTGTATTTTGTTTGAAATCATGCGCGCAAGTTGTCATGTCACTTAAAAATATATATATATATATATATATATATATATATATATATATATATATATATATATATATACTTACTGTTTAAAACTGTTAAAAACAATAGTAATAATAATAATAATAATAAATTTATGTTTCTTTCATAAGAATATAAAAAATATCTTTTAAATTATAATACTTCAATTTATAGTCAGTGAAAGAATTATGGTCATAGAACAAATAAATTCTGAGAAATTAAATGTAAAAGATGATGATTTTTCTTGCCTATTTTTCACCTTTAGAAGGTCGTGTGTCCCCTTAAAAAGAATGTTATGCTTCGCTATTTTAATATAAAATAGTTGAATTCCTCAATTATAATTACATATTAATGTAAATTCAAAAAATTGATAATTATTAGAGTTCTATTTTATTTAATTTGATATTTTTTTTTAAAGAAATAATTTATAAAACAGTAAAATTATAATATTAGAGAGATATTATCATATTTAAAGTAAGTGACTTGTTACATTTTAATGTATTAAATTAAGTCTCATTTTCCATAATGCATTTCATATATTTTTCTGCATTGCAAAAACATTTAACGAGGATACAATAATTTAATTTATAACATTCCAAAATATATTAATACTTTACAAAGATGTTGAAGAAAGGATTATTAATATAATTTACAATAATATTTTACCTTACATAAATCCTTACTAAGTCCGAGCTTCATATATATTTCGGCTACCTAACGGTGCCATCTTCAGATACACTCGGTAAAAAATGATTTGAAGGTGCTACTTGGATGACTTGTTTATCTTTTGTAGTTTCCTCTTCGATTTCTTCACTTCTCTTGTTTTTCTTATATAGTTGTTGCCCGTATTTCAGAACACATAACCGACTTAAAATACAATAGACATTCCACAGCTTTCTCA